>OY735140.1:30654215-31294784 GCA_963457615.1 Nicrophorus investigator
GTCTCAATGTACACGTCCAGAGGGTGGAGGAGGAGATGGCAGAAGAGGAGGAGGAGGCGTGTTAATAAAGCCATCCAGACAGAATTTATTGAGGCAATTTGCGCCGGACGTCTCACGAACGAATTTGTTTTGTTTACTCGGAAAAATTTTAATATCAGACTGGCAAATTGTCGTGTTGGTGGATAAATTGGGCTCACTTTAGATTTATTAAGGCCCCGTAACAAATGGACCTAATTAAGTCGAATCAGGAGGAGAGACGTATGTGGAATTCTATTGCGTCGGAGAAGAATGGAGAAAGATGGGAAAGCAATAATGCGTCTCCCCAATACCACTGCCTATCCACCATTAGTTATCATTATGAGCTTTCGCCGAATGTCGCGGATGAAAGCGATGAAAATTGAGTTCGGTCGGAATAACGAAAAAGTTTCGCAATTTAATTAGAAACCCTTCCAACTAAAGTGAATTCAATGCACGCCGGAGACCAAAAAATACTACAGGAAACATATTCGATTGGATCCTTCATCTGCCGCTTTCAATTTGCCAAACTTTTTTAATTTAATTTACATTTTATGTACGAACTTGTGTTTAAAAAAAAAACACAATTCAAAGTATCTGCAATAGCATTTTTCATCAATAACTATTATTGTAATGAAAATTAATTTAAAAAGTTCAAACTCGTATCATTCCATCTACAAATCTAATTGAAATATTCAATATTAAATAATTACTCGAAAAATGAATTACTGAAATTTTTATATTTACAATTTTGGTTTAATAAATAAATTAATTAATTAAATATTCTCTATAAATGAAATTGGAAATTCCATTAATATTGTAAATATTTATATCGTTTCATCGCTGCAAACAATTTCATTTACAAATGTTTTATCTCATATTAAATAACGAAAATCAGAATTTTGGATGTATTCCAATACTATTTAAAAATATTATAGGTCGTTACATTTATTTTCTATATGCGAACAAAAAACATGTAAATATTCATATAATATCTGTTAAATGAAATTGTAACCTTCAAGTATTATATAAATACTTAACATACGTCGATAATCAAATATAATTTTAGAAATTAGCTGATTTTATTAACACTTATTACTAGTTATACTAAGAATTTGAAATTTATTGGAACGATTACAAAAGTGGTATAAAAGGGTCTACAAAATTCTCCTATCATCCATCATTACTTAATCACGAAAAAAATAATTTAATTAAAATTTTAAAATACATATTTTGTTGTTAAATTGATGACTAATTGCAGTTATAAGATTTTGTTGTAAGTAACGTTTCGCATTATGTTATTAAAGGTTAAAGCAATTTAAAATAAATTATGGTCAGTAGAAAGTATCAAACTTATCTGGATTTATTTTAGTCTGTCTACTATTTAGTGCATAAACCGTGGGAATTTTGGAATTTTATATAACTAGGTATTAAATAATAATATTATATTTGGGTATATTTTCTATTTAAAAGTAAGATATTATTTGTGTCAGAGATTTGTATTTTTTTATAACAAAGCTTGGGGACTGTCATAGAAGATGGAGTAATACCAAATGTTATTGGGATTAAAGGTCTCAGCTATAGTGAAATATGATGACAATGTTTTGCTTAACATTAGTTAAGCCCGTTGTCCTGGATTAAGTGATGGGTCGTAAAAATAACGTTTATTGTATAAATGGTAACTTTAAACGTCTAGTTACTAAATTGCTATGGATGTACATTTATTTTAATGTTTTTCCTTGTTGTTATTTAAGTTTAAGGAAAAGTATTCAAGAGTTAGACTGGTGATAAAGATTGGTTTTAATGTATAAATGAACACGTTAAAAGTAAACCTGACACTTTATTGATGTTCGGGGGGAAAGTAATGGATACGTAAAAAGGGATGGTAACCGAATAGGTTTGATAATTGGAGTTACGCAAGGACAAGAACGTTTCTTTATTGTCTTCTTTAATAAATAGCAGTGATTAAAAGATAGTTAATTCGAGATGGGGTATTGTGTGTTGTTCGCTTCCCTTCCTGGGGTGGTGGAGTGCGGAGTCGGTCATGTCGGAATTCGAGTGGGAAACATGTAAGGAATGTCACACATTGTATCCAATTTCATGAGCCGTGTCCGAACGTGGACGCTGTTGTCCCTTTTTATCAATCCCTTCCATCTCCAGGGTGGAAAGACCATCATGTCCTCGTGGAAGTCTTAATCTCCGCGTTGACATTTATGTTCCGTCCGAAAATGTAATTCCCGTTCTTATTGTGCGGCGAAGCCCCCGGTGTCAAAACGTCCATCACCCAAAGACGGATACAAATACAAACATCACACGGGTTTCGTGGGAAGAGATGGACGGTTTGGAAGGAGAGACAGAGGAGTCATCGAGGAAAATAAATACGAGAGACACATGTACAAATACGAAATGTGGGAGTATCGGATATACAAAAACGCACGGTGATTGATTGGAAGTGCGAGTTCATTCAACCAAGAAGAAATCGAAACTGAAGAATACATTTATTTGCAATCATTAGTGCAAAAGCATTTATTTAAGCAGAACTGAAATGCAGCGCTGCAAGACAATAATAACATGCCTTCGCAATCTTGGATGTGGAGTGTAGTTAAAAGAAGGAGGCACTTGACCTCCACAGCTCTGCAGCTTTCGCATCTTCTCCCATGGACAGAGAGTCCTATTTATGCATTTACAGTTTGGCTCAATCAAATCCGTACCGCTGCAGCCTCCCCTTTTCTTCTGGTAAACGGAGACCAGATAAAATACCATTAATCAAGACGGGTGTAATTTCGGTTCCCAAACACTCGAGGCGTCCTTATCTTTTTTCTACTTCTCCTCCTCCACGTTCACAATTGATGCAACCAAGTCGAGCGAGGAAAGTTCCGAAAGCTTTGGCGATTAGGCGACTTTTCCATCGTTCATAAAGTATTCAAACGGCGTCGATTGAATTTAGAGGGAAGAAGCGGCGGCAGCAGCGGTGGAGATATCGGTGAGGGGAGGTGCGGAGAGAAACGAAGGGAGGCGCCCATTTAAATTATTCAAAATGCACGGTAAACCCTTCTTCGTGGAACGGCCTCTTGCGGGTCACTTTAAAAATGCACAATTGTTCTTTAATTTACACGTGTTCGCGTTTTAAACGTGTGTCTCCTCCGCTCATTGTCACCGGCCCTCAGCTTTCATTCATGTTTAATGACCTTTTTTTTTGTTCTGTTTCAATGCGTATTGTTTGATCGCGCGAATAATAGTTTAGAACGAAGAAAACAATAAAAAAAATCTTACATTCCCAATTCTTTGTATCAAGTTTCCAAGTAAATACATTAGTTTCAAGAATATCTCTGAGAATTTATGTCTAGACAACACTTTTAAGTATAATTTACCAAGTTTTGGTATTCATTTTAAATTCTCTGAAAAATCGTGCCGTCAACACATTGATTTCAACAAATATATGACATTCACATCATATTTAATCTTAGTTTCTCTTGTTTATAACATAATTTTTTGACACTTTGACTCAAGGTGACAGCTGTCATTTTGCGATTCAACATATTTGATTCTAGTTGCAGTGCCATTTTATAACATTTTGTTTATAACATTTTTTTTTTGACGTTTTGTGACTCAAGGTGACAATATAAAATTGTATTATTTTTGTTTAATGTCTAATTATGTTTATGTAACATGTGTTTAGATAGAAATGTATTTGAAATTGTTTGTAAGAAAAACTAGAGTATTCCTAAATGGATTCGACCATGACTCGCCTCTATTCTCGGTCAACGTTATTATTTTTCCTAATTATGAAATACAGCTGAAATCAATTAAAATCATCTGGCCTTTTGAAACTGGCAACAACAGAGCGACGAGGCGGCGTAGCAATTACGCAAAACAATAAATGCAATCGAGTTATTCGTAATTGAAGCTCTGCTCCAGTGCCGTTGCTGATTACTATTGAAATTCGTCTTTCCGCGCAAAAAAAAAAACGCAAATTGCAACACGAAACGAAGGATTCCGGCAATACACAAATAGTGCATCTATTGAGAAAAGAGGTTCTTGGAAGCGAAGATGATGATGTGGGATCATTAAATTCCATCACGTTTCTGATGACAAAAAAATCCTAAGAGAGTTGCATAAGTCAGCAGTTTTTATGGCGCAAGACGAAGCAGCTCGGTTTTGCTGGAATTCTAATAACCATATCCTTGTTGGATTCTGAGGAAAATTGGTGGACTGCCAACTAATGAAATTGGTGAAATTCAATTTCGCACTTATTAAACTCTCGCTGGTTTTGTTTCATATTTATTGCTACTCCGGCACTCGAGCTGTAATTGCTCAATAATTTAATAACCGAAACCCGTGGTTTTTACCTGCGTTGCCAAGAATCTTTCGACGCCAATTTAATGCTGAAAAATATGTGGAGACAAATTGCTACACAAATATCTAAAATTTATACCAAAAACCTGTAGAAATTTTTATTATTTAAAAAATATTAAAACCATATTTTTTTAACTTAACTTTTGTCAGTTAGAACAAAAACTTATTTTATGAACAAAAAATATATTCAATATAATTTAAATTGAATTGCATATGAAAATAACATGGATTGTTTCTTTATTAAGTATTATGTTTGTGGTCAATTTTATAGCAGGATGTAACTGCAGTTATTTCCTATATCTTATAATCTGTAGGTGGTCTTTATCATATAGATTACTTTAGAAATCTTACGAAACTGATAAATTGCTTCCTACTGACCGTTACAACTGGTAATTATAGTTACAATTTTGCTTATTTTCATAACAGTATGTATGTAATCATTTTATACTCCGACATTTGTATTATTTACTTTCTTGGCATAATTACAATAAAGATTCGTTTCATTATGCATTAAGCATTATATTTCTTATCTTAGAATGACATCTGTCAGATTATATTGAAAATTATTTTGACAGTCAATTTGACAGGTGAGATTACAGTTATAGAAATGACAGAGAACGGTTTAAAACGATCACATTTTCATTTTTAATGATGCTTTTAAAAATGGTAGTAATATTGGAAAAAATAATCCGTTGAAAATGTGCTGAATGAACATTTTTCATTTCGGGTAGTTATTGCAAAACGTTGCATTTAATAACATCGCCCATGGACTTTAATAAAAGCTCCTGCTGTGCGGAAATTTAACGAGCGACCTTTGATATTGTAAAATAAACAAATTACGTGTTATAAAATTTTAATAAAATCTTCAGAAGGAAATTCTCTTCATGCAAATGTAATCAAAAAGTATGCAGCGAGATTGGATCTAAAATTAAACCCATAAAATGAAGATTAATCATTCATGCAGTTTAAATAAATACATTTTGAATTATTTAAACAATGCATAAATTGTGTTAAAAGTCCAATGACCTTCTACCAAATTTTATTTAAAAATAAATAAACAAATTATAAAGTCAACATAAATATAAAACGTATCTTGCTGTTGGAGAGATTAGACTTAATATAAAATATGTATTCACACGACAAAATAGACAAGAATATAATTGAAATTCTGTCGCGTTTTAGGAGCTAAATTATATAAAGAATAAGAAAAAAAAAACGAAACTGTTTCAATTTTCCAGACACGTACAGCCTTGGAAAAAAAGTGTTCTTTCTGTATCAAACGTAAATTATTTATAACGGGAGGAATAAAAAAATACCATAATTTAATGCGCGACAACATTATCAAATCTGTAATATCAATTAACTTACATTACAACTTGTAATGGTCCTTATTTCAAGTGGTGTGAGACGAAAAGAAACGTTGGAACGTTTCCCATGAATTTACGAGACATTGTCCTCCGGTTATATAGTTGATAAGTCTCCATTGTTCGAACTTTGTTGGTGCATTGTTTGCGAAACAAAATGATTGTTAAAATTGTTAACGCTTAAAGTTATAGTTTAGATTATCCGAATATTTTAATTGAAATTACATTAATTTAATAAAAATGTTTTCATTTTGAAGAATAAGTATGAGGAATGCATGAAAAGTTAAGTACAAAGTATAAAATTCATGTTTTTTTTGTTGCGCTGATGTCTTTCTTTATATTTAGGTTTTGTTACAATCTTGCTGTTTTTACGATCAGCGTATTATTATGCCATTAAGCAAGAGATTAAAGGACAACCAAGGATATTAGCATCTTCTTGGAGTTTGTCGTCGAATGTAGCAAATGGCGTGGATACAATGTGCCCAGCTCATAAATTTTAAAAAGCTAAAATATATTAACAATATCTCATGATTTATATAAAAGTTGCCTTTGTCACAAATTTATTCTTAAACTTACGTTTCTTCGTATATTTGTATCTAAAACTTTGAGCTTTAATTATTAAGTTATAAAACATAATTATAATTTATTAAATTGTCTCGTAAAAGCATTTTGGAAATTGTAAAAACTGGAATAAATATAAATTACAAAATTTATTTCACTTGCATTTTGGAAAGTTTCAACAAACAAGCAGAAGTAATTTCATTGGAAAGCGGAGCAAACGTTTTCAACTCTTTGTATTTAGAACAGATTTTTTTTTTGTGCGCGAAGAAGATTGATGGAGCATTAACTAATTGGAATTTGTAAATATTCGGATTCTTTCAATACATCCATTTGACCCTGAAATAGTTCTAAATTTACTTAGGAATTTGTTTACGTTCGAAATGGCAATTTGTTTGGAATGTTCAATTACTTTAGTTTAAATTTAAACCGAAGTGTTTGATTACTCCTTCACAAACAATCATCAGTTTCAGTGATATTATTAAAATAATATTCAAACAATTTGGTTTTTCATTTACTTTAATACAAAAATACTTGTTCTTCTAAAACTGCTATATTTATATTAGTGTTATAATATTAGAAAATTATCACAATTTTAATTTTCATTATAGTTTAGTTAGAATATTCGAAGACTTTAGACAAATGTTCAAAGGGATATCTTATGTTAGCCAGAAGTGATATTCACAGAAAACATAAATAATATAAATATAGCATTACAAATTTTATGTGTGTACTGGATGATGAAAAGCAAGAAAAGCCGTTTGTTGTTGCTTCAAATAATGTCTAAAGTCCAAATGTCTAAAGAACAGAAGTAACTGCTCATAATTTTCATTATGATAGTTTTATTGTTATAAACAAAAATGCTATACTTTTTAGAATATTTAATTTTTAATATATTTTTTTAAATAATTCTTTTACCTTTTTCAAGAAAATTTATTAACATTTAAATGTGAAGAAGTAAATTATTACATTAAAGAATTTAAATTGCTTTTTTTTCATTATTTTATAAATTTGATGTACGTTCAGACAGAGATTAAAACATTGGAAGCTTTCCCATAAAAAAAGGATTAAATCCCATTTGAATGTGAACTACATGCTATGTGATTGATGTCGAGGCATAAAGAATAGATATAATGCGATAAGATGGGCCATTGTGGTGCATTCATAATGTTAATAGTTTTCGTTTCTCTTTATATATTTTATGTTTTGTCTCGGTCGTATATGGTGGTTAGATTTACATTTACAATTGAAAGCGGGTAACGTAATCAGGGAGAGATTCGTAAAGCTCCCTGTGTTTCGGTAGGCATTAGAGATAATATCTGAAATGATAGGAGGATAAAGAGGCGGACGACACACTTTGTCCATTTGCCCAAATTACCTTTCCCCCAGAGAGTTAATTTTTTTTATATATATTTTTTTTTACTGCCAACGTCATTGTCTTTTCCTCTTCAAACTTCTCTTCGTCGTCGATCCATTTTAAGTTTATCTGAGGGTCGGCCACACGCATTCGCTGATGGTGGTCGAAGGTGACATTAAAAGCGAACGGAAACAAAGCACGATTTAGTTGTCCGCATTTAAGCGGCGACCGATAATTCATCTTTGAAGAGGAGCGGGGCACCAGCAACAACAATGGAGGAGGAGGTATAGACCATCATCAACAAACAACATGGGATTGCATAATAGATCACGAGGAGCGTTCGCTTTCGGCGCTTTTGGTCCGTCTCTCCCCTTGGAGGCTACCAAACGCTACCTGAATCCTTAATCGACCTCAATCAAGGTCCACAATTAAAAATAACTTTTCTTTCCACCCTGCTCCTTCCACTCGACCCATTATGCACGGCGTACTACCATGGTAGTACGCCTTGAACTTCATGCGCGTGTGTTTATCCAGACGATATGGTCACCATATGCCAGACTAATGGCACCAGCATGTTGCAGGCAAAGCGAAAAAAAAGGAGAACAACCAGCAAAAGCAAAACAACGTAAAAAGTATGAGAGAAAAAAAATATACAGGGTTGTACGTGATTTCGGATTCAATTGCATCAAAGGAAAGGTGTTTGTTGATGGGCCGAGGATGAGGATTGATGATGCGCGTCGTCCATCCGAAGATCATTAATATTAATCAATTCACAAATTAATTATATAACCCAACCCCGAGACAAATTACATGGATTAGTCAGAGAGGAAAGTTTTCTCTATATAAACGTTTTCTTCCAATATTTTTTTTTGTGTGTGTCGGTTCAGTTGGGTGTAAAGTGCCTTTTGGTCCATTCCAACAATTCGTTTCGGGCCAAAAGTAATTTACTTCAAAACACACCTACCCTAACAAATCCATTTGTTTTCTTCTTCCTCCTATACCATATGAATACGCACGGTCCTCGACCATATGAGAAACTTTCATTACTTCGTTCCCGGAACTTAGTTCCTTCCTTGGAACTTTCCGTTGACCCCATTTCAATATTGTTTCACTGTTTTCGTTTCGGATTCAGTTACGAAATACGTATTTATTTTTATTTTCAAACCAGATAGTTTTCTTATTAAATCATATTACATAATGTAAACATATTGAAAACATTAAAACCACACTAAAAGATTAAAAAGGTAAAATAACATTTTTTTTCTTATTATTTAAAAATTTCTTATTGGTCTTCGAATTGATGATTCCAAAAATATACACTTATTCAGGTCAAAAATATCCAAAAATAAAAAATATAGTTGCAGCAAACTAGTTATTTTAAATTATAATTCAAGCTCACAAAACAAAATTAATAAAAAATAATTTTATCAGGAAATTACATGCAGCATTTTTAGTCAATTCACTGGCTGTAATTTAATAATTCGTTAATTACATATTAAATATTTAATTGAAACTAAAATTTGATATAGAATATTGAATTGTATTTAATTAAAGCTTTGATGTGCTTTGCAATTCTACTATATAAAATTTATTACTATTTACAATTTTTTTTAAATAAATATTTCTAACAGTAATAAATAAGTTTGGTTTTTTGGTTTGTTGATTCTAAGAAATTACTTGATTGAAGGTCAAGCAGATGTAAAATGTTGAATACTTCAAAATACGTCTCGAGAAATAATTAATGATATTTGCTAATGATTATTTAACAAGTAAATATTATTGCAAAGAAAATGAAAAGAATTATACAACAATATCTCACATAGTCCTGGTAATCTGTTCCGCCAATATCCTTGATTATTTATAACCGGACTAATCGAGGAATAAATTAAAAAAATTGTGTACTAATTTATATAAATTTTATTTTTTTACTATAGTGAATCCGGTTTAAATGCGAGAGATTGTTGTATACAATTAACTTTAAGATATTTAGTTTTTTTTTTACATTAAGACAATACCATCATCATCATTTATTGGTGAGTATAATACAAAGAAGACAAAAAAAAACAAGAAAAAAAATTTAACAATTATTATTATAAATATACCTGGCCAAAGGTTAAAGGTCTAGGACCTAGGTCTTTCTGCCCGGGTTAAGACAATATTATTGTTTTTTTTAAAGAAATATTTATCATTTTTCATGTTTGAATAAGAAACCACAAATGATTAGTTATAAAGTTACATAACAAAAATAATCTTTTTTTGTGTCGAATGTTTACGAGCGAATTACCATTTTGTGCAACGTAACGGAAATTAAAGATTTAAATTTATTACTAACCGAACGGAATTATATAAATACGAATGCGTTAATTTTGGTTGAAAACACGTGGGGGCTTTTTATTTTTAGCAAATTATGAATTCATCATCGCCGTATGATTATTGCAAATTTTTAAGGTCGTTCGAGATGCTAATTAAATAGTATCGACCTCCGATTCGATTCGTTGAATCGAATGCATTAAATATGTAAACATATTTCGATTGCTGTGTTTAGCCGCGTGTTTTTCCCCAATGAGTCTCAAATTAATATGTATTATTGGATGATTTGCGTTGAAACTAAATACAATGCAGGATCGTCTTCCTGCTCTGATGGCAAAAATAATAATGAAAAAAAACATTGTCTGTAGTCGTCATTCAATACGTCGATTTCTCATCGAAATCGATACGAATACGAAACGTGTTTATTTGTTTGCTAAGCAATATCTATTCTGCAAGCTGCAGGCATCCTGTTTCGATCTGATCAACGATGGTAAATAGAAACATATCGATAAATTTATGTGACATTCAAATTATTATTAGTTTTTAATTACACATGAAGATAACTATAATTTACTTGATTTTATTTTAATTATTTAAAATTAAATTAATTAAAATATTAATACTGTAACAATTATACATTTTCATAAATAATTATAGATTAAAAATTAGAAATTTTTCATTATATAAAATTATTATTTATTACATATAGTTTTTTTAAATTTTATTTTAACAGTCTTGAAATAATAATAATAATAACTATGTATATATTTTTATCGCTTTACTAATTAGTAACAAAATTATAATTAGTACAAAAATAATAAACAGAAAAAGCTCAATACAATAAAAATAAAATCTGCCCTTGTAATTTCATTATTATTAATTATTATTGTTTCTTATTTTATTATTAAGTGAAATAATTGTAATACAAGGAGTGTAACTTTTTCAGTTGTAATTCTATTAGTTTGTTTCTAAAATTACTTAAAACTGAAAATTTCCTTAGAAGTTATTATGTAAATATTACAAAATTTAATACTAAGTATATTGAAACATTGTTCAGAATTTTATTCGTTATTGATACAAAAATGCTTACTTAATAGGGCTGAATAGTCTTTTCACGAATTGTATCATGTCGGCCCTTTGTGAGTTATTTTCGGTGCTTGTAGTAATAGGGCTTGTAGTAACGAATGAACAGTCACAAGAGATTCGCTATGAATATCATCTTAAACTTGTTATATGTAAGAATATATAAATAAATATGTAGTATTTAACAAAATATAAAAAAATATAGTGAAAATTATTAAAATCGTTAATAAGTGGAATTCAATATTACAGTTAAATGTAATATATGGCCAATACATTGTGAAATCGATAATTCTAATTTGATTCCTGCTCTGGTTACGCATTACGTAATTATTATTACTGAAATATTGCATTAGTAACAGCAATATTTATATAAACGAAGAGAAAAATTATAATTTTTATGTTTAAATATAAGTTTTATTATATTAAATGGAATTTAAAGTAGCAGGGGCGGTGGATGCCAAAAAGGCGGAAAAATTTTCATAAATGTATACAAATTCATAATATGTAAAACGTAAATTACATGTCTTGTGCAGAACTGCATAATCTCTAGCGCCAGTCATGCAAAATAAATTGTATAATGGTGGTATCTTTACATATTAAGAGGTTTTATTACAATATTTTTTACTTAGTTTACGTGCATAGTTTTTTTAAAATTTATAATACAAATATTTAAATAGAATAATTATTTTAGAAATTTTCAATTTATTTTTAATAAAAATATGATTATAATTTATTGTTACTATTCATTAAAATTGAATATAAATAGAAGGCAATGAAAATGTCATTTTGTTTTTAGTTGTCAAACAAAAAGATGAAATGAAGTTTGTGAAATGTCATCGTGATTGTGTGTTTTCGGTGGTTTTGATTCGGATTTAATGCGTTTGATGTGCGCATTATTAGCCAATTGGGCCGTTCCCATACCGTTACCAAATGTATTTTTTTGTATGCTGCGGCGGTCTGCAATTAAGGCTCGAACAATGTTTTAGACTTGCGGTCCACTAACAACAAAAAAAATAGTGTAGTAATTGCGTTTAGTTGCGCAACGATTATAGAGGTTTATTGACCTGGTATTAAGTTTTGAAGGTTTCGAGATGTTCCCAAAATATTAACTTTGTGTTTTTTTTTTCTTCAGGTGTTTTTGGCGGCGCCGGCCTTGACCATCGTCTTGGTGCTGCTGTGCTTCCCGCCGACGACAGTGTCGGCGCTCTGCATGAAGGACCAGTACCTGAACTACGATCTCCAAAAATGCATGAACTGCACACTATGCGAAAGCAAGAACCAGGTCGTTTTCATCCCGTGCCAGGTCCACAAGGACACCCAGTGCGCCCCACTGGGTCGTCTTTTGGACTACCTCAATTCGCAGAACAAGCATCGCCATCAGAACCATCGGCACAGCGGTGTCCACAGGACCGAGCACCACAGACACGTCGGTGGAGAAAGCACCGAAACGACGATGGCAGGCAGCGCGGAACCGGCTTTCAATACCGCCGAAGAACTCATCTGGGATTGGCAGGCCATAGCCCTCACCTGCGCCGTCTTCTCGTGCATTCTCTTCTTCCTGGTCGTCGCTCTGTACTCGCTGCACCAGGCCAAGCAGTGGAGGCGCCTGAAGGTGAACTACGAGGCTGGTAAGTGAAACAACAACAACACAACGAATTTGGGACGGTGAAACCATCAGACTGACTCGTCTGCTGCATACCAAATCATTTTCGCATAACCATTTCTGGTGCGCGCTTCAATCCAAACATCATCGCCAAAATCATCATCTATCTAATTCCTTCAATTCATCTATCCTCCGCAATTCATCGTGTTGACCTTTCTGACCTCGCCGTCTTCGCGTGTGTATTTGTAAGTGTATATAATATGTTATTTTTTTTTCACACACTAAAGACGATCAGTTATTTTCTCGACTTCCGATTCCCCAGCTAATTAAGAAACCTGCACACGGATTCGTAGAGATACGACCTCCTTGTCGGCGAGGAAGTGACGTCCAAGAACCATACACTACGCTAACATTTACGACTCGCTATATACATACACATTTATATACTACATATATACATCCTACATTTATGCATTAGGGTGGTCTTTCGCCATTTACATTTACCTATACAAATCACAAACTTCACATTTCATAAACACTAGAAATTAATAAATCATACTTACAACTACAATCTGCTCAATTTCATTAAACGTTAGGTCAGTACTAGTCAATACCGTAATAATATCAACTAATATCAACCGTTACAGACATACTTATTTCATTAATATTAATAACAAAATTATGACATAAATATAACTTATAATAAATTTATTAACTTTTATTTGAAAAAAAAAAGCTAAAGCTATAAGTTATCTTTGAGTTAAAAATAATTTTATGCGCGTTGCTTTAATGCCAAACTTACTTCCAAAACGATTACTTGAAAATGATTTTCCGTGCCAACTCTATTTTCAATTGTTTACGATTTCCTCTTTTATTACTTGGATAATTGTTATCGCCCAGATTCTAAATAACTTTTAACACAATATTTATTATTCATTTATATAATTTCGCCAATATTTTCATCTTTGCATTAATAATTTCTGTCAAATTAATAATTTCACATTTGATAATATTACTCTTAAGTTAAAAATACTTAGCTTAAGTCGTATAACAAATATTATGACCGCTTGAGCCGTCGTTCAAAGGGCCATCGACCGCTGCCTTTGAATCACAGAACGTTATAGCAAAATTAATCAAGTCTACATTATTATTATTAATGAAAATTTAATATTATATGCATTTAGTATTTAATTTTAATTATTAGAATACGTTGTGTAATTAATAACAAATATTATGAGATTGTACTTGGATATTGGAAGATTTTCTCCAATTGCAAAACTTGGTTCAGTTGAAGTGAAAACTTTTATAGTTGTTGTATTCGATTATTAATAACATTTTGACATTTATTATTATGCATTTGGTAGAACCAGTTTTAAGCAACTTTCACGACTTACGTGAGCATAATGTATCTGGGATTTTTTGATCCGTTTGATTTTTTTTTTCCAAGAATTCATCCAATCTGCTTTGGGGCATTGCTTCCCGTTAACCGATTGATTTCGTATCTGGCACAGAATAATTACACATTAATTGAAACTATATCCAGCAATGAGGCCACGCAATGCCGATGAAAGGAAACTAAAAAAAAACGCAATAAAAGAATCCGAGTTCAACATAACGTAACAAGCTATACATTATCACCCCATTAAAGTTACGAAGTTGGAGATGCACGGCGTGACGATGTGTATTTATGAGGCTGCTTCGAGAGCTACTGTGTGGGGGGATCAAATTGAATGCGGCCACCCCCGTCGTCTGTACCGTTACTTAGGCGGAAAGTTGGGTCTTTTTGGTACCTTTGGTAAACGAGAATCTGAGCTCAGCCTTTCAGCGGAGCCCATTGTAAGGCACGTCGTGTAATTAAATTTAATAAATCTCATAAATTCTTGCAACCCCCACGAACCTATTATAATAAACATGCATTAGGTTATTTCATAAAAGTCTCGTAAACGTTCCGGAAAAATTTATACTATAGAGTACCGATAAATATTTCATTCTTCTCCGATTCGGAAACGCACTATACAAAAGGTCATGTGAACGGTGCTAAACATTCCTAATATTTTTTCTCCCCTTTGACAAAGTGTTTCGACAATAGAACTCGTGTATACAACTAAAATAGTTAATCATAAATCTCAAAGTTTATACGGTCATTGTTTTCTACATCTTTTCCTAGCACGAAGAAATTCAATTTATGCCTTTTTCTTACATGAAATATTGAATGAAATGAACAATGCGCACTTTAAAATATTAAATTTTCTGAATATGCTTAAACTATAATAAAAACTTTTTTCTATTCGAAATAATCACAAAAAAATTTAGATTTTAAACTGAAATTTATTTCTTTGAAATTCAATAATATATTTTCATTATATAAGAATATTTAATACGTAATATAGAATAAAAATTGCCATATTATAAATACAAAATAATTGATTTCGGAAAATCTATGAATTATTTTTAACAATCTTCTCTTTAAATTTTTTAATTAAATGGTTGAAAAAAAATCTAAAAAATGTTAAATATTAAAAAGAAATGATTTGAGATGAGTTTTTTATTAATGTATTTTTTGTATTTCTTTTTGAAGCAATGACCGTAATAAACGATAATAAAAACTGTAACTAATTGTAAAAAAGCGTGAAATAAAAGTCGTAATAAAATTATTCATCCAGAACATCAATTTTCAATTTAATTAGAATTTATTTTCAAATTAAATATAAATTAATGCATGATTTTATCGACAATAAACATAATTAATATTAAAGCAACATTAATTAAACCGCCGAATGTACACGAAATAAATAATGTGCTCTCGATAGTAATTTGAAATATACATGCTGGTAAAATATTTACGCAAAACACATTAATGTAATCGAATTCTGTTGAAATTACTTTTTTTTTATTTTTGTTTATTTTATTTTAAATTGCAAATTTAATTTATTTACTCGTAAATAAAATGTAAATATGTTTTATTTCATTATAAGAATTTCCAGTGTTAAAATATTCATGGAAATAACTATGCATTTGTTACGATGTGAAAATACAGGTGGTAGACTTTATGAATTAATTCGTTGCAATTTTTCATAATGTTAAATTACTCGTAAATAATAATTTCTATTTTAATGAATGAATGTACTGAACTCATTGCAATTTTTTATTATGTTTTATATAAGACTAGTTACATAATATAGTAGTTTGCTTATAATAGAGTATTTTTTTTTTATTTCATTAACAATATTTATTATATATAATTTTATCTCGATATTTTCTTTATTTAATTATTATTCTAAATATTAGACAACGGTTTATAACTAGAATTTATTAATCCTGTGATTTTCAAAGATAGTTATTAGATTGAGACAAAAAGTCTGAAAAATACTATTCTGTGTTAATATTTTTATTATTGTCTAGACTCTTAAATCTTGCTCAAATTATTGTAATGTTAAAATATTATATAATGATGTTTTTGTATAGCGTTTATTTTTTCAACGACGACAAAATAAATAGCTACTTGCAAACGTAATGTATGCAGTTTCATCATTTTTATCATTCGAAGATAGCCGCGAGGGGAATACAGATTAGTTTTCACTTTAGCATAAAGAGACCAGGAGCTTAGTTTCACCTCGCGCATGAAGCAATAATAACAAGTAGTTTTAATTAATGCAGCTGTTGATTATATACATTGATTGCATCCACGTCTGTGATACCATTTATTTATCTGGTATGCAAATTTAATAATTGTATTTTTTTTAAACGTTGATCGTAAAAGTGATTTTCGAAAAGCTTTCTCTTCTAATTTCAATGCAGCACGATGTGGCAACGACTTCTAAAAAAAGAAACTTTTGCCTTCGAGAGATGTATTACATGGTAGCAGCGAATTGTCTAATTCGGGGTATTCTATAGAATGCTTAATCTAATAACAAACACAAAACCGTTTATTTATGCACTTCTCTTAACTAACAAGATGTTTTATATTTCTAATGAATAGGTGGAATAAATAATTATCTTATGTAATTATTTACTTTTTTACACCCAAATATTTGGAATAAAGTAGCGTTTCTCAACCTTTTTGTCGTACTGTAGCTATAGCTGTCACATTTTGTGACATTTGTATGTAGTTTTACTGCAACCCAATTTCTATGATAATTTAGTTCCTCGTTTTGACACTAGGTGACAGCTGTTAAAGAAACACTGGTAATATATACTGTTTTGTTATAAAATATTGATGTAATCATTAAAATAATGGATTTGTTAATGTGAAAAGGAAAATAAGAAGGATGTCTTTGCGTTAACAATAAAGGGATGATGACGGGAGCTGCCGCGAGTATCGAGCAGGAATAACAATATGAAGGGGATATGGTAATTCGGGTTCGTGTAAAAAAATTCAATCCGTCTCTTCTGCTCTTGCCTGTATGAGATATACCGCTACGATAAATTTCGCTGGGACAACGTTGAGGATAATCGGATGTAAATTTATTCGGAGATGCGTCGGTGTTGCGGTTACAAATATCCACTACTGTCTGTCGATGATGTACACGAAATTGTACGAGCTTATTGTCCGCTCCAAATATGGTCGAATCGTGTTTTAAGGTAAACCGCAAAGAGTTTGTTGTAATCGGTGAATCGTTTTGCTGGTCAAATCGGATATAGGTCAATAGATATATGCGTACTGACTTAAAACAGGATTCAGAAGTCTATCAACGCTAGAAAATAATTATAACATGAAATGACCAAGTGAAGAAAGCTCTGTTCGAGCGTCAAAGGACGTCCTTCTATTAAAGAAAAAATCCATTGTCCTTGTGAGCTTTAGTCGCTGAGTTTCCTTGTCTCTTTGAATTTCTCAAGATGGGACTTTTTGGGAGAAAAGTCTGAAGAGCACTTTAGTTCCAGCTTCATTTTTCTTTATAGTAGCTATTTATATAGTTTTCTATATTGAACCATCTTATTTTTTTTTGTATTAATACATGTAACTTTCCTTACAACTTAATTTTTATATATTCCAAAATTTGTATATATTTTTTTCACATCCTAAATTCATTTGTTTTGTACTGCATTCATAGTTCATATTTTAAATATAGACAGATATATTCAATATCATATAGAAAAGAGAATTATATTGTTGCAAAATTTACATAACTTATTTTGATGTAATTTTATATACTTAATTCAACATTTCTTTAATCATTTATAGTATTTTTATAGTATTTTTAATGAATGATTTTCAGCAAATTTTATACTAAATATTATATTATATAATACAGAATATTGTATTTAATTCAAGATGTAGGTGTATCAATTAAAAATTGTCTTAATATAATTGGATTTATTTATTGAATGTCTTTTGGCCAGTTCTATAAAAAGTTTAAGTTATTTTTACAAATTTATTTCGAAAAATATAAATAGAAATATTCGTTTCCAAAATCCAGCACCATAATTAAATGCATGTGACATGTTGATATTTCATTTATTTTTGTAAACAAGTATAACAAGCTTAAGTCGTTTTTCATTGCGTAACACAACTCTCCGTTTACTGCTATTCTATTTTTTCCCGTATTTATTAGCTGCAGAGGCATTTCGCCATTTCTCGTGCCTTTCACCACTTCATGCATCTCTTCTCGGGGCTTCTTGTTTTCCAAATAACTCTCGAATAGACAAAAGCTTCTCAAAATGTTTGTATTCGTACCACAAATAAACAGCGTTACCGAAAAAATGCAAGGAATTCCGTTAAATTTTAAAGCAAATATAACCCAGATTTTAATAAAACAAACATTACTTACGAAAAAATATGTGCATTTTTTTTTACAATTAAGCGGATTTGGTAAAATGGTTCTGAAAGTTTGTGTATACTTAACATAAATAAACATTTGCAAGTTGAATTTCAAAGTAAAAATAACTCGGATTTTATAAAGCAAATATATTATGACCTTCTGTATCCAATTTACTTTTTGATATTGTAGACGCTTTTTTATAATTGAATTGTAAATTATCTTATTTATGTAAATTCCAAAGAGAATTATAATGCCTAAAATGAAATGCTATTGAATTATTTACAATCAAGGGAGAAAGCCGCAATCATTGTATACAAAGCGTGGGTGGTTGTGTTAAAAGTCAAATCCGAGCTCGTCGCGTGGTAACCAAATTTTCCTTCAATTTGCATTATTTACCCTCGGGAAACCCTTTGGTAAATCAAGGGGCAAACACCGCTCGGAGCATGCGAATTAGGCCTTATATTAAGTGGATTCGTTTTTAGGCCCCGATTTCGAATGTTTGATGCGACGTGTCCTGGATTCAATTGAAAAATCACGCACAGGACAATCCATCAGCATTATCCGCAAGTGGAGTGGCAATTTATTAATATATGGCTCGATTTACGTTCGCCGTTGAAAGCTCGGATTGATCGGTTCCAAACTGATGACATATATTATGGCGTCCAATATCATTTATTTAGTTCTAATTACACCTTCCTCGTTCCATCCCTCACCAACTCACAGCGGATTTCTCTCGCTCTTTCGCGGATGTCGGTTTATTGAAAATTGATATGGAATTAATGGAACACTTCGGTTCCAGCTTTTGCGGCCGTGCCCCGTTCGCACCATCCGAACTGTACTATATTTAGCAGGAACTAAAAATACCGCAGGTTTTGAATATGCATGTATATCTGCATTATAAATACATATTCAGAATTTGAACATCTGTGCAGTAGTCGGAATAACAAATAGAGAATGAAAAACGGAGTGAAGTCGAACCTCGAAATCGCATCTTCTTCCTCTTCGTCTCTCGTCTTGCTCCTCCTTTCAAGCACAGCACACACCTCGCTCTTTGTTTCGCGATTGCCAGACGACATTCCCAGCCGCACATCTTTACATCAAAATAAACAAACAAATTTTATAAACGTGGGGAAAGCCGTAATTCGCAAACGTGCAAATCGAATCCATTTCCTGCTCTCAACTTGAATGAATTCTTCGCCAAAAATTTGAAGGTTATTAGGTGGTAAATGTTTTGGATATATGCCACGACTACTTTGCGAGGAATTTAATGGCATATTTATCATACTTACACGTATTCTCATTGTCTCACAACTATTATCCTTAGTAATTTACAATATTTTTAATTTACATTTAAAGTTTATATTTTTGTATATATATTTTTAATTCAATTTGTTTTTATTATTATTTTTACGATTTTCCGTATTTTACGTTTTTATAAAAACACATTTTTAATATTTTCATTCGCACCTTTTTATCAAGCGTTATAAAGTGTAAATACAGTAATTTTTGATTTATTAATAACTGTTAATTTTTGCAAATAAAATTAGTGGAATTACAATTATTTAAAAAAATATTTGAATAAAAAAGTAAATTTAGAATCGCAATATTAAACTTTCTTAGATGAAATTATACGTTAAAATTAACTGTAATAGTTGTAGTTTTTTTCACGCATTCTCATTATTTAAAAACTATTATCTTCAGTAATTTACAATATTTCTTTTATTTACAATATTTTTGTTGCTGCTAATTCAGTGGAAGAATGTCTTAGTTTTTATCTTTATGTACACATTTTTAATTGGAGATGTCTGTTTGTTTTTTTAATATTTTCACAACTTTCTCTATTATACGAAAAATAAATCCCACCGTTATATAAAACACATTTTAAAGTATTAATTCGCACTATAAGACGCTACTCTGTACCAAAGCATATTTCAAAAATTAAATTTATTAATAACTGTAAATTTTTGTAATTATAAAAAGAATAATTACAATTATTTACAAAAATGTTTGATTAAAAAAGTAAATTATTTAGTATTAGAAACTTTATAAGATGAATAATATATGTTAAAATGAACTTTAATAATTGTAGTTTTTTCATGCATTCTTATTGTTTCATAACTATTATCCGCAGTAATTTACAATATTTCTTTTATTTACAGTGGAAATACAATTATATAATTATTTATTTAAATTCATTATTTGTTGGTCTAATTGAGAAGAAGTCATATGTCTTAGTTTCTATCGTTATGTATACATTTTTATAAGTTTATAAATTTGGAAATCTGTTTGTTTTTTTATTATTTTTACAACTTTTCGTATTTTACGAAAGGTAAATCCCACCGTTATATAAAACACATTTTAAAATATTAGTTCGAATTATAAGACGTAAATACTGTAATTTCTGTCTTTAATTACGCACTAAAGTTAAATTTATTAATAACTGTAAATTTTTGCAAATATAGAAAGTAGAATTATTATTATTTAAAAAATTGTTTGATCACAATATTAATAAAGTATAAGAAGAAAATTATACGTTTAAATGAACTGTAATAGTTGTAGTTTTTAAGAACTGAACAGCGACAGCAAAAACAATGAGCCAGAGGTATCCGTGCTTCATAATTGATGATCTTGAAACCGCAAACCGCAAAAGTTCATAGTACATAATGTACGGTTACTGTTCTTTCATAACACTAATGCAGATTATCGTGTATTTCACAACATTAACTTATTGTTATTATTATAGTAGTTTAAAATTATTATCTTATGTAAGTTCTATGATATTTCTATAGAATTATATTAATATATTAATTATTATATAATGTTTTCGATTACTAAAATTCTTCTTTTATTTTTATTTTTACATTTGTCATTATTGTTTTTGACAGATTAATATAAATAATTATATAAAAAAAAATTACTAAAATTGTAATTTACTGAATTTCTTTTTATTCGCATCTGGACCAATCTTACATTTTTTTTAATCTCGTAATCGTATCATTCATTCAGAAGTGCTAACACTAAATATGGAATGGCGTGTGTGGAGTGTCAGCAGATGAAATGAAATAGGCTTGAGATTTGCCGCCTCTTCGGATCCTTCTGATCCCTGCGTTTTTTTTTTTGCTCGCATTCCTGCCTGTCTTCCACCCACTTCGTAATAATGGGGACAACCTTTGGATGCGAATGCCGATTCGTGAATGCAGACGTCGTGGAAATTCATCATCAAGGAGTCCAATTGTGTTGGCGATTCGTCCTTGGTATAGAATGCGTATTGAAATGCATATAAGATGTGATTAAATGCACCGGATGTTGGTAATTAATTGACGAGACTGTTTTAAATTACAATACGCTGGTGTCTCTGTATGCCACAATTAATTATTAATTAGTGCCCCGTGCGCTTAACTGACATATGCATATGCATATACACACACTCGAGCTTACCGCAACACACGCCTTGTACTATCTTTAATAAGTTTTGGCGCCAACCTGTCTACTGGAAAACGCGTGAAACCCACACACTCTACTCTACTTACAAATTGTAACACGTTCCATTCACTGCATCGTCATGCATAGTCCTCGCAACAAATTTTCATCATTCATCAATATTTTTGTTAAGCGTATTTGATGGAATTTGGCTTCGTACAACCAAAAATGAAAACATTCATGTTAATTTCGGAAATTAGTGTTGTTAATTTAAACCACATAATATGAAACAAGAACATTAAAATTGTAATCAAATATTTTGTATTAATTTAAAGTTATGTATTATATAATTAATACAAAATATTTGTTTACATTTTTAAGGTAATATTTGTTTACATTCTACTCTAGTTACAAATTGTAACACCTTCCAATGATTGCATCATCATGCATAGTCCTCGCAACAAATCATTTGTTTTTTTGTTAAGTGTATTTGATGGAATTTGGTTGCGCACGTGTTATTACAAAAAAAACTAGGATCGTACAACCAAAAACGAAAACATTCATGTTAATTTCGTTTATAATTATTCATCCACTGTATGTGAATGATTAAAAGCTTAGCTTTGTCCTAACTCGAGCCACAATCAGAATAATCTCAATTACTTAATACCAGTATAGAAACATTAATGGATCTCAATCAATTCAAGTGGACTCATTTTATAATTTTGTTGAAAGATTTGAAATATATTACTAAATCATATATGAATAATAATTAAACTTGAAATTTCTAATATTTATAAATTTAAATTTAAAAATATTTTAATTAATTTCTGTTAATCTCTTTTACAATAAAATCAATTTTTTATTAACATATTTTTTAGATTTGTCAGTTTTATATGTAAGTGCTTATATAACATAAAAAAATATGCCAATCTCAATCAATCCAGTGGACGCAATATATAAATTCGATTAAAGATTTTAAATATATTTAAACAAACTATTACTAAATCATATATGAATAATAATTAAATTATTAAAAATAAATTTTCCAATATTTATAAATTTAAATTTAAAAATATGTTAATTCATTTATGTTTATATTTCTAATCTCTTTTACATTAAAATCAAATTTATATGTACATATTTCCTTAGATTTGTCAGTTTTATATAAGTGCTTATTTAACAAAAAAAATACTTGTCGCGGATTCAGTATTTCTTAACTAATTTTTTTTTAATAAGACGTTTGTTTTATAAAAAAAAATGATAATAACAGTTTTTTAGGCTCTAAATCTTTTAAAATAAAATTATGTTGTCCACATTTCATGAGTGATCAATAAAAAAAAAATTTAATGGAAAGGAAAATTCTTTGACAACGAAAATGGAAATTAGTGTTGTTTAGTTAAATCAAATAATATGAAACAAGAACTTTAAAAATTTAATAAAATATTTGGTATTAATTTAAAGTTATTTATTATATAATTAATACAAAATATTTGTTTACATTTTTAAGGTTTTGTTTAGAACAAATTTGTGTGAAAAAAATTTGATTTGTTGAAATTTTAATTCATAGAATTAGTTCTCATTTAAATTTATGACAGAATTATTGAAACAAAATAATTTCTAAAGGTAAAATTTTATTAAAGCTACTTGAAATTGCTGGAATTTCTGATGGGTGTTAAAAGTAAGTGGTTATACCCTTAATAAAATTTATATGTGAACGATAAATCAGTTTTCTCTTCGAGAAATCGTTGATAAAGTCGTATTTACATGGGTCACGTGGCACATTAATCATATTAACAATAAAACTGAGAAAATATGTGCGTGTGCGGTGAATATGAAATTTCAACGGGGAGTTAAAAAAAATATGGTTCCTCTCGAAAAAAAGAACATAACTTTTGGAAAACATCTTCAGAATGTATAATAATTCTCTCCCCTCGAGTACTGCGTACATTGGCGTAAAAGCGAGATTCATGAGCATACATTTTTTATATATGGTAAACTTGAACCCTTTTTGCTTCAGTCGTTTATAAATAATTTACACTGTGGTATAATTAATATTAAAATGTTTCAACATGTAACAAATTATATTATATTATGAATAGCCGTAATTAACATTGCAATTACAAAAAAAGTATATTATGTTGAATATATTTGATAATTCGGTAGATGAAAAGGTAAAGATTAAAAGAATTAATTTGCGGAGGGTCGGGCTTATCGTTACCGGCACGCAAAAACGTAAACGTGGAAGATTATTTATGGCATTTAAGGGACATTTTTTTGTTGTTGTCGTCATAATTTAAATTTCTAGCTATTAAGCATAATTAAGGGTGTGTTATTCCCTACATAACATGCCACACCAATCACTTTTAACACCGAGTAAGCTCTTTATAATTGATTGAAGCTCGTGAAATTTGTGAAAATCATTAATCGAATTGCTGAATCGACTCTTTTGTAATTCATTTTGGCCCTTGATTTTAAGAGATGAAAGTGCAATTTATGAACTGACTTCAGTAAATTAAATTATTTCAATCATCTAATATTTACAATTTATTTTTAATAACAAAATCATATTTTTTTTTCGATTTAATCAAATATTTGAGAATGAAAAAATTACTTGCAAAAACGGAAATTGGATAATTCAGATAATTTTGATTATTATTACATAAATTTATTTAACACTAAATCATGTAAATTCATAAAATGCAAATGTGAATATTAACAAAACGATTTTACGTAATCTGTAAGAAAAATCATGTAACTCATTGGAGTTGCAATAATGATTCTAAACGAAATTTTAAAATGGTCATTTGACCGGTTGTGGTAGGTTTAGTGTTAAAATCAGCATTTATCAAACTTTCTTCCGCTCGACCCAACATATTTATTTGTAGTTCCTCGTTTTGACACAAGGTGACAGCTGTCATTTTGCGTTCGTAATAAATAATTATCATTTTATTTAATCTTGAACATCTACATAATTTATATATAAAAAAATAAATAAATTTCAAATTGTTTGGATTATTAATGTTTGATTACATTAAAGCAAAATCTCGTCTTATATTAATAATAATAATTACTTGCTTCTAAGAAAAATCAAAAGTATATTTATTATTTTAATCGGATGAAGGTTATCGTATATTTATTAGTTGAAGCTAAATATAAAACCGAGTGGTTGATTAATGTAAAAAGTGTGTGTATATAACGAACATTGAAAAGGATAATAAATATATTCCGATGGAAATAATTTATATTGAGGATTTTTATAGTGTTCATTAATTACTATAATTAAGGGCTTTCAGTCTTTGCAAAAGACCTTTTCTCTTGTTAGCTATAATCGAATTTATGTGGAGCGAGTGAAGCTCTATAGGAAGCCACATCAAACGACCTTACTACCTGAATATTTTATCCCTTTTGTCTATTTAGAAAGTGATTAAATGTATATCAAGTTCTATTCAAAGCAATTTACTAAGTCTACATAATACATGCTATAATCTTGTTCAATGTACATTAATATTTGTAAACTTAAAATACTAATTAATTGTTTATTAATTTAAGAAAATAATTAATGCAAGATTGTGAGAAACTTTAGTTATTAAAAATATTTTCCTTGCACTACTTATAATATTGATGTATAAAAACTAGAAAAGAGAAATCTAGATAATTGGTTAAAATTCTGTATTTATAAAAAATATATTTTATATAAAACGCACCTCAATTATAAGTCGATTATTATATGTGAAAAAATCCAAATATTACAGTATATTCAAACGGAATTAACTTTTTCATGAAGAAATACAAATTAATATTTTATTAAAAAAATATGAATAATTGAAAGTAATAAAAGAAATGTATATATTTTTTAAATCTAACAGACTTTTTGAAACCGGATTAATCGAGGAAATTTAAAATAAACCGCACATAATGAGTCTTGAGTAAAATAAAAAAAATTACGTAATATTTGTTTAGAATTTTTTTATTTTGTCAATTAAAATTAAGTTTGTTTTTAAAATTTTCTATTGAAGCAAAGTATTACTGTTATTTCTGATAATATATGTTAAACACACTTCTTCTCTTGATATTTATAATGTATTTGATGTTAATTTATTTGGTGGTTTTCATATTATGTTCAGAAGAGAATTTAAAGTTTTGTTTTGCAACAGGAGGTAGTGAGATCAATGGCAATGCCTATAACTGTACATTTACGAATTTGGTTCTACTTTGCATGTGAATGAAATATCGGTTACGTGGAATTATTTAGTGTCTTCGTCGGAACGAGGGGGCACATTCTTCAACAGGTGCTTCGATTTACGCCGTGCGCGCATTGCACGCGTATGAATGACGGGCCACGTCTTGTAAATGATCGCACTTGACGATCATTCATTCAATCGTTCATTCGAGCATTCATCGAATCCGATTGCTGTCGTTCATCGTTCTGCTCGTTCTTCGTCCTTTATGTATAACAATTTCATATTCAAAGCGAGCGCCTCGGGCGGACTCCAAGCAATGCGTTTTGCATTGGAGGCCGACGCGTTTCGTTCGCTTCATCCTGCCGACATGTGTCACATACGTTCCGACAATATTGATTTGGATCAAAGCGCAATCATTTTTGGTATAAGCAATTCTATTATTACACAATAAAACTAAAACAGAAACTTCAACTGTATCAAAAAATACTGTATTTCCTAAAGCAGTGATCAGTAAACTTTTTGAGATTGAATAGTCCTTTATAACAATTTATATTTTTTCGAGAGTCACAAATATATTTTTTTACAAACTTTGCAGTCGGAATTGTCAGAGGCAAAATATAAAAAATATTTTAGAACCACAATTTTATGTTTTTAAAATCATCCTTAAAAATGTTATAAATTTTATTGCAGTTTTATTTGCATTCTTATGAATATCAAAAATATTAAATTTCTAATTCGATTATAAATCATTCCATTTAACTTAAAAAATAAAGAATGTAATAAATCAAAAAATCTGTTTAAGAGTAATTAGTTTGAAAATATTACAAATCTAATACTACTATAGCCAATTTATAGTTGTTTAAAAATTAATGATTTTTTTGTTTAAACGTGTTTTCAGCTATAAACTATATTAAAGCGTAATAAACTTTAATGTGTTGTAATAAAAATAATTTAAAATTGAAATATATACAGTTGCTTTCTATATAGATCTACAAAATTAATGAAAAACTTTGATGAATGTTCAGAATTTTTAGTTAGATTCTTAATGATGAAAATGGTAAATATAGTTTAAAAAGTTGCATAAAAGAAACGAAAATACTTTTCAAAGGATTTCTAATATTAAAGTTTCTTACAAATGTTTTCAAATTACATTATTAAATGTAAAATTTGATTTGTAAATATACGCGATTTTTATAAAACTTTAAAAATAAGTTTTTTTTGCATCCTTTATCCTATTATTGAATTCTAATTTCGTTTTGGTAAATGTAAACCATTTTCTGTAAACTTCCTCCGACATTTGATGTGATTTGTAAACGAAAACAGAATCGATTTCCTGTGAACTGCCTGTATTTTTTTCCATTTCATGTCACGCTTCGCATATATATTCCTCTTTTCTTTCAAAGTGCACAAAATTACAAATTATTTCCGAGCGTCCCACGCACGCAAAATCCAAACATATCTCCTTCCGTCAATCCGCGCTTACCATTACCTAGATTGTTATTACACTGGTCCCGGTCTCCAGGAAACTGTTTTCATAATAACAGACTTTTCTCTCAAACAGTCTAAAAATAATACTCGTTTTACGGCGCGTTACAATTGCAAATACAAACAAACACTTTTGGATTTGTTTGTGGATTTGCCTACAAGCTCGGAGAAACTGCGCATTTTGGTTTGATTTCTTTGTGGTTACTAATTGCGTTGGAATGATGGAGTAACTTATGTTTTATGTTTTCTTTTCGTTTTGCAGATGTCGAGGAACTTTCAGCTCGCCTCAGCCTCATGGCCTCATCGAGCAACGAGAAAGGCGACCCAGAAAACCCTAATTTGGGCGCAATTGATCCCAACTACCTCAACAACAGATGCGTGTATCTAGAGAAACTCCTTCATGGTGAGTCAATTACGTATACAACTCGAGCCAATTCAACTAGTTTAATATTCAAATTATCCAATTCGCTGCGATACAAATTACGATGTCGAATCGATAAATCTACATGTTCCATTTTGCGAAAATACACTTACATACACATATCATTTTCATAAAAACAAAAATTAGGCATTTATATAAACAATTTCATAATTTATTTAATGACACTTAATTTGTAATTATATATTTTTTGTTATGAGCTGTTATCAAATAATTAAACAGATGAACATAATAATGAACATAATTTAATTTATTTAACCTTTAACTTCTTAGATAATCAAATCTAAGGCAATAAATTGATTATTTATTTGATTTAGGCCTTAACAAGTGAATTTATTAACATACTAAAAGTGATTTTTCATATAAAATAATTAATAAAGTTCTGTTATTTTCTTTATATTTTTTTACATAATTTTTCAGCTATTAAATCGATTTTTGACTAGTCATTATGTATTGTTATTCATTATATATTTTATCTCTAGTCTTTAACAATTATGTGTACACTACTTTCTAAGGTTTTAACTTTCTAATTAATTTCTCCTGCTAGACAGCAAATCTAATAAAATTTATATTATTAGATTTATTACTATTTTCAATACTATCCCAGGTCAGCTCTGAAGAATTTTATAATGATTATTATTAAATATTGTGCAACAAATATAAAATTACATAAATAATTAGAAATAAAATTATTAATTTTATTATTTAAATTTTCTTACTATTTGATATATTGTAAGTTTATATGAATATTGTTGTTTTTAATAAATAATAAACAACATTTATTGGCGAGATAATACTTAACAAAATGGAACAAAGAAATACAAAAAAAATGTAATGCAAAAATAAATAGTTGATGAGAATAAAAAAAATTCTAACAATCAAAATCAAAAATTTTATAAAATTACTATTAATTATTATATTTTTTACTAATTTCAATACTACCACAGGTCAGCTCTGAAGAATAAATTTGTTTTTTTTATAATGATTATTAAATGTTGTGCAACAATTCTAAAATTACATAAATAATTACAAATAAAAAAGGTATAGAATTATTAATTTTATTATTTAAATTTTGTTACTATTTCATATGTTGTAAGTTTATATGAATATTGTTGTTTTTAATAAATAATAAACAACATTTATTGGCCAGATAATACTTAACAAAATGGAACAAAGAAATACAAAAAAAAATCTATTACAAAAATAAATAGTTGATGAGAATTAAAAAAAATTCTAACAATCAAAATCAAAATAAAATACTGACTAAAGGACTACCGACCTAGGTTTTTCCGCCCGTGAATTAAAATGTTGGACAGTTGAAAAAAAGATTGACAAAAAAAAGCAGATGTAAAAGGACATTATTGAGGGGACATTAGGAATTGGAATAGGGTATTTAAATTTAGGATGTAGGGTTGGTGTTGTTTTTAAATTTTCTGTTTTTTTTTTAACTGTTATTTGAATATGAACTAATTTTCTGAACAATTTCATGTTTCAGGAAGGAAAGATAATAGGTTGGGTTCGGAGAGTGGCAACGTCTACATCGATGAGAACAAGAAAACGTAAATTGGATTCGCTTGACGACGAAGAACGAAGAACCAGGAAAACGTAGTTTCGAAAATCACATTTAACATAACTTATCATAATGCCAACTGTGTCCTAATTTCATTCTTCTTGCAAACTTCCTTAAAACCAAACAGCTTTACTTGTTAATAATATGGTATTAAAAAGAACAAAAAAAATTAAATATATAATTAAATAATTAACGAAAATGTAGCTATATTAGTCAATTGAAAGGAAACGAAGTTGAAACAACTTAAAATTGAAGCTGCGATCATCTGTCGATCATTTCAGAAATGATCTCGCATTTGGATGTTCGCGCTGCGCTGCTTCTCTTCCCAGCATTCCTCTGGATGTTGTACATATATAGCTTTTGACACTGTTTTCCCCGAAATTGCCTAATCCTATTTCAGTGTAAAAAAAAGTAGATCACGTAATTTAAATTAATTTATTTAAGTAAGTGTTCTGATTATGCACAGGAATTAAAATGAAATACAGGAAAAAAATATATAAATGTAAACAATGTTCAGAGTAAAATTCTGTAAATTTTTGTTTTTCTTAATTTATTGTGCTTGTAAATTTCTCGAAAGAAAAAAAATAAGTATTATTATTAATTATTAAGTGTAAATAGAGAAGCGATGAAAAAAGAAGATAGAACGCTGTAAATGTTTTTTTTTTATTTATTAAACATTGAATGCGTTTTTCTTTTTTCCAATTATTTTATTTTATAGTAATTTAGTCTGTTGCCATAGATTTATGTATTATTATATGCTGATGCGGATTTCCCTCAGCGTTGAAACGGAATTTTATTGTTTTCTTTTGTTGATTCTAAGAATTATTATTATTTCTTCTCCTCCTGGGGGGATTTCCGTATTTTGTAGAAAGTGTACCTATGAGAAATAATAAAAGTAATGTACTACCACTAAACAAAAATATATACATACATACATGAACGAGCAATGTTTTATTTCATTCGCATCCTTTTTTCACCCCAACGAGTTGGACGGAAGATGCAAATTTTCAATTTTCACATCCACACAAGGGTATAAAATATAGTGAACATCGATCCTTCGCTTTCCTTTAATCCTGCAACAGTAAAGTATTTTTTTTGTTATACAGCAAAATATTTCTAAACTTTGAAAAATTGCACATATGTATTTTGTATTGACAGCTTTAGTGATGTGCACCTTGTTTCCATGAAATGTAAAAGGAAACTAATAAATCTACGGTATAAGGTAAAGATTGCTGAGGTATTTTGGTCACGTCAACAGAAATACCAAATGTGGTGTACTGCGATCAGCTATTCAATACGAGCTATGCTGCAAATGGAAATGCAGAACAACAACTTATCTAGAAGATAAATGCAATCACTAAATGTTTGCGTTATTACGATAATAATTCAAAAGCAAAACGCACATTCGCATAACATACATAGCCAAAAGATACAACAAACTGAAATATGAGTTTTAATATTTTTTCAGTACAAATAAATTTCTCGATTTTAGATAAAATGTATTGAATTAATCTTTAAAGAAAGATCTTAATTTTAAATATTTTTTTTGTAGATATTACTAAATATTAGAAGATTACAAAACGACTTCTTTCATCATTCGCTTTTCAACTAGAAATAAACTACTCTGAAATAACTAAGAATAGTGCAAAGTCTCTACTAATGAACGTCCCACATAGGTTGTTTGGATCACAGAATTTCAGCATCAAAGATTATGATCCTTTCAGTTCTAAACTGATTTTAAGAAAACTTCCATTATATTCAGGTAATAACTAATCTTCTTGTATTTCTTCGCATTTTGCGACTTAAATAAATATATTGAAGTCAAGCCAAGTAAATAGCGTAAACCAATAGTTGCGCTCGAGTTCCCAAACATAATTTCAGATACTTTTTTCAGTTGGAAACTGAAATAGCACAGGAACTAGGTCTAACAGATATTTCATACATAATGTTCCGAACTAAATTTCTTAGTCTTCTGGTCTTCATAATAAATGCACGTATTCTTCAAATCTACTAATATTGTAAGATTCAACTAAAAAAAATAGATAAAATCTTTTCCTTTTGACATTAATGTATTTAACATATGGCTGCGATCAAATTAATCTTTTCCCATCTTTCGCATGCATTAATTCATCTCTGAATGAAAGCATCCTTTCATCCAGACTTCTGCAATATTTCTCGTCTTAATGTTGACTCCCACACTTGAATCGTAAAGTAATCCGTAATCTGGTGAAAGTTCTTAGGTATATAAATAAATACCGTAAATATTATAATATTCCTTTCAATGTTTCTAACAGTTTCATTAGAAATGCCATTCTGAGTGCACAAACACGATTTTTATGTACAATGCGTTCACCCCTCCCGTATATATATAAGAAAAAAATAGGAAAGGAATTCGTTTTCGAATATAGAATCAAGTGTAATAGAAACCAGATGAATCCCTGTAGCTGCCTGACAGGACACCATTAATCTTAAGCATTAAGCTTAAATAGTAGACGTAAAAATAAAAATTGAAAAAATATGGGGAATGGACGAACAAAAAAAATATAGAATGATACGTTTCAGGTGTTGACTTAACTTTAAATATTTTAATATTTAAAAAAGTATAACGTGAATTAATGTATCAATTACAACTTTTTTTATTGTTCTATTTAAAATACAAAATAGATATTTCATATTTCCATTCTATTTTGCACTTTAAAATTCTTGATTATTTTGATAGCAAATTTTGTAAATATTTGTGACTTTTATAAAATTATCCTTTTAAAACTACATATACATATCTATCATTTTATTTTAATATTTAGTTAATATAGAAGAATGTAATGTTTCATAATAACCTAACAACTTAACCTCAAATTAAATATTTAACCCTTTGCAGATGGAGATTTTTAAAGGACGTAATATTAACTGTTAAAAGCGAAACAGCTGTGTATTGTTATTGTATGACGTATACACATAAATGACACCTGTCATAGGAATAATGTCAAAGCTTTATCTAAAGCAAACATTTATAAGATGAACATATTTTATGATGATCAATGTCATTTGACAGCTCCATCTGAATTAAGTGCTACAGTTGAATTAAGATTCTATAACTGCGCCACCACAGTGGCCTTGCGTAGTTTACTGTTTAAATAATAGGGCGGATATAACATAGGATTTTTCATGTAAAATTACCTAAACCTATTCTTACATTTATATCAATCAGTTTGTTTTGTGCATTTCGTAAGAACTAAATATGACTGAAGCACAAAATGAAGAAATTAAAATTATATTTCAAGTATATCAATATACTTCTTGACAATACTGGAAAATAATAGAAGTATTAATATTAATACAATCCTTACAACATTTTATGACGAATTTGTTTTTTACAGCTATGGAACCATGGTAAATAATTTCTCTATTATGAATAAAATATGGTTTGAAGAAATACGATTTAATATTTTTAACAATAAAAACTTTTTAATAAAAATTTTATGTTGAGCTAAGAGTAAATGTTCTTTTCAGTTTTTGTTGTGAGTAAATTTTTAAAATTATAATAATTATTGGTTGGAGATTAACAATTTTTTCAGGTGATGTAAAATTAGTTAATTAACTCGACTAATGAAGATAGCTGTAATTCCATGAATGTACTAAGTACCTTTTGATGCTTTAATGAATTCAAGTTGTTGTATTCCGGAGAGACAGAAGTGCGGATCGCCGACCGGATTAATAATAATTTCCCAGAAATGCCATTGAAAATCCCCAGATAGCAATAATTGGGACACGGTGCTCGTGTGGCTCGGATAGGACTCGCAGGGATTAACGTTATCCGTGATGTTAATTAGTTTCGATCGCAGAACTGAATTAATTACTATTACTACTACTACTTCTCTTCTTCCACGTCGCGTATGTAGCGAGTGCACCACGTACGTACGTGCAGCTCTCATCTGTATGTTTGTATTTACAAAACACACCATCCGAGCAAACACACATCAGCATATAATTTCCGAGAGTTTTCATAACCCTGTGCCTCTTGCCTTGCGTTTTGCCTTCCTTCCTTCTATAATTACGAACGCATCTCAAGAGCCATCCAATTTCAGCATCCACACGAGCCACAAATCACGGTCGCAGGAGATCAAATGGTTTAATAACTGACTAATTTTACATCTACCCCGCCGTCTGTTATTACTATTATTAATATGATACTGCAGCACTTTCATCTTGAAACTTAAAGAATATCACGGTCAACCGTACTGTTCCAAATGACAAGTTCATTGCTGGATTTCAATTTTGTAAATTTGGAATAAAAGGTGTATCCCTAATTCAGTTTACCTTTATTTATAGTACGTAACGTTGGATTGCAGTAAACGACATCTGGCCAAAAAAAGAGCAACTAAAGAACTAATCATTAAGCATGTTTCTGGAGATGATCCAAAATTATTCTAAACAAGTTAAGGAAGGAAGCTTAAGATTATTACAGGCGTGACGTGACACCTTCTACTCAGTAAAACTGGAGCTTCTATCTTCATAGGATTTTTGATCTAAAAACGAAACACAAGATTATCTTTAATCAGCACTACCTCGAATAGACTGGAATCCGCTAAAATCTCGAACTATTTGAAACCGGACTAATTGAAAAACTAAATAAAATATAAATAAAGGAATCGTTATTATTTGTTAATTAAAATTTAGTTTGTTTTTCAAATCGATTTATTCAAGTTTGCTTTTGGAGTACTTTAGTTTGTTGTATCTTAACATCAGTCAATCTTATATTATTATTTATATTTAATAATGTTTACTATAACAATTTTTCAGAGTTCCTCATGAATTTTGCCATGCTTCGATACAACTGTGCCAAATATAGTGGATCAGCAATTGGTGATGTAAGAGGAAATAAATTGTTATTCTTGACGCATCGTATCAGCATTTCATCTCCATTGTCTGAGCGCTCATTAATTACATAACAAGCGACTTAAAACAACTCATCGCAGCTATAACATTAAATCTATCAAACATCACATATCTCTATCAAATCATTTATAATATAATTTCCATCTTCCACTCACCATCCATATAATCCCTATAATTTTAAATTGCAAAAAACTTGTACGTTTCAGCACATTTTATAATAAAAAATCTATTTATTCTTAAGAATAAATGTTGATTGAATTATTTGAAATATTGTAATCCTTATATATAATTTAATAGAATGTAAACGACTGCATATTATCAAGATTTATACCTTTTTCTCCATCCTTCATTTTGAGAAAGTCGTAGAATACAAATTTCGTGGAGGCTTATTTCCTGAGATTTACGGATTAAAGAGAATTACTGCCTTCGTAATTCCAAAATAGAATAATTGCCCAAACATAAAACATGATATAAACTTTTATGAGTGTTCAAATCAAGTAAACTAAAGGCCAAACAGAAGCGAAGGTGTTTTTTTCTTCTTCTTGTTTTCGATTCATTCGCTCACAAAAGCGTCGTGCTGCCATCTGTTTAATTTATCACAATTAAAAATTCAATGGTTTTGATACTATTTGTACTCATTTAAGGTCACACAAAAAATGAATAAAATTTAATACAAAACTTTGCAAGGTTGTTGAATTTGAATTTAATTTAAGCAAACGTTATATACAATAATTTCATGTTAAATTTTAATGACAAAATGACAGCTGTCAATTGTCATCTGAATTTATGAAATACTCTTAGCAAAAATTTAGAGAAACGCTGATATATACAGTAAATCATATTGAATTCATCTAGATACAAAATATAGATTTATTCAAGTATAAAAATTACATTTATTAAGTGGAACAAACATATTATATTATTAAAATGTCAAATTTTGTTTGTTTGTCAAGTTTTTAATAAAGGCATTTTAAGAAAGGTATTGTAAAGTTATAAGTGCGTATTATATAATAATTTTATTATAAAAAATATTTGATATTTGGAGTAAATTTCAGAAATGCAGTAAGGATGATTCACAGTTGGAACGATATTATGACTTCACGAACTTCAAACTAAAAATTTAAATTAGACTGCAAGCAGTTCTCTTGAAGTATTGTATCCAAAATTTAATTATGGAAGTGGATTTGTGCCTTATTTGCAATAATTGCTTAAAAATGTCTTTAGTTTCTAATAACTTCAATTTCTCAGTCAGTTTTTCAACAAGAATTATTTCAGTAATTGTATATGCAAATTAGATTTCAAACTTTTCAAACCTATGTTTGCAATCTGCTCTAAATTCTTCCAATTTTTCTTTATATTCATCAAACTTGTCTTGTTTGATATTACTGATATATGATCTTGCACAAAAAGCCCAAGTTATATAGAATACATGTAAATATTCAATAATCGACCGCTTACAAAGTTAAACTCATTTAGACAATTTTTCAAGATTCGTGAATGAATGTTCTGAAATAATAAATAGAATAGATTTAAATGTTCAATAGGTCTTAAGGAAGAAATATGCTGGCTCCTGGTGTAGACAGTAAATCATAGTTAATTCATCTGGTTACGAAGCCTAAATTTATTCTAGTATAATAATTGCGTGTATTATATAGACCAAGCATATTATCCTCAATATTATCTTTAGGATATCTCAATGTAGCGACGAAACGTTTGCGAGATGAGCCGGTCGCAGTGCACTAATTAGCACACATACACACACACACACAGGTGCTTACGAAGAAAAGTTCTTGGTGGTTGGCCAGGTGGTGTGTTGCTTCTTCGAGTATCTTCCATTTGCTCCGTTTTACATGGGTAGTGTGAAAAATAAAAGGAGTATCGCGAAAGAGAAATTGTTTCGAAGTCGCGGCTTATTTATAATCCTGACATAGGTATTTTTAGGTAAACTTGGCACGCGCCGAATTCAATGCCTGTAAAACAAACAAAATTTCGCACTGTGCAGCTGCATCGCGGTGAAAAAGATCTATTAGAGATTCGCACAAAGAATTGTCTCGTCTCGCCTAGATTATTCAACGCTGTATTTATAGAATATTAATGCAATAGAATTTGATTCCACCTAAAATTTAAAAAAATCTAATAGTAGATTAAGAGTCTAATTTAAATATTCATTAAAACTAAGACTGTTTATCAAAGATGTAAATAATATTATCTACAATATTTTTAAAATTAAATATTTATAGTTTTGATTACGTAAATTTGTTGCAAACATTATTAAGTTTTCTTAATAATTGTATGTAACTGAAGTTTTATCTTATTAATCAATACGTTTAATTAATGATTCAATTGTATTTACTTTCGAAGTATAGATTTTTTAACAAATTTAACAGAATTAGTACCAGAATTACAAGTTAATTTTGTTAAAATATAGTAGAAGTGGAAATATAAATTTGGTATAAATATGTACATTTCAAGTGGTTATTTCAAGAGTTATAACAAGAATAAAAAATAAATCATTGAAATAATTTTAGCTTTAATGTAAGGAATGCACTTCATACGATATTTTTGGATTAATAATGAGAGCACTTAATTCAATTCAAGTAATGTGCAAAATTATGATTATACCAGTTATATATTTTTACATTAAGAATCTATCCAGTAAAATCTTCGAGAAAAACATTCTTGACCTATATTAATAAAAGTGTTTTAAAAAAAAGTTATCTATTAATAGAAGAAGCTAAGATATAGAAGAAGAGATACAGTTCAAATTGAAAAACTGTTGCTTTTTATCGTTTTGGCTATAACATTATTATTAATAAGCAGATCAGAGTGATTTCGCCTAAGATTTAGAAAATCTCCAAAAAAAAAAGAGTTCAGTGAACTAACTGAAATCAGCACATTCTACTTATAATTATTAAATTGAGTTTTACAACGAAGAAATATACTTTGCATTAACATTTTTTTTATCTTTATATTTTTATAAATATTTGTTGAATTTTATATTGAATAATTTAAGTAAGTATGTTCAATGATTTAAAATATTCTTTATAAAATTTTATGTGTAGAGTTTTCAAATTGTATTTTTCTCTTATGAAATCTAATAATAATAATAATATGTGGACATGTTTTCCCGCTGCGAGGATGCATTTTAAAATTAGTCCGCTCGAAACGGATTTTCGAGCTAAAAGTATCCAGAAGTGATACTTTTTGGCATTCGGTGCTGGAATTGATGATCTCGGAAACGAGTCGGTCGCATTTTCGGGTACCGAGAAACGCGTCAGGGATTTCGGCAATCCCGGCGGATGGGTGAAGAGGTTTTTTGGGAAAAGAAGCGGTCCTAATTAATACCGACATAGCATGAATGTAAAGTATGAATGAACCCGCGTGGTTTATATTAATAAATGTGCGTAGGATACGACATTTCCTGAAATATATACATGCATCTCTCTCATTCTCTATCTATATGCACGCACGCATTCACGCACATATTTACAATTTGTAGACCGTGCAGCGAACGCCGCTTTTCCCCCAATTTCCTTCTTTCACTTCATTCATTAAGGCCCTCTGCACGCGACCTCTATTTATGGCTTTTCCAAAATTTCCCTCTCACAATTATAAAATTCGTTCTTTTTGATCTTCCCCAAAAACTCCACAAATAGAATGGATGTTATGAAATGAAACGGGGCGGGGTGGGGCGTCGCGGGGGTGTGTGTAAACGCATCTGCATAGGTCGGACCACCGGAAGGATGTCATTTCTTATTATGTGGGAGCCGGAGGGCTCAAGAAACGGAAATACATGTCATTAGGTCCACGCACCTGGCTAATGTGCATTCGCAGCCCTCAACGCCCTACTCTGAAATTAAGAAAACAAAGATACTCTTTCCATTCGAAGGAAACACTTTCGGCAACCCCAGAGCGGAATTTCACATAATTTGTATCTTTCATAGCATGTGTTATGTGATGTAATCTAAACTGTCTTCAGCAATTATTAGAAGTTATTTGTTATTGTAGTTCCCAAAGCAAATTTACACTAAAGATAATATTATCTTTTTGTTTGTAACTAATTATACAATACCCTCGTAGTTCTATGATTTCAAACCGTATTGTTACATTTTTTATATTTATATTATTTTGCATAAAAATTATATAATTAATTTTTAATTATATTATTTTTCTATTCTAAAGTTTTGTTGCCTTCTATTAAAATGTAATTAAAACTGTAAGATTTATTTTTAAATTTTGAAAATATATTTAATGCTGCTACCATCTACTGTTTGTAAATTAAAGTTAAGTTTTCTTTGTCTAGTGTGGTTATGCAATATATTACACAGCTACTACTACTACCACTACTATTATTTTAGTTAACTTCTAATATTAATGATACTAATAATATAATAATTTATGTAAGATAATCTGTTTGTTAAAGTTTTAAAATTATGAATTGTTATTGAAAGTTTATTGTAAATTATAACTGGTGGTAAGGCCATGAGGTGGTGCTGATTGGTGTTGCAGCAGCGATCTTTTTTACCATTTGAAGAGTAAACAGTTGTAAAGTTAACAATACGAAAAACAAAGTTGAAAAGAGCGCTAAATAGGTGATGATAAGGATGGATATAAAAAGTCCTAAATAATTTAGTTTTTTTTTCTTTTGTAAATATTGGTGTGTTCAGGAATTTTTGCATTTCAGCATTGTGTATCAATGGGCTTACACATTAAACTTAACATATAGTTAGTTGTATGTAAATAGTATTTACTTTGTTAAACTTAAACTTAGATTTGATTAATAATGAATCCAATACAACCTATGGGCCGTGGGGCCCTTATCATGCAAACATTAAGAAGAATGGATGACAATAGGGCTGGTGTGAGCACAGAGTCAAGAGAGGAACCTCCAAGGCCTAGGGGCAGAGCAGCTTTGTTACAAAAGTTGAGGTGCCTGAATGTTGGTAGTTTGGGACCTGTTACTTCATCCACAGTAAGCCCAGAAGTATCAATGCATGGAAGTGAATCTGATAGTTTACAATCAACAAGTATTGTGGAAAAATTTGATGCTCCCAATCCTGTGGCCTCTTACAAAGGTATGCATTTAAATTAAATCATCAGAGTAATTACTAAAATTTGGTATTGTTTCAGGGTCTGTTGGAAAAGCAATTAATATCTCTGCGAATTATATAAGACTAACAATTGATCAAGACAAGGGTTGTTATGAATATGAATGCATCTTTGAACCAGATGTTGATTCGAAGCATGCAAGGATTAAAATAATTAATGCAAATATTGAAGCTTTGGGAGGAGTTAAAATGTTTGATGGCAGCCGCTTACTGTATTTACCCATAAAATTGAGAAATATAAAAACTGTGTTTAAAAGCCCGCATCCACTCAGTGATGAAATGATTACATTGTCAATTATCTATAAGAAAACATTACGAATTAGTCAGTGCATTCAGATGTTCAATGTGCTATTCAAACGAGTGATGTCAGCATTAAAGCTGAGTAGAATTGGCAGAAATTATTATGACACTCCAAGTTCCAAGCTAATTCCCCAGCATAGATTGGAAATTTTGCCTGGTTATGCAATTGCTGTGGACGAATATGAAGGTGGATTAATGGTGTGTTTGGATACCCAGCATAGAGTTCTTAGGACAATAACAGTTCTGGAACATATGAGAGACATACAGAGAGCAAGTAGAGAAGGATTCAAGGAAACCCTGAAGAAATCGCTGTTAGGTTCTGTAGTTATAACGAAGTACAATAACAGAACCTACGTTATCGACGATATTTTATGGGATCTTAATCCGCGAGGGAAATTTAAGAATTCCCAGGGTAATGAAATCTCTTTCGTTGAATATTACGCTAAACAACATGGATTACATGTCACGGATTTAGACCAACCGCTCCTTCTCAATGTTAAGAAGCGGAAGATCAACTTGGAAGATGAAGTCGTTGATATGAATATTTGTTTAATACCGGAGTTTTGCAATTTGACTGGCCTAACAGATACCATGCGTTCGGATTTTAATGTAATTATTACATGTTTTTCTCCAATTGCTGTTTTAAAATGATGTTTCAGGTAATGAAAGATGTTGCTGCTTATACTAGAATTTCTGCACATCAACGGATGGCAGCTCTTCGGAAATACTTGAACAATATTAAATGTTGTCCAGAAGCGGTTAAAATTTTGGCCGATTGGGGTTTAAAATTGGCCGATGGAACAATCGACCTTAATGCTCGTTTACTACCGCCGCAGATGATAATGTTCGGTGGTAACAAACCATACCAATGCGACTTTAAAGCTGATTGGAGTGGAGCTCTATCCAAGAATAAGGTCGTTGGTCCAATAGATTTATATGATTGGGTCATAATTTATACACAGCGCGATGCAAAGTTCGTAATCATCAACATTTGCTTAATATTTACATTAATATTACTCATTATTTTAGGGTGGCCCAAGAATTTGCTACAAACATGTGTCGTTTGGGTAATAATATTGGATGTAATATTACTCCTCCAAAACTGCATGCTATCCCGAACGATCGTACCAACAATTACACACAAGCTATAACAAAGTTGTATAATGATAACATCCAAGTAAGTCTTAGATTTGAAAATGGTTTTATTCTAAAATTTGATTAACTTTTTTCAAGTAATACAAATAATCTTTAAATATCATTAACAAATTCTTAGTTCTTAAAGATTATAATCATATATGCTATTTACAGATTGATTTGTCTGAACTTTGTTTGTCTTTAATTTAATTATTTAAATTGTTTTTCAGTGCATGGTTTTTATATGTCCTACGGCTCGAGACGACTTGTACAGTTCTATTAAGAAGATGACGCTATGCCAGAAGCCTGTCGCTAGTCAAGTAATTTTGTCGAAGAATTTGAATAACCAAAAGAAAGTGCGCACAGTCACTTTGAAAATTGCTTTACAAATTAATTGCAAATTGGGTGGTTCGCTTTGGAGTGTAAAAATACCGGTCACGTAAGTACAAAATTATGATTGTTGTCTAGAAAGAAAGTAATGTTTGTACTGAATGTATAGATGTTACCCATTTACCTATTTCAGGCATTGCTTATATATTTATGACTAATTATTCTGCAAGATTAGGTGAAGTAATTAGTGGATTGATTTTTTTTTGACGTGATAGCTGAAACCAGAGATTAATCTGTTATTTTCAGGTCTTGGATGGTATGCGGAATTGATACGTACCATTCTGCGGGTAGCAAGGTATCGGTAGGTGCTTTAGTGTCAAGCACCAATTCGATATTTACTTCGTATTATACGACTTGTATAAGACAGGAGAAGGAGCTTTCGGATGCATTGAAAGTGCCTTTCGTTCGTTCTCTGCTGATGTATCGACAACGTACTGGAACCTACCCGACCCAAATAGTTATTTACAGGGATGGGGTCGGTGATGGTCAATTTGATCACGTGAAGAGATACGAGCTGTCGCAGTACCTCAAAGCTATGGATGATCTGAAGATTCCTGAAACCAAGCTCTGCTTGATTGTTGTTCAGAAAAGGTTGAACACTAGATTCATTTCTAATGATTCGGTTGGAAATCCTCCTTCCGGGACAATTGTTGACGAATGCATTATGAGCAAGGATAATAATGACTTTTATCTTGTTCCGCAAAATGTTAATCAAGGGACCGCAACTCCTTGCCATTACACCGTCCTCTACGACGATGCGAAATTGAAACCTGATCACGTACAAATGTTAACGTATAAGCTTTGTCACATGTACTACAATTGGTCTGGAACCATAAAAGTACCTGCACCTTGTCAGTATGCTCACAAAGCCGCTTGGCTTATCGGGCAATACTTGGGTAAGGACCCGAACGAAGTACTCAATGATAAACTGTATTACTTATAAATCTTCGGAATCTTACCTTCCACCAAATATTATATAAGGCATTCATATTTACGTTACGTTTTTATAAGTACTGTTTTGTTTTTATTGTTTCCATTATTATATAGTTTATATGTATTACTTATTTTTTATACATTTACGAGCAAATATATATTTTATAAAATATGAAAAATATTTTCGAAAATAAAACCTATATAAAAAAGTTAATTTAAACGTAGTATTTTATTTTACTTAGTCACTTCATAATATGCAATATTTTTAACTACAATGTTATTTTCAAATACAAATCATATTTGTTCTACTATTGTATTTGTTGATGTCTATAAATCAAACACTGAAAATAATTATGACTTAATAATACAAACGATAATATTGATAAAAATACAAGTATTGTTTATTTTTTTTGTGATGATACAAGGAAATACCAACGAGGATATGAAGTGTACTACAAAATATCGAAAAAAATAAAAATTTAAATATAAAAGTAAAATTTTGCATGTAAAATTGGTACTGTTTATTGTTAAGGGGAAATTCATGTTTTCTTTAGTAATTTTGTGATTTTTGTTTGTTTCTATTATTGTTGTAACATGAATATGTTTTTAGTTGTTATCTGGTTGTTTATCTGTTGCAATAATTATTATTAATATAAAATAAATAGAAATAATCGAACTTTATTTTCATTCAGCAAATTTGTCTACAATTTCACTTTCATTAAAATTTTCGCATAATTTATTTACTATTTGAATTATAGTTATTAGAAAATACATAAATTGAGAAGTATATGTGGTAGTAAATATTTTCTGCACATAAAATGCAATGAAACAGTTTGTTGTCATATATTAGATACAAATCCGTACAAAATTTTCTTACTTTGTCATTTTCTTCAAGTATTATATCAAGTATTATATTTGTAAAAAGTATTCTTAATCTTCATATCCTTCGCTCACTTTTTCTAAGACTAATTTTCAGCTTTTCATTACGCAAAACAAACATTTCTGAAGAGTTTCAAAAAATTTTCCAAAATGTTTAAAAAGAAAAACTGACTACTGCATAGGTTTTTGGATTTTGTAAACTTTTACTAATAATAATTATAATACATTTAATAGTATATCATAATATTTGATAATTGCTCTTGCACTTATACATAAATATTCAATCACGCATAGTTTTCTAAGCTGTTAGAACCTAGTGGTTTGATTCATTTAAGACTTCTAGTCGTTGAGGGTAGTTTGTGCTGGCTTTTGTGATCTCTGCCGTTACTAGTTTGGTATTTGCAACACCCGGTAGGCATGTATGTCTATGGATCATATGTGCCCTTATTCTTCACCTTTTGATTTAGTATCGAATAATGTTCAAGCCTCAACACAAAGATGTCATCGTGGATGATGATGTGAGTTGGTGGAAACCGTTTGACCAAGAAGCTGAACGACTCCAAAAACTCGAACACGATACCTAAAAGAAACAATAGGAGAAGAACGGACCAACATAGAGGAAATCCAGAAGGAAGAAATTCTCTACCAACATAGGTGGTTTATATATAAAGTTAATTTAAGATAGTTTTAGGCAAGATTGTATCTATTATCTAGCATTATATTCCCGTCAATTACGATTTGTATATATTATACTATACGTTTGAGAGACACTTTTTTATAGAATAAACCCTCATGCCATAATCTGAGAGATGTCAAGAAAAGCAGCGGAACAGAACCTTTTCTCTAATTAAGAAATTAAATTAGTTATTTGAAAAGTACTTTATTAATAATGGTTTTAACAAATAATAATGAGAAAAAATATGTAAATATATGTTAGTAATAATAACATCTTATGTTTTAAATATCAAATTAGATAACGTCCTGAATATCTTCTAGAGATATTATCTCCCTCGGAATCGCTGTCTTCACCTCCAAACGTAGCAACTAGTGTCTTTCTAACTCTATCCTGAGCCATTTTGCGCATCCTCGCATAAATATCTGGATATTTCTCGATTTGTTTCATAAAATCTTTCCTATGCAGTATGAACACTTCGCAGCAGTCTATAGCGACTACACTGGCAATCCTCTGTTCGTTTTCCATGATGATTGCAATCTCCCCGAAATTCGCTCCATCGGATAAATGACAAATCTGCAAAAAAGTTCTATTTAAATACACACGTCCATTCAATAGAAACCAAACAAACCTCTTTTCCCGTGGAAGTATAAACGGCGACTGTGCCAGAAGCAATAAAGTACATCGAATCTCCTACCGTTCCAGCAGAGACAATAACATCGGATGGTAAATATATCTCCTGCTTCATATTATAAATAATCTTGCAGATGATAGCCATCGGAATGTCATCAAAGATGTTCACCTTCTCCAGAAGGTTCATGTAAGTGTGGACAAGCATTTCCTGCCTTAATTGCGGCGATAGTATTTTCAAAATTTCATCCTCCTTGTAATAGCTTTGCTGGAAGCGAAAATCGAAATAGCTTATAATCCTCGTCCTGATGTTATCAGGCAAATTCTTGTAGCGCATAAACTCCTCCAGCTGCTGCGTCAACTGATAATACTTATTCCCGGACAAACTATGCTTGGTGACTATTTGCAATATTTGCGCTTGAAAAGATTTTTAGAATTGCGAATACTTATTTGGGCTTCATCTTACCGACGACTACTAGCTGCATTGCAAAACCGATGGTTAAAACTAAAATTTCAAGAATAACTGTAGGAAAATGTTGGGTCGTTCCGGGAGATCCAAACAACAGAAGCATGTAGATGATTCTCTGCGAATTCCTCAATATGTAATATGGCGACAGCTCTTGGAGATTCTTCGACTTCGGCATTTGATTTACCATGTGTATCCAACTCATGCACAATATAAATATTAATATAAACATCATAACTAGCTTAAACATTTTGAATTTGTAAATGCTCCATTGATTGTACTGAAAACAATGAAATTACATATATTTTTCATAATGCAATTTGGATTTAAGGTAGTTTACGTCGCGCAGTCGTTCGATGTATTGCAGAATTGTAAATATTCTCAGCAACTTTAAATAACTCAAGTAATAGAAGATGTTGTGTAGAATTAATCCTTTCGTAAATATATCTATATTATGTTCCTGGAATAGGTGCACCAAATCAGTGTTGCAGGACGAAATTAGATCGAGCAGGAACCAACTTAGCACGTATTTCCTACAAAAATATTGTTAGAAAAACATCTTTATTTTGAGTTTCTTTTACTTAGCCACGCCGGTTCTGGATAAAATAATTTTAGTCGTAGTCATATTCTGATATCCAGTATTGAAAGTTACAATAATATCAATGTAACATATTATATCCAATACCAATTTGATGCCATGCAATGATTTATAAGGAAATATTACGCCTAGAGGGATAGTGAACAGCAGAAGCGTTAATACGTTTAACATTACCAATTCCCAAGAAAGCCTAGAACACAAAATTAAAGTTTACTTAAAATTATTCGTATAATTCATGTCCAATCACCTGAAATTACTGAAAGGATGTATCATGTAGTAGTAATATTTCAGATGCCTCCTCTTCTCCTTCTTGATGACGTACGCCGACTTTAGAAAAGTTTTGCTCCTGCCATTCGTGTCGGAAAGCATCAGCTGTCTTCTAATTCTTCTTCGAAACGGTACGCACCAACCGGAATTGATATAGCTGGAATTACATCTTACTATCGTCCACTTTATTATCGACAACAATTACTTAACGACGATGTCTTCCTCTTGAATTAGCTCGCATTCGTGCCGCATCTCACTCCTCAACTTATCTTCCTTTGAAAACATCTTGAAGCAGTTATCCTTCTAATTGTCAGACTTAATATAATTATGTAAACAAAACGTCCATCATTTATTTATTTCATAGACAATCAGATTGCAAATCTTATTAATATTTGAAACGTAATTATTAAGCTAGAATTAATTAGTAATAATGAAATTCTAAGGCACTGTACTAGTGCCTATGTCCCACGAGGATTTTGGGTCATGAAAAACTACTCATTCTTGTCATTACTTTCAGGAATATATATTTTTTCACAATATAATATTCCGAGTTAATTCTTTCATCTTTTATCAAGATAATCTATTAACAAAATTATATTTCTATCCCATAAAACTGATGCCATAACTTTGTGTTACTTTCAAAACTTTTCAAACTTAAATTTTAAAATTTAATAGAAAATAAAAAATATTGCTATAATTTGCTGTTGTTATGTATTGAATATAATGAGAAAAAAAAACAACACATATTTGCATGGTCATGCGGAAAGTGGTGTTTCGCTGTTATCAAGCAAGTATGCAAAGTATGGCAGATGTGGGAAATATGCTGGAATTTGAAAAACTTATAAATTCTGATCGAACAATATCTTTATCAGCTTTCTGCTATTCCGAGAATGATATCGGCAAAGTATAAATACAGTAGGAATATCCGAATGTTTTGTAGTGTAGCCAACGAATCGTGGAATCATGAAGGGGATTATTTCTTTGGGCTTGCTTTGCCTTTTCTTCGTCTGCAGCGTCAACAGCACGGGTAAATAAAATAGATTTATTTTAAATAGCTTAAAAATTAGTAAAGTAATATTGTTGTATTTTTGTTGTTGTTGATCAGGCAGCAATGCAAAGAATTATCTGCACAGTTTGAGCCGCGCCGCGGAACAATGCACCGTCAAATGCACATCGGAATCTGGTAATGTATAATTTAAAGTTTTTATGTAAACAATTCTAACGCAGCAATTTCGAATTCAGGCAGCAATCCTGATAGCAAGAACTGGTTAGTGGAAATCGATGTTGGCATCTACATTGTGTACAACTACGATGAAAAGTATTTTGGTATCTACAATGCCAAACTGCAGATAGTTATAATATTTGAATTAATCGAAAATTCACGTACTATGATTATGGTTAACATCAAAACTGGCGGCAGCATTTTAATAAACATCGATACGCAGTTGGCACTCTTCATTGAAGGAAAAGGAGCCATAGATTTCAGTACCGACATTTACGCCGGTTTTGAAATTGTCTTCAAAATTCTTGTTGAATACAAGGCTCAGGTTCAAGGAAATCACGATAGCAAATCAGGATATTATTTCAATATTTCAATTATATATTCGGGAAATTTGGATATCGCTTTTGAAGGTAGAGATAAACTTTGCGGATTGATTAAAACAGATTTCAATGAATACTTTGTATATATTGAGGCTTCTGTAAAAAGTAATGTGGTTAACGTAAACATGGGTATAGCAATATTGTTTGCTCCAGTTATTAATTTAAACCAAAACTCCAGTCAATTTATTGAAAGAATATTTGGTTTAATATCATTTATAGTAACTTACCAACACCAACCATTGGACAGTTTCATGGAAATCTTTGCTTCAGTAATAATTAAAGGTGACGTGAATTCAATATCGAGACTACAGACGTTCATTTCAGTTATCGGCAAATTTTACCCAGATTTAGATGCCGCATTGGCAGCCTACAGAAGTGGAATTGTAATAACCGTAAATCAAATTACTACAACAGTAGGTGGTCAAAAGATTACTATCAGTTTTTACAATTTGAATGGAATGTACTATCTAGAAATGAGTAATGGCAAAAGCGTAGTTGTAATTCTGTTCAAAGTAAATGTGTTTGCTATTTACAATCAACAATTAAATTTAATGTTCGTCTATTTCTACAAAGATAATAAAATGGCATTATTCTCAACAACTACTGGAGCTGGTCTCGGTTTACGCTGGAAATTAGTGGGCGGGTTTACTGCAACATATATTGAAAGATCAGAAAAGTTTGTTCAATTTTTCAAACAATCATCAGTCGATTTTAATGCAGTACTGGCATTTTCAGAAACGCGTATATCAAATAACAACTCAAATGGAGATTTTAATTTTAGTAAATTTTGCCGAAGTATTGGCAATTCGGATGCTTTAAAAAATCTATTTGGAAGTAGAAGCAAACTTCTTTCTAACTTGGAGGTTGATTTTCAAGTTTTATTTGTTTATGTAGAAAGCTGTACTGCAAAGGAGAAACAAAATCAGTTCTTCATTATTCAAATTGCATTTGGATATAATAGTTCGCCGCAAATTGTCGTTCCCTTCCAAAACGTATTCAAATTAATAATTGAATTCAAAATACCTGCTCCGAAACTTATTCCATGCGTTTTCAATTTACTAAAAAATAATACGATTCAAAATCTTATCAAAAATCCAGCGCAAATATTACCATCATTGAGAAAAGAATGCAAATTGGAAAATGGTATCTTTGGCTCACCTAAATGAATAGAGAAAATAAAATTATATGATCGTTTATAAAATGTATATTATATATTGCACACAATAAATTAAGGCATATTCAAATATTATATAATTTCTTTTATTTATTGCATCCTTTTTCAGAATAAATTTATAAAGTTCAACACAGGTGCAGGTAAGAATAATTAAAATATATCAGAAAATATAAGATACAAACATATTTGAATTTTTCAATTCTATTTATACTATTGAGTTGTTCGGAAAGTAATTTCGTTTTTTTCGAACAGAGGACTTAATTGTATTTTTTTTTCCACAACCGACTTAAACCGACTTATTTTGACAGCTGATATAGATAGCAAGTTCGATTGATTCTACGCAATAATATTTGTTCAAATATGGAAAATGTTGAAGATGCATCACGTTCTGGAAGGTTGAAGCTGAGAAAAACACAAAAAGACACATTGATGCAAACCGACGAATAACAACTCATTTGAAACGCCTAGGTTTAATCTCAAAGTTCTTCATGTTCTTACGAAAATAAATTTGTGCCGTTGCGTGATTTGCTTCTCAAACGTCAAGAAAATGATCCATTTTTGAAGCGCATCATCACTGGGAATGAGAAATGGGTTGTCTACAAAAATGTAAAACGCAAAGCACTTCTAAAGCCAATATTCATAAAAAAGGTGATGTTATCTGTTTCGTGGAAAATCAAAGGAATCTTTTATTTTTAGCTTCTACCGGACAACCTAACTGTCAATTCTGAAGTGTACTGTCATCAGCTGGACAAATTGAATGATTCACTTACACAGAAAATACCAGAATTAATCAATAGAAAAGTTGTAAGCTTTTACAGCTTGGATGGGATATACTGCCACACCTACCGTATTCTCCAGATCTGGCACCTTCTGATTAATATTTGTTCCGGTATCTATAAAATTTTTTAGACGGTAAAATGAGGAAGTCAAAAATCACCTAGATCAGTTTTTTGCCAGCAAAGAACACAAATTTATCAAGTCACTGCCAAAAAGATATCAAAAGGTATTGGACCAGAATGGAAATAAATAAAATATTTATTCATTATAAGAAAATCGTCTTTCATTTTCATTAAAAAAAAAACGAATAACCCAATATTATAAAAATATTATATAAATTTTATTGTAAAATTTAATAGAATTTATCTAAACGATAATTATTATTAAAATATGAGGTAATTTTGAGAATCATATATAAATACATCAATACCTAGCGTATTAAGGGAAATTGGTTCTTTTTCAAACAAGACTAAATAAAATGTGCATAATCACAATATTGTTGTTTTGCTGAATTATTTTTTATGCAATTTATAAAATCGTATTAATGTAAATACAGACTGTTGAAAGTCGCACTAGGTATTGTTGTATTTCTACATTTGATGAATGAAATGTGTATTCGGATTAAGTGCAACTAGAATTGTGAATAGAAATATCGAGCTCTAATTTACGTGTAAGCAATGGTAGTAGAATAAAATAGATCCTTACCTAGAAGCGAGGATAAGTATTCAGAAGATTCAGAACTCCCACAATAGCCGCTGTCACACGCACAAGAGTTCAATTAAATCTAATCTTGTGCAGCGTCCAGCAGCTGCAGTGAGATTCAAAATGTTCGGTTATGTATTGAAAATCAAAGAAAATAAATAAATAACCAGTCGGAGAAGAAGTTGGAAATATATGTAAAAACAAAGAGTTAGATAACAAATTAAGTATCATAGTTATCTGCATCTGGCAGAATTATTGCTGAATAATGTACGCTGCGATGTGGGTCACGATTGATAGTTTTTCTATCCATCGTCCTCACCATAATTATAACTTTTCTCCATGGGAAACACAGATGTGCCTCGTAAATTATTAAAGCCCGTGCAGTACGTGTATATATCCAGCCGGGGCACGCAAACTCAATTTATTTATTTATTTAACGCTCCTCTTTAAATAGGGCGCAAAAAAAAGCAATAACAATTTATTTATTTATGCTTATGCAATTATCGACTACTTTTGTTGCATAATTCTACATTGTATATTTCTCTTCCGAAATTATTGAATGCGATACTTACACGACGCTTTTGGAACACTGATCAAAATATTAATATTAATAATGATGCACGTTAAAGTTAAAAGTTAAAATTCACCGGAAGGAGAAGAACTGCTAGGCTCTTACCAAAGACACCCACCATTGGACTGAGACAATTGACAAATGGGACTCACCTTTATATAGAAAGCCGCTGAAACTTCCCCCACCCGATCTGAAATGTCTATATATGTGTATGTACGTAACAAACCGTATTGATGGATTGGAAAAATTAATTGGATTTATTACATCCCCAATACCTGCAATGATATATACATTATTAGGTTAACAAATGCTCCCATCGTCGTTCGAAGAATGCACATATCTCCGAGGAAGATCAACCTGAACACACAATTATAAATTACAAAATTAACACTGTGCATCATTAAAGGAAACCTAGAAAATTTGTTTTCTTTATAGAAAAAAAATCAGGATTTTCTCGGTTTTAGCATTTATGGTTTCTCTACTGAAAACATACATTTAACACCAATTAGAACGAGTTTTCTGCTTAACATTACTCACTATAGCCTTTATTATAATTCAATTAGTTATTCATAATAATTCATAATCAAACCAATATCATTATAACATGATTTAAACACATTCCTAATTTGTACCAAATTCTATATTAAGAAATAGAAGAAAAACATAATAATATCTGTTAAATATATTTTTTCCTCAGATATTGTATTTTTTTAATTCTATTAACCAAATTATATTAAATAAATTCCTGCGAGAAAAACTAAACTTACATTTAATATTAATTATTAATTTTCTTCTTTCAAAATGTATTTCAAGTAATTTTTCTAATAATTATTATTCCAATCTTCTGTCAACTTCCAACATTATTTAACAGTATTTTTACAATTAAATTTTGTATACGGAAATACCTCGCATAGAAAAAAATGTACAAAAAAAATAATACATAAATGATTATTTTCCGTTACTTCTTATAGTCTGTGCGGTTTTTTAAAGTCCTGTATTAGTTTGAACAGAAAACAGAAACTGGATTGCAAATTTAAAGTATTTATATTAACTTTCAGTTAAATACGTTATTGCTGTTGTATAATAATCATCAATTATATTTATCATATTTTCAGTTATGCAACATTAATTTAACATTTCATGTTTATTAAAGTATTCTGATTATAATATTAGTTTAAATTACATTGGGTGTTATTTACGTATTATTAAATTGAATTATAAAAATATTGATTTGTTTGAAACCGATGTAGAAAATGAATTAACTACAAATATGTTTCAAATTCATAATGTTTTATTCGGGTAAAAAAAATACAATAATTTTCTTGAATTTAATTTACTTTAAGTTATTTAGTTATTAAGTTATAAATTAATTAAACTATTGAGTCAATTAATTTATTTTTTTCGATTTGTTACATCGATCCGCATAATATATTGAAGATAATAGTCGAGATATTGTATAATTGGTGCGTTATATAATGCATGAAGTGAACGGTGCATTGAGAATTCTTGAATATTTTATAGTATTGATTGAAACGCGGGATGCTCTGTGGTTTCATTGTTATCTTGTCGCATTTGTTTTAGTGGTTTGGATTAGTAATGATTTTCATTATGCCTGAATAAGGATATCTTTTGGTGGGGAATAGTTGTGCTTGAGACGAGGGGCATGTTCGAAATGTTTTATTGAAACCCCAATACGCCTAGGGCACACACAAACATACATTTGTATTGGAACTAATTATGTAATTTCCCAACCCCTCGGACGTTTGCAGACACATGGTAATCTTACACGCGACACTCGAGCGTTCGTATTCATTCCTTCGAAGGTAATAAAAAATGCTTCTATTTTTCGTTTTTTTTTTTATATATAATTCTTTTCGAATTGGGAAGTTGTTGAAGGAATTAAAAAGCCGGAAGTAGTGATTGCTGTGTGTTAGGTAAGGATGTTCGTTGGGTGGTTGGGCGGGCGATGGGAATCATTAGGAATGCTGCTGATAGGATTACAGAGAGAAGCCCTTCGAGAGGGTCACAAAAACGCAGCGCTAGGAGTCCACCCCTCGTGGATCGACATGGGTGGATGATGGGACGGCAGCGACAGTGGCGTCTTCTGGGATCGCATCCGGTGCAGTCTGTTATGCGGCCAGTCTAGAACCCGTCACAGGCAGAAATTAGTATTAAATATGCACAACTTCTGACCCGTGGCTTGGCTCGACTGGCTGCGCACAATTTGCATTTCGCATCCACTTTGTGCGTGTCGTCTATCTGGAACACAGAAGAACACAGATTTGTTGAAACGTGTCGCCTACGCCGCTGGACTTTAAACACAGATTATGTGGAAATTGGATTAGTGTTGTGTCGCGTGGATGTAAAAGGATACAGAATTCGATACGGCCGAAATGCATCGAGTTACTCTCTTCATCCAAGGCCCTCATTACAAATGAATTAATAGAAAAAAAACTTTTCATATTTTAAAAATTACATATTTTTTTGATTACAATTAGGAATTTTGATTTATTTTCTTAATTATTGATAAATAATTACAAAAAAAGGCATGATATTATTTACGCCTTTAAACTGATATATTTTATTTGTTCAATAAAATAATTGGGATTTAAAAAATATAAAATTGACTCATCAGTCCAATCAAAGCAACTGATTTACCAGAAAGTTCCACTGTATAAATTTGTAAATATACCAGTTTTCTTAAATTTCCTTGGTTTCTTTACATAAACTACAAACTAAAAAGATTCTAAAATTGATGTTTATACGTTTCTTTCCCTTTAGACAATATCACTACAATTACGTTCATTTACATTAAAAGATGTTGACCAGATCAGCTTAAGTAAATTTTGATTTTTCTCTTATTTCTTTTCATACAACGGTCAAGAAATTACAAGTTAGAACACCAAAAATCGAGACAAATCCTGAAAAATTGGGACGTCTGGTTACTCTATGACAGTTGTATGTCTGAAACGTATTTGTTTCTTTTTGAATGAAAACATAAAATTATTTTAATTTGTAATTTTTCTATTCGTTGGAAACTATAAGTTTTAAGTGATTTTGTGTTTTTTTCTCTATAACATTTTTTTTTGTTATTTTTTCCATGATTTTGTAAAATAATATGAATTAAAATATTATTAATCATCATTAAAAAAAACGAATTATAAATTATTACCAATACTAGTATTAATTACAGTGATAAATCATTTTTTTATAGTTAAGTCATCATATTTTGTAACTAAGTGAATTGGAAGTAATATACTGCAAATGCAGTTGCACTTGAGTAATAATGGATGCGTCGGAAAACGTATTGATTTTGGCATCGAACGAATGCGACACGACCGTTTATTTAGTTGACAATTAATAGGAAACTATTTCGCTGGAAAACTTCATTAACACTAATTTTGTAACGCTATTAAACCGGCAGTGACGTCAGAGAAGAACGAAACAGTGACGTGTGCAGCGATTACAATGCGAGTGTAGCATGGCAACCCGATTTTAAGGCCCGGATTCAGCATCGCAACGATTATGAAAATGCAATATTATCATACTTATTTCGAGCAGAAAGACCTAGGTTGATAGCCCTTTGGCCTTGTTGAATTATATAAGATTTTTTTATTGTAATTATTTTCAAATTCATTTTTTTTTTTCAAAGTAATATTTCTTTTCCTTGTTTTTTGTTGTTATTAATATACTGACCAATAAGCAATGTAATTTATTTTTCATACTTATTCATTAATTTAATTATAGGGAAATATTTATAATTTTTTATTTGGAATATGTAAATTGTGTTTTTTTCGACCTTTTACATTGTGAATTTGACTTGAATTTTTGATGTCTGCTTTTCTTGAACAATTTTATTTATTAAAATTATTTCTTCAATTCTTATTTATACATTATTATTTTACCACATTTGGAAAAAAATAATTTAAAGCATTATCCAATATTTTTAATTATAAATGTTTATGTGGTGAAAATTGCATCAATTTTGTATATGTCTAGAAATCTTGCATTAGCATGCTATGAAAAAAACGTTTATCATTTGTTATCGTGACAGTAAGTTTTCTGTCAGTTTGTAAATTGTTGTTGTGAAATGAAGCTGTTTTTTTTTCGTGCAAACAGGAAGTTAGAATAATGTCGATTCATCAAGAAAAAAAAAAGTTTAGTGCTGCAGAATACTAAAGAATTTCTGGATGAGGGTGAGTGTCCTGGAGCCGTCCCATGAGCGGGAGAGAGATGAGGTCCTTTCTCTGATGCGCGCGTACGTCGTGCGGCAGTCTCGTCCTGCGCTATTATTAGATCGAGGACAGGCTATTTTTAGCCCACTCCCATATATAGGTTAAAGTGGCGGGGGCTGCAGGCTCAAGCTCAATACCCTTTACCCGTGAATCCAATGACGTCATCGTTGCTCCAGTTATTCAGCGCCCCGGACCTCAACCAACAACCCCGTCACCCCTAGCAACAACATCTCTCTCTCTCTCGCCGCTTGCTCAATTCATTATTATTAACGTGAATCAACATCATATTATACAAGCATCCATTTGATATTTAAACTAATTAGCTTCGGTCGTCATGGAAACGACATTGATCTGTAATATCTCTGCAATTTATAACACTAACATACTCCAAACATTAAAATTTTAATTATATTTACATTCAAACTGAACATCGAACATAAAGACCTTCAACTGTGCAAAATAAAAATAATTCTTAAATAATCTTGATTATGTTTAGGCTACTTTTTAACCGCTGTTGTTCTTGTTCATATGTAATTATCATCATTTATTAAATATGTTACATCCACACTATTCTTAACATGGAACATACACATAATTTAGACCTACTAATATTGATTATTATGAGATTTGATGATATAAAAATATTGCTACAGCTGCATATTCAATAATATTTTTGACACAAATTAAATGTCGTACAGCATCATAATCACAAAGTTTCAGTAAAAGTTATAATATAATTTTAGTTAAGTTTTAAAGTGTTTAACATAAATAATTACACATTGAAACAAGTAATAGTAATATTACCTTAGTCTTCATATTGTGTAAATTTGATAACTTCCGTTATTTCAAAAATGTAGTAAAAAATATTGATTACTTTGGTCAATGCATTGCGTGTTTATATTTCCTATATTTTCGACCTACGTCTTTCCTTTCCTGCATCGTCTTATTTTCAGCAATTACGTAATTATAATAGAAAAGTATATGCCAACGACAAAATATCTTAATCAATAGATAATTTCCTTAATATGGCGATCGTTTTTAAATTACAAATTGCTTAAAATCAAGTTTATTCTTTCAATATGCAAATGTTTGAAACTCGAACAAAAACTTGATTGTGGAACAAAGGTTTTTCTTTACTTATTGTCATTATATTATATAAATATTCCAAATGATAAGTTACGGACAGAAAAAAATTGGGTCAATAGCCCTTTGCAGCAGTGGATTTTTATTTTTTTTAGAATATTCAGTTTTAATTAAATGATGGTTCAATAAATAGAGACAATTGAACTGATTGAATTTATTAATGTAGGTTGTCGTCAGTGCATTTACCAGCGTGGGCGATTCTATGAAGGGTGTTATGCTATTGTGCAGGTCAGGGTGGGTTGTGTGTAGGAATCCCACGCAACTACTGCTGGAATACGTGTTTCCAGCTTTTCTGCGTGGGCATAGAGTTTCCTGTAAGAACTTCCAAAGTATTGTTGCAGAGGAATATAATTGCATTTATAACTACCCCAAATATGTGTTTTTCTAAACATTTCCATTTTTATAACGAGCATAAAATCATCTTTATGATAATTTTGATCTTCAAATAGTTTGTCATATTAATAATGATAAAATTTGATATATTTTTTAGGCCGAAGCGTGGTATACCCCGGGGGTGTATTCTGGGGCTCACAGTATATCAAATAGTATAAAATAATGCTTTCAAAATTTATAATGACTATTATTTATGATATAGTTATGGCAATTAACACTACAATGATGAAACGATTTTCATAATTAATGAAAACAATAAAAATATGTATAAAACATATTGCAATTAGTAATGATGTAGATTATAACAAATATTAAAACTATTGTTTTCGTAGTAAAATTTATTTTTAGATTTGTAAATAAATGAGTCATTATGTAACGCTCTACATTTCCACGGATACAAATACATTTTTTTGCGATATGCAGAATTTATTTGCATTCCGACAATTATATTAAAAATCGTAACAAAAAAATAATATGAATTTTTATTAAAAATTACATCTTTAAAAAAATGCATTAAAATTATTACATATATTGATATTAAATATTAATTATACATTTATTTAATGTATTTTCAATGCATTTCTTATTTTTTTTAAACTAAACGTGAAAACAGAATCAATTATATTTTACATTTCTTAAATACACATTTATTTTTGTTATGTAATAATTGCTATTACGTTTCTTTTTAAGTTTTTTTTTTAATTATTTAATTGTTTTTTTATACGACTTTAGAATATATTTTCTATATTATATAATTTCTTTCTAAAAAATGATATAAAATTATATTTAAATTGACATATAGAAAAAGGACATTTGGTTATTATAATTTATGTTGCAGAAATGTCTGGAAGTATCTAGATGATCAAAATCAATAAAAATCAATTGTCTTACCTGTCTTGTAGAAATATAAGAGTTGCATAAATTTTAAATATAGTTTTATGTAGTAAAATTGATGCTAATCTTTAGATTGTCAATCAAATTTTAATTAAGATATTTTTATATTGAGAATGAAAAATCTCATAGAACATTGTTAAAAAATATGAAAGAAATAACGAATTATGAAAAAAAAAATTAAGTGTTTAACTGTTATTATTTTTTTATTACATAAATTATTGTATATTTGATCGTAAGTAAATAATGAAATTACATATATTAATTAGTATGATTTCTTTTCGCTTGAAATACTAATGAGATTGATTCAATCGTGGAATTTAATTGGTGTATGCAGAGGGGACTGGTAATTAGATTTCGTGATTAAAATAATCAATGTGGTGTATTAAATTGTTGTGGGATTGAAGAAGATTGTTGGTAATGACGAAAAACGTGTACTGACCTATGCTTGTCGAAGGATCGCGTGCTTTGTTGTTGTCATCATCATCATCTAAGTTGGTTGTTGAAAATGCAGAGGTTGTCTTTACTTGGATCGTGTTGAGGTGGGATCTGGATGTGGAACCATCCTCTCACTGTGCCAACATGATACTGAGTGATACTGAATGTACGGAAGGGCCCCGCTTTCGCGACAGATGAATCTGTTACAGACGCAGCGATATGTGAATGGAGCCGAAACGCCATTGGCGGATGCCGCTCTGACGTCATTACATTGATTGTGCCGACCTGACGTCCCTACCCTCTTCCTTCTCCTAGTCGTCCTCTCTCTCTCTCACCCTCATCAACCCTTCTTCTCTCCAGATATACGTACGTATATGCACAATCCTAGCGACCTTTTATTCATTAGATTTGCATACACGCACGTATGTTTTTTTTTTAACAGAACACGCCTTATGCTATTTTACAAAATCAAACGAATTATTATTTTTCGGTAGTATTTTTTTTATTATATGTTGATCCGGAGATACAACAATATATAGGCATAATTCTATGGTCCTTTTATTCATACAATTTGCACACACATTATTGTATAAATGCATTTATTGGATAATCAATTTTGAATAAAATAATGCTATTTTGACTCGGCGCATCCACCAAAATATTTGCACAATCCTATCGTCTATTTATTTATACGATTTGCACATACATTATTGTACAAATACAATAAATATTTTTTGGGTTTTTAAATTATATAAAATAATGACTATTTTGACTCGGCACATCCACCATAATATTTGCACAATCCTATCATTTTTTCCTATGATTTGCACACACATTTTGTACAAATACAAGGAATATTTATTGGGTATTCAATTTTTCTAAATGATTATTTTGACTCAGCGCATCCACCAAAATATTTGCACAATCCTAGCGACATTTTATTCATATATTTTTACATAATCCAATATGTATTTCTTTAAAATAATGACTATGATGACCAGGCACATCCAAAAATCTATATGTTATTCCTTTTAATCATACAATTTGAACATAAATACAAGGAATAATTTTTGGGAAATCAATCTTATATAAAATAATGACTATGTTGACTCGGCGCATCCAAAAATTTATATATTATTCCTAACAACCTTTTAATCATACGATTTGAACATAAATACAATGAATAATTTTTGGGCAATCAATTTTATATAAAATAATGACTATGTTGACTCGGCGCATCCAAAAATCTATATGTTATTCATAGCGACTTTTTAATCATACGATTTGAACATAAATACAAGGAATAATTTCTGGGCAATCAATTTTATATAAAATAATTACTATGTTGACCCTACGCATCCAAAAATCTATATGTTATTTCTAGCAATCTTTTAATCATACGATTTGAACATAAATGCAAGGAATAATTTTTGAGCAATCAATTTTATATAAAATTGACTCGGCGCATCCAAAAATCTATATGTTATTCCTAGCAACCTTTTAATCATACGATTTGAACATAAATACAAGGAATAATTTTTGGGCAATCAATTTCATATAAAATAATGACTATGTTGACTCGGCGCATCCAAAAATCTATATGTTATTCATAGCAACCTTTTAATCATACGATTTGAATATAAATACAAGGAATAATTTCTGGGCAATCAATTTTATATTAAATAATGACTATGTTGACTCGGCGTATTATCAAAATATTTGCACAATCCTAGCGACATTTCATTCATACGATTTGAACACACGCAAATATATCTTTTTTTTATTAGAATACGCTTTATGCTTCTGTACAAAAACAAACGGATTATTTCTATTTAATTAAATTATATAAAATAATGATTATAAGGGCTATGAATGTAAAATAATATTTATTATAACCTGGCTTATCTACCAAAATATATGAAATCCTACCGATTTTTTATTTATATGATTTGCACTAATGTATATTACGTTTAAAAAATGTATAGAATTTTACTTTATTAAAATTTATATAATTTAAAATATGAAATATTGATTATATAAAAAAAAGCGATACAAATACGTTTTTAGTATGCAGGACCGGCGCATCCACCAAAACTTCTTGCAATATTACCTACTTAAATTTTATCATTTCTTCTAAAAATATATTGAAAATTATGCAATATTAGTGTTTATGACGTCAAACTAGGAAATATGATTATATTATAAAATGTTACTCAACAAATAGAAAAGAGAAATTTACAATAGTTAATCAAGATACATAAAATAATTACAACTTAGCACATCCACCATAATATCATTGTTATTCAATAGAAACATTCTAAATTTAATTGATACGATTGAAAAGTGTATATAATATGTAATTATTTATCATATAATTGTAATAAAATATAGAAAAAAACATCAATTTCTCATGATAATCTAGTAAGAATATTTCCATTGAATACCAATTAACTGATGCCATAATTTTTTTTTCTGAGAGAACAATCTTTGACTTCTTTGGTGCATTGATTAAATTATGTTTTCATCATAGTTATTAATCGATGAACAAAATAAGATTTTGTTCTTGTTGATGCAAATGCGTCATCCATCTTGCACAAAGCATTTCTACATGTAAAATATTGTAAATATTGAAAATCTGATACTAATAATAATATTTTTATGAATCGGTTTTAAAACTTTTCAAACTGCCTTCGTTTAGTTTTGTGACAACAATATAGACATACATGTATGAACTAAACTATTACATTGTTATTTCTTTTAAATTCAATTTACTGAAAAGATAACTAATAATCCAATTCAATTGATCAAACACGCATGAAGTAGAATGAAAAATATTCCACTACATTGTGTGAATTATATAACTAGAATTAATAATCTTGAATACTTGTAAGTTATTTTACTAAAAATCCCAGGTTAAAAAACATTCTACTGATCTTTTTCTTTTAACACATGCATTCCTGTGAAGTTGTCTGCGTCAATTACGATCAATTATAAAAATATTTCCTATTTAAATGGCACAAAATATGTGTATTTGAAAAAAAAGTTAATTAGGTAAGGTATTATAAATTTATTAAACGAAGAAAATGATAGTTTTTAAAGTAGAAAATTTTAAAAAATGTAATGAAATTAAAGAACTTTTTTAATCTATTTTATATTTATCCTATATATTATATATAAAATATAATATTTGTTTTAAAATATAATTTAATGTATATATAATGTGCATGATTTTATGTATAAAACTATGTTCGCTGATTGCGAATTTTTCGACAAATTATTTTTGTTTGGTAATTTAAAAATAGAATGGAAATGCGATTTAGATCGGCTGAGCTAAAGTTCAAAGGTTTTTGGAAATAATCAATAGTCGGAGACCGTCCACCTCCAACGTTGAAAGCGATTAAAATCACATCGCTGAATAAATTACCTTTTACAACGTGAATGCAAAATATGTGTAACAATACTTTCGTATTACGTAATATCTATTATATACTTTAAATATAATTAGCAAAATATTCTAACTATATTTAATAATAATTTTAAATTAATTAAAACATGTATAATTGATATTAAAAGTTAATAATTAGTTTAATAATCGTAGTTTTAGTTAAATATTTTAATAATGTCCAAAATATTATATATTTTAATAATATTTTTCTGATTTCTAATTATGTACGGATAATATTTAATTGAACTGCATACAAAATATATATGTGATATTAACAGCGACTTTGCGCGTTTGATCATTGTTATTTCTTTGTATGAAAGAAGCTACAAATAAAATATAATGATAAAAACTCAGTTCCTGGAGATAAAAGAATGTTTTCTTAGAAATGATCAAGGTAACATATAACAGTTTGATTTTCTCAGAAATACGAAAATATAAAAGTTACTACGACAATATTTCTTGGAATGCATTTTAATAAGGACATTTCAATATCGATTTTGACAGCTTTTTAATGAAAATTTCTTCAAGTGGGTTAAATAACAATTATAATAATATTTATTGAAACATAGTTAAAAATATAATTAAATTAGGAATAAAAGGATTATAGTTCTTTCGTTCTATTTATTAATATCTTAAAAATATAAGTTGTCCCAAAAAGAACGAATTATTTTCTTAATTATTTATTTTGAGTTTTTTTGTAAAGTACAAATATTTTGATTAAAAATATCCTCATTTTCGTGTTAGTTGTAGTACTAAGAAATTTACATAATATCCTTTGTGAAAAAATATTTGCTTTAGTTCTTGGTCTAGTTGGAAGTTGTAAGCACGTAAATGCAATTTTTACGTGAATTCTAATTCTTGTTATGCAATTTTTTCGAGTGAAGTTTCGTAACTGATGAGTGTGGTTTTTTGAAATGCAAAGGAATTTTTAATAGTAAAAAAAAATAACAAGTTAAACGTGAAATTTCAACTATTTCACTAACTAATTCGAGTGAAAATTTCACGAAATTTAAAAACTACAAAACTTTGCCTATTTGAAATTTTAACAATAATAACGCATAATTATTTCATGCCACATTCTATATTTATTATTAATACTATTTTCAAGGAATGAAATTTATAAATTAAAATACAATTATTACTTATTTAAATTTGCCCGGCGCATCCATATTATAATTTTAAATATTTCTTGATTTTTTTATTATATAAAATTATACAATTACAAAAAAAAATATTTATATAATTTTTGTGAATAAATTAATGTTATGTAATAACATTAGTAACAGAATTTTACTTCATATTATTTTATATATTAATTAATTAACATTGATTATCAGTGATTTTATTATTTGTTTTTTTTCAGTTTCAAGCATATTTTTTTTGTCAATGAATATAATAAAACAGATATGGTGGGGAGGTATTATTTTAATGCTTTTGTACGTAAAAGGGCGGGAGTGGAAGAAAGAGTGAGCGAGGGAAGTAAAGAGAAAGAGCGAGATGAAAAATAGAGTAAAATTTTGGGTGGGAATCAGGTCCATTCGGGGATGCTGGCGTTGGTGAGGAACGCAATGACGTCATATGGGCGTGATGGTGTGAGGGTGCAAGGGGGTGTCCGTCAATACTTGTTGCAAACTGTGTCAGAAAGCATCACGGGGGTGGGGAAAACTGGGTCAACGCAGGGGAGACATGCAGGTCTATGACCTGCCTTCCCGTTTTCAGTTCAATATACACACCCGGAGCACAATGGAAACCGAACTGAGAGTCGAGGCTTCGCGCACTCCGTCATCATCATCCCTGACAATTTTTTTTGTTTCTTTTTTAAATTTGCAACAAAAAAAAAACTTATAATTAAAAAAGTACAAAATAATAAATTATAATTACAATAAATCATCAACAGCGTTAAGCGTTGATAATTTTTAGATGGTTGATCATTTTCTAATTCAAAGCAAATATCCAAAGTTATATAATTTTTTGGATTATAAAAATATACATACATAAACATTATATAAATTTAACGTTTTTTGGATTAAAGAAAATATGTTTAATTTCTGAAATAAATTAGCCTGAAAAGACCTATAGTTTATTTCTTATAAACATAACATTCATATGTTTTAATTCTACATTTCTTTATATGATACTGTTTTATAAAATTTATAATTTATTAAATAAATATTATTTATTAAAAACTTTATTATTTTATGAATAATAATTAAAGTTTTAATGTTTTTTTTTTTAAATTTATGTTCGTACACTAATTTTTTTTTTAATACTTTACAAACAATTAATATATAATCGTATTGGTTAAAAAACCTTAAAGCTACTAAAATAGTTTTTTTTTTGTATTAACAATAACTAAAAATTTAAATAATTTTTTACTTTTGGCTCACATTGACGTCTTTGGTTTAGTTACAAGATGGTTTTATTTAATTGTGTGAGTAGTTAGGTAATTATATACGTGATGACGTCGGTCGGGAAGTTGAAAATCGGGAGAGAGGGAGAAGTGGGGATGGGAATGGGGCTGTTCGGGGGTTTCGGTTTGGTGCTTCGAATTGGTGCGCGCTCTAAATATAGCAAGCTAAGCAGGGTCATTGGCTATATATGTATGTACGTCATCAGGATGCAGTATAGTGCAGCAACTATAACGTCCCTATCCGCAGGATCTCTCCACCTCGATGTTCCCTGCAAAACCAAAAGCACCCTTTTCCCTCCCGTCATTTTACAAATTGATCGATAGTCGGGGAAATATGGCTGCAAAATAAAAATAAACAATATGTCAATGCACGTAATTTATAGAACATTTTTCATATATTTCGTATTTCAGATACAAAAGTGATGCTAATTGCTACGTTTCAATAAAAATCACAAAGAGTAGTAATGCAATATTATGAATGCGCATAATGAACAAACATTTATTATTTACGTTTTAATTAAATTGTTTACTTAAAAACAAATGTAGGGTTAGGCAACATTTTTGTCAGTTATTGTTTATTAAAAACGCATGTAATTCTACAGTATTTTTTTTCAAATAAAATAAAAGTTCGTTATCCTAAAATTTCAGATTACGTAGAGTGTGAATTGAGAGTCATAATTTCTCATCAAAAGGGCCGCAGTTTCACGACCCCTTGTTATGTGGTAAATTGAAAAAGAATATATAACAATAATAATAATAAAATAACGGGCATTTTTGGTTGTATTATATATAAAAAAAATTATTGCAATTATTGTAAAATTAATTTATTTCTTAATTATTTTTGTTTTTCTTTTTTGTATTATTGGCCAGTAATAATTGTTATTACTTTTTTAATAAAATAAATTATCAACAAAATATAATAAAACTAAGTAATAGTTGATAGTTGTGTTTAAATTCAATTATACGAGATAGGCAGATGCGTTGATATATCTGATATATTCAGCAAATGCATAATCACAAAGCCATATGCGAGAGATAACTAAATATTCCATTACCAAATCTAATTATACAAATAGATGATCAATAATAGATCAATGCAATTAATGCTGAAGACAAAGTGATGTTAATACTACTGTATAGAGTTTACAGCACGAATTTGATCAGGTTGTTTGATCTTCATATTACATCATCATTGTGACGTTATTATATTTAACTAATCATAAAATAAATACATAAATATTTTAATTAATTATATGACAAAATAATCTGACGATTTGTGTCGATAAATTTTATATCTGTATTAAATTCAGTCAATGAATTAAAAGATTCGTTCAACTTCAACATGGATTCCTAACTATTTTTTTACGTAATGTTGTAATGATATATGGTATTCATAATAAGTATTGATAGGTTTGTAATAAGATTAATAAAATAGATACACCAAGATTTAATGATATTTGGTTAACTAAATTGCTGGGCTATAAATCTAAAAATAAAAAATTATTCAAATACATTTTTATTCATTTTCTAATAAATGTATTTCATTTAATTTTGTATTTTTATTTTTAGATTTATAGCCCAGCAATAATTATGTCATAGTTTGAACATTAACTATCACTTTTAATATTAATGATCTCAATGACATTTTAATAATTACATGTATAATCAATAATATTCCTCATTAAATAATGTTACATAACATTTCAAAAATCAAAACATAATTTTTATATATTTTTTTCTTTTAAGTTAGCTTAAACATTTTTTTAAAAATATATTTATTATATTTTTGTTATTACCTCAAAATTAGAGGATTTTGCTTATTCTGTGTAAAAATAAAATTAATGTGATTATTTTATTGTAAAGTCCTTTTTTACGTATAAAAGATAGTTCACATAATTCAATTGTTATGACATTTTAATTATAATACTGCGTTTACACAATATATTTTTATCAGATGTACTAATCGTAATTAGATTATATGATAACCAATAGTATTGGTGGCAGGTGTTATTTCAAATATTTTGACAAGATATAATTATATAAGAATCGTCATCAATATGGAAGAACCCTATGTTTGTAACATTGACTTAAATTTGTGTATCATGTATGTTGTTTATCATAAAGGTTAAACACATTATTTCACACCCTTTCGTTGCGTTAGTCATGGTCAAGGAATGATGGTGGAGGAATAAGGTTGAGGATGGGATAGAGGTTTTTCTGGGTCCGTTCGTGATTCGGCGGTACAGAATGAACGAAGAGTAAAGAAGGAGGGATGCGCGTCCTCGAACCTGTTATTCCAGAGCATCGTACCCAGTTTAACCTACTTTTGGCCCGCAAACGGTGCTTGCCCGAATGCACGTCTCCGCATCCTAAATCCCCCGCTGCAACCCCCGCTCGGATCGTAACCCACCCCCACGACCGCCGCCGCCGACGACGACCCCATTTATCCAGCTATGACGTCGGTGCTGACGTCACACGAGAATCTGGGACAATTTCATTCTGAAATATCGCGAGATCGACAACATTAATTCCCTCTCCTCTCGCGCACATAAACATATATACACACACACATACATCGACCTATCATGCACACAAAACACTAATACAACATCTCGCACACACAGACAAAACAAATAATGAATCGCGAACATTATTTTATGTATAATACACGAGCGTGCATGCACATGAATATGCAATTTCAATAAAACGTCATTAATTATGTTGTGCGACATATGAATTTACAAAATGTTTCATAAGTTTCAATTTATCCACTTCGATAATATTTAATTTAACATAAAAGTATATGCATATAAAATTACGTCTAATCAAATAATAATAGTAGTACAGTTTTCAAAGAAAAAAAAAACTGATTCGTCTGATTCGTGTTCTCTTATTTCTCTTTTTTCAGTCATAATTTATGAATCAATTAATCAATGAAATTTAACATTCAATAAATTATTTTTTAATTATTTTTAATTGATGTAATGAAGATATGCCAAACAATAATCTAGAATTAGGATTATAAAATAGAATATGGTAATAACTCGTATAGTGCGGGCAATAGAATATTTGAAATTGAATAATAATTTTCAGTACTATTTTATTAGTTTTTTCTTAAAAAGGATTTTGGTTGCATAACAGAAATGCACTAATCAAGTTTATTTTGTTATGTATGTTCACTGGAAGTCCTAAAAGTTATCAATAAAAATTATAACATTTAGAATTATTAAAATAAAATATAATTGTAGTAAAAGTTATAGATAAGAGATTTGCAGATCGGATTTAAATCTTCATTTAAATTATACTTAGATATTTAGAAATTTAAAAATTTAGATATTTAAAAATCTCTTTTTTTTGTGCAAAAAAAGTTGAATTATTTAAGAGAAATTTTTCTTATATTTTTATTAATATTTCGTTTAATTATATAATTATTATTATTATATCTTTGGTGGTAAATATTCTTCTAACAGCAAGAATCTCTCATCATAAAATAAAATTAGTTGTCTTATTTATTTTTGTAGTAATTGTTTAATTCATTGAATTTTGCTGTACAACTTTAAAAATACATTAAATCTAATATGCAAATATTGAAAAATAATCTAAAACTAAAGCTGGATAAAAACAGTTACTTTTCAGGACTTATTAATTATTATTTAGTTTGACTAGAAAATTATAAAAAATTGTCTTTCTAATTCGATCAATAAAACTCGTTTTTATTTTTTAAAAATTAATCTTTCAAATATATTATATTATGAAATAAAACTTCTCTACTATAAATTTAATCAATATTTTTATTAATGATGCATATTTTTAATTAGTGAAATTAAACCCTTACATTCTTCTTCAACTTTGTAATAAAATACACACAAAAAAAGGAGTTTGAATTCCCTGAAATTGCTTTGATAATATCGATGCATGCAAAAGCATTTAACTTTATGGTTGCTATGACGACATAGCTATGACGTCAAAGCCGTCGTTGGGCAGCTAGCTTTGCGTGGAGGACGTCGCGACGCCTCAAGCAATTTTTACAGAGTTCTGTAATCATTTCAGCAACGAACCTTTCACGTAATAACTATTTTACCAACTACTCATTAACTATTTGTTATAAATAATTTAGTTTCTAGATTATTAATGAAACTAAATTAAATAACATTAAAAACGTGTAAATAGTTTGAATAAGAATTTTTAAATAAATATTATCTAATAATATTAATAGGTTGTAAACAAGTTAAATATATTTAGATTCGATGTAAGAATTGTGGATCAGTTTGCATACCGTACTTTATGCTACAACGAACTATATACAACAGCTACTTTATTTTTAGAATTTTACATACATACTTAAAATAAACATATTAGTTTGGTATCTGGTTCGGTTTTTTTCGATGTTATTTGACATTCATTTCTTACATTCACATGAAATTCTAAAATATTATTTGGCATATTCTGAAACTTTAAGTTATTTTTTTCTAAATTTTACTTTCTAAATGATTAATTGTAAAATTACATAATAAAATAATTATAGCATAATATTCTGAATTAGTTTTATTAAGTTCATAAAGTTATTATCTTATTTATAGTTCATCATTCATCAGACGTGCGATGTGTATACATCGCCGTTGCTAGTAGAGGTTGCATCTATCTGGAACAATACTCCAGTTTTAGTTCTAATTTTAGTATTGCGCCCATTAGTATAAATCTAGAAAAGCTAACTTCATTTCCTTTGATTTTCTAGTAAAATTAACTATCTTTAGTTATAAATAACAGTAAAAATTATTTAGATTATTAGTAATAATTTTAAAACTACAATTCGAGTCATGAATTTAATTTAATTTCATTTGATTTTCTAGCGAATTTTACAATCTTTAGTTACAAATAATAATTTTAAGACTACAATTCGAGTCATGAATTTAATTTAATTTCCTTTGATTTTCTAGCGAAGTTAACTATCTTTAGTTACAAATAACAGTAAGAATTATTCATATTATTAGTAATAATTTTAAGACTACAAATTTAATATAAAAATTGTTCTTATTTGAAGATTAATATAATATTTAGAACAGGAATATTAAAAAATTTTAATATTGAAAAAAAAAATAGTATTTAGTCTGCTAATTTTGTACTAGCTTTTAAATTTGTTTTGGACTCGCATTCAAGTATTTTCAGTTATTTTTAGTTATCTTTTGACGCAATAGTTTTAAAATGCGTTCATGAAAATCAGATGTTTATAAAAAAAATCGAAAAAATAAATTGATTCTGCTGTCAATATCAATATTCTAATAGTAATAAATGCTGAAAATATTATATTTATAGTATTATAATTTTGTTTATATTCAATAAATGAATAGAAAATTTTACAAAAATGTCTATCAAATTGAAATATTATTTTTATTGCTTAATTAAAAATTATTAATTTATAAATGTTTAGTAAATAAATCTATTAATAAAAAGATAAATAAAAATTGCAAGTTTAATTTAAATTTTTAAAATTTCAATGATTTTTTTTATAGTAAACGGTTTGAACTAACTATTGGACTTTGAGCAGACATTAAGTTGATACATCCCAAAATACTTGTGTTTACAATTGGCAAAAAAAACATTGGATAATTTAAATACGTGATAATTAAAGTAAGAATTTTAATTTTGTTTAAATGTAGAAGTCCGAACGTTTATAATAATAATTAGTTTAAAAAAATAGTTTGCTTGTTAAAATTAATTATGAAGTAAAGTTGATCTGTAAAAAAACCGTACCAGATTTGCGAATAAAGAAAAATAATAATAATATATTATTAATGGTTGAGAGTAGTTTATAATTCGTTAAAATCAAGAGTAACAGATGTTGTGCAATCTAAGAATAGATGGAGTCCGTGCGCATTTCGTGAATATACTGCTACACTTTGCTCTGGGTCCCAGTTTTCCGATCGCCTCCTACGACACCCACGTATCACGACGTTTATAACCCACCAAAATATTCTCAGCCTACGAACTGAAAAAAAAGAAAGAAAGAAAAGAAACCAGAAAAGATATTAAGATCACCGAGCGTTTTCATTTTTAGAAAATGTAAATAATTGTATTACGTTTTTTCAGACAAAAAATTTTTATAAAAATAACAAGGCTAATTGCATGAATAATGTGTTCACCTTTTCAATGTCGAACAGAAAACCTTACTTTTGGAAAGATTAAATTAAACGTATTTTTTTCAAAGTTACGAAACAAAACCAATTAAATCTCTTCAATTATAATGACAAAATATAATATTTAGTTCAATTATAATATGATCAATATGTCTAAAATAACTAATGACTCTAACTTGCCAAATTTATTTTCAAGATTATATAGCATATTTTTCATAGTTATTCTAAATTGAACATGATAATTTTTCTTATTCTATATTATTTAAACAATAAACTAAAATCTTCTTTTTCTAAAATAATCATAATTATTTATAGAGCAATAAAAAAATTCAGTAAAATAAATTTTATATATTAAAATTTATTTTACTCGAAAGTACTCGATTGACCTGGTTTCAAACATTACGGAATTACTGCATATTTTGTTATGATGATTTAAAATATTAATAAATTGATAAGTTGATATATAATTTTAAAGTTATAACAAATATGTGAAAAATATATAAATCATGAGATAATATTTCAATAAAAAAAGCACATTTTAAATTATATAATAATAATGGGATTCAAGATTCACAAATGTTTTGGTATTCAATATTTATGCGAGTTAAATATAGAAGTTGCGTGAAATCCTGCAAACATGTTTAAACGTTTTCATGTAAAACTAAGTACAATATCAATATTATTTAAAATAGCAATTTCAAATTTTAAACTAAAAATAAGATTATACTAAGATTTCGTTTTTGTTTAAGATTTTTTTTTTATTGCAATATTCCTTACATTTTTGTATAACATAACTAATTTTAATTTAATTATTTTTAATGTATCTAACTATTTTATTATATTTTTTTACATTGTAATAGTAATATATTTTTTGTTTCTATTATTATTATTGAAACTTTATGAATATGGTTTTGGTGGTTATCTGGTTGTGTATCTGTTATAATAAATATAATTAAAATTATTCTAAAAATCATACTTTTTTAAAGAATATTTACATTATAATTTCTAAGTTGTGCATTTAGTAAGAAAATGTTAATACAAAATTTTCAAATATTTAACCTACATTACTTAATATTTAAATATAAAGAAAATAATCGTTTAAACATTACGACACACTTTTTAGAAACCCAATCTGTAGCGACTCACTTCATCCCCGTGCATTGAAATTATCATCTTTCAAATATGATCAAATAGATCTTGTTGCAATCCACCAAAAATTGACTCACCTGCAGTTTGGGAATCGCTGGTCTACATTATTATTTGTAAGTTGTGCATTTAGTAAGAAAATGTTAATACAAAATTTTCAAATATTTAACTTACATTACTTAATATTTAAATATAAAGAAAATAATCGTTTAAACATTACGACACACTTTTTAGAAACCCAATTTGTAGCGACTCACTTCATCGCCGTGCATTGAAATAATCATCTTTTAAATATAAAAGATCTTGTTGCAATCCACCAAAAATTGACTCACCTGCAGTTTGGGAATCGCTGGTCTAAGCAATTTCTAGTAATTTTTTTAATATAACGAATATTGAGCATTACTTTTTGGATTCTGCAAAATTTCTAATACAATTAATATTTTACTTATATATATATGATGTAGCCACAATATATCAACAATTAATTAATAATGATATCAATTAACTAGTTTTTAATTGTAATTTTTGTATTTGTAATTGCTTGAAAATTATTAATAAAATTGCAAATATTAAATGTTCCATTTAATTTTTTATTCCACTTAATTATAGCAACAAATAAACTTTTAATTAATATTAAATTAAATGTGATTAGAATAAAACTATACGTATGCAAATTTTGTAGCTGCACTAAATTGAGCAGTTATTTGGACTGCAGTGAATTTATTTTTCGCTATTAGGTCAAGATTGTTTTTGTTGGGTGTAAATATCCGAAATTTATTACTCGAAATCTGGTATGAACGGATTTCGGGCAAATGGGCTCGGATTTCTGTCGAGACGCCGCGGAAATTAAAAATATCTGGAGAAGCCTCTTCGGATCATTTCACCCAATTTAACTAGAGCCAAATTAAGGAAGTACCATCGAGTTTTCTGCAGGATGCAGATGTGGGTGATCTTGGATGGATGGATCAGAAATGGTCCATCCATCTAGAGAGAATACAGGAAGATATGTTTACAAGAGAGCCGTAGGTATCATATCTCAATAGACGGCTGATTTCTATTTCTGTTTGTGAGGTGCTAGCCCATTATGCCTATAAGGCATCGGGAGATCGAGAGAGTGGGAGATGTGCCCCACCTCGGCGTCCCGACGCCTATCATCCCCCACCATCGCAATCCCTACCATCATCACCTTTTTGTAAGAAGACGAAGCAACAACTATCTTCAGCCACAGTCAGCATCAGGAGTCGCTGTTGACTAGTCATACATCGCACGTACTTCTCCCAGGTATGTACCCCACATAAAATAAAAGTGATTACAAAACGAAAGTGTTTCAACTTGAAGTGATCCCAGTGCGTACTTTACAATTCGATCAAATTTATTCAAAAAAAATAAAATTATTACGTTTTGAACAAAAAGTGAGTCTCGGAATTTTCATCTTCAGGAATCTAACGATCTACTTAAAGTGCCGTAAAATAACATGTTAAATTATTGCTCCTCATGTCAGTAGTATTATTGCATCAATATAACTTGAAGTATGCGTGCGGTATGCCAAGAATCTGAGTTGGATCAAAATATGCTGAACGAAATTTAATCGCGTGTCCAAATTTGGAAAGCGCGACTTGGATTACATACACACACATATACGCACACACACGGACACGTATACGGGCGTTGCGCTTTGGTTTTATTTTTGACTCGAGTCCAACTCCTCGCTTCCAAAAATAAACCCTTTCGCGCACCTCTTATAAATAAACCCGAACCAGAAACGTAACAATAAATTAACATCTTCTTCCACATTTTCCAGTTCTACAAATAAATCAGCAAAAATGGCGGACGATGAGGTTAGGTAAGTGATCGAAAGCCCCAAATCCCTTAAGCAAATCGATTAATCTAATCAATTTTCTTTCTCTTCTAGTATGTGGAATATTCAAAGGTCTTCAAGTCTCTTGAATTTAGGTAGGTTTTCATGATCAAATCCGCGAGATGGTTTCTTTTCTTTTTCGATTTTCTTTTTAGTGTTTCATTTGAAAACGAATTCCCTTTTAGATCTAATTAGAACTAAAAGATTTATTTATACGACCGTGTAAATAAATTGAAACAAAAAAAAAATAAAATAGGATCTTGATTAACGCAATCGGAATGTTCAAAAATAGATCGCTGTTTTCGGTTCTAAAATTGGAACGACATAAGACTAGTTTTTATTTTAGAACCTTCTAAAATTTCTTAACTTTCGTCCGGTTTATAATATACACGTACTTCACGGAACGAAATTTAAGGAATCGCATTTTTTTTTGGACATTCCCAAAGCTTCTTAGTTGATTTTTGAATGGACTGGGATTATACAACGGACTGTGTCATGAAAACTATACACAGCAAGGATTTCTTAGAATTTAGTTAGTTTATTCAAACCCTTGTTGAGGTTTGAACTATGAGTTCGCTTTTTACTTCAACAGATCAGTTGTAAGTCGCTTATTATATGTCGCCAAATTTAACGCAATGTTCCAGTTTTTCTGTTTTATTAATTAATTTCCAATTTTATTTTAATTATTCGGATTCTAATCGTCGTTTTCTCTTTCTGTTTCTAGGCGAAAAAGAAGCTGGATGAGGTATCTGAAGGCGTCGTCAATTTAGGACTTTTTTAATTTCTTAAATTCTAATAACGAAAGCTTTAGGTTTTTCTTATTGAGGGTAGTGAGTATAATGTTTTTATTGTTATGATTAGGAAAAGAAGAAGAAGCAGGCCGAGATTGAGCGCAAGAGGGCCGAAGTAAGGGCTCGCATGGAGGAAGCCTCCAAGGCCAAGAAAGCCAAGAAGGGTTTCATGACTCCTGAAAGAAAGAAGAAACTTAGGGTAAATAAGCGAATGATTCTGAAGGAGATCAATACTCATGTTTCGTTTTGCATCTGCAGTTGTTGCTCAGAAAGAAGGCCGCTGAAGAACTTAAGAAGGAACAGGAAAGGAAAGCCGCTGAACGTAGGCGCATCATCGAAGAGCGTTGTGGAAAGCCCAAGATCATCGACGACGCCAATGAAGGTAGGAAGAATAGGTTTAAGACGAAACACTGTTAGGCCCCATCAAACTCTATCATAGATCTGGTGAAAGAAAAAAATAGATGAAAGATCAAAATCGAATTATGGCCGAGCCCGATCCAAGGGCACGGCTCTCCCTTCTTAGTTATTTTTTTTTTGGAAAATCTCGTTTTTCTTTTTTGTCGAATTTTATCAATTGCCAACATTTTGAGCGCCCCATTTTCAATTATTATTATTATTATTTTCTCTCAAGTACACAAACAACACACAAATACATCGATTATCTATTAACAAATCTTTATTGGACCAAAAGCCAATCGACCATGGCCGTTCTGCCCAAGTACATGGATTTAACCAAAAAAATAATAATAGAAACACCTGACCCCCAGCCCCCATTAAACTGAGCAATCTCAGCCCCTTGTTTAATAACAAAAATACAAATTGTTGGCCCCGTTTTTTTTATTGTTGAACTCTGTTTTCAGTCCGTAATTTAATTAATCTCTTGATTTTGTTTAGTACTGTATTTGTCATTGCCCTGTATTTTGTTAATTTCACCAGAAAGCCTTAAAAGTACCTGCAAGGCGTATTACGATAGAATCTGCAAACTGGAATCAGTAAAGTATGATGTTGAATATATCGTAAAGAGGAAGGACGCGGAGGTTAGAACACAAATGAAAACAAGCAGCAGCGCCGCAAACTGTTTTTCTTTTTTTTGTGTCTTTTTAATAATTATTTTTAATTTTAATTTTAAAAGCGGTTTTCCTGCGCAAACGTTGCACGACGCGAATAATTTTTGTTTGTCTCTCTCTATCTCTCTTTATCTATCTTTAACTTTATCTGTCTCTTTTTCTATCTTTCAAATTGTCGCACGGAACGTAACATAAGGTCCCTAGAATCGTGTTACGTTCCGTTGTAAAGCCCTCCCGAAACAAAAAAAAAAACAAACAAAAATGATAAAGCTAAACTGCCACGTTTTACTTGTTTTTTTTTTAATATTCTTTTTTTGACAACAGCGCATGCAACTGGCTGCACAATAATTGCAGATAAATTAAAAATTAAATGATTAAACAAAGAATCCCAGCGGAGGCAGAACGAACTGCCTCCGACCCACCACCCCTCTATCAAAAATTTCAACAACAACAACAACAAAAAATGACCATCTTGCACGAATACGTAAGGAATCTGGAAATAATCCTGTTTTCTCCTCACCCCATCGGAAACCTCGGGGTGGTTGTCTGCTTTTATTTCTAGATCAAATTAAGCAATACTGCAATCTGTATCATAAGCGCATTTGCGACTTGGAAAACTCTAAGTACGATCTCGAGAAGGAAGTTGAGAACAGAGATTTTCAGGTATAGAATTCAGAAAAAAATTGATCTGCACACGATAGAAATTTTAAAAAAGCAAACCAAAAGATTTAAGTATCAGAGAGTTGCGAACGAGATTAGTGAAACCAAATGAAACCAATCGATCGCAAGAGACAAAGAAACAAAAGATGCAGACGACATAAGTGCAAAGACAATTTTTTTTTAAATTCATTTTTAGTTTTTTTGTTTTTTTTTGAGCGATTGGTGGATGTTGGATTTTGCCACAATTGCGGCTTTTTGTTTTTTGTTTTTTTTTTATCAAATAATTGCGGCAAAATCGCTTTCTCTCTATCACTCTCTCTGTCTTTCTCGCACACAAGAATTTGCACAAGAACAGTAGAGCTTTCTGCACCACGACTAAAAATAATTATTGGCTGCATCGAATTAGTTTAATTGTCACTCCCAAAAAAAAAAACAACTGCAACAGGAACAAAAGTCGATCGATTCCAGTATAGAATTCGTGGATTTATTTCCGTTACGTCGAAATGAGGGATAAACTCAATTCTTCCATTAAGGCTTACGCTTCTGCTTCAACGAACGTCGACAATAATTATTTAAACTTAAAGTACTTAAAATTTAAACACCATCTTTATTCTCTCTCTCTCTCTCTATCTATCTTTATATCTCTCTTACTCAATCACACACCAATTATCCAAAATCAACAGCATACGGAGAGGTTACATCCTCCTCTAAATCCAATATGTTACTCATATTTATTTATTTTGAATGTACTTTGGTCCCCGTTGAAATCCTTCCCTCTGTTTGTGTTAACGTTTTCCGTTGTTTCTTCTAGCTGAGCTCCAAACTATTTGTCAAACTTATTGGAACAGAATTAAAGACCTTGAAGGGGATAAATTTGATCTTGAGTGGATCGAAAAGTGTAAAGCTTTCGAGGTACAATACCATAATACACGATACACATGCCTGACTATTTTATTTTTATTTTCTTTATTACTTTTAGTTTATTTTTATTTCTTTTCTTAATTTTGAAATTAATTGATTAGGTGCGCTATTAGAGACGGAATGGCATTGATTTTGTTTTTATTTTAATTTTATTTATTTCTATTTTATTTTTTTTTTTGTTAATTTTCGTTCTGTTGTTCTATTTCTCTTGGTGGCCGATGGTCCCCAAAAGAATGTAATGTTGTACATATTGTTACCGCTATAATATCACAAATCAAGGACCAACTATGTGAATCTCCATTATCAGACCGAGGAGAAACTCTCATTCTTACAATTCTTTTCAAAAAACAAACAACGATACAACTCCTTCAGTCCCAGCAAACACAAACCCGTTACAAATTTCTTCGAATCTTTTCCAAAAATTCATCTTTCAAATTCGAGATTTTGCACTGCGGACGCATCGCATCTACTGCGTCCATCTTTTTTCCTCTTATGCACACATCATCTCTCTCGTTGACATTCTCCCACCTTAAGCATCACAACAATCATGATGATCACAAAAAAAAAAATATATGAATACAAGTCACAAAAAATACGTACTCTTCTTGACGGTTTTGATTTTATAGACAGGCTTAAGAAGATTTGCAAGGAATATTATGACCGCATGTATATTTGTGAGGAACAGAAGTGGGATTTGGAACGCGAGGTCCGAAAAAGAGATTGGGAGGTACAAAACAATACATAAATCCATAAATAATACCTTTTATTATTATAATTTTTTTTATAATTCTCATTACGTTTCATCATTTTTTTTTTAATTTACTTCTTTAACTCAAAAACAAAATAGAAAAGAAAAAGAGTGATGGAACTTTGGATGATAGTTTTTTTTTTGATATACATAATTGTATTATTTTTCTCTTGCATTTGATCCCGAGTTTTTATTTTTATTTTATTTTTTCTTCGTTAAAGTTTGTCTCTTCTTCACAAACTCCTTCGGCTTAAATTTAATTTAAATTCAGATTCGGTTGCATCCTTCGAGTTTGTCAAGGAAAGTCAAACGCAGTCAATCCCTGAAATGTATCACATTTTTTTTGAATTTGTTACGTGATTTTTTTTTTCTTTGGAGATGATGTATTTAGAATTTACTTTATGAGCACATGAAGTGTTAAAACCGTAACTCCTGAATCCTAGTGCATTTTTTTTTTAATTTCGTTCTACCAATGCTTGTTGCGTGTAAATATATCTACAAATATATTGATAATCCCAAACTTAGGACCTAACACTTCAAATCATGCTTCACGATCATTCCATATATTTTTTTTTTTCATTTTCTTCTTTTTTTAGCATACAAACCGCTTCCAAACCCTTAATCCCTTGACTAACATAAACCTCATTACGCAAAATAAAGTACGGTATGGCTCTTCATGCTTCTAATTGTATTCTTAATATATAAAATTGTTAATTCTTAAATCGCAACTTGCTGTTCCAAATCGCCAATGAAGTTGAACCGAATCAAAATTCGTGTTTATTTTTATTTTTATTCAATTTCATCACTTTTTTTACGTTTTCATTTCATTTTTAATTAAAATTCATAATCAAACGATAAATATAAAGAAGTGCCATGCTAAAAACAGAAAGCATCAAGTCAAAAATAAAATCTCTCCTGAAAACTCAAACTAAATAATACAAGAACAAACGTTTCGATCCCGATATAAAAAAAAAGTTCTCACACACAGCAACCATCAAGTTGTGCCATTTTGTCGAGCCAAAACCCGAAGAATCAGGATTCGAGTTCTAATCCTCAACCTTCTCATCTAATCTCTTTTTGTCTCTTTCTCTCTATCTCTCTGTCTATTTCTCTCTCCACAAGTTTTGTTTTTTTTTGAGCCATAAATTCCGACTGGATTTTAGGCCATTGTCTTTGTATTTTTTTGTAGATAGGTAACAGCTGATTATGACCAGCGCATCGACACAAGTAAAAAAAAAACATCCCTCGTAAGACAATGTTTTTTTTTTTGGTTTTTATACGCAACAAATCCAATTTTTATCCACCATTCTTCGACGGCTGTATATTGTGTATTTTTCTCCTTACGACATTTTTGTTTAGATATCCACCTGTAGTTAATCCCTCGTTTAAAACATCCCTTAAACTTAAAAAACAAAACTGTTAAAAAAAAGATTTAAGCTGTTTGTTCATGAAGACTAACAATGTTTTTCTGTGTGCGTTTTACACATCTCTAACTATTATATTTTTTGTATAGCTTCTGTAACCGATGTTTGTGCTAATTTTTCACATAATTATTATTTAAGAGAAGAACAAAGAATCCATAACCAATAAAATGTAAAAAAGATTCTTCGTTCTTTGCTTCAGATAATGCTGGAGGAAAGGTAACAAAATGTTCATTGTTGTTTGTGTGACATTTTTTAGATCTCCGACCTCAACAGCCAAGTCAACGATCTGAGAGGCAAATTGTAAGTTCATAAATTTTCTCGTTTCATGAAAGAAACTAAATTTTTTCTTTTTTGTTTTGATGATCAGCGTTAAGCCAACCTTGAAGAAGGTTTCCAAATACGAGAACAAATTCGCCAAATTGCAGAAGAAGGCCGCCGAATTCAACTTCCGCAATCAACTCAAGGTCGTCAAAAAGAAGGAGTTCACCCTTGAAGAAGAAGACAAGGAGGTAACGTATTGTTTACGCTTGTAACACTTATCCAGTCTTAGAAGACTTCACCAATTCGTTTGGACAAATCAAAATTTACTTTTTTCAAATTTCAAAAACACGAAAACGCAAAACAATAGGAACGAATTTGTGGATTAAACAAATTATTTTTTTCGATCTATGGAAAAATGCAACAACTAGAGATTTTCTTTATGTTTTTCGCAGCCCAAGAAGTCCGAAAAGGCCGAATGGCAGACGCAGAAGAAATAAAAGCCAAACATTTTATTTCGTACTCTTTAAAATCTTCGAGTAAACACTATTAAAAAAACTCTTCTAATTACACATTACACGGTCCTAAGTCTAAATTAGCACCACACACACATATACACACTTTTAAATTTATATTTATTTCAATTAAATGTAAAACAAAATATATATATACTAGAAAACAGTTAGAAATTTACTTATTTCAAACTACGGCATTCAGAAACTTTTTTTTACGTACAACTACTTTTTTTTTGGCAAACTATTTTTACTGCTTTGCTTCATGTACTGTTTTTTTTTACTCTATTATTCTTTTTGAAATAGCTCCTATTTTTTCTCTATCTTTCTTTATTCCTTGTACTAGTTCTTTTTCTAATGCATTTTTGTCTGATTAAAAAGAGAACTGTAACTAATTTAACCCAATGGTCAAGAATATTAAGCTTTTGTAGTACTTTCTTGGACTACCAAAGGTGAGCAATAAGCAATGTTTGTACCGAATGTAGCTTCGCTTCAGCTCTCAAAAGTTAAATCTGCAGCACTACTTAGCTTGACACCAATGTTCGCTTTCACCAAAAAAAGCTCTTTTATCTACATCTTGCACATTCACATTGTTAAGCACTTCAACAACTTTACAATATTTTTATTTTATTTCATTAAGTTTGTGTAAGCACAGTTTTATGTTTTCTCTGTTATATTCCAAGCACAACCTTGTTCTACAAGTTACCAATTCGTTGGCAATGTACTAATTTCTATTTTTGTTTGCTTTAATTTTGCAGAAGAAACCTGAATGGTCCCAGAAGAAGGAGGACAAAAAGGTACAGGAAGTTGAGGCTTAAGTCTTCTATTGATAAGTTTATTACGTGCATAAGTTATATTTATTATTTGTTAACTCAATTTTTGTCTCCCACTCATTACCACTTTCTGAATGAAGATTCGGTCATCCGGCCAAAACCGGATTTCCGAACAGTCAACAACTTATTAACAATCTGTGAATTGAGAAAACTGTTTACTAAATGTTATATTTGTAAAGAGATGATAATAATTTAAATAAGAATAATTTGAGAAAAGAAATTCGTATCACCCCTGTAAGGTGTCTTGTCTGTTTATTTGTCAAACCCTTTCCCAAACGTATTTTATTATGAACACACACTAATTGTGTTTTTTTGGAACGTCTTTGTCGTTTGTTGATGGATTGAAATTTCATTGTTTAGTCCTTGTATGTAAGTAAAGTTTTTTCTACTATTTTATTTAACACTGCTTCAACGAAATTATTTTTTTAATTTTGTTATAATTCAAAAAATTAGACAATGCTTAATAACTTTGAAATAGCTATTATGTAACAAAAATCAAATTCTAACATATAAATATTACTATCTCCAAAAAAAAACATTCAATTTTTATTAATTTGTTTCAATTTGCAAACACAATATACTAAGACACTATTCATAAAAAAATTAAATATTAGTAGTAAAGTTTTAGTATTATTAGGATTAGTTTCTTTTTAAACATATATTAAAAGGTATTTATGGAAAGTTAAATCATTACAAATTATTGAACTGAAACTTTTTTAATAAATATAATTATATAAATATTTAGTAAGAAATGTTTTTAATATTTCTACATTAATTTTCATATAAATATATAAAACTATATGTGAACTTAAAACTATGTAGAACTGAAAAAAAGGAGATATTAGTATTTATTTTAAATATACTAGTAAATTACTTAAGCATTTTCAACTAATTTTTGTGTTATTGTCAATTTTTATACATTGCACAAATTCTAATAACAGTTTGTTCGATTTCTTTTAGGAAGAAGAAGGTAAAAGTAGTTTTCAAAAAACAATGATAATTGTTATTTTCGAGAATATCGAGTTGTTACGAGATGATTTTGAATTCAATAGCACCACCACCACCACCTGAAGAGGTTCCACCACCAGAAGCAGCGCCACCTGCAGAAGGTGCACCACCAGCTGAAGGAGCGCCCGTCGTTGAGGGAGCTATAACTGCTGAAACAGCGGCACCAGTGGAAGGCGCACCACCCGCAGAAGGAGCAGCACCTGTAGAAGGCGCTCCACCTGCAGAAGGTGCACCTCCAGCAGAGGGTGCTGCTCCCGCGGAAGGTGCACCTCCAGCAGAGGGCGCACCTCCAGCAGAAGGAGCTCCACCGGCGGAAGGAGCACCTCCAGCAGAAGGAGCACCTCCAGCGGAGGGAGCTCCGCCAGCTGAAGGAGCTCCACCAGCGGAAGGTGCACCGCCAGCGGAAGGAGCACCTCCAGCAGAGGGAGCCCCACCAGCGGAAGGAGCTCCACCAGCTGAAGGTACTGCAGCAGCGGCTCCAGCAGAAGGAGCACCAGCTGCGGCTCCAGCAGAAGGAGCACCCGCTGCTCCTCCAGCGGAAGGCGCTCCACCTGCAGAAGGAGCGCCAGCGGTTGAAGGAGCTCCAGCTGCACCACCACCAACTCCATCCGCAGAAGGTGCACCAGACGCAGCAGCTCCTCCAGCAGAAGGTACTTTAATATTGCCATAAAAAAAAACAAAATTGAAAATATATAAAGAACAAAATTATTTAAAGCAGCTCCTCCAGGAGAAAGTACAGCAATAGCTGAAGCAGCACAACCCGCAACTGAAGGTTTGCAAAGCAATTCATAACAAATCACGTTGTATCCATAAATAATGGACATTCATATTAGATTCGTTAGTTGGGTTGCATATACTACATTCGAAAATTTCTTCGTTAATATTTATAATTCTCATTCATTGGACTACAATATCATTTTGTATTAACATAATTACAATTATATTCTAATTAATTATATTTGTAGCTGCACCCGCAGACGCCACAGCAGCCGCAGCTCCTCCAGCGGAAGGTATGAACTTAATCTTTCAAAAGAAATATCATTTTTTTCATTTGTGAATGTTCAATTTAGGAGCGGCGCCTGCAGCAGAAGCCCCAGCTCCAGCAGCAGATGCTGCAGCACCTGAACCTGCACCAGCTGCTGAAGCACCACCAGCCGAAGCTCCTCCAACGGAAGCTCCAGCAGCCGAAGGTTCCGTAAATTGGTAGATCTTACCATCATCCATACTAAAGCAACATTTCATTTGCAGCTGCTGCTTAAAATCTTTCAAAACCAAAAGACTTCTGAAATGGGAATAAAATGTACGTTTTTTGTGCAAGAACGATTTCATATATTTAATAATAAGTTAAGTATTAGATATTTGTTTTTGTTTAGATTAAAATATTTTTTAAACAAAACCTAATTTATTTTTCCATCCTAATCCCCTTATGAAATTCTTTAAATTAAAAACACATATAATCTAATAAAATATTTAATATTTATTGCAGATTGTGTTGCAAGCATAACTGAATGTAGAATGTTATATTGTTAGCCGCATAGTTTGGAACCGATAAGTTTTTCCGTATACAATAAGAATCTTCATTACAAATGTTTACCGAGTTCATTCCGGGAATCTAACAAGCCTGTGAATATATTTCTATAATAATGTTTAATTCATTCTAAACTCTTCCAATACTGCGTAATAACAGATTAGACAATTCGATAATTCCTTTTTTTAAAAGCATTTTTTCAATCATAATTAAAACCTACTATTACTAAATAATTATTTTTCAAATCATTACGAGAATTATAATACATATGTGAAAAGCAAATAACAAAAATTGTAATTGTGGCTGAAGTAAATGAAATCATAAAATATTTAACTTTTTAGTTTTATTTTTCATAACTGAAATTCTGTTAATAATATAGACTTACACTTTTAGTTTATTATTATATCATTTACTTAAAGCTATAAAAAATATAGTAATATAAAAATAACAAACTCATAAATCTAAACTTTATTTATATAATTAAAAAAAAACTTCAATGAATTAAATATTATTAATTTGTTTTTTTACAATAATAATTCAATACAAACTTTAATATTTCAAGTTCTAATTTGGAAACAATGTTATTTATTAATATCTAATCATCATTTACGGAAATGTTTGAAATTTTATGAAAATTAAACGATTGTTAGGAAATTTATTTAGATTTTCTATATAGAATATTCTTAATTCTTTTACTAAAATATTTGATTAATTAAATTTTATTAACTATAATTAAAAACAAAAATTAATATTTGCTATAATATCGGTAAAAATAATAAAAGCGCCATCAAAAAATAAAAATTATGCTAAAAATATTTATGATTACAATACAGAATATTATTGCTCCTATTTTTATCTATATTTCTATATGGATTAATACAAAGAAATGAGAATATATGTCTTTCTACATCGTAATACATACGTGAATATATTATAGATACTAATTCTATTTTTGAACGTTTCTTGGTATTTGGCCTAAAACAAATAAGTTATTAGATAAGTATAGTATTTTGGTCAAAAAGATCATCGTGTATTGATTTTAAAAAATCCCATGATAACTAGCAGATTACAAGAAACTTGAAATATTACTGAAAAATTTATAAATTATAAATATTTTTAATTAGATTGTTCAAAAATAATAATTTAATTTACAGATTTAACTTATGCTTACAACAAATTTTAATTTTTAAGAATTTTAACTAAAACACTTCTATTTAATTGGCACTGATTTTGTAGATAATAAATTATATTTAAAATGTTGGAATAACACATTTTTTTTTAATCATTATTTTTTTCAAAGCTTAATAAGTGCACATTTTTTATTAAAACATTATCATATAATTTGAATTTTAATTATTAAATAAAAAGTTTTAAAAACACAGTAATTGATCAGTAATCAGTAATTGATTCGAACAATTCTACGAAAAAAAAAGTATAAGTAAAATGTTATTTTAAAGTATAAAGATATTTTAATTTGTTGCGAGTTCATTATATAATTAACTTCTAAAACTGTAATAATTGTATATAAATAAACATATCTTAAATATCAGGTGAAGATACTTGAGTTAAAAATGAGTTGGTAGTTTAAATTCTATTTGGTTTTGAATAAATTGCATAATTCAATTCTTGAATGGTAATAAAAATGTAGTACGATAAAGTGAATGATGAGCGCGTGTTCCATTCAGATTTGGAAAGGCGTTCGTTCGGTCCAAAAAAGGATGAATGGATGATCGAGCGTTAAGATGTTAAGTTCTTCGGGGATTTCACTCATGCGTTTCGAGAATGAAAGAAATGTAAAAATTCCTCATCCCACGATGGCGGCATCCATGTCTTGTTCCTAGTGGGGGGAGAAAAAGCCGGAGGTCTTCCTACGCGGAATTCGCGCGCGCCGCTATTCCCATTTGGCGCTCTTTCGAGCTGCTGCTGCTGCTGCTTCATTCAGTTTCCATCTGGAGGTTGTCCCGTGGTGAGCGGCGCCGTCTCCACGCAACGAATAAACGAATCGCGAAAGCGCGCGCACATTTTTTTCCTCTCGTTTCATTTTCAAAATTAAACACAACATTCAGATATGCAGAGTCGTGCCCACGCAGTGCCGGACGATGGTGACATTTGAATAATTAATTGCTAAACGAAGTCCCTAAATAAACTTGAATTTTCAAATATAAAAACGCCGCATAGGTTCGTAACTTATTTTAATTTTATACAAGAAATCGCTGTAAATACTAGTTAGAAATCATCGAGTTGTACTCGCTCATGGTCATTTCATGTATTTCGTTTTTGTTTTGTTTGTTTGTTTGTTTTTACTTGCACGACCTTAGATGTTTCTTGCCCAATCAATTTAATACACGCGCTCCGCGTTCGATAATGAATTCTTTTACGAGTTATTAAAAATTGTAATTTACTACATGGGACCCATTCATAAGAAAGTCCGAATGGGTGTAACGATGCGATACAGATCGCTCGATAATACAATCATCATTTGCTTATACCAGTGGTTTTCAAACATACTCAACTCATACAAATATCAAGATTACATTTTTTATAAAAAACAATAATCGAAAAATTTAATTATCTAAATCAGTGTTTTCAAACATTTTTTTGGGTAAACCTAAAAAATATCTTGTTATTACAAAAAAAAATATACATATCTAAAGCAGTGTTTAAAACTATTTCAACATATTTTTTTTTGGTAAAACTGAAAAATATCTTTGAACAAGGAAAAACAGTGTATTTTTATTTATACTAATATTTTTTTGAAACTTTGTCAATTCAAGTAATTAGATTATTTATATTATCACCAAAAAACAAGAAAAAATATTATCTAAAACAGTGTTTTCAAACTATATTCTATTTTATTTTTGTAAACCTGAAAAATATCGTTGAATAAGGAAAAACAGTGAGTGATTTTATTTATTTCAGTGTTTTTCAAATTTTGTCAACTCGCGTAATTATTAAGATTATTTATGTTATCACAAAAAAAATATCTAAAGCAGTGTTTTCCAACTATTTCAACATACAATATTCTACTATTTTTTTTTGGTAAAACTGAAAAATATTTTTGAATACGGAAATACTGGTTGAATTTATTTATTGTACCAGTGAATTCTTACAATTTTATCGAATTAGCATTAATAAATAGATAATATTATCTAAAGCAGTTTTTTTCAAACTATTTCAACAAATGAAAATATTTAAAAACTTTAAGTTTAAAAAATATTTGAATAAATATCGAAATTGTTTGTGATTTATTTGAGAAATTAAAATGAAAATTCTATGTTTTTATTCACAGCAGTGGTTTTTAAACGTTAACTAACGAAAATATTAAGAATTATTGAGTTTTCAAAATTTTCATTTTTTTGTTTAACCTCAAAACACAAATATTAAAGCAATATCAAGTAAATAGTAAAATTTTATTTATACCAGTGTTTTTCAAACATTGTTGACTTATGGAAATATTAAGATTTTTTTTTTGCTAAATTAATTAATAAATTTAAACACTATGAATATTATTATAAGTTCAAACTTTAATTTAAAAAAAAAAATTATTGCGAAACGCCACTAAAATTAAGGATACTGATTAAGTACCATCAATAAAACTCGACGTAAACCACGAATTGAAATTTATAAAAAAATATTGAAAACTGAAAGAAAGACACTCAATAATGTATTTATTATGTAGAATGTGAAAGATCTTTCTAACAAACAATTAAAAAATGTTGTATACATTTTATGAAAACAATTACTTTTATTTAAATAATTGTATTTGTATAGTCTCATTAATTATTTATTAATCATTGTTAATTTGTAAATTTATTTATTCAATTTTTTTTGTCAGAAATTACCAAAATCAGACTTTTTTATATTATTTTATTTCACACTTTTCAATGAAATTGTTATCTCTACTCAATTTGATTTACTAATTTATTTATTGAAGGAAATTTCAGTGCTAATTTAAATATGTAATTTTTCTTTAATTTTCTGATATCAAATATTAAAATTAATTAATTAATTTTTCATAACTTCTATTCACTATCAAAATCCGTCAATAGAAGGTCATTAAATCTGTTGAAACAAAAAGTAACAACAAGCATATTTCATATTATTTTGTAATTATGTATACATTAGTTTAAAATTTGTTATTTCAACTGTAACTCATACAATTAGCTCAGTGATTATCTTTATCGCACAACTGAATGTACTAGCAAAATTTAAACATTTTTACTGTAACATATAATGGACGTAAATCAGAATAAAATGTAAGTTCCTACTTTATTTCTTTCGATCTATATTTTGAAGATAATACATCTTTCTTTTGCGTGTAAAAAATAAATATATTAAAAATGAAATAATAATATCATTAATTGCAACATAAATAATTGTAGACAAATAAAAAGCACAAAATTTAAATATTTTTACTATAACATATAATGGACGTAAATCAGAATAAAATGTAAGTTCCTACTTTATTTCTTGCCATCTTTATTTTGAAGATAATATATCTTTCTTTTGCTTGTAAAAAATAAATATATTATGAATGAGAAAAATGAATGAAAAACGAGAAGAATTTCGAATTTTACTTTTTCATTGAGATGCGGAACTGCTGTAGAGATTGTGCGTAACACAGTTTTAATACCACCGATGTAAACCTAGTATCAATCGGCCATCTGTTTCCAATAGAATCTAGACTTGCGTTTCCACGCATCGACCTCCACTATTTTGAATAGACCATCATCATCATCCATTAGTAGGTCACGCATACAACTCTATCTCGTCAAAAACCAATATTTACACATTCGTTGTTGCGTCGTCTCTTTTACGCCACCATTCCACCAATTAACGTGTAGACAAATTGTATCAGCTCTACCTTTTTTAGGCATTTTCACTCAAGTTCCGCTTTGCTCGCATTGCTCTCTTTCTCCATAATAATTGACTTTATTTTTTTTCTTATATAATTGTCTAACGTTTACGCGGAATCGAGTAAAACTAGAATCGAATCACGTAACATCCAGAGCGCAATTAATGAATGAAAAACCTCTCCCGAAGGATAATTCGGAAATTATTATTCGAAAAGGTTATCTGCGACCAAGGCCTCTGACGTAATTTTCAGCACTTAGCACGCTATATTTATAACATCGCGCTAGCATATAGAGAGAAGAGTAAGGGAGAAGAAAAATAATAAACAAGGCAGAGAATATATTCGCTTACGCGCGTTATGTTTTCCGTGCAAATATTTTCGTTTCGCTCCCCCAGTGCTGCGGCTACGACGATGAAAATGTTTTGGCTTCGGCGGACTCGTTGTGCGCGATATTTATGCATTGCTAACAATGTATTGCTTCTATTTATGTGAACTTCATCCACCCTGGACTATATAACGAATCAGGTCGAGCCGGCTTCCGTGGATGGAATTTAAGCGAATATAAATAAGCGCATTCCTTATATCATTGCTGTTTAATAAAATGAATTATATAAATACTCGTTGCAACTAATTGACGATGCCCTCATCACTTGAATTGTTTTTTGTACACGTCTGTTTAAATAGCCATTATCGCGCCAATTCAAAACTTCTTAAGTGTTTTTATTTATAATTTCAATTGCTTTACGGTACTTTAACTCGCATAGAATATAAATCAACTTATTTAGCTTAGAAACTCATTGTTCGAATAAATTAATCACCTATTATGGATAAAACTAATAAATTAGTAATTAGTAGTAGTAGACAAAATTTGCATACAATTTTAAGGTTCAGAAAGTACCTCTAATAACAAACTAAAACTACAGCGATTTCAATCAAAAACCATAGTATTTTATATAGTGAACAAATGGAAACAGTTCAAAGTGTAATTACAAACTTTCTCGAAAGGTAGAAAATTATACCCAAATAATTTGCTAGTAAATCAAATTCAAACGTACGGACTTAAAAAGATCTATATACTAGTCTTGCCACATAGATTTAATTAAATTTAATAACAAAAATAATAATATGTTAAATATTATATAAACCTAAGTAATAATTTTATTACCAATTAATTTACTTTTTTTTTCTGTGAAAGATTGTAAATAAAAAAAATAATTAGTACTAGAAGACAAAATTGATTGTAGTTTACATACAAAGGACTATTGTTTTTTTTTTGTGAAAGATTGTAAATAAAATTAGATGTTAATAAAAAAAAATAGTAGTAGTAGATAAAATTGATTGTAGTTTACTTATAAAGTGCTATAGAAAGCAGTCTTTTCGTTCAAATTTGTAATTATTTTTGTCTAAATATAAATTAATATATATATGTTTTTTAATAAATTAACAATTTTAATTTTTTTTTACATATTTATCGAATTAAAGTTAAGTTGTGAATTTTTTATTAACTTTTGTTACGTTATATTTATGTTCACAATAAACAACTTAATCAATTAAATGGTATAAAAATGTATTAATATTTTGTTATAAATAGATATGTTTTTAGTAAATATTGCGATTAAGAATTATTGGAAAGCGGCAATTCTGACGGAAATTACATAATGTTCGCTTTGATGAAGATACAACGTTTTGGTCATTGAGTTATCAAGTTGTTGTCAAGTAGGTTTACAGTTAATACATTAATGCATGCAATCATCTTTGTTATTTGCCGACTAATTTTCTTTCCTATCGTTTTAATCTTTTACTATGGAGTTATATTGTATTAATGATATTTTATATATTATTGTGTAAGTTATTTATTAATTACAATTTGTTTTTTTTTTGATTTTATGTGATACTTCTAGCATTTTGTATACTTCTGAGGAATGAATATACAGTTTGTAGATGAGTAGATCAGAAGTAGCGAAATGACAGCTGTCACTTTGCTTTAAAGCATCAAAAAATTATATTGTCAAAAATCAAAAATTATATTGTCAAAATTACAAACAAATATGTTAACGAAAATGTTAAGAATCTGTACTTTTGTCTGGATAATCTAAATAGTGTGTGTAATTATCATCATTAATTTAATGAAAAGTTAATAAAAAAGATGTGAAAACAGATACATATACTTCATTGAATGTGGACTAAATATTAATTAATTAATTTAAATAATTTATTAAATTAATTAGATTATTTTCATTTTTCTAATGTATATCAGCGTTTCTCAATCTATAGGTAACAATTTAAAGTAAATTTTTGACAGCTGTCACTTTGCATCGAAACGTCAATTATTTTTATTATAAAATTATATTTTATTGGGTCTCAGCACATACTGCATACGTTAAGTCCCTTGGTAATAAGGTTGAGAAACGCTGATGTATATAATATATTTAAATATAATTTGTTCAGCTTTTCAAAATTATTTTAAAGAATAAATTGAAGAAAAATTTAAAAAATATGTGATAGTCTTTGAGTTTTTATAAAAACATTTAAAATCAACATTAAAAAAGTAATTTAGTCCTTAAAAAGGGTTGTTACTCACATTACCCTTCTCGGAAAATTGAAATCATAATTATAAAAAATGAAAAAATAATTATAAAATGTATTTGAAAATATTGCATATTTATTTTTAAAATTAATACTATAAACATTTACGTTTTCTTTAATGGAATTTATTGGAAAGTTTTATTTATACTTTATAAACAACATTTCAACGGTCGAAAAGTTGCATCTTCGATTATGTGTAGATAATTGAATTATTCTAATCCAATAAAATATTAGATAAGATTCCAAGTATCAGCACTTCAAAAATTATCTTCAATTAAGAAAATTAGGTTAGAATATAGATGATAACCAACAGATGTGCATTTCCAATTGTTTCTTCAAGAAATAATTCTATATAAAAATAATTATTTTAGTAGCTTAATTCAAATGTGACATCTTCGAGTAAAGTCAAAATAGTATTAACGGATATTGAATGTAAAAAGTAAGTAAAATAATATTAGTTTAATTATAATTAATAATTACTTTTAATTAAATTACTTTTTCAAATTTTGTAACCTGTTTTTATGATAAAAAAATGCGTGTTAGAATATATATTTAATTAAAGTATTAAACACGCAAATTCTACTTTCATAAATCAGTAGTTAATTTAGTTTTGTGAATCAATTAGGAGTGGTACCTGGGTTTCGTTGAAACGGCAGGCGGGACTGGTTCAATATTATATTACAATAATAATTGAAATGAATAACCTTTCTGTCAGTTATGTTTATCGGTTTGTGCAAACGCGGTCACAAATTGTAATACACTTATTTCATGCTTTGTCCTGTTTTGAGAATTACCATAGTAACTATATAACCTTTTGATTGTTTCTTCTGTTTTATAACGAGAGGAGGTCGTGGGTAAAACGCAATTTGTATTCAGAGCGTTTATCGATGATTTTAATAATTAACTTAATAAAACCTGTAACCGTTTGAGCGCCCAACTAATTGAAATAAACGACGTCCATTGTCTTCAATGGATGGTCATCAATTTAGTAATAGCAAAATGCTTCGTTTATTTTATGGAGGATAAACGAACAAATATAACCATATATTTAAAAAAAAACTATAATTTAGACTGCAAATTTATTTAAATGACAGCTGTCATTTAACGCGGCCTAATTTTGAGAAACTAATGAAATTAACTAATTGTCATTAATTTCTCAAAATGACAGCTGTCATTTTACAAAGAAATGTCAAAAATTATATATTATAAACAATTAGGTTAATTAGTACAAACATTATGTTGTTGTCATTTTACAACAGCTGTCATTTTACAAAGAAACGTTAAAAAATATATATTATAAACAATTAGGTTAATTAGTACAAACATTATGTTGGGTTGCGTGACAAAAAGGTTGAGAAACGCTGATGTGTGCTATATAATAAATCTTTTAGATACTAGTATTTCTTCTATTTCTAACGGTATTTTTGTACACTACTAACTAAATGATATTAGTTTAGTTTTGTAATGCATATTTTTTTCGTGGAATATGAGAAAGGAATGCTGTACTCCTTTATTTGAGCATTAACACCTAAAATATGTCAGGCAAATACACGTATTCTTTATTTCAAACTATATATTTTTTTTTTAATTATTTTATTTAATAAAAGAAAATTAATTCATTACTTTATGCTTTTTGCAAAAATAGCAAAATTATTTAAAATATTAATTATGAATCTATATGTAAAATAATATATTTTTTAATAGACAATTTTAAGTGATTTAAAAATAGAGTATATTTTTTGCAAATGTTAAAGTCTTTAGATATATGTATGTGTGTTTATAAGTTCAATGCGTTTTACGTGCGTAACGTGAAACCGATTTATTTACGTGACTTTAGCTGACTGGTTAAAGTAAACCAGATCATGTGTAAGAAAATACTATATTTTCTACGGTTTTTAATGTATGCAATATTCTAAAAAAAAACGATTTTTAAATAAAACTTGATTTATAAAATGATAATTTATTAATATATTTTTAGTTCATAATTACAAAAATTTTAAAAAGTTTCTGTATAATTTAGAAATAAAAAACTTTATTGTCATCAATATTTTTTTTAAATATTTTCGATTGTGGTTGCAACATAATATTGAATTTGAACTATTGTGCAAATGAACATTCTTTAAATAACGTAACTTTATTTTTTGTTAATTCAGAACTGCAAAACTATTGTAACGTAAAATATTATGATAAAATTATGATTTGATTCTATCAAATGGATACTGATCATTTAGCCAGATGTATTAATGATGGTTGTTTTTAAGTTTATATTTATTCCTTTGCCGCTAATTATTACTATGTAGCGCTTTTACATAATTAACCTATAAGCTCTTTGTCAATATGACAGGTGAGTCAGAAAAAGACTAGTAGCGCCTTGCTAAGAACTAAGATTCGATGACTGCGCCAAAACACTGGCCTTGCTTAAGCATATTCACTTGCTTAAAGGGTAGGACGGATATATCCGCCAAAAAAATCATTTCTAAATACCTTAAATTATTATAACTGCATATTTGTTAAATTTTATTGAATACAATAGTTGCATATTTTTCTTTACTAATTTGCTTTACGAAATTGTCTTTTTCTGGAATTAACTGGATTTAATTAATTGTCTCGTCTGTATAGAATTACAATCATTAAAACGTACTAATAATCCAAGACCATAATCATTGAGTTGAGAAACTAGTCAATCAATTAATGTTGAAAACTAAAAGGAAACTGGAGCAAACATAATGTCTCAATTAATTTAATTCCCAAAGAAAAATATTTTCATATATCAGTCAACTATAACATAAAACTTGTATTATAACTTATATTTTGTTAACACAAATTGACAGCTGTCAAATCGCGACTCATTAAAAAAAATATTTTGTGCAAACTTAGTATATTTTAATGGTCTATTATTTTCATATATTAAAGTAATGTCCCTGTTTTTTTCTGTGGTGCATAATGAGAGACCACACGTATATAATTCGACAGCTGTCATTTTACATCGAAACGTCAAAAAGTATAAATTATAAACAATTAACTTAATTAGTACAAACATTATGTGACAAAAAGGTTGAAAAACTATGATGTGTACTATATAATAAATCTTTTATATACCAGTTTTTCTTCTATTTCTAACGGTATTTTTCTATACTACTAACTAAATTATTTTAGTTTAATTTTGTAATCCATATTTTTTTCGTAGAATATGAGAAAGGAATGCAGTTCTCCTTTATTTAAGCATTAATACCTTCTTGTAATGATTTGAAACTTTTCTGATATTGAGGTTTACTAATTTGCTTTACAAAATTGTCTTTTTCTGGAATTAACTGGATTTAATTAATTGTCTCGTCGGTCTAGATTTACAACCATAAAACGTACTAATAATCCAAGACCAAAACCATTGAATTGAGAAACTAGTCAATCAATTAATGTTGAAAAATAAATGGAAACCAAAGCAATTAATTTAATTCCCCAAAAAAAAAAATTTGATATTTCAGTCAATTATTATAATTCTAAGTTTAATAAAATACTTAATTTAAAGCAGCGTTCCCTAATATTTTTGTTGCGTAACCCAATTAATCTGTTTGTAGTTCCTTGCTTTGACACAAGTTGACAGCTGTCAATTCACGACTCATTAAAAAATATTGGTTGAGATACTGGTGCAAACTTAGTATATGTTTATGGACTATTATTTTCATATCTTAATAATGTCCTTGTTTTGCTGTGCAAAACGTGAGAGACCACACGTAGTGTATATAATTCGATTTTAATTAGAACCAGAGATTCGTAGTTGAATCAAGTACGAAGTTCTTGGAACGTATTTTTATTTTCCTCTAAATATTGATGCGCTGAAACGTAAACACAAACCATACGTTTAGGTTTTTCCGCACAGTTAATTATAGTCTGATTTACGCACTTTTTTTTTTTCAAATATTTATAACAGATGTGCAGTAAAAAAAAATGTTAAATTTTAATAACAAAATAAACTATGTAACTAATTCCAAACAACCATTACATAATTTTGATTTTATATTGAAACCATATATTAATCACGTATTGCTAAATTAAATATTTTCTTTGCTGAAAATGTGTATACCATGAGCATTCTTGTAGGTGGAATGTTTTGAATCCTACATGCTGTATACTCGTAATTTTATGTAATATACACACACACATCCCGGGGCCGACCGAAACGAGCGATCCGATGCTTATTCAAATTTCACATACGTTTCCTAATATCTATTATCCCCTAGAGGTTTTCCAATCTAATTTCCAACTACGCAACTGTTCTCCGTATTTTATTCGTTCAATAATAGCACGATTTAAAAATGCCGCGTACTACAAACTGCAATAAATTTACTTAAATAGGGTAACTATTTGTAGCTTTCCATTCGTTAGGAAATTACACAAATAATCAATAATATTTATTATATACCACAATCGACTAATGCAAATTTTATTTATAAGTATACCATAAATAATTTGTCTTGGAATTGAAAGAAATAAAAAATTACTACAATCATTAAATTAAGTACAGTTATACCTCTATTAACGAATTAATTTAAGCAAAACTTTGTTTTCAGAAGAAAAAATGCAATGGTCAAAATTGAGTTACAGATTTTTTGGATTTTGTCCCGTCTTAGGATTAGAATGTCCTGGACCGTTGAATGTAAGAATCCAAGTCATGTCCCGATTTTTATTGAACCGGTCTGGTCACCTTAAGTTAAGTTTTATTATTTTCGTAAAGAAAATGAAAAGTCTTTCTTCGAACAAAGAAAAAAAAAGGTTAAAATAAACAGTCAAATATGTACTTAAAGTTGGTTGTTTGTACTTTTCTTCTCATTCATATAAGAATAACATTTCTTGTAAGTGAGGATTATTTTTACTAGAAATAATTAAAAGTTTTTAATATAATTTAAGAACTTTCTAAAAATCATTGGATGTTACCATTTTTTTCAGCTTTTTTTTTTCTTTTAATTTCATCTATCTTCTAGGGTTTATTTATCATTTTAAGTATTCAATAAAATTATAACATTTTCTTCGTGAATCTTTTTTTTTCTAGTACAATTTTAGTGCATATTTTGCTTGAATTTGCGCACTTTGTTATATCAAAACTTCGTTATCTTACCTCTGAGCTAAAACAATCTGAAAATGAAAATGATAATATTATTATATACTTTAAAACATATAATACGTGAAGTTAATTGCACTAAGTTTTCGTAATGCATATATTTCCTACATAATCTTCAAAACGCAATATGTTTATGCATAATAATATTACTGTTTTGTATGCGTCAACGTTGAATTATAATCTGAACAATAAAATACCAGAAAGATTAACAAAATTAGCAACAAAATTCCATAAATGAAAACGTAATAACCACACAATGCGTTCATTATAATTATTTGTAATTTTTAATGATTGTTCATTATTAATTAAAATGCTGCATAAACATTCCAAGAATAAAACAATTTGATAATAATAAAAATATGAGTAAAGAGTTTTTTCTTTAATATTATTATAAATAAATATGAAAAAATCGCAACATTTATTATATAATTTTTAAATTTGTACAATGGAATTAATTCAATTTTGTTCGTTTTTTTCTTTAATTAATTGGTATAAATAATTTTTTATTTAGAAAATTATTGTTAAATAAAAATATATTTATCTTCATTACAATTTTATAGCGAATCCTTAATTATCTTCATATTTTTTTACGTTATTATTTGAGGCACATTTTTGAAAGGTTAATGGATGTATTTTAAAAGTCCAAAGCAGTGATCCGATTTATTTAAGGAACTTACAGTCTATTTTATGTGATTAATAAATAAATGTTTACCATTATTATATTTTTAAATATTAATAATTTATAAATATACTAAAATACACTATATACTAAATCTAATGGTTTATAGCCCGAATATTATTATTTGATTCCAGAATTGTATCTTTAAGGAAATTGTTATCATCTTTTTGTCTATTTGTGATGAAACACGGGGATCTAATAATATTTCTTGGACATTTTGATAACTAAATGTTATATTCAAATTCTTCACCCAAATGTGATCTTTTCAGGAAAACAGTAATTAAAATAACAGTAATTTAGCAAAGAATCTAATTAAATCAATTTTATTCAATTAAAATTACATGAAATGAGTATGTAGAAGTATTATGTTATAAGTTTCAATCAGAAAACCTAAAGATCTGGTTATCAAGAAATAATTATTTAAAGTTTGGATTTACGAAGTGAAATGAGTTTATTGTTGTTTTTTATTATGTGAATTAATTAAAGCCTAATTTCTTATCTATGCAAGAACCTTGTAATGTTTACATTCTTATATGGAAATTTTCACAAATGATTCGTCTTACAGAATTCAAACTTACAAATTTTAATAAAATTTTACATAGAACTTTTCATTTTTATATAAACTCCTGGTAAGAAACATTTGGAAGGAAGTGAAAAAATAAAAAATAATCAAAATGCTCTCGTTTAATTAAAATTTAGCAGTTATTAGAACTATTTAACTTATAACTGTTTTTTTTAATAATTAAATTCTAATATAAGATGACGTAATAGTTATTTTTATTCATTTTAATAAGAAAATTGTTGGCAAATTTAGATATTACGTAATATATTTTTTTTAATATTTATAAATAGAAAATATAATACGATGAATCAGTTTCGTTGAAACATTCTTGGTAATGGTTAAAGAATTTGGAATGTAATAGCATTAAATAAAAAAAAATGTTGTAAATATTTGTTGTATATTGACAAAAAGAGGAAATAAATATTGAAAAATAAATTGTTATTTGCAATATCGGAGATTACGTAAAGCGAGCCGAGTTAAGCAGAACGGATCTGTGAACGGCGAACAATACAAGTTCCTTGTGCGTTTATTCCATCGGATGCAATAAATTCATTGCAAATCGTTATCATTCTAACAAAAGTAACCTTGATTTATTAGCCGGAACATGTAAACTTGTTTTGTATTTGTTACAACAGGAGTCGCGTGGCCTAACAATATCAAAACAGTTATAAAAGTTACGTAACTCGCAAAAAAATAATACAATAAATTCAATGAACTTTAAGGTGCCCTTTCGCCGACATGAACGTCGCGTGTTTCGCGTTATTTTCGACCCGCCTAAGGCTCAAAAAGGTCCCGAGGCTGCAGCGTCTCCTCTTCCTTCCTTCCATCCATCCATCAATCCATTCAATCATCCAGATCTTGTGTACACGGAATACTCATTTCCTTTTTTGCCTTAAGTAACTGTACAATTACGCGCAGTTAGTCGCGTTTAATATTGTTAAAAGCGCTCTTCCATTCGAATCGCGAAGTTATTCAAACGCGTTTTTGGTTATCGCCGCGTGTTCTGTATTCCTATGAATTATTCAACTCCATTGCCACGAGGATAATTAATATTTACACCAAGGCTATGCACCATCACGTGCAATTTACATTTAATATCTGCTTTAAACAGGTCTATTTTTCTATGTTTACTGCACAACGCGCCTCTAAATATGGCATTATATAATCTGACGAAATATATCACCTGTAGTTTGGATAAGGCTTACATAATGTATTGATTGCATTGAGAGCGTGCCAGTTCTGTGCGTTTCATAATTGGGTTAAGCGCGATAGGTAGAGATAAACAGTAGTAGTGGCGAAAGCATCGTTAATTATAGAAGTGTAATTGCTGTGCGTATGTAAATTTAATTCGAATGTAATTTTTATAATATTGTAAATCGCGCCATTTTGTTTCCAGTTTAAATAACGTGACAGCTGGTGCCCCCTCTCGACGAGCGCTCAAAGCGGCCTGACAGATGTCAGTGTGACGTTTAGTTTTGTGGGAGATGACGAGGAAATAGGATAAATTAATGAGCACTCGCAGCAATTAGAGATAAACAAAGAGTTTAGTGCAGTTTAACCAAATATTATATGTGATTTATCTATTTACTAAGTATATTAATTAAAATGTCGTTCGAGGTGAGAGCATTGTACGATTTCGATGGAGAGCCGAATACGGCGGAGATGAGTATTGTGGCTGGAGAGATTCTGAAGATAACAAGGGTGGATGTCGGAGAAGGTTGGTGGGAGGGTCTGAACAGTGTTGGTAAATCGGGATTGTTCCCTCAGGCGTATGTGGAGAAGATCACAGCAGCTGTAGTTCCAGTCGTGGAGGCACAAAACACATCACCAACTAAAACAGAAGAATGGGATGACGATTGGGACAATGATACATATTCAGAAATAGGTCAAAACAATAATGAGAACATTTACATGAACGATGATTTCAGCAGCAACTTTGATGGGTCTGAACACCATTTCCCGGACAACAAGGGTACAGTGTCGAAGAAAAGTCTCAATAGATTCTCAAGTTTTGTTAAGAATGGTGGTGAGGATTATTTGCTGGGGCAATTCAAAGTGCAAGTGAGTGATGATCAGAAAATTCGAATCATCCAGCTGGATGAGATGTCGTTTGCCTGGCCGCAAGCCAATGGTAATTATACTGTGCAGGTGACAAGTCCCAAAAAAGAATCGAAATTGAAAGGCCTGAAAAGTTACATTGCATATCAATTGACTCCAAGTTTTAATAACATCCAAGTCTCAAGAAGATACAAGCATTTTGATTGGTTACACGAGAGATTGTCGGAGAAGTTTGCATTGCTGGCGGTGCCTCCTTTGCCTGACAAACAGATCTCCGGACGATACGAAGGCCAATTTATCGAACATCGTCGTGCTCAGCTCCAAGAATTTGTGGATTACGTCTGCAGACATCCAATTTTATCCAGATGCGAAGTATGGCAGCATTTCCTCACGTGCACCGAAGAGAAGTTATGGAAGCAAGGAAAACGGCAAGCGGAGAAGGACCCACTGATAGGAGCTGCATTCTGTTTATGTATAGAAGCACCGGAGAGGACGTTGTTGCCGTCCGTTTCCGAGAATTTGGAGATCGAAAATCTTCCTTTCATCAATCGGCTCGACAACAGCTTCAAAATAATCCTCGCTACCACCACCGATGCCAGCAAGAAATACAAAACTCTTTATTCCAAGGAAAGTCAGAAAATCGGACAGAATTTCTTTGCCTTAGGAACTTCAATCGATAACACCGCTATCCCATGTAAATTGGCACAGTTTTGCAAGCACATCGGCACAGCGTACATAGACATCGGCAAATTGTACGAGCAGCAACCGATGTACGATTGGGATCCCTTGGGCGATAAATTCTATCTGTACCGAGGAATAACCACATCCTTCCAGGGGATCTTCACCGTTTGCAGAGGTGCATCGAATAAGAGGAAAGAATGCGAGAAATCCATGTCCGGGCAGGTCGTGAACGAAATCAAGTCACGTTGCGACACCTTAACGTACACAGCGATGTCCGAGTTGAACCACTTCAAGAACGAGAGGGAGACTGATCTCAGGGATGCCCTTAAGAGGCACATCGAGCAACAAATCGCCTTCCATCAGAACATCGTTGCAACCTTGCAGAAAGCACTTGTAGAATTACATTAATTCTAGTACAAAAATAAACACGGAAATAAGTTAATCAGGGTGCTTGCATCGTTTAATCTTTTATTAATTAAAGCATTTACTTTTTTTTGTATATATTTTATATAACAGTGCTGTGTTTTTTATTATCATTTATATCTAATTATATACAATTTTTTTTCAGCCTTTTAAATTTTAATTTTGGGTATTCTACAAATGTGTTTACTGTAGCTTTAATAAATGATTCCATGAATATAATTTTCCCATTCTAAAATTTAAGAAATTACCTAAGCATACTAAACTATATAGAAACACACTATATTTCCTATAATATATTTTGTATTATTCTATTTGTATAAAATAAATAATTAATAAATATATACATATAATATATATTTATACTTGTAACTGTATTATACACATATAATTAATTTAGTAAAAATTATCGTACAATCCTGTATAGATTATAATTGTTTAATAAATGTATACATTCTATGTAATAAATAATTTGCTTATAACAATATTTTTTCACTCTTTTTAAATACATTATTTTTTTATCAGACAACTGCACGCTGACTGATTAATATATGTCATTTTAAAACCGTTACAAAATGAAAACAGATACGATATTAGTCATCTTTGATAAAACACGCATTCGTTTAAATTTTATGATTTGCCAGATTTCTAGAGGAGTTTCGTAATTTTCTATCAGATAAGAAAATTATATTAAGTTACAAATGAATCGATACTACAAATATAATACAAAAAAACTGCTCTAGATGAATCACATTCAGGATCAAAAAATTTCATTTAATTTTTTATTTAGTACAATTTAATACGGCTTATACTTTCAATATAATTAGGAAAAAGTTCTATTAAATAAATGTAGTAGAGTGAAAACCATATAAACTATAGAATTACTTAAACGAAAATTTGAAGTAATCTTACTTTTTTAATTTAAAATATATTAAAAGGCCAGTGACCTATGCGTGATATTTACAACAAAGTTTATATTTCCCAATAAATCTATAATATTTTCACCAAAAAAAGGCGAAGATGACGAAACTATGATGAAAAAAAAACTGAATGTTAATAGAAAATGTTGTTGCATCATTTGTCCACCTACGATCAAATATTTAATGATTATTTAACATATACGAAAGACAAACTATAATGTTGATGATGTTAAATATCAATTGGCAATGTTCCTAAAGAAGTATCCCATATGTGGAAAAGATTTGCAAACGTCGTTGAGGATTTATCCTTACGTAACGCAATATACATTCGCCGAGAAAGAAAGTTATTATTGTCAATAAATAATAATCGCGAGCTAGTTTGTATGCGAAGTGCGAATAATTTTTACGTCACGTTTTTCGAACAAATAAGTCTCCATTTAGCAATAAAATCATAATTTCATAAAGGAAATAAACACCGTTATCAAAGCAATATTGTATTAAACTATTCAGTTAGTTTTCTTCAGTCATATTGTTAACTTAACATTTAGAGAATTAGTTGATTTAAACGATTTTGTTTTTTGCAGAATGATTGTTCTTTGCTTATCCAGTGATTAATTAGAAGTATAATTATGGCTACAGCAAGAACGAGGCGGAGGGACGATGGGTGTTGCAGTGCAAATTTCCTCAAATACGTCCTTCACATTTACAATGTATTCTTCATGGTGAGTTGTTGAAAATGATTTTATTTTGTATGAAAATTGATGAAATTTCGTGGTTTTAGGTTGCTGGTCTTTTGGTGTTGGGTACAGCGATTTGGGTCCTCCTGGACAAGTACAAATACGTAGCCCTATTAACGACGGCCACTTATCCAATCATTACTTACTTCCTTTTAGCAGCCGGAGGATTGGTTTTAGTTGTTACCATTATCGGCTTTTGCGCCGTGTCCAAAGAAAACAGACCTCTCCTCCTTTTGGTAAGCAATTAAATCTAATTTCGATTCAAACGCTCTATTTTTAAACACCCCTTTATGGATTTCCGTTTTCCTCAATAAACTCGCATTTTATATATACATTTACATATTCTAATTCTATTTCAGTATATATTTTGCCTTCTCCTGATTTTCTTAATTGAAGCCATGGTTGGAATACTTGCTTACATTTACCAAGAACAAGTTCACGACGAACTCGTGCTGAATCTCAATGGAACGCTGAACGCCAATTACGGCATCAACGAAGACAAAACTGCGGCCATAGATTTCCTTCAGGATTCGGTAAATCACTGTTACATCATTAAGACTCCTCATCGGTATTCATGTCGGTTTTTGGTTTCAGTTTGATTGCTGCGGTGCTGGCAGTTACATCGATTGGGAATCGAGCAGATGGCGGATGGAGAACAAATCCGGAATCAACATCGTGCCTGATTCTTGCTGCAAAACTATCACTGTTGATTGCGGCAAACGGACGCATCCATCTAACATCAATTATTCGGTAAATCATTGAAATTTCATTAATGGAATTATGATAATGATTCGATTATTTTAGGGTTGTTTGGAACGCATGGAAGATCACATGAAAGGACATTTAATTATTTTAAGCGCTGTAGGTTTAGGTATTTGCGTACTCCAAATATTTGGTATAGTTTATGCGTTCTCGCTTTATTGTAAACTCAGAGATTTTACCGATGTTCATATTTAAGTTATTTGTAATTTATTTCAAATAAATTTAACCAACATATTTCTGCAAATTATTTATAAGATATCCACAGTTTTCTTTATATATTTATATACAAAGTTTACATACAAAATTATGAAACCATTTTCAAAGTATATTTAAACATTTTACAGACATATCAATAAAATAGTCAAATTTTCCTGTGATAAATATAACAAATACTGAATATTTAGACTTCGAAACTGGATACATTTTTTAAAAGTTTGATTATAGCATATGCAACCAAATGTACACGAAACTTAGTTTTGTATTCAAACTGTTTTATACTTAAATCCTCACTTTTCAATTAGTTAAATTTTTTAATTATAAATATTTAATCCCGTGGCTTTTAAACAATTTAAATGTAATTCAATACTTACCTAGAAAATAATTTAATTATTTTTTTTAAAATGATATGAAACAAAAAATGATGTAATGAAACTTGATATTTCGTGTATCATATAATTCGTTAATTCATAGAATTGATAAGAGTTGTCTGTTGTTGTTATAAATATAAATAATAGTCTATTATGACCTAATTTAACTATGCGTAACGTTATATAATTAAATAAAAAAACATGAAAGTTTCAACAACGAGTATATGTATTTATATTACTGATATGATATAATATCACTAAATTTGCTTTCTTAACAAATAATAAAAATATAAAAAATAACAATAAAATTTAAGATCCAAATCAAGCTGATTGTGGATCTGCGGCGGTGTAAGTGTCCAAACTTTTCAAATGAAGATACAGGAAGTCTTCAGGAGATGTTAATGAAACAAAGAACCAAGAGGCAAAAGCTAAGAAAGCCCTAGAAAATGAGAGAGAGTTCCAAATTTGTAGATCTTCGTGAGTAATCTGGAATTTAATAAGATATAATATTACGCTAATTATAGTATTATTATTAATAGATTACGTTTAAAGCGTAAGCAAAGTCTTCAGCAACCATGGCGATTTTGTCGTCTTTAGGAGCTGCCACGAGGTGCGTTATTAAGGTAGCTATATAAAGAAAAATGACGAAGCAACTTTTCTTGTTTTTGATCATATCCTTGACGTTGTCTCTTCCCAAATTCGCAATGTCATACCTAAAATAATCTCAGATAGAAAGAAATGCAAATTATTGATTATTACTATTTCTGTGTTACTTATCAAACACTGAAAGGATGCACAGAATGCAGAGGATGTAAAATAAAACCACGTAAGTTTCGCTGTATGTCGCGTAATTTTTTAAAGTTTCTGGATCGGTCGAGAAACGATTCGTGCTAATGTAAATCAAATGCGCGAAACCTAATCCACCGAGAAGTCCGTGGCAAAACGTCGTTAGTTTCCTCCAAATCTTCTGCGCTTCAATTGCCGTTTGCAAAGGATAAACGGAAGATTTAGCGATGTTCCTGAAACGTAATAATATTTGTTGATATTTATGTTAGTTGATTTTTTTGTATTTATTTATTACTGTTGCCGAATTGGGTGGTTTTCCATCAATTCCGCTTCACGGCTCAACTCGAACTTATTTTTCTTCTGCACGTACAGTTTGTCGCTCTTCTTGGGACTCCTGCGAACTTTCTCATTTCTGTTAAATTCGTCGTTTCCGTTTTCGAAAACATCATCTTGAAGATCCTCTAGAGCCATGGTGACTTCGTTCCTCGTCTCGTACTCATCTTCGCGCTTCCTGTGCTTCCTCTTGCCTGAAACTCCGGGCGAAGACTCGTGCTTCTTTTTCTTGCTCTTCCTCTTCTCCTTCGGGATCATCATCTCCCTGCTGTCACCTAAACTCAACAGATTGTCATTAAGTATTTTACGTCATCGACAATTACCTAATTCGGACTCTCCGTGCTTCTTCTTTCGCGATTTCGATTTCTTCAGCGAACTGCTCACGTGCATTTCGTCGTTTTCGCGATTGTAGATGTCCTGGATGCTGTTGTACATGTTCCTCTCATCCGTGTCCATCTGGCCGTAATCCTTGCGGCGTTTATAATGCTTCCGCTCTTCCGGACTGAGAAGCTCGAGATTCCCTTCAGTTTTATAACGATTATTAGCAGGTGATTAAGGTTCGTTTCTAGTTACCAGATAATTCCTCGGGCATCTTTTCCTCTTCGTAGAAACTCAAACTCTGAGGACGAGAGTCCGAAAACGTTGCATGTCTTACGTCTCGCTTCATTTCCGCTTCAATCAAACTGATGATCTTCGAGTTAATTTGAGATTCGCCATCCACGCTGACTTCTCTGCTGACTGCATCGATGCCTCCTCCATCATCTTTAACGTATGTTTTATTGGAGCCGGAACTCTCCTCGGAACCCTCCGTTTTCAGCGTTTCCCTATCGGAAGACACCTCTCTCTTTGAAGATTTGTGCACTTGCACCACAATTTCAGACTTCATGTCTTCGCTGTGGCGTTTTATAGTTCTCGACGGTTTCGGACTCATTGTTGATTTCACCATTCAATACACCCGACTGTCTGAATCCTGGACTAGGACAAAGTATTGATTGCTTCAAGGGACGCGACGCGCGCACCGAGTTTGTATCAGAAATAGACTTGTTGAATTGCGAAGGGATTTGAAGGGATTTAAATAGGCTAAATCACATATATATATATATATATATATATTTATTATTTATTGCATTTCAGTACAAAACTACAAACTACAAACAAGCATAAATATTGCATTAATGAGAATATATAACTTTTTTTTTAATATGGCGATAACATATATAAATCTTTATAATATAAATATATTTGTTACAATTAATTAAACATAAATAAGGAGTTCACTCACTGTGTTCATCCTATAATATATAATTAATTTATGTTTTTTTCGTAAACTGTCTTAAAGTTTGACGATAATATAAATTACGACATCTTCATGAAAACTTGGGTGTCATAAGATTAATTACAAATGATTTAGCAATTAAAATTATTACAAACAACAATTCGAATGATTTTGTTCAAAACTTATTTTTTTTTTATACAAACGTTCATAGAACCTACATAGACGATATATCATAGATATATGGGACCAAAATCACCGAAGTTTCGAATCATTGGCGAAAGATCGTCGGATTCCGAGCTCGAAGGATGCAAATCCTGAGCAAACAGCGAATCTCGACGAAAACCTCAACTACTGATCGGTAAATTAATTAACAAATTAGAAACAAAAACGAAGAAAGAAAGAAAATAAAGAAAACAAAACGAAAAAAATAATGATAATAACTTAAGAAGAGGAAACGAAAAAAAAAAATAATAACAGAAGGGGAAATCTAAAAGATGTGGAAATTACCTTCCAATCTTTTACGCTTAACAGCCTAACTGGCTTTGTAAATTATGTGTGATATTTTGAAATTGGCGCGCAGCTTACCCTGCGGACGCGTACTTAGCCTAAACTGAATGAATCTCACGTTTTGATAACTTCAAAACGCGAAAGCATACGAAAACGAAACCCAATATAAAATAATATTAATATGTACAATAAGTATTTTTGTGGCTAAATTATAGAAAAATTTGTATGGGATGGAATTTTTGTATAATTTAGATTGCGATTCCCTTTGGGAGGAGTGCTGTACCTAAAGGCAGTACGGATGGCAGAATTGGTAGACCAATCGCTGAGATCGCTCCGTCTTCTTCATGATGCCCTTCTTGTAATATTGCCTGATGGATCTGCTGAGCTTGTCGTAGTTCATGGCAGGTCGGTTCTTGCGTTTTCCCCACAGCCGGGCCACCTTCACGGAATCTTCAATTTTGAAGACACCCTTGCTTCTGTCCAACCAACGGATGCACGTTCCGTGAGCGCCCGGCGTTGACAGCAATTCCTTCAGGAATTGCCACAGGTGGATGTGAGAACCGCCTCCAGATGGACGAGCCGAAGTCGTGGCTTTGGTGGGTTCCGATGGGGGAGGTTGCATCTCTTCATCCTCATCTGCAACAATCAAAAGAAAACACAGTTTAGTTTCGAACAAGGTCTTCCAGGAAAAGGGTAAAAGTGAAATGCTACATATAACAAATAAACTAATTGCCCTCGCAGATATTTCTCACACTCTACGTTGTTCGATTTGCGCACGATAATTGCTCGGCGAAGGTAGCTCCAAGACATATTACTTCATAGGTGATCGGTGAGTAATCTCACCTGATCTCGAAATAGTCTCGATTTCAACTATAAGTCACGCGACTAACCTTCCCATATTGCGAATGGCCTTTCTAACAAACAAACTCGAAGCTAAATTATCCAAGAAACATAAACATTTACTCAAATAATTTCTAACATTTATTTTTCTAAACTTCTATCAAACTCAACAAAAAAAGTAGAAAGTAATATCCAAAAACTATTTTTTTCCTCTTCAATCTTTGTTTAATTTAAATATTAAATCGATCAATCTTTTTTTATAAACCAAATAATTTTGAACAAAACAAGTTTCTTCTTTCCAAATTATTCATATTTTACATTGTTTTTTTCTACTAAAGAATTGTTTTCAGTCACCTTGAGTTTAGAATCCGTCAACATTCTAATTCTCAAATTTTCTACAAAATATATAAATCCTACAATCACAAGTTTTAAATTAAAAACAGTTCCTCAATTATAATTGCATACACTGTTCAAAATTTTATGTTTAAATTAAATATTGTTAAAATTCATAAATTATAGAAATTGTATTCCATAATATCGTCATAAATTTAAAAAAATCGTATTAATTGTGATTTATTCACATAAAAAATATGTTTGGAATGTGCGTGCGTCGAGTTTAATTATCGAAAACATCGATAATTAATTATATTTAAATACATTTATAAATTCCTGAATGTTAAATTATTTCTGATACGATGTGTCACAAAAATACAATTTATAATTGTTTTTATGTTAATGAGCTGTTTTCTCTTGGAATAATATCAAAGAAAGATTATATGTTTTTACATGTTTACTGTTAATTTATAAGTAATTAAATATATTGGAATAATACTGTTATAAATTGTTAAAAAATGATCCATTCAAATATTTTTTGTATATTAAGCTTAATTGCTTTTGTAATAAATATAAGAAATAGGTTTCCTTTTAGTTTTCTTTTTATTTTGTTGTTAATTATCTTTCTGAGACAATAATGAAATAAGCTCTAAATTTAAATTTTGGTAATTTCCATCATAAAATTGTTGTTTTTTATATGCGAAATGAAACTTTCTCAAATTTGCAATAAAAATCTTTGTATTTTTTTTTGTGTGTGTAATCTGAATGGAAGACATCGAACGGTCTTCGATCTGGTATTATTTTAATGGTCTTTCTCTCTGCCTATTCAATCAAATAAGGTTTTACAGTTAATGTATTCCATTCCATTTACGAGTTTCGTTCAGCAATGCAATACGAATTTTTGCCAGCAAATCATTTCGCATGGATCGGACACACCTCGAGCCATAAATTAGCATCGGAGCGGTTATTGTTAATGTGTGTTTATTGCTATGATTTCCAATCGATCGCGCAGCTTTTAAAACGCGCCGAACAACAACGCAAAGAACAGCAAGAACGGGCTACACGCCCGAAGGACGACTAGTTACTTTTCATTTACAATAAACGCAAGAAACAAACATGAACAAACAGAATAGAAGAAAGAAAAAAAGAGCGAAATAACACACAGCACAAACTATATATATATATAATTTATCTCAACCGCTCGTGTTTCTCTTCACGTAACAAAGGAACTTTACATATTGCCTTTCCACGTGCACAGCGCTACGATTATTATACTTTTCGCATTGCATCTGACACATAAACGATACATTAATTGCATTTCTGCAATTCTAATCTCGATTCCATTCCGTAACATCACATAATATTACAAATACCAATTATACCTTTATTTCTGACGACCATGAGTTTTGTAACACAAATTACAATTATTTAACTTCGATTTTTACACTCCAACACTTAATTTTAGAGTAGTTTTAACAATTTCTACTTATCTTTTACGATAAACGTAATTAGTATTTTATAGTAATGCTTCAATTTAAATTTCTCAACTTTAAAGTAGTTTTTAACAATTTCTACTTATTTTTTACGATAAAACATAAAAGTAATTAATATTTTGTAGCAATGCAATATTTAACATATTTTTGCATTAATTTAAAATGTTTTTATAAAAAATGTTAGTTATAAAAATAATTATTAACAACAATATAAATTTCTCAATTTTAGAGTAGTTTTAACAATTTCTACTCATCTTTTATGATAAAACATAAGTCATTAATATTTTGTAATAATGCAATATTTATCATATTTTTGCTTCAATTTAAAATGTTTTTATAAAGAGTAACAAAAATGTTATTGTTACCAAAATAATTATTAACAACAAAACAAATTTCTCAAGTTTAGAGTAGTTTTAACAATTTCTACTTATTTTTTACGATAAAACATAAAAGTAATTAATATTTTGTAATAATTTTTATAAAAAATGTTATTGTTATCAAAATAATTATTACTTATTCAAATTAAGTACAAAGCTTAATCAGTGTACTTTGGATGATTATCTATTTTTTTTAATAGTGAAATGTAATAAAATTTGTTTAAGTTTGAAATAAAATAATGGAAAATATCCATTGGAATTTTGTTATTCAAAGTTGTAAATCTTGTAAAAAGGGAATAATAAATAGAAGGAAAGTGTGAACATCGTGCTAATAAATAAGTTTGAAATGCATAAATTCGATTGCAAATGTATTTATCCGCTAAGGTCAATCGAACACGGCATAATTAGTCTACACTTTTAGTGTGAAAAAACGAGTAAATCGATGTTAAAGCATTCGATTAACAATGTTTACTTATATACCACTTGCTGTAAAAACATGTCGAAGTGAGTGTTATCTAATGTATTTTGCCAGATTAACGATCAAAGATCAAAGGTGAGATTGGACACGAATGCGCTCTATCTGGCAGACCGTGACTAAGAACTTTTCGCCTCCAAGAAATATATCAATGTTTCTATCTCTTTTTTTTTCTTACAGCCAAAAATAAATTATATTGAAAAATATTTATGATTATAATTGTTCTTACCATCAGAAACGTCACCGCTGGAAGCGTTTGATGTGGTTTCAGGAAGCCATTGCATCGATCCGAACTCTTCATCGGAGAATGCGGCCTTCCAAATTTCCAACTGAGCGTAAAGTATGGCACCACCCTGTTGAGAAAATAAAATCAGAATAAGTGGACCATTGTTGTGCAACGAATCATTTTATTTGTGCCGTGATTCAATACAATCCGCTAATTCACTGTCATAATATTGCGAGTGAACAGCAAAAAAGAAAAAATAAGTGTTCGGTTTTCGATTTTCGGTGGGAAACCCCGGGTTCCGTTCGCGAATTGTTTGCGCAAACACCGATCGGATTTTACTTTCTACGCAAACAAACGGAGTTGCGCAAATCTCAGGTACACAGATTTCCAGTGGTTGTAATAACGAAGCGATTTGAGTCTGGCGTCTTCTGGATGCTTTTGCGGATCGAGGCCAAACGCATACCGAAATGGCGAATCAAACAGGTTAAAGTAACGGCACTTTACCTCTATAAAACCATCGATGCTTTATTTTTGTTACAGCATCCTTCTGCTTAGCGAGAATCGGTGAAACAACGCTCTTCACCTTCCTCAAATCTATTGCAAGGTGTGCATTTACGTAATACCAATTACGTGATTCACAAATTTATTTAGTTTGCATTATATTTAATAATAGAATGGCGCCCGTTATGACGTTGAAGATATAATGCATTCTTTACCAAACCACAATTGCTATAAAACACTTTTTTTTAATTATTTATTACTACGTAATAAACGTTGATGACGTGCATTCATTTAGAGATTTTAAATATACTAAACCACAATTGCGACAAAACAATTTTAATTCATTATTACCACGAAATGAACGTCAATCTCGCACATCAATAAACCACAATAATTAAAATTAATATCATTAAAATTAATAACAATTCAAATTGTATTTGTACGTGGTTATTGTAAACTAAAATATCACACAAATTTCATGTTAATTAAGTTCCTGGTACTTTACAAAACTGCGATTATTATAATTAAATTGCGATGATAGCCATTATCATCAGCATCCTTGTTGCGAACGATGGTGACGTTTATTTTATTATCTTTGAAATAAATTTAATTTTAGTCTCCGGATACCTCAAATCCTTATAGTTCATGATAACATTTACCAAAAAAATGTATCCTAAGTGCAATACGCACAATTTGTACTCATTTTAATTCACAAGAAACCGGAATGACACATTGAATGACATTTGACATTATTTTTGAAAATGTTGTTTGATATTTGATTTATATTAAAAATAAATGTATATTATTTGTAATACTGTTATTAAATAAATTTGAATTACTTTTGAATTGACTTTGAGTAAAAACTTTCGTTTATTTTTTTATCTGTGATGTTAAGAAGTGGTAAGTATTGGTGATAAAAACTATTATATTCTTTGGAATTTGATGAAATCTTGCGGTTGAAATAGTTGTGTTTATTAAATAAAATGCGTCTTCGGAAAGTTTGGTGCGTTTTGTTTAGGAAATCTTTAGGAAATGTCGAACATTGAAAGAGAATAATAGTGGACACCTTGTTTTAGGTGATGATGTCATAGACGAACCGAAGTTACAGTACAAATTAATAGATTTCTTGTTGCCGTCGAAATGGTTTTGCAATATTGTTGTTTGCGTTGGTCGACGGCGCGCATTCCTCGCTCGTGTCGGTTTCGTTCGCAAGTGGGTCAAATTGGAAAGACTTTCTCTTGGTGCCTAAGAAGTCGAAGCTCCTCTTCACCTCCTTCCTCCCCGTACTCCACCCGCCTCGCCTCTCTTCGCCTCATCGCGCGCCGACTTACATACATTTGCGGAATGCACTTTGGAGGACGTCCGATGACATTGCCCACGGCTACCTATTTCACTCGTTCCGCGGAAACCAAACATCCCACAATTTCGTATCGCCGATAATTGCATTTCATCATTTACGCGATGCCTTAATCGATTTACAGTAATCTCGATGTTTAATTGACACTCACCAATGGAGATCTCTCCACGAAATCTTCTTCGGAGAGATTCACGAACGGCGCTCCAGCCAAATCCCATCTTTCCGGAATCGGAGCCGGGATGCTGAACTGTCTGGACGTCCATTCCAACCAGGAAAGAACGTTAGACTGGCTCCACTGTGATGGATCTGCAATAAAAGAAATAAAAATTAAAGTTAATCTTTCGAATTCACAAAAACCTGACATCACGCATTCGGAATTTAATCAACTTTTTCGCCTTCCGCCTAATTGCTCCTTCCTCCCAAAAAAAAAACTCACTTTCGTCAATTTACATATAACATAATCCTAACTATACGAAATTACCTTGACGGATCAAGGACGAAGCGCATTATCTATTAATGTATTTCTTTATTATATATTTAAGTGGTAATAACTTCAATTTCATTTTATTTCTACTGAAATTAACTTATGATGTATTCGTGTACGTCTTTCAGATACTACGAACAGCTCTCATACAAACTGAGGTATTCCGATCAGGTCAGTAGTCAGTTTCGATTGTGAGTATGCAAATAGATCGTACGTAGAATACGAAATGTCCAATCTTTTTAAAAATTGACTTTTTGTTTTACGTTTCGAAGTGACCGTGAAAGTAAACAACATGAACTGTATTCCATACGCATTTGCACACATTTCATTTGAACTAGAAAATGCTTCTGTTCTTAGCGTATACTATACTGTCCTACTTACTGCACGAAGCCTAAGTTATTCTGCAGAGCTCGATTCTTTATTATGATTATCAAGATCTTTCTTGATCCCCCCATACATCTATATAGAATTTCAATTATGCACAGCGCGCAAACACACGACTTATATTATTTATTTTTTACATTTTTTCGTCCTTCCTCGTCGAGATTGAGTAATTGGTGCAATTACCAAGTTACACCCATGTTTGCTCGATGTGAAGTAAGTAGCCTTGCCACGCCTAGAACGAATGCCCCAGTAGCTTACAATGCGAGATCAATCAAACTGGATTGAAAAATTCTTCGCGCGAGATTTTTCACGAAAATTTTTCCTGTTTGCGCAACGCCTCGCCATGAATCAATTTGCAACGTATTATACTTTGTAAGTGTAATTGGTTCTCTGCGAGCTTTCCATAAACAACAAAGCAAGTTCTGTTCTTGTTTTGCGGAACATGCGAAGGTTGATCGAGATGAGAGGGAGTGGTTTTCGAGCCGAAAAGCGGAGGGAACGAAAAAAAAATTACTTGTGCGGAATTTCTGCGACAATCGCAAATGACCTTCGGATTTATTAGGTGGTGTGTTTAATAATTACCTGTTGAGATTCCTAAAGTCGTGCATGTAGCTTCGACGTCTTTGCGCATTTGCTCGATGGCCAAATTGAGGACGGGTTTCAGCTGCTCCGTGCAGAAATCCTTCTCCTCTGGCTCCTCCATCTTCACATCGAAAGCGAAATCGAAGGGTTTTATGTTGAACTTCTTCTGGAAGCTCGTATCTCTCAGCACTTCCCTGAGAAGCAGATGATCTTTGGGTTTTTTGGTGTCCTCGTACAAGCCGGCAAAATCGACTGTGCTCTCCTGCTTGATCTGCGTGCTGTCCAAATATCCGTAGACGTTATCGTTGTACTCTTTCTTAATATAATTAGGAACGTACTCATCCGAAGACGAGGTGTACAACGATAACTCTGGAGAATTTGGATAAAAGTTTGGAGAGAGCAACTGCGGAGAGTACGGCGTTAAAGCTCCGATCGGCGAGTTTGGATGGTAGTTCTTGTGGGTGGGCACTTCCAAATAAATGCTTTCCGGTGATTGCGGCGTCTCGGTTGGAGCCAAAAGCTTCTGGAAATCCGGGCCCAAGTCCAGATCCGCCTTCTCCTGCGGATAATAAGTCAGCTTTGTCGTTTGCGTTGCAGTCTGAAGATCAGGAAGCAAAGATAAGTCGAAAGCGTCAGCGAAGTTGCTGTAATCACATGGGGGTGTGAACCCCGCCGAGGGGACAATCTGTGACATCTGCAACACAAGAAAAATATGATAAACTTCACCTTCATAAGTACATTGGCCTTTCGGCGTTATGCAACTTCAAAAGATAACGTCGTCGTGACGCACAAACCCAATAATCATTTGATGTTATCAGAAGCCCATTTTTTTCGCGTTGCATCTTACTCGAAAAGGATTTGATAGCAGAATTAACAAGAAATTGCTTAATGTTTAGGTTTCACAATAATCAATAATTAATTGCATCAGCACTATCCAAAAACTAAGATTAGAACGTAATTTGCTACAAACTGGACTCCGTAATCCAATTTGAAGCAAATCCAAAAGCATTACATTTTACATAAATTGATATCTCTGAGTCACAATATTTCAAACACATACTTTTTTTTGATGTGGTCGATGTCTCTCAGAGTGCTCGATAACTTCTGGCCTTCAGGTTAAGTGAAGACGTTATCGAAAAAAACTAAAATTGTTGATATTGTTAGAAGACTGTTTTGGCTCTCGCAACTTTTTGCGCAACAATGATAACAATATTTTGATATGACTAATAAATCAAAAAAAAAAAACTTTATCATCACATTAACAACAACAAGAAGAAGTGAAGCGCAATTTCTCTTCGTGCGATCACCAGGAAAGGTACAAAGGTTTCCAATTGCGAATTGCAGATTGTGAGAGAGTGCAACAGGTTCTCCCACGGAATCTCTGTTCGAAGCGATGATTTCGCAAAGTGATTTCATCTCTTCCTTCCGAGCATTGTTTCGTTTCTAAACATCGCGATTCCGATTAATGAATCTTCGATCGATTGGTGGCATTTCTAAAAATACCAACGTGACGAATTTCTCACCGCAAATGCAGAGGAATTAATGCGATCCGCGTCATTGGAATGATCCTAAGTGGTCTATTAATAGTTTACGAAGTGAACAGGGAAGAAAAGAAAGAATTGAAATTTGCATGATTTATCTTTCAGGCAGGTTCAAGAATTCCGAGCACGCTAGAAGAATGAAAAAATAAATAAACCATAACATATTTACAACTTGTTTATGCGTTGCATTTATTGAAATTGTTTGTTCTCAATCTTCTTTTACCGACAACTACTTTCCAAACGACTCTCAACTATTTATATACAAATCTATTAAGTTTGTATGCTAATTATTTTCAAATCGTTTTACTCGATTTCAATTATAGATTCACAATCTATAAGATGCATTTATTCATTTACAATTATGCAAACATCATCTTGATCTTCGATAAACAATGTCAATAAAACATAAATTATATTAGAAATAAAATTTAATGTTTCAAAAAAAAAATAGTTAAACCAATAATAATTCTTCTACTGTGATCTTAATTAATAAAAATGCAATTATTACATAGTTAGAAAATACTAGAAAACTGAAGCATAAATAGTGTATTATTTATAGTAAATATTTCTTAAATAATTAATGGAATAATTTATTTAAATGATAAAAAAGTGTAAATCTTAAAATAATTGGATTAATAAATAATTTATTTAATTAATTTAAATTTATAATTAATTAAAACTAAGTTAACTACTTATAATTAAATTTGCTAATATTTGTGACTAATACATAAAAATAATGCGAATATTCGATAGTAATCGTGTTTTATAGATTTACCGTTAACGTTCTGATTATGCAATCGTTAAATTTAATTGCTTGCTATAGGGCTAATCTTATGTCATTCAAATTAAATTGGTTTTTGAACCAATTAGTGAAATATTTGGCAATCATTTTATGTTCGGAATGACTGAATTATTTATAATTATAAAATTGGTGGTTAAGATAAAAGTATGTATTTATATATTTGAAAAACAGATAAATTAAGGTATTCAAATTAAATTAGTTTTGAACCAATTAGTGAATGTTTGCCAATTATTTATATAATTATCAAAGCAATTAACATTTGTTTTCCAAAAAACTGGTGTTGTTTGTGAAAAGTAATCTTATTTATATTTACCATTCATCATAGGAAAAGCAGATAAATTCTTGAAGGTAAACGTCGTTTTAGCGGACTCCTCAATCTTAGTAGATGTTAACAATACTGAGCGGAATTCGGCACTGCCTAGGATAGATCATGTGCGTAGGTAAAGTTTAACGGCCTCAAAGATTATATTATAAGTTCACCTTGGGGGGATTGTGCGATCGTGAATTGCGGAATTAATTGTTTGAGCATCGCTCGTCGAAATTGAGGAGAGACCAAGAAGAGAAGGAAAAAAGAATCGGACACGATCGGCAGATTAACAGTTCACAAACAAAAAAAAACTGTTAAAAGTTGCTACAAAACTTTCCACTCGATCCGTGCAGAAATTGTAGCAGATTAGCTTCTGCATAAACATCTTAATTGCGTTAAAAAATGAAAGGGGATTACGTTTACTTTTTTTATGAATTTATTTATTTTTTACTTCTTTCTCTCCGAGTTGTTTGTCGTTGTCCTTTCGTCCGTATTATTACGAAACCACGAAACTTTCACCGGTTCCAATAACTAAGTCATATACTTTGGAATTTATGCCGTAATTAATCGGTTGGTATTTTTTAAAATTTATTTTTTCATTGCACATCTTCTGGAAATTATTTATTGAAGAATTCAAGACTCGATTTTATCGTGGAAAGTGCATTCGATCAATTTTTTTGTTGGAGAGTAGTCCTCTCATACTTTTTATTGGATTTATGATGGCAAAGCGAACTCTTTCCGCCTTGGCTTCTCGTTCGTACGTTCGTTTTTGATCGTTGCTGCTTCAAGGTGACGACTTAATGACTCCTCAACTTTGGGTTTTACCCGAAACTTCTTTCGCAACGAGCAATGACTAACGCGAATGGCTGAGAGAGATGGAAGGATCGACACCTTCACACATTACGATCTACCAATCTCTTTGGTTACACAACAGGAATCGAAATCGACCACATGGATTCTAATCCTTCGCTCAAATCGCGCATCCAATCAATTTATGCTAATTGCTTATCGATAGCCGCGTGTGTTTGTATAACTAATTGCAGGTTTCCTAGAATTTCACCAGGTTTGGTAATTAAAGAATAAGACAAGGATTATTCATTAATAAAAATTATTAGACTTTGCACCGTGCACAAATGATAATCCAAACATTGCTCATATTTAATATTAAAATGGAAATTCAAACTCAAATTAATAATTAAAAATAAACAATAATGATAAATTGTATTTACTATATTTTAGTCCATTATGTAAGTTTGAACATATTAAAGCAATCTGATTACTAATAAACGTAAAATTATCACAAAAAGCCCATTAAAAATAAATTTGTACATTTTACATCTTAATATTTTTGAATTCAACAAATTAATTAATTAATTAAAATTATTTTATTATTGACATTTTTTTTTATCATTTATAAATTAGTTTAATTTTTCATATTATCAGTAAGATTAATTTAAAAATAACAAATTGCTTTTACGTGGTTTTATATTAATGATTTAAAAAATCGAAATTATTAGTATGAAACTGTAGAATTCGATGGAAATATCGATTCCAAGAAATCCACATTTAACAATGTAATTGCTTTAAAAAAATTACAGGTTACACGTTTACGTATTTGAAACCAGTTTTGTAATTTGTTGTTGGATGCTGCATGTAAATCCTCACGTACAGCAATCTCCGAACTTTGTACTTGGTCTCTCTTCTCTCTTCACACGCGTTTGGATCCAATAAGAATCGAATTATATACTTTCATAAATACATTGATGAAATCATTATTAGTTTTCATAATTGAACACCTAGAAATTAATTTGTATTTAAATTTAATTTTAACACGTATTTAACGATTAGTTAGAAAGGAAACCTCAAATCACATACAATCACCGATAATAGAAATGTAAAAAATAAAATATTTAATATATAATAAATTACAATTCTATTTAAAAATAGATAAAAGAAATTACGAGCAAATGGACAATGGTAAATGAATAAATAACATATTTTTTGTATGTGTCACAATACTTGCAACAAGTAGCAACGTGGCAACACATTTATCGAAACGTGTTCAAATTGTTAATCGAGTCGATAAACAAGAAACGTTTTGCCGCAGCACGACCGAAGAAGACCGCAAGAAATATATTTTCTGCAATTAAATCGCAACTAGATCTCACGTTATTATTTCGCATTAATTGATAATAACACTTTAGAAATACAGTTAAATTAGATTGTGCGGTTCATGTTTTATTGCTTTTTCCATTTAGAAAGATATAATAACTTAAATAAACCCACAAAGCATTATGTAACTGATTGTCTATTTATATATATATATATATATATATATATATATAGAAAATTCTTAGTTTTCATTTGCAAAACTATCTGTAACATTCATATTCCTCACCACATGTTACAGTTGCGACTTGTTATCTTAATAAATCATAATCATTGCTTAACTTTTATAAGATATCAAACGTCAAGGTGAGCGCCATCTGGTGATTAAAACTTAAGTTTTAATTGAAAAGAAAATTTATTGGATATAAACGTCACAAATTAAATATGTAAATTTTTTAAACCAAAATCTTTTCTCTAACTGAAGTTGCTTAATAATATATTGCTTTTACTTGATTTCCAAAAATCCGTAGAGTTAATTGAAATAACTATTTTATGTAGTATTTTTTATAATAATAGCTATGAGCAGAAGACCTTTAGTTAATGATGCATTGTAGTCTAAATCGTGACTAAAAAAATGTGATTAATACTGTTATAATGATTTAAGTTATTAATTTCTTGTTAAATCTTAAATCTGCTTGGGATGGAATGTTGAAAGCTAATATTTTATTAAGATCGTATAATTTAATGATTTAAATAATTGCTTTTAATGAAAGATCAAATGGATTTGTTAGAGTTAATTATGTAAAAACTTTATATCCCGGATTAAGAGGTTGGTATTTAATTTAATAACATTATTAGAAGTTCGATTTTTAAATGTTAATTAATCCCGCATAGAAAGCGTAATGGCAGCTCGGAATATTACCAATCCATTGGTATTAGTCCCGAACCTAATTGCATTTTCCAAGCAGTTGCGGCAAATAATAGCGATAACAATTAACCTGCCGCTATTAGAAGAATGGTAATAATGAACGACGAAAAAACTTTCCTCCGGTCGCATTAACAATACCAATTCTACGTGTAGAAAGCTAGACTAATGAAACGACGGAGCTTTCCATAAGATTGGATTACGTAAGATGGGCCCTTTGAGAGAAGTCTCAAAGTCGATGCAGCGGAAGAGGAGAAAAACATGCGGTACGGGTTCTTCGACGAAGTGAACGGTGGTTTTCAGCTAGGTCAGCTTTGTTAAAGCGCGTTATTCTATTCTATGTTATTTCACTTATTAAAGAGTTCGATTAGCGCCGAAGAAGTGAAGAACTTACAGATTCATCCATATCGTTGTTGCATCTGTTCAGAAGTACCATGTCCAGTCTTGAATGATCGAAGGGCACAGAACAATGTAATAATAGTAGAATAAACGCACGTGAGTTTCCAAGCAAAATGTGGGCCTTATTGCGTTTTGTATAAATATATATATATATAAATAAATAGGTAATTTTTTGTTGTTGTTGTTACGAAATCGTTGTGTTTTGTTGGATTTGTAACAGTTGTCGTTGCTCGCGGGCTGAACGACTCGAACTGAATGGCTAAGCGCTCTCAACCAACCTACTTAGTTTGGAACTCTCTGCTGCTCTCGACGATTACTTAAGTCGCGCGCTACACTCGCGCACCGAGTGATAGTTGTTTTTGCCCCGATCGCGTAAAGCTATTTCGTCTTTGGAAAATGCCTTCGTTTCGCACAAAAATCGCTAAACCGCAAAGAAAAACTTTGGCCAGTTTCACTCGCACAATTCCGATGCATCTCGCTTTGCATTTACGTAATCCCCGCATCATTGCCAACAAGTTTTTCATCATTGTTAACACGAAACAATGATGAACTATCATTTAGCATTTTTTGTTACATAGCAAAATTAATTCGTAGATTCATTTAGAATTTTCTCACTTTGTTTTTCACTCACATATCAGTTACAAATCAGATATGTGAATGAAAATGTGTAAATTTTTTTTTTTTTAATTTTAATAAATGTACGTCTTTTAATACATCGCATGTTATTATCCCAAAAATATGATATTATGATTTGTTATTAATAATAGTTTATAATTAAACAAATTCCAAAATGATAGCTGTCACCTTATTTTCACTTGACAGCTGTCATTTAATGCGACCCATAGTTTGAGAAATATTTATAATCTAATACTAAAACTACTATAGTATAGATTTTATTTGATTAATTTTGTTTTTATTATTATAATTAGCCATATTTTTCAAACAAATATTTATTTACAACCTGAATCATGTATGATAACCTCACATTTAATATTTATTTCAAAATAATCTTTGATATTTTTGTGTATTTAGATGAAAATACATCGCATGTTATTATCCCAAAAATATGATACGTTTTTAATATTATAGATTTGAATATTAGGTTTTTCATGATTTGATTATAGTTTATAATTAAACTTTTTCAAATTTGTCACTGGGTATTAAATGACAGCTGTCATCTTATTTTCACTTGACAGCTGTCATTTAATGCGACCCATAATTTGAGAAATGTTTATAATCTAATACTAAAACTACTATAGTAAAGATTTTATTTGATTAATTTTGTTTTTATTATTATAATTAATCGTATTTTTCAAACAAATATTTATTTACAACCTGAATCATGTATGATAACCTCTTATTTAATATTTATTTGAAAATAATCTTTGATATTTTTTGTGAATTTAGATGAAAATATTTACTTATTTTTGAAAATTTTAATCAAATTCCAGATAAAAGTTGATAAGAATTCATAATGTTATTACTGTTTATTTTTATATATTACATAAGCTTTTGTGTTTTTATTATTTTTGGCCACAATAATTTAAATATTTATATACTTTACTAATTAATAAATAATAATAACAAAATTTTGATCAAATAAGGAAAAATACAGTTTTTTTTAATAATAATAAAGTTTTTTATACTAATCAACAAAATATATATATTTTTTTTATAAATTTCATTAATAAATAATATTATTGATGCTTATATAATTATTACATCATAATTTTAGAAGTAAAAATTATAATTATTTCTGTGATATTTGAAGCCACATTCTTATAATGCTATAGGATTTGAATATTTTATATTTTCATAGATTAAAACATTCCTATTAAATTCGTTATTGCTAAATATAATATAATCTATTATGTTTTACAAAAAACAAAAAATATATATATTTAATTTGATTTGATAAATTCCAATAAATCTGTCTGCTTTTATGCATTCTCGCATAATTGGTACAAGTTTTTGTTTCAACATATATTGATGAATCGAATAGTTTTATTGTAAACTTCTAAAGAAAACAACAATTAATTATTATACAATAAAAAAATAGTAATATAAACATTTATTCTCATTTAATTAATAATAGTAATTTATTTTTTAGTAAATTTAATGGAAATTTTGATCAATCATTTAATTGCACAGTTAATTTCACTGCTTTTTACAGTCTTTATTGAAGTTTGTAGAATTATACCTCTATTAACTTCCACAAAATTATTAAGCAAAACTGTTTAAACTCAAAATGGGAATAAGTAAATAAAAGTGTTATTTTCAAACAATAAATAATTTGATTAAATAATGCTTTTTTTATCTTTAATTTAACAATATTTTTTTTTATAAATCAGAATCATTTGTTGTTAACATTTTTTCAACCAGTTTCGTCTTTAATTTCTTTATTCTACTTGCAATAGTTGTTCAAATATTCCACTTAAAATAACATAATCATTTGGATTCAATAAATTTATAACATCCTCAATATCTTTAGATTAAGTAATTTGCATAACTTAATTTCTATTTTTATATGTTATTTTCTTATTTTAGTAGAAATTTTGTTCTTTTTTTATATCAACGCTTAACGTTAACAACTGTTATAAATTTAAATTTAAAAATTTTAATTTATTTTTTAAAGATTTGAATAGTTATTAATAAAAAAAAAATCACTTTATATTCATTACAATAAGTCGTGCCTTTAATCTTTGGAGGTTAATATTTTATCGAGAAAAACTTCTTTAATTTCGTCTTCATTTTCAGTTTTTTCAGTTTATCTAAATCTTCTACTGAAAAAATCACCTATTAAAGTTATCCATTTAGATGACTTCATTTCTTGGATGTTAATTTTTTCATCTAGTAAAACTTATGATTATATTTCGTGCAATTTCATTATATAAAAACTTCGTTTACAGAGGTACTCAAAACCGAGGTATGACAGTCTATTTATTTTCGTGAATATGAAAATAACATTAATTTCATACATGACTTATAGAATTGCAAGAAAAAAATGGTATTAAAAATTCATAAAAGGTAATCCAACTGAATATGTCATAAATAATATTATTTAAAATCTATTCATACAAAAATTAAGTAAATCTGATGGCGGTTGATTTAATTTTGTCTTCATTTTCTTTGTCTTCGTTTGGTAACAAATTAATCTAAATCTTCTACTGAAAAAATCAACTATTAAAGTTATCCATTTAGATGACTTCATTTCTCGAATGTCATCTTTTTCATCTAATAATTTCATAATATAGAAACTTCGTTAGCAGAGGTAATGTTAACCGAAGTATGACGGTCTATTAATTTTCGTGAATAAGAAAATAACGTTAATTTTATACATGATTTATAGAATTGCAGGAAAAAAAATGGTATTAAAAATTCATAAAAGTTAATCCAACTGAATATGTCATAAAGAATATTATTTAAAATCTATTCAATTAAGTAAATCTGATGGCGGTTGATTCAATTTCGTCTTATTTTTCTTTGTCTTCGTTTGCTAACAAGTTTTTCTAAATATTCTGCTGAAAAAAAATCACCTATTAAAGTTATCCATTTAAATGACTTCATTTCTTGGATGTTAACTTTTTCATCTAGTAAAACTTATGGTCATATTTTGCGCAATTTCATTATATAAAAACTTCGTTAACAGAGGTAATGTTTACCGAGGTATGACAGTCTATTAATTTTTGTGATTGGAAAAATAACGTTAATTTCATATATGATTTATAGAATTGCAGGAAAAAAATGGTATTAAAAATTCATGAAAGGTAATCTAACTGAATATTAGATTTTCTATGTAAATCTGATGGCGATTGATTTAATTTCGTCTTCATTTTCTTTGTCTTCGTTTGGTAACAAATTAATCTAAATCTTCTACTGAAAAAGTCACCTATTAAAGTTGTCTATTTAGATGACTTCATTTTTTGGATGTTAACTTTTTCATCTAGTAAAACTTATGGTAAATCTGTAATTAAGTAAATCTGATGGCGTTTAATGTCGTCTTCATTTTCTTTGACTTCATTTGCTAAAAAGTTTATCTAAATCTTTTACTGAAAAAATCACTTATTAAAGTTTTATATTAATTTTTGTGAATAGGAATAAAACGTTAATTTCATATATGATTTATAGAATTGCAAGAAAAAAAAAATGGTATTAATAATTCATGAAAGGTATTCTAACTGAATATGTCGTAAAGTATATTATTTACAATCTATTCATATGAAAATTAAGTAAATCTGATGGTAGTTGACATTTGCTTAACGTTTTTACCAGTTTTTGATGAACATATTAATTTTACAAAATATTTAAATTTCTTGTTTATTTGTCGTCATTAGTATAAGTAATTCCACTGGTCCCTTTCTCTGTATATCTGCTGGAAACCTTAACACAACTATTGAATCCTTGACCTTAAATGAAGGTCTATATTGTGAACCTAATGAGACTGCCACGTACTCATAATTCAAGAGAAGGGCTACATATTAGTTAAACCTATGTTTAGTAGAAATTAAATTTTACTACTATTTTAATTAGTTTTCAAACTTAAAGTATTTAAACGTCATTTTGTATTAATCTACTTAGACTTTGACTTTCGAATAATTGATGATTTTTAACAAAATATAAGTAATTAACGAAAACAAGAAGTTAATTAATGAATCGTGACTAACGCATTATATTTCCATATATTATTAATAACAATCTGATAAAATCAATTATACAACATAAAAAAATATTAAATTCTATTTATAACCGTTATTACTAAATATATTTGTTAAAAAAAGACCAATTTCCGAGAACGAAATTCAATGGATATTTCTATAATCGTTCTAAGAAAATGACGCACGATGGACTGCAGCTTCCTGAAACACCCAATATCAGTATTTTAATTATTCGATAGTTTTGTATCATTTGATCTCGTTTTATGATTTATTATCTTACTGCTGGCATTTGCGAAAGACCTAGGTCGCATGATTTAGTAGTGAACTGAACTAAATTATATAACTGTCGCGTAAAAATGTTTACTATTTGCGATTTTATATATTTGTTGCTTGTTGAGTAACAGTTCGCAATGTGAGTACGTGTGAATGTAAACGAGGCCACCCTTGAGAAAAAAGAAAAGCTATTTTTAAATTCAAGTGCAAGTCTAACAACAACAACTTATAAACTCGTTGATTTATTATTATTAAAAACCGAACCCTGTTGCTGCACAGAATGCAATTTGAACTATTCAAAGTATCTATTAAAAAGCTATTATTGTGAGTAACTTCCATTATTCCATTATTGATTTGCTTTTTGTTACATGTAATATTCATAATAAAATGTCTTTAAAATCCATTAGAGATTTAACTGTTAAAATTAGAGTTTGAGACAAGGTTACGTTAAAAAAAGGTGCATTCACATAATTTAGCTGATTTTGCAATCGACTTATAAACGTAATAATGTTCAATGAGTTTTGTGGATATCATGAATGGCAAATTTGGTGAAATACTCAAGGACAATGGGTTCGGTTCTTTTTTGCTCTTTCCAAAATAGATACAGGTTTGAATGATTATTTTAGATTTGCCAATTGAATGACGCAAACTTTACGAAACCAATCGATTTGATTCGACTTTAAATTACTTTTTATACAATTTATTAATTGTGGAAAGATACGTCAATCTTAGCAGATTGTAATTAGTTTTTTTTTGAAATGTTGATTTAATGTTACAAATGCAATTTTAAGCAAAAAGTGTCTGTAATTTATACTAGAAGAAGAAAATAATATCCAGATTATAGTTAGTTTTATCTTGAAATGATGATTTGACTTTACAGAAATTTTGATATATTGAAGTCCGAAATTTTAAGAAAAATATGGCTGTAATTTATGCAAGAAGAAGTAAATAAGATCCAATTAAAAAAATAAATTATTTTGTATCAACAAGAAATTAAAAATTAAATTATCTTGTATCGATGAAGAGGATTTGAGAAATTAATTGAATGCAGAAGATAATGATGATACATTTTATACAATTGATTAATTGTAGAAATAAACGTCAATTTTTGTTCATTGTAGTTAGTTATATCTTGAAATGTTGATTTAAAGTTACAGAAGTTTTGATAAATTGAAGTCTGCAATTTTAAGCGAAATGTTTCTGTAATTTATGCTAGAAGAAGAAAATAACATCAAAAATATTAAAAATTAAATTATCCTGATGACAGAAATCAATAGGTTTCGATGAAGAGGACGTGAGAAATTTATTCAATGCAAAAGATGATGGGTTTTTAGTGAAATATGTAGAAAAACTTGTTAACAATAAAGACAAATACAATAAAGATGAAATTAAATAAATAAATAGTATTAACCAATGATTTATGGAAGTGCTGAAATGATATTAAAAAATAATTTATTAATTAACAAAACTTTAGAATTTATTCTTAACAGATTGTAATAGTTAAATAATTAAAAAAAGGTATTTCCTGAAATCAATTTGTTTTGAGAGTGTGGAAAAATTATGATGTAAGAAATTTGGTTGTTTTTATAATTATTTTTTATGAATTCAATAAGTAATTACTGTTAAACCTCGGTTAACGTTCTATTATTGCAGTTTTGATGTAATAAATTTATTAATGTAGAAAATGATGTTTTCTATGTGGAAGATTTAGATAAACTTATTAGATAAAGTGAAATAAAAATAAAGAAGTTCTTGCTGAACAAATGTTAAAAACAATGATTCAAAAAAGGTGTTTAAAAGATATAGAAATAATTTCTGAATTGTGGAAATTTCAGAATATGATGTTAATAATTCCTTGAAAAACCGATATTTTTTGAAACGCTGATCTATAATATTTTTAGTAAAAACAACTTCATCAACAATTTAAATTTGAAGCAAAATATTAGTAGAATTTTCTAGAATAAGAAAATAACATAAAATAATTTAGAAATAAGGTTATACAGATGATGGAAATAAATGGGTTTCGAAATGTCGAAGAAATGTAAGTTAGAAATTTGAAAATTTAGTAAACTTTATTAGCAACAAAGATAAAATTGAAAAAAAATCCTACAGACTTAATGTTAACAACCAATGATTTAAAATGTGCTTAAATGACGTTAAAAACAAATTATTACTTGTGGAAATGTTAATCTTTATTTTTTTTTGTAAATAAAATACGCAGTACAGAAAACAATAAATAGTCATACTTACTGTTAATTCTGATAAAAAAGTTTTTATGTAATAAAGTCAAGCAAAATATAGCAATAAAGACAAAAAAAATGAAAACTAAATTAGAAAAGTTCCTGCAAAAAAAAATCAAATATTTAAAATGTTGCTTAAATCTTTTTAATGAAAATTATATTGATTTAAGAAAAAATGTTATTGTAACGCAATTATTGTTTATTCTGTATAGACAATTTTTAAATGAAAGAGAAAAAAGGCAATTTTATGCATATATTTTTAAACAGTTTTTTCACTTTGATTCTTTATTTAATAAAACAAAGTAATTTCGTAAAACGTTAATCAAAAAAAATATAATAGAACAAAAATTCTAAATAAATTACATCATACGTTGTTTTTTTTTCATCTAAATTCTGTGTTTTTTATACTGAAAACTATAAAAATATATCAAGAATTATATCATAGTTTAAGAGGTTAAATTAATTTAAATAAGATTATTTTTTTGATAAAGTTAAGGTAAATTATATTTCATTTCTCAAAAGCAGTTGATTAAAATCTTAAGATTTATTTGGCTGATATTATTAATAAACTTTGTATATTTAAATATTTTCCATAAAAATAATGTTTATAAATTTTTAGTCATACGTTTTTTTTTTATTTGAATTCCGTGCAAAATATGCAAATTAAAATAAACATTTTTACATTACTTTATATTATTACTGTTATTCTTTGTAAATGTTAAGATTTAATGCTATAATTATATTTATTAAATATGAATATGAATTGTGCTTGAACTTTTGTATTAAGAATGATTCACCGAATTGCGTATCATACATATTTCTTTAATTTTTTTTTAGAAAGCTACCGTAAATGTTTCCTAATTTCAAAGCTTCGCGCTGCATTGTTGATCGTTTATAACATTTATACGTCACACACGCATTCGTTTCATAAGAAATTTGTAACTAGAGAAGGAAAAAAAAAACGTCGTGACGTTAGTCATTGAAACGCTTTCTTTGCAAATTAATTTATTCATTGTAATTAATAAGATTTCATCATATAATTATCATTTATTAAAATTCTATAAATACACCTATAGAATAATTATTATCTACTTGTACTTAATTCATGATTAGCAAAGATAAACCAGCGATCTTCAACCTTCCACAAACGTTAGAACTCTTCTAGTTTATTTTATTTTTTACAAATTTCTTACAAAGGAACCCGTAAGAGTTTTAAATTTTTCGGAAAACTTTTATTATAGTACTTAATTATAGTGATATCAATATTAATATCATGTTTTGAAAACGAAATTTCGATATAGAAATTTAAAAAAAAATTGTCCGGTTCTTTTAAGAAATTACCGGTATTTCTTGTTAAAATTTACCGGTAATATCCATTATTATGTTAACGATTGGAAGGGAATCTGTGGCACTGTTTTTATGCGTTTTTAAAGATTTTGAATCGATTTCAGCACTATTTCAGTTTTCAATTTTTGCAATTACTATTTGTATTTTAGCCGAAATTAGGTTGTAAGCCTTTTGACCCATAGTACTAATTATTAAAAATTAGTATATAAATATTCACATTTAATCAAATTTTAGAGATAAAAATTTTTTTTTTAGTAACAAATATTTTGCAAAATGGAATTTTAAGTAACCAAAATCGTTTATTTAAAAATAGTATGTGTGTTGGAATTTGTAAAAAAAAAGTGTTTAATAATGAATACAAAAAAAAACATGTTAATTAGTTAAAAACCTGCTCAAACACACAGATTCCAAAAAAAAATGCAAGGAAAAAATATATTTAGAAGAAATTAAATAACGAAAGTCGACCTATGTCCATCCTCTAATTGGTCTCATGACTGCGGCATGCGTCGAAATTCTGTTCACTTTGAATAACTAAACTAAATCACAGTTTTATTGATATAAAAATATCATTTCATTATCATTTAGTACAAAAACTTTAATTAATTACAAAATTAATGGGTTCAAAATTAAAAATTAATGATCTTTATTTAATCTGAATTAATTGAGAGAAAATTTAATTTCATTATTATTAATTTTGGCATAAATTAGATCTGGTAAAAATATTGTATATAAATAATTTAATTCAAAAGTATTATTTTCAAATAATTTTGAATATATTAGATTGTATACATTTAAAATACCTCACATAGTGCGGCTTTCGTAAACCGGAATCACCTTAGTAAAATTTTAAAATTAAAAATAAAATCTAAAAAAAATATTTTAGTAAAAATAAATTATCACTTTTCTCGATTATTCTAGTTTCAAACAGTGCGAGTTATTGGCGAAAACGATTAATGCGAGGTATTTCTGTATCTATTATTTGAAACTATTATATAAGTTTTCATTGAATGTAAATTTAGATTAATGTTAAATATGTAATTATAAATTTCTTTGAAGAGGGGATTGATTCGAAGTGCATTTCCCACGATTAAATGCGTTTAAGAAACCACATGCACGGTATTTATTTTAGGAGGAAAGACCAACTCTGACGCAACGAATTCGAAAACTATGACGTTACTTTTTTATGCTAAAACGGTGACGGCTCCGAGTCAGCCGCAAATGTGGACGGAAATATGATAATTACAGCGTTTTATTTAATTTTTTTTTGTATATAATTACACAGAAAGTTAATTATAAACAAATGTAAACAATGTATTATTTAATAATTAATTCTTTAGCTGGGAAGTTTTATTGATTTACGAATATTTTTCAAAGATCGGTACTTAAGATTAAATCTGAAATAAATAAATACCCTGTGCGCTTATTCATCTTTATAAATTTACGAAAACAAAAGGATGTTATTGGTTTTAAAGTAATATTTTTTAAGGAAAAAATCTGGAAGTTGTAATTTTTCAAATAAAAAATACTTGAATTAATTAAATTTAATATAATGCATTTTAATTATGATTCATAACTTCCAATTATGATCATCTTTAATAAATAGAAAAATGAAATATTTTCTGAAAAACTCAATGCGTAACGTTTAAAATGAATTAAACTAAATAAAGAAATTTTTTTAATTTATATTTTATCAACTCAATTCAAGATAATATAAAACAGTAAAACCTCACATAGTGCGGTTAAACCATTTCGATTTTAAAACCGTACTAATCGAGGATTATAAAAAAAATAATTTATGTATGGTAGAAAACTTTATTCGTGAAATAATTCGAAAACTATACTATTTATATATTTCATACTTAATGGTGAAACGTATTGAATTTATAACACAAATATATTGGAGAATATTCTACTTTTTTTTTCGTATAAGTATTTGGATACACAATTTTTATACTCTAATGTGGTTATATTTAATTTTCAAATTTACAGAAATTTGTAGATCAATTGCCTATCATTACTTTTAATTAGGAACTCGCTACTAATAAAATGGTAACTTACATTTCAGTATATTTTAAGGCCTTATTAGTATTGTATATTATCATTCAATAAATACACTTTGAACTACATAATAGTAGTTTGAGTTTGAGTTTGACATGCTTTATACCAGGTCGAAAGCAAGTTCTTTTCCCTATGGTCTTTTGGGAACATGTTGGTGATGTCTGGTTTCAGTCCAAGAAAGGCACGTGATGTGAGGCCAGAAGATCAGCAACGTTAGTCAGCTACTGCCATCTTTGGTCTTTTGTGGCGGTGCCTTGCATCTTCGTCGTAATCCACTGCGTTCCTGAGCAGAGGATTCGTGTGTTGCGAAGCAGAGGCGAAGACTTTTTCTGCAACTTTTTTCATGGCTTCGGTGATGGTTGGAATGTTGGCCTCTCGATGAAGCTGCTTCTTACTTATATATGGATACAATGTCTTGGCAGCTCCATAGGCCTTGCTTCTAGCTGCGTGAATGTGCTGTTTGAAGTAAAGTCCGCGGTCTAGTGTGACTCCCAAGTATTTCGCTTCGGTTTTCCAGGGGATGGCATCGTCAAAGATCTCGACTTCGCCAACGGGAATGGCAGCGCCTCCTGAAACCGTGTTCCTCCTTCTGGTGAAGAGGACGGCAGCGCTCTTCAGAGGGTTAACATCGATTCGCCATGCTCTGAACCAGACTTCCAGCTCGTCCATGACGTCCTGAAGAATCCGGAACACATCTTCTGCTTGAGAGTGCCTGACCATTATATAATATAGTACAGATATCAGATACAAATACCTAATTTATCTTAAATCTAACTATAGTTTATAGTTTAGAAAATCTCTGTAAAAAAAAACGCAAAAACTCACTGGATTTACCGTTATGATCTGATTAACACCTGCATTATACGTTATAATTACGTAACTGCTGGAAATAGTCATTGTGCACTTTCCTGCTATTGTCAACCACAAGTTAATTTATTAAATGTTAACTAAAAATAGACTTACAATTATACATCATATAGTCCGCATAATCGGTTTAACCAATATTATGAACTGTTTAAAACCTGACTAATCGTTTACAATAAAATCGCATTAAAATAAATAAACAAAAATAAACTTAACTATATAAAATTATTATTTATGATTACAAATATTTTTTGTACTGTTTTATTAATTTATTTTAATGGGTTCAAACTTTGTTTTTTTTTTAAATTTTTAAATCGGAATATAGTGAATAAAAGTCGCACTATGCGAGGTATATTGTTATTTAGGAAAAATTGTGTTAAATAGCGTTAATAATCCAATTTTGTTTGCATTTTAATTAATAATTAAGTAAAAATACTTACAAAAATATCTCGCATAGTCCGCATAATTGAATCAACAAATAAAATATTCCAGACTGTTTGAAAGCGGACTAATCGATTATAAAAAATCGCATTCAAATAAATAGCACAAAAATAAACTTCACAATATATAACTGATATTTTTTTAATACATGTATTTTTTAAACTGTTATAAGAAATTATTTTAATAATAATAACAATATTTATTGATCACACATTAAATGTAACCAAAGGGCTATCGACCTAAGTCTTTCCGCCCAGTGATACAATCAAACATATAAATCGTCTTACAATAAATCATACAAAAAAAAAAGAAAAAATAGATGTATTCGGAATAATGTGATATAAAAAAAAAGAAAGACCATAACAAAAATACCAAATAAATGAAAATATAGAAAAATGTAAAACAAAAAAAATATTATCAAATTTCTTCGTATTCGGTTGAAGAACTATCAATTCGACCGGACACGGATCGATGGCTAAGCTTCCTTCACGACGAAAGACCCGGAAGTCCCCTGAACCAGACCCGTAGGTGACTCCAGCTCCGGATCATCCAGGTCAAACATCAGGACATAAACGTGGTTTCCCGAAAAGCAAACGTGTGTGTCTACATTAAAGTTTCTGATGAATCGTTTCTTCAACCGCTGAAGCAACTCAGCACGACCCTCAGATTGTTTCGTAGAATTTATTTTGTTTATATAAGTGTTAATTATATGGTCGTGGATCGTTAGAGGTTTGTGAATTCTGCTGCTCATAAGATCTTCAGACAGCTCGCTCGATTTTTTATTTATTGATCTTATCCTCGCATTTGGCACACCCGGGATGGGTTTGGTTGGTCTCTTGGGACATTTTGATGACCATGCAGCATGGTCCTCAGAGTCACATGCCCTGCATTTTGGAGGAAGTGGCGACGTGCAACGGTGGGTCGGATGTGGTCCTTGACATTTTGAACACTTGGTCTTGTTCGGACAAACGTCCGTTGCATGTGTGAACTCAAGACACCTAGCGCAAGGCACAGGTATCGGAGGCGGTGGTATACTCTCGACTGCAGGGAAGTGCTTGTTCATGTAGAACAAGCCCTCGTGCAGGAGTCTCTGGAAGGAAGATGCGCACCCAGTGATGATGCGCACCTTAAATGTTGGCTGTCCTGTTGCCCTGGAGATGATCCTCTTGCAGAACCTATGCTCGATGCCAGAGGTCTTTAAGTGTAAACTAATATCTGCGTCCTTTATATCCAGGTCCATCCTTGTGAGGACACAGGATAGTGACGCGTTGTGGCTGTGTGTTTTAGGCTCCTTTCGAGGAACACTCTCGGCGTATGAAGAGATATGGCCCCGACCCTGCAGATCCGCCAGGTATGCAAGAACAATTGCTTTCGGGTTATTCGATTTCAGGAGGAATCCTGTCTTAGTTTCCAGTATGATGTCTTGTCGGTTGCCCGGGCCCCTAGACCACAAGGTAGATAGCTGCGAGCGAGTCAATGCATCTCGCACTTTTATGTTGAAAATGGTGTCGAATTTTTTGTTTGTAACTTTTTTATCCGTTGGCTTATATGTTCGGGTCGTTGTTGGAATTTGTGGCGTTTTGAAGGTTGTTGGTGCAGTTGTTTTTTTGGAAGTTTCCTTCCTTGGTCTTCCACGTTTCCGTTTTCCCTGCTCCCATCCGGAACCCGAGGCCTCCGAATAGCAGGAAGATGTATCTGAGGCACTCATTTCAGGCTCCATGGCCACAAGCGTACACTGAATTGCACACCTGATACCCAAAAAAGCCAAAAAAAAGGCAGATTATTTTTATCAAAATTTCTTCGCAGAACACGTCCGTACTATAGCGCGTCTCGAATCGAACTCGAAATTATTTTAATTTTGCTGAATTATAACTTAGTTTTTTTGGACATTTTTTAACCGGATTATAGTGAATCAAAGTCGCACTATGCGAGGTATATGTTGTATATAACAAAAAACTGTGTTGAGTGGCGTTAATAATCCAATTATTATTTGCATTTAATTTGATAATTAACTAAAAATTGACTTACGAAAATACCTCGCATAGTCCGCATAATCGAATCAACTAATATCCCGGACTGTTTGAAACCGGACTAATCGATTATAATAAAATCGTATTAAAATAAATAGAACAAATAGAAACTTAAGTATATAAAACTGATCATTTATAACTTCTAATATTTTTTGTACTTTTTAAAGAATTTATTTTAATTTTGCTGAATTCGTTAATTAGTTAATTTTGAACGTTCTAACCGGATTATATTAAATAATTCATAATCGCACTATGCGAGGTATATTTTTGTATATAGAAAGAAATATATTGATTAGCGTTAATAGTTCAATTATTATTTGCATTTAATTTTATATTTCATGCAGGATTTTGGAATTTGCATACTTTCCTCCAATAATAATTATAATTTATTAAATGTTAACTAAAAATAGAATTACAACAATACCTCATATAGTAAACCAATATCCCGGACTGTTTGAAACAGGATTAATTGATTACAATAAAATCGCATTAAAATAAATAGCTTTATAAAATTAACATTTATGATTACAAATATTTTTTGTATTTTTTTTAAGAATTTATTTTAATTTTGCTGAATTCAAATTTAGTTTTTTTTTTAAATTTTCTAACCAGAATATATAGGGATTGTTGTATATAGGAAAAAATGTGTTGATTAACGTTAATAATCCAATTATTCTTTCCATTTAATTTGTTATTTGATGTACGATTTTGAAATTTGCATACCCTTTCTCCTCCATTAAATAAACCATTAAATTTATTCAGCTCACTTCATTCAAATAACATTTTTATTGGTCTATTTACCACTACCCGCTATGCTTTATTACCAATTATTATGGTTTCAACGGAAATCATATTTTAATACGTGCGTTTATATGAAATAAACATACATAAACGAACATGGTTTACGAGAACGCACCAAATTCGGAATGCAAAAATGTATGTTTTATTTTTTTGACATAATACACTTATTTGATCACATCTTATTAGTGTATATAAAAAAAATAATATTAACTATAAATTAAAATAGTTATAATAATTGTTTGTGCTTTTAGTAATATTTTTATTTTCAACTTTTTGTAAGTAATAATCCGATTTTTTGTTACAATTAAAAAAAAACTAAAGTCTTTCTGTGTAATACTTTAATTAAATTGCATAATTGGTTAGTGTATCACTTATTTTTGTACAAATTTTAATTTTATTGAAATTATTTAATCAAAATTGTAATCATTTATGAATGAAAAAAAATGTAAATTTTAAGTATAATCTCACAATTAACTGTATATAGATAGATCAATGAAAATTTAGAATGAAGCTAAAACTATAGTGAAAATCAACATTAAAAAAATTGACAATTATAACGTTTAAAATCCCCTAATTATATAAAAAATTCTATTTGAAATATATATTCCATAAAATTACTTCGTTTTGAGCACATAAACAAACTATAGCCGGAATCGGGATATTTTCCGTAGTAAAGAAAATGAAAAACTTTAATTTCCAAGAAATAGAAAGTTTTATTAAATAAACAGTTGAAATCACATTTTAAAATATTAGTTAATAATTATTTGTTTTCTTAATTTAACTATACAGAGTTATTACATTTAACACTAATTTCTTAGCAATATTACATTTTCCTATAACGGGATATTTTTTTAATAAAACACCTGTTTAAATCTTTGGTTACTAACATTTTTTTAGCAGATACTTCTTTAATTTCATCTTCATTATCTTTGCCTTCATTTGCTAACAATTTTTCTAAATCACTTAAAAAGTTTCATTATTCTGCATTAAAAAAAATAACACTTTGTCAATATTTTTGAAAACTATTAATTTCATTTCATTTTCTTTGCCAACAATTTGTTATAAAACTTCTTCTTAAAAACTATCATTTTCTGCATTAAAAAAAATTCTACCATCCACTTCATCGATATTTTTGAAACCTATTAATTTTGTTATAATTACCTTTGTCTTCGTCTGCCAACATTTATTTGTAAATATTCCACTGAAAAACTATTTCTAAATTCTACCATCCACTTCGTCAATATTTTTAAAACCTATTAATTTCGTTTCATTCTCTCCGTTTGTTACCAAATTTTTCTAAATCTTCCACTGAAAAACTATAAACTACTGTATTAAAAAAAAATACCATCAACTTCGTCAATATTTTTGAAACCTATTAATTTCGTTTCATTCTCTCCGTTTGCTACCAAATTTTTCTAAATCAATCACTAAAAAACTATAAATTTCTACATTCAAAAAAATCTACCATCCACTTCGTCAATATTTTTGAAAATTATAAATTTCGTTTCTTCGTTAACAATTTTCAAAATCTTTCACTAAAAAACTCTCAACTTCTGTATTAAAAAATGAATCTACCTTCCACTTCGTCAAATTTTTTAAAACTATTAATTTCGTTTTATTCTCTCCGTTTGCTACCATTTTTTTTCTAAATCAACCACTGAAAAAATATAATTTCTGCAGTAAAAAAATCTACCATCCACTTTGTCAATATTTTTCAAAACTATAAATTTCGTTAACAATTTTGAAAATCTTTCACTAAAAAACTCTCAACTTCTGTATTAAAAAATGAATCTACCTTCCACTTCGTCAAATTTTTTAAAACTATTAATTTCGTTTTATTCTCTCCGTTTTCTACAATTTTTTTCTAAATCAACCACTGAAAAAATATGAACTTCTGCAGTAAAAAAAAAATACCATCCACTTTATCAATATTTTTGAAAATACAACATTTTTAATATTTCTAGATGTGACTCGAGTTGAGTTAGGTTTTTAGCGAAATTTTTAATCACCGAGCACAAAGCTTCTCTACTAGTGTTATAGTACAAAGTTTAGCCTTATTTTTCTTTAAATTGAACATAAAATTTCGGACAAGCTTCATTATCAGATATAATTTTAACACAGTATATTCATTTATGATGTTAAATATAATTGTGATTATTGTTTAAACTTCTACATTTTTTGTTGTTACGTCATGAACATGAAAAAGTTTTGTAATTTACTTTAGATCTCTTACAGAAAGTTAAGTGGAAAATACACTTCTGAATATTGATATTAAATGAACACACAATGTTTATTTCATTGCGCTGAATCACTGTGAATAATTCACCACCTCTCAATACATCTGAAAATATTGCATCGAATGAACGAAAGAAAATAAAGAGAAAGAGAGAACGAAAAGAAAAAAAATAAAGTTTGTTTCGAGTTTATATGATTTAATTTGCAAATGTTTTCGAAACGATCGAGTGCACAACATCCGCTGGAAAACACAGAAAGAAACTGGCCGCCGCTCGGATTCGCATGTCCGTGACCATAAAGCAATTCAAATTATTAACATCCACATAAAAATAATATCGACTGTCGTCTATCTCATTGTTGGAAAATTATGGATAGCCGTTGTTGCATTTCGCAATACCTTTCCGCTCCAAATACCCAAGAAGTACCGGTACTCCCAAATAATTGCATTCCAATCACCTGAACACCGGACAATCGCATCCCATAATCGTTTAATTTCATACATTATTTTTTTCTATCTACATTTGCGTAACTTCGACGACTTACGTAATACTCGTAGGATTCGGAATTATTATTATCGCTGCAAGCTGCAATATTTAATGAAAAAATTAAAAAAATAAATAAACACACATGTTTCATTTTATGAAGTGGTTTTTACCGATTACAATAGAATTATGCGCACGTACATCTCTATTGTTCTCGACGGGATAAATCCCAATTATTTAATTAGTTTGTTTTATGTGCTGCGGTCACCTATGCGCTATGCAAATCGCATATAGAGGAAAATAACATGTTCGCTGCATTCGAATGCGTTTGATTTACGGTTTCATTCATTGCCCAACACACGTCTTCCTCATAGTAAAACGGATTCATAGTAACAAACTGCTTTCTGGAAAACTAATTACAATTTCCATCAGTTAAATTTCGTCATTTTTAATTATTCTGTATAAACGATTCCTGAAAATCATCAACGCAAATTGATATTGTTAACCGTTATTTCCGTTTGAGTAATTAAATATATTTAGAGTTTCGAGTAAAAGTTATTTAAATCTGTGCACAATTTTGTATTATACAAAATAACTAAACATTATGTAAATGAGTGTTTCTTAACTTTTTTGCCAATATATTCGTTTGCAGTTACGACCCAATAATATTGTTGACATTTTGATATAATGTGTCAGCTGTCAAAGTAGATAAAAAGTTTTCTAGTTTTCAACTAATATTTGTATAAATATACAAAAAAAAAACGGGATAAACTACAAATGAGATGAGATGTACTCTTTTTTAACTTTACTAAACATTTTTTATAAAACATCTAAAAAGTATAATTAATAAATTAAATGAATAATGATATCAAATGAAATTATATTAATAATTATGATATTTCAATTATTAATTAACTCTATTATACAGAATAACTAGACATCATATAAATGAGTGTTTCTTAACCTTTTTTGCCAACATATTTGTTTGTAGTTACGACTTAATTGTATATAATATAACATTGTTGACGTTTTGATAAAATGTGACAGCTGTCAAAAAACCCTAAAGTAATTTTAAAATACATAAAAAGTTTTCTAGTTTTTAACTCATATTTGTATACTTATAACAAGAAAACAGGACAAACCATAAATTTATAAGATTTATTATTTTTGCACTTTACTAAACAATTTTTATAAAACATCTAAAAAGTATAATTACTAAATTAAATTAATAATGATGTCAAATTAAATTATATTAATAATTATGATATTTCAATTATTAATTTACTCTATTATACAGAATAACTAGACATCATTTAAATGAGTGTTTCTTAACCATTTTGCCATGTATTTTTAACAAGATATTTGTTTGTAGTTACGACCTAATAATATTGTTGACGTTTTGATAAAATGTGACAGCTGTCAAAGACCCCTACAGTAATTTTAAAGTACATAAAAAGTTTTCTCGTTATCAACTTACATTTGTGTACTTAAAGTAGGAAAATAGGATAAACTACAAATTTAAGATATTTACTCTTTTTTCACTTTACTAAACATTTTTTATAAAACATCTAAAAAGTATAATTAATAAATTAAATGAATAATGATGTCAAATGAAATTATATTAATAATTATATTTTAGTTATTAATTAATTCTATTATACAGAATAACTAGACATCATATAAATGAGTGTTACTTAACCTTTTTTGCCAACATATTTGTTTGTAGTTACGACTTAATTGTATATAATATAACATTGTTGACGTTTTGATAAAATGTGACAGCTGTCAAAAAACCCTATAGTAAATTTAAAATACATAAAAAGTTTTCTAGTTTTTAACTCATATTTGTATACTTATAACAAGATAACAGAACAAACCAAGATTTATTATTTTTTCACATTACTAAACATTTTAATCTAATAATCTAATAGTGAAACTTAAGGGCTATATAGGAAATGCGACCAATCAATGTTAACATTTTTTTTATGAGATACCAAAGATATGTTATATTCATGGAAACTGATTTATTTGCGATTTACCAAATCTGACCATTTTTCTTTGATTGATTTTTTAATTTTCATTGCTTCTTGCCTTTAAAGAAATAAAAACCATTCCTGTACACCATTTTTAAAATGACACTAAACTGACACCTACAAAACAAAATTTCGCAAATTTAAAAGTGTCATCTATAAAATGTCAATCATAACATTGACATAAATGCTTCAATATTATATGCTGTCAAAAGTTGTTTCATTTCATTTCTAAAAAATATTAAAATAATTAAAAACAATTAATAATAATTTAGAAGACTTTCGTAATTAATTTTATAGAAACAATAAATAATATTATAGCTTATTTATATTTTAAATATTTATAAATTAGTTAGTAAAATACTTTAAACAATTATACCAACTATAATTAAATTAAACCACATTTTATCTAATAGGAACAATTTACTTAATTAGGTTTTACCGATTATTTATGCAACAGGAAGGAAACGATTTTAACACCACTGATAATTATAAATCGTAGAAGTGTACCGGTTGGTTGATAAATTAATGAATCATTGAATAAATGCATTCGCATTGTTGTTATTGTTGTTCTTATTATAATAATTATCGCTGTATTCAAGTGAGACCAAAAACATTGCCGATTTATATAGCCGACGAAGTTTCCAATGGAAATTGGCGAGTTCCTAGCTTTCACTTCTGATTTCTTAGCCGCAGCTCTTGCACTCCGATAATTACGACAAGAAAGCATTTGCATGTACTTTTATATCCATGTAATTTACTGAATGGCCTTGGCGGAGGTTAAGGGAAAACATCCATCCAAGTGGAACGCTTTTCTTCCTCGTCAGATCTACAGTTGGAATGTTTTCACACTATCATTTTATATTCAACTTTAATAATATCGTAAATTCTCTAACAACAATTTTGATCTGCATTGAATACATTGTTGTTTTCAAGCAGATGAGAAGATAAACGTTACTGCAAATTACTATTATTGTTGTCGAGTGAGTCATGTCTGCATTAAATTTGCATATAATACTTTTGTAAATTTCCAACTTTAAAAAACATTAAATTTTACTCACTTACACACGTTTCCTTCTAAAAAAGTGTAATATTCTATTTATTAGCATGACATTAGTATTCCTACTACATGTTTTATTCGGTTGGAATTACAGATTTTATTCTATAAACATGTTTTTCTAAAATATTTAATTTATCTTGCAAGACATTTAGATTATTCTTAAATGAAATTAAATTATAAATATAGATGATCCAATTTTGTAATGATTTCCAAGAAATTATTCATAAATTAATTAAATGCCACGTATTGTGTAATTTATTTAGCAATGATTAATAGAAATATTACATTTAAAGGACTCATAAATCCGGCTTTGATTGACCCTCTCTCGTTGCTGGTATTCCCAATGCGATTTCATTGAAGAAAACAAGTCCTAAATTATAATAATCAATGAAATAATAAATAAACTGCTCGACGGGATATTTTGTCTTATGCATGAATTATTGTTGTATCTGTATAAATTTAACTGCGACATATGTAAATACACGTTAATTTACATCTATTTGTATTCGAAATGTATAATAATTGTCTCAATTGCATTCAATTTATGTTGCTTGAAATCAACGTATTTTTATGTTCTGTTTGTAACTTTCCTTTGTAATTACTTGCACTTAGTTTATAAATCAACATTTTTTCAATGAAAGTTTTATAATCAGGTTTTAATTATAAATATTTGTGATTATTTTAGTCTAAATTAAAAATGAATATTGTTTTGTAACTTGAAAATATAAGCATATAAAACTTTCCACTAGCTCTTTAATTTTTACTGCCGAGTTATACGCTATCCATAGAGCAATCCAAATAACTGAATTTCAAACTCAGCAAGTAGTATTCTTCAATTGCAAGTCAAACTGTTGGGCTAAAAAAATTAGAAAAATATTTGCAGATTTCCAAAAAAAATATGTTCCGGGACATATAATGGGATGAAGAGGTAGATAAAGAATACCATAAAACCAATCAAAATTAACTGAAATGTTCCATCCACTATAAAAAGGTTGGTTGAACTAAGGGCATTATATATTACAAAAATGATTCTTCTGTCGTGTTCCGGGATGAAATTTTGGACGTTGGAATATTTTGTTATTTGTGTAGTGTTAGTAGAGTTTTTTAAAGTAAATACTAGATTAAAAGTGGGTATAACATTGCTCTTCTGAAGTTATAATTAAAACTGATTCTAAATGTCAAAAAATATATAAGAAATATGGTATTTGTATGATTTTAGTAGAGTTTTTTTTATGGTAAATACTAGATTAAGAATGGGTACAATATTTCTCTTCTAAAGCTATCCAAATGCCAAAAAACATATTTAATATAAGAAATATGATGAGATATGTGGTGTACCGGGATGGAATTTGGGACGGTGGAATATGTTGTTATTTGTGTAGTTTTAGTACAGTTTTTTATGGTAAATACTAGATTAAAAGTAGTTTTAACATTGTTCTTCTAAAGTTATAACTAAAACTGATTATAGATGCCAAAAAACATATAAGAAATATGGTATTAGTGAAATATGTGGTATCCTGTGATGCAATTTGGGACGGAGGAATATTTTGTTATTTGTGTAGTGTTAGTAGAGTTTTTTTATGGTAAATACTAGATTAAAAGTGGGTATAACATTACTCTTCTAAAGCTATAAGTAAAACTGATTCCAAATGCCAAAAAACATATTTAATACAAGAAATATGGTATTAGTGAGATATGTGGTGTCCCGGGATGGAATTTGGGACGGTGGAATATTTTTTTATTTGTGTAGTTTTAGTACAGTTTTTTATGGTAAGTACTAGATTAAAAGTAGGTTTAACATTGTTCTTCTAAAGTTATAACTAAAACTGATGATAGATGCCAAAAAATGTGGTGTCCCGGGATGCAATTTGGGACGGTGGAATATTTTGTTATTTGTGAACTATTAGAGCTAGGGTTAAAGAAACTTCAACAGAATTGTAGATAAGAAATTGGTGCTCGCTGTTGAGTATAAGAAGTCGTGAGGAGACTATAGAAGTAGACGGTTGAGCTCTGAAAAGCAAAACGTAATTCCGGATCTGGCTGTTGAAGATTAGTGGGCTCTTGGAAAAGCCGAAGTAAAGAGTTCTTCCTGCTCATAAAAGGAAGTGGCGAACAGGATTACGTATAATCCATACTCTGTTTGAATTGAGCCTTATGTAAGACAACCGACACCCTTGTTGTTATATAAGACTCTTACATTGATACACAAAATAAGACATAATATGATACAAAAAAAACTAGCATTACATATAAATAAAGAGATATAGGATTATGAAACTCGAGAAAAAGACAATTTGAGACTAACAAAAACGATAAAATGAACTGCAGTATATTCGTGAAAAAAAAACTCGAAAAACTGAAGAAATCCCTATATGAATATTAAATGTTAAAATAATAATAAACCAAGGAGTGACAACATAAAGAATAATTTTATTATGCTTTATTTTCTTTGTATGTACATAATTTTATACTAAAAAAAAAAACTTAGTCAACTATTTGATAATAAAAAATACAATATTTCTTCATACTAAGTAAAATTTATTAATATTATAAGAGCACGAAACTTAGAAGTTTTTTTATAATATTATTCTCTACTTTTTATTATTTATTTCAGAGTTAAAATCTTAAAATTTCATCAAATAAGTTATATAGAGAATAGAAATTTGTAAATGTTGCATATGCATAAATCTTGGCTTATCCCAGAGGAAATTTGCAAATTAGTAGCTTTCACATTTAAGTTCCTACGTCTGTCTGACGTACATGCAATTTCAACGAGAACTAATTAAATTGGAATTAAATCAAAGAAAAAAAACTATGTTCGAAATGATTAAACGTCGCAAAGAATGATATATGTATGTCATTCATTGTTCGTGTAAGAAAATTATTCATAACGCAATTATGTTCATAATTATTTCCTCTGACGCCCATAAATTCTAAAAGAATTAAACTAAAATTGACTTGCATTATTAATAACAAACAGATTACATAAAATATAAAAAATAATAATTTATGAAATTAATTGTTTTGTGAATATCATTAATTAGTCACATTATATGTGTGTACTTTATTGCATTTTAATAAAGTTATTTAATTATAATTTATTACATGTAAAATATCGTGAAATTTTATGTATGAAGCAATAATAAGTTGAATTTTCTTAATTTATTATTTATTAGGTAATTATTGAAATAAAGTATAAAGTTAACTATTTATATTAATTTAATTAACAAAAAATAAATACGTTAATATACATGCTAGGCAACCCAATATACAAAGTAAAATAAGTACAGTTTCGAAAGTCGGTGCGATTCTTACTGATTTGCATATCAGTTAAATCTGGATTAATTAATGCTTCGCAATTATTCACTTCATTTTTCATCGGAAAATTTTAAACCAATCGATAAAAATTTATTTACAAAAAAAACGAAGAAATAATTAATGAATTAAGATAAAAAAAATATACAATGCATAATAGAGAAAGCTGTACAGAGGAGAAGTAATTTTTATATATATATATAAAAAAGAAGCGACTACGTTTCAGATATGTACATAAGAAACAAGAAAAAAAAAACAGGATTCGATTTAAATATAAGAATAAAAATATATAATGTAAAAAAATAATTATTATGTAATAAACTAGGACAATATTGTGACTAAGAGATTGGAATCGATTACTAATCACATCCCGCTTCTGTTCTGACTCAAAACAGATTAAACTAATAAATAATTCAATTAACGTAACGTAAGCGAATTAAGTGATGTTTTCTTTTAGTTTTCCTTTTTTTTTCTGGAACGCACCAAAGTTTCGATTCGAAGGAAGCGAAATTCGCGAAGGCATTTGCGATGGAAATGTCTTTGCGAATTTGCTGGGAATGTCTAGTGCGTTCCATTAAAAAAAAAATATGTAAATATATAAAATTATAATAAAATAATAGTCGATGTTATAAACTTGGTATTATCCTCGGGATCCTTCGAAGTATCCTCCGACGCCTTTGGAACCAGAGCCTATCATAGTTTGGAAAGACTGGGCGGCTCCCTAAAAAAATATAGGTTTTAGTTAAGAAGTAGAAAAATGTTTTTGTTTTGTTCAAGTGTGAAACCAACCACCTTCAAAATAATAAAAATAATAATAGTGATGAACCTTAATATTAAATTAACGGAAAATGTTATAAATAAAAATAAAACTATATAAATAGGTAGATGAGTTTGGTTTAGAGCTGCTATCCCTTGATGTCGGTGCTACAAAGATCGAAATTTTCAACGAGATATTTCTAAGCGTGGTCCACTTTTATTTGGATTACATACGTTATTTTGTGTCAGGCAACAATTAATGTTAGACTCGTTTCTTTTTTAACGAAGAGGTACAATTAAATATGGAATCCAAATGCACGGCAAAAAGACATGTTTTAGGTGTACCACGAATACATAGGTAAATGGATAAATGTCAAGAGAAATTTGAGTTAAAGTAAAAAATAAGTCATGCTTAGAATGTGTGAGTAAGAGTATTTAGTCACAGGGTTTGATGGTTTCTCTTTCTTTCGTAGAGTAGTTCTTATTACCAAGTTCATATTTGACTATATTCAATCTAAGCTGTTCACTTTTGCAATTGTTTGGCTAAAATATCTTTGTATTTGTGTATGTGTTGGGACTAAACTAGGAACTTGAAGACGCAGCGCCGAAATTTCCCGAACCATTCGCTATCATCGAGGCGACTTGTCTAGCAGCCACCTAAAAAAAGAACAACAAAACAAACATAGCAACTTAACAACAAACAAACTTGACTTTTTTTGTTCCTGCAATAGAAAAGCTATTTACTACAACTACATTAATCTGAACTTTGAGGAAGAACCAGATTGGGAACGTACCTGGATTGCTGATCCGAGGAAAGTCGAAATAGCCCTAGTAACATTCACGGCAGCATTGAGGAAATTTCCTCCTACCATTGGACTATTATCATTAACCCCAGGTACTGGGTCTAAAGAGACTGGAGGCAAAGTGATCCTTGAACCTCGAGTCACAGGCCTTGTATGCACCTCTTGGGTGGTCGTTACCACTCGAGGTGGTCTTGTCGTTGGATCTTCTTCAATGCTATTAATCGTACTAGCCCTAATCCTATTTGGAAAAAAAAAATACAATCATTGAAATTATTCAAAATTTCTTCCATATGTTACCTCTGGGATCCGCTGTATGCTTTTGGGGCTCTCGTCACTTTATTGGAACCCGAAGAACTCGATGAGATGATCTCCACGTTTTTGGTGCGTTGATCCGTTGGATTTTGCAGACTCTTGAACGGCGTCAAATCTAAGTTTCGTACTTTTGCTGGATCCTTTTGGATAGCTTCCAGCTGCGCTATAAGATTTGCCAATTCCGCGTCAGAGAGTGCGTTAACTGGTCGCTTTCCTCTGGTTGTGGTTTCCGCATAAACGGGCGTACTGTCTGTAGATTCGCGGATCAATTCTTCGTATTCGGTGGTCGTCACAACAACAGGCTTGGGTCTCGGTTTTGGTTTCGGTCTTCTGGTGGATGGTGGCGGAGCTAACGCATTCAAAATCCAATTCAAACCTTGCGCCAATCTTCCTGGAGGTCTTTGTGTAGTGATCCTTGGTCGTCTCGTAGTAGTTGGCTCATTAAATAAGTGCTAAAAGTAAATCGATAATTAGTATCAATTGACATTTACGTTAATAATCGGTTAATACATTTTGCCTAATTTGATCTCCGAGCGATTTTGGAGTGCTTGGTTCGATGCCGCGTTCTTTCAAAATAGCTGCCAAAATAGCCTCTTGACTCTTTCCATACGTCGAGACGATGGTCGGATTTGTAACGCTAGTTACTCCGTTATCGTTCAATTGCTTGATGATACTTTCAATTTCGTTTTTAGAATCAACGGCTGCAATCCTCTTGGGTTGCCTGCTGGTTGAAAGAGCTTCAATTATGGTCACGCCTGGATTTGTGGTGGTTTCAACTGGAGGCCTAAAAGTCGTCGTAGTTTCCTTATCTCTTTCAGCCGCGAAAGATAGAATCTACGAAAAGGTACATTATACATTGTCTTAACTCGTTAATTATTTATAACGACATACTCTGCTTGCCAAACTGCTTGGGGTCGACAATTTTGGTTGTTTAGTCGTTAATTTAGGTAGTTGTTGTCCACCAAAGTTCTGAAATTAATATTGTTTCTTAGACTAAAGAGTTACAGAGTATAGATCGGAATGTTACCAAGTTGGTTAAGAATGAGAGTTGCTTAAGAATAGCCGCCTGCTCGCGTTCCAACGCTTTAAGAGCTTCCAATTCTTTGAGTTGCTGATCGGATAATTTCTTGTTCGATTTTTTAATGATCTCATCGATGTCCACGTCTTCCGGTTTAACTCCAAGTTTCGTGGTTGGTACGAATGTTGTTGTTGGGATGTACGTTGTCGTTGGTAAATACGTGGTTGTAGTTGGAGGAAGAGTAGATCTCCTTCTAATTGGGGCATCGGTGGTAGTCTCTAAACGTCTTTTTGAAGCAATGTTTGTGGTTGTTGGTGGAAGCGTAGTTGTGGTTTTGATCATTGGTGTTGTTGTTGGAGCCTCGGTGGTTGTCGTAGTGGGCATAGTGGTTGTAGTTGGTGGTTGAGTAGTTGTAACACGCTTAGTTGTAGTAGTTGGCATCGGTGTAGTGGTTGGAATTGGTGTAGTGGTTGGAGGTTGAGTGGTCAATCTGGTGGTTGTACGACTTCTTGCAGTTATGGTAACAGTAGGTGCAGTATCTTCTATTATGTTATCGTTATAAGTCGTTGAGACGTATGGCGTAGTTGGAGCGAATGTAGTTGGTACATAAGTTGTAGTCGGCGTGTAGACTGGGCGCAGAGTGGATAAGAATTGCGATATGAACGTAGCCAAATCGGTGGTGGTGTACGGATTGATGGTGGTTGTTCTGTAAGTCGTAGTAATTGGTGCTGGTTCTGTAGCTTTCACAGTAGTTGCAGCCTCAGTGGTAGTAGTAGTAGTTGGTTTCATCGTTGTTGTTGTTGTTGCAGCCTCAGTGGTTGGAGCTTGCGCAGCAGTTGTAGCTTCAGCAAATTTAGTTGTGGCTGCAGTTGCTTTAGTTGTTGCAGCTTCAGCGGCGTTAATTTCATTATCAGCATCCTCAGTGTTAATTCTCGAAGAGACCTATAATCCATGACACATTTATGTAATTACTGGAAAGCAACTGAAGATTAGTAGTTAGAGTCAGTAACTAAGCAAGTGTCCTTCCAAGGTGTATATACATTAAATAAGTTATTAACATCATTAGTCACAAGTTAGCAGTGCTGTGTTAGCACTTAGTGCATTAGGAGGATAGTAGACGAAAACACAAAGGATCATCAGAAACATAAAACTGGAAATAGATATGTTTAAATCAATGACGTCGATTAATTAAATTAAAACATATTAAAATTTTCTGTTTAATATAATCAGTTTCTGTTATGTAAATAGACTTTAAAAAAAAACTGTTAAGTTTTTTTTCTGTATCTTTCTGACTTACGACGCTATCATCTACATCTAAAAACTCTCTCCTAATCGGCCTCCGTCTCCTGACCAACTTTCCGTTTTTAGTCCTTACAATCTGCAAGGTACATTTATACAATTCATAATATAAAGTGATCTGCATTAGGAATTCCGTCGTTAGGAATCTTAGTACATTTGTATCTAGTCTAAAACCCGTCCAGTTACCGGGATTTGCTTACCAATGTGTCGTTATTTACGGCCAAAGTATAGGCCGCATTGCTTTGATTCACAATCGTTTTGAATTCTTCGACGGTCTTTCCGCCCAGCAGACCGGTCAGAGACGTTAGATCTTCGGTTGGGGTCGTGGTGGGTGTTAAAGTCTGCGAACTCGTTTCTGGTGTTAAAGTCGTCGTTAACATTTCATACATTGCCATCATCGTTGGTGACAATGTCGTAGTTGTGGTTGTCGTGCTTGGAGATGATGTGGTAGTAGTTGCAGTTGCAGCCATAGTTGTTGTTGGTGTTGATGTAGTAGTAGTAGTTGTTGTAGTTGTTGTCATGGGAGATGGAACTTCCAGACTGTTACCAATGTCTAAAGACAATTGATTCGCGGCAACATCGTTAGCCTAGAAACAGGGTTGGAATTCTAATACCGATTTTGGAGTAGGTTTCAAAGGATGATGAACTATTTCCATTATTTTACTGACTGGTAATGAGTTGTTAGCTGCGTTCCTTTTATCAAATTCAAGTGTTAAAATATTTCTTTATGATAAAATTGATTTTTCCTATTTTTATTTTTCACGTAATAATCTTGATTAAATATTAATACTTTTAGGTCCATGAACATGAGAGATACTTATCTTCAAATTTAATTCATTAATTTGTTTGTTAAATTCTTAAATTCGCTGGTGTTTACACAAATAATATTCAAATTTCGCTTTTGACCTAAAGTTTCGAAGTGTTGTTTCATTTTTGTTTTAAAGAAATTAATCGTTTAGCACATAAATAAATAAGCGAAGAAACTATATTAAAATTAATAAAACGAAAGTAAGAGAGAAGTTGTAATAGTTTTCTTTTTGTACGTTTCTTCATTAGAATTATTGTAAATCAGACGAGATGATTTTGCAAGTATTAATAGTTTTAATCAATTTTATCTAGATGATGATTTTATTTATTGATTTAAATGCGTCACCTGATTTGTTAAACAGTAGACAAAAAACATGTAGTGTTAACGAAGCCCAATTAAAGAATCTCGATTTGCAATTGAAATGGTCAATTTGATGATCACAAAAATTGATCGATCGAGAGTTTTTACTTGGACTCGCGAGTTTATTAATTCAATTAAAACATTTAGATTATTTAATTAGCACACAGATTAAGAACGAGTATTACGTTAACTAATTAAACTTATGCATATATAAAAAAAACGCGATACGCCGAGTGAACAAATTGTGTAACGAAATGAGTTTCAAAGCTATATAAAAGTATCAAGAATATTCTAAAGTTTACTCACGTTTTCTATTAAAATACATTTTAATTTTAAAGTTCAATTGTAAAAAATCTTGTTTAAATATTTAGTTTAAAAATTTAATTATACAAATTTGTTCAATGATATAAGTTTCAAAGTTATGTAATATTCAAAATCTTATTAAGGTTTTTTTTTTAATATTTAGTTTTAAAATTGTTTTAGAATAATGATGTCGTCTCTGAAAATCAGCAGTTTAAAATAAATGTAATTATATTGATGTAAGAATTAATTGATTGATTTGAAGTGAGTCGATGTCGTTATGCAATTGAAGTCTTATTATTTATAAAACTAGTTTCTCTACGTAAAATGATTTTCCAACTTACCTTTTATTGTTCTGAATATAAAGTTTTATTGTTCAGAAATATCTGTGAAACTCAGTTGGTTACAAAAGTTTACGTGAATGATAGAATTTCAGTTTCGTTAGGTAAATCAGGTGACTGTTGAAACAAATGACAAGTGAATAAACAAGAAGCGTGGTGCGAGACAAAAATGTATAAAGTTGATGAGAATGAGAGATAGAAGCGTAGTGCGAATGTGGTCCATCACCAGGCAAAACAAATAAGTTAATAACATAGAATACCCTCGCGTCATCCATTCCTTGCTCAGTTACTCGATTGGTTATGACTGTTTGGTAGGGCAGGGGGTCACGCGTATCGAAACCACTTACTTGAACGACAGGTTCTTCGGGCACGATAGTCCCGTTGGGAAATTTATGGACAATAGTATTATTTGGGTAAACGCCAACGATCAAGAAAGGCGCCCTTTGTCGCATCGGTGGTCGTTTCCTGACGATCGTGTTATTCGGCAGAACAGCGAATATGAAATAATCTCTCGATCTGGGCGTCGTCGTCGACGGAACAGCGATCGGCCGAGGCTGTGCCTGAGGCTGCGGCGACACCAGATCATTGGTCACCTGCTCCTGGATGACATCCGCATCCGGCAGCAGTTTTCCCATTCTCTGAGGGAAAGAACCACGATTCAGGATCGTCACCGTGGTTGCCTCCTCTTCGTTGGACACAGCCTCGTTGCCGGATGTTATTTGCACGCTGCTTAGACTTACTTTGAATTGCTCCGTAGTTAGAGGAGCCTCCGTCGTCGGCTTTTCAGTTTCGATCAAGTTCGCGGTTAAATCGATCGTCGTCATTTCAGGCATCATCTCCGTTCCTGAAATCGGTGCTTGGGGGGTCGTGCTGGGATTCATTTCTGTTACGGGGGATTCACTTGCCATCTTCAAATCTAATTTATTAACCTCCGTGGTCTGTTCAAGTTTCTGTTCGGTCGTCGATTCAACAACACCCATTTCCGATGAAGACTCTACCATCGCTCCAGAATCAGTCGAAGCTTCGACCTTCGCTTCAGTAGTAGTAGTTTCAACTTTCATTTCACCTGCAATTCTAGATTCGATCGGAGCTTCCGCCTTCACTTCCGTCGCAGTCTCGACCTTCATTTCAACTGCAGCTTCAATCTTTGCTGCAGTCGTAGGTTCTACATTCATTTCAGTCGTAGACTCGACTTTCATCATGTCGGCAGAAGTCTCAGATTTCATTTCAGTTGTGGATTCAACCTTCATTTCAGTAGAAGCATCAACCTTCAGTTCAGTCGTAGATTCGACCTTGATTTCAGTGGAAGCCTCAACCTTCATTTCAGTTGAAGATTCAACCATTATTTCAGTCATAGATTCAACCTTCATTTCAGTAGAAGCCTCAACCTTCATTTCAGTTGAAGATTCAACCTTCATTTCAGTCGTAGATTCAACTTTCATTTCAGTCGAAGCATCCACTTTCATTTCAGTTGCAGACTCGGTTTTAATATCGGACAATGCATCGAGTTTCATCTCGGTGGTTGAATCAACTTTAGCGTCAGTCGTTAAATCAACTATGGCTTTCATTGTAGGACTAATAGTGGTTTCTATTGGAGCGTTCGTCGTTGGTTCGATCTTGATTTCAGCAAATCTCGCTAGAATCTCGACGCTTTGATGTGTGTTCGATTCAGTAATTATCTCAGTACTTGATTCCATGGGGATTTCCGTTGTTACCTTTTCAGTTGGGATTGGAGTTGTAGTTATTTCGGATTTGGTTGTAACTTCGGGAATTGGTTCTGGGGTGGTTGTGGGGTTTGCTTGTACGGTGGTTGCAGGTGGATTGGTGGTGGTGATGGGGGTTTCGGTAGTTGTAGGTACGTTAATCCTGTTATTGACAATGTTTATCTCAGTGGGATTGTTGATTTCGAGGAAGTCGTTAAAATCGAGGGAGGAGACCGTGGATGGATTGAAATCAGCGCTGAGGCTGAAGGATGGTGGAATCGTGCCGGGGCTTATCGAGAGGCTGTTGACGAGGTCGGAGACGTCGTAGAAAGTAGTTGGAAGAAGAGTCGTAGATTTGGGAACGCCAAGGGAGGCTATGTAATCGGCCAAAGAGATGGCGACAGTGCTGTAGGGTTGCGGTGCTTCGGTTGTCGTTTGTTTTGGCTTAGGTTTCAGAAGGTTCAACAATTGCCCCAAGGTGCCACCGTGTTTCGGAGATAGTGCTTTTAGCATGCTCTCGGTTGTACCTACATGATCGGTGGCCTGAATCGCCGACAGAGAACTCAAGATCCTCTCAATTATAGTCGTAGGCTTCTCCGTGGTCACCTCCGCCACCTTCGTCGTCGTTTGCTCTAAAGTGGGTTTCTTGCTTGCGATCTTTAAGATCGCCGAGGACTCCGTGACGCCTTTGGTGGAGGCGCCGTCCTTCTCCTCGCCCGGTTTCGTCGTCGTGGATATCGACGTTATCGAATTGATAATTCGTTCGATTATTGATACAGGTTTTGATTGATCGTTTTTACCGTCGTCGGGCACCTTTAAAACGTAAAAATACCACATCAGTTCCGCGACATCTCAAAAATACCATACACACTACAGTTTCTACAATTACCAGGTTCGTGGCGTTTTCGCTAATCAGGTTATCGGAATAAAGGGAATTCACGGGTTCGTCGATCGAAATCACCGGGAAACCGTCCAGTTCTCCTTGAATACCTCGGACCTACAAAAACCGCACGTGCGTCTTCTCTTTGATTTCGAATTACAACAACAACAACAACAACAAAAGATGGAAAATGGATGAGAGTTCGGAAAGTGAATACCGAGATTAATTGTGCTCGATTCGGTTTTAGTACTTTACCTAAATCCTCATACATTCCGGTTATATTTGCAAAATAAATAATCATTCTTTTAGTTACCTGTTTCTAATTTTAAATAAATAAACAGATTTGTGCTGCAAAGAATGTTAAATGAAATAATAATAAAAAAAAATAATTAAAAATAAATAAAATTGTTAAAATTCAATAAATAATGGGCTATATACAAACGCATGGTGAATATATACAAATACTTCTTAATCAGAAAAATCAGACAGATTACAAAATATGCTTTGTTTATTTGTGCTCCCAACAATATTAATAATAAAAATAATAATAGAAAATAATAATTAAAAAAAAATATAGTACACCTCAAACAAATATTAGATAATAATACATAAGAGTATTACAAAGATTACATAAAATATTTTCAATACATACAGATTTTTTTCTTGTCAACTTTCAGCATTAATCAGTTTGTTAATTTTTGATATATAAAAAAAAACTTTGGTATAATCAATACTGGGATTTAAATTTAAACTTTGATATCACAATAATTTTGTACATTCCGATTCCATTTTAATGCTGTAAGTTTTCTAACTAAATTAAAGCTCAATAAAAATATAGCTTTGAAATCTCCCTTGATACAAATCTTGCAAATAATGAACTTTAAATTTATATTAAGATTATTTAATAAAATAATGTGTGAATTAAAAAAAACAATTTTATTGTCATTCAAGAGAGATTTCATTATAATATTTCATAATTATTACATTTATGTGGTAAAGATATATATACTTCTGATTATGAAACTGCGAAATCTAATTGCATTTTTTTGCCATTAAATATAAACATGGACAATTCTAATAATAATAATAAGTTGGTACTGATATAATAAAATTGTGGGTGTTAAGGTGTTAATAATATACAAAATATTTATATACTTAAGTTTTGGTTAGTTTAATGTTAAGTTTATCTTGTTGTTTTTTCTTGTAGTTTATTTACCTGCACCTGCGTATTTGTATGTTTGTATGTGAATGAGTGCAATATGTGAAGCAGAGTGGTGGAGAGTAGTGGTTGTACTAGAAGAAGAACAAGAAGAAGAAGCAGTGTGTTCGTTTTGTCCAAACCCCCTCACACGAGTTTATTGAAGGACCAGCGGTTTGGTTCCATATCGGACCACACGAAATCCTTCGACAAAGACAAAAGCAATTAGACTCAGAGTCAGGCAGCAAACAACCAAGCAACATTCTTTTGTTACCAAAATTTGACGGCAGCCAAAAAAAAAATTTTTTTTTTCATCATCATCATCCAAGGTGTACTATTTTTTTAATTATTATTAATTTTATGTCGGTGCATATTTTATACAAATAATCAATTTACAAAATTGAATGCAATTTTTTTTCAGAATTTGTATACATTCCCAAATTGGAATAAAGTTAATGAAATATAAACCCAAAATATTTGTTTTTGTATGATATTGTATGTAAATATATATATAAAAAAAAGATAGTTTTACTGTTTGCAAGTGCGCCGGAGGATGCAGGCGAAAATATCACCTATCCAAGCAAACGGACGACGACTTACCTGCTGACCAGATGGAGTTACCGTCGGTACGGTTGGGACGTAAGCTGGGGTCGCGGTGGAAGCCCTCACCGGAGTAGAACGGTTTTCTCCGCGATACCTCGAGCTGTATCTGTTCGTCTTCTTCACCGTCACCTGAAAAACACAAACAACAACAATAAATATAAAATAATGATTCAATTCACAGAAAAAATAGCAATGGCGTACATCCATTAAAAAATAACCAAACTGAGATCAGATCAATTTTATATAAGTTAATAGATTATATAAGAAATAGAAAGAAAACCTTGATTCCCATATAAAAGTACAAGTAGTTAATTTATTATATAATAATACCGTAAATGCTTGTAACTAATGTATTAATTACTGTAAAAAGTCGGATAATTCGAATAAAAATATTTTATTTTATATATCAAAAAATTTATTTATTTATTTATTTTTTTTGTGTATTTTATTGTAAATTTAATATTAAAGCAAATGACGGCAAAAAAATAAATAAATAGAAAAAACCATGTAATTTTAGCTATAAAAACTGTAATATAATGTTGATAAATGTGGGTAGGGTGTGAAATGCATGAATCAAGATTGAATTGTGAACGTTGTTTGGGGTGAAGTAATTTAGATGCAATGAATGGTGCGAATGAGAGCTAAGGAATGATTGGTAGGTTCAGGTGTGTGAATGAGGAAAGTGTGAATAGGTATCGGAGAGAGCGGAAGATTACGTAAATGGTGTGAACTAGATAAGGATGTATGGCCGAATGACATAAACTTTGCGCACCTTTACAGATTCTAAAACTAGTTTACCGAGTTTATTGAAACTGAAGGATGAATCTAATTAGCCGGAACGAAGGATTTGATTGCAGATAGAGCATAACTTATTATTAATTATTTATAATTCTGTATGAAGATAAGACAAGTTTAATCTCATAAATATTAATGAAACATCGTTTTTTCATATTAAATCCATATTAAATGCTTATAAAAAATACTGCAAATTACTTTTGTGTTACAAATCTAATATTAAAAACCAAATAGTTTTGATACAAAGCGATTTGTACCAAAATATTTATTTTGCAAAAAATAAAATAATTTTTAAACAATAAAATTATTTTTTCTCTTAAACTTCTAAATCTTGCAAATAATTCAAACATATGTTTAAAAATGTTTCTAATTAAGTGATTAAATTATCTGCCTGTTATTTATGAATCGTCTTGGAAATTTCGCAAAATGTGGTTGCAATAAAAAAAATGTGTGGCAACTTTCGCTTTGCAAAAATATCACTTAAGAATGTCTACTTTTATTGATGCAACAACAAATACAACTAATTTTAACAATAAGATTCTTAATGGAAATTATTTTTAATATTATGCAAATAACTATTAAAAAATGAGTATAAAACATGATTTCTTATTATAAATTAATAGAAATTCACGAACAATAAATTTATTTTTAATTGGAAGATTTTCGTTTCACTTTGCTTTACGTAGTTTAAATTTACGTAATATCATATAAATGTCATATAAATATTTCGTATATTCTTCAATATTTATGCATAAATAGTAGATTAACATATGCTTCTCGTTGATGATTTTTAATTGATTTTGCGAAGAAAAATATTTATTCTGATATGAATTACATAATAAGTAATGAGAAAGTTTTTTCTTTCTTATAGCCATTACATATTTACTATTTTCTGCAATTGTGAATATATTAATTACTTTACTGAGTACATTTTTTTAAACTAAAAGCTTATTTTATTGTGTAGTATTTTATAAATTACTAATATGAAAATAATGGAATTGTATTTGCATTTACTCATTAAAACTTGGATTGAAACGTATTATAAAATGTCGACAAGAAAGTTATTTGCGTAGCTGAATTAGAGCATAAAATGTACGTTAAATCTCGGAGAATTTAACCATTGACAGAATAATAAACGCAACAGTAAAAAAAAAATAGTATTACATAAAATAAAGCGATTGCTTCTCTTTCACGACAATTATTACGATTCGCAGCGAAAACACGGTAATTACGACAAAAAAAGAAGGAATTATGTTAAAGCCTAAATCAATATTAATCAGCTCCGAGATTTAATAAATTCGTGACATAATTTTGAAATAATTAAATCGCGCGCCTTTCACTGTTCAACTACCGATTTCCGCACACAAATCAATAAATAATTATTCTGAAAAAAAGATTGAATTTATGAATAAGTACAATGGCTTTAAGCAGCGTTTCGCAAATGCATATTTATAATAATATAAGACAACAATTGCAGTGCATTGCGAAACGACGAAATGAATTTCGGAACGGCGATAAAAGTCTATTTCGAAATGTCACCGAAAATTTCCAATTGATTGCTCGAGTTAAGAATACTGCTGTAGTTTTGAAGATAATTTGCGTATCGTGCGCTCGTGTAGTTTCACTTTCCAACTGTTATTTAATGTGGATTAATGTGCAGTTGTATTATTTCTCTGTGTCCGAGAAGAAATGCGTATTACGATTGAATTTTGCGAAGTCATGATTGCAAGAGAAATCTTCGAAGAATTTCGATGATGCGCTGTGACCCAAAATAATTGCTGCTTACCTGAGGCAGTTGAGTATTTCCATCGATTTTATTGGAGCGATGTATGGGTTTTCGTTCTTCATGTTTGATGCTTTTCCTGGTGAAGGTCGGCCTTGCGCTCGGTTTGGGGCTCGTCTTCTCGACACCCTCCTCGCTTTTCGCTACAAATCTTGCGTGGTAACGTCCAGACGTTTTCCTGGTTACTGGTCTCTTGCTCGTAACTTCCGGTTGATCAATGCGTAGCTTAAGAGGCGCGTCCGGTTTGTATTCGCGTCTCTTCGTTGAGAAGCGACGTCTCGGAGTTTTCGGCGTTGCCGCCAACTCGTTCTCATCATCTTCCACCTGAGACAAGTCCAAAATGATTATAATAAAGTGCAAAGGTGGCGGAGGCTTAATTGCAAGAGATCGGAACGACCTATCGACGCGAAGTGAAAGTTTGTGAAAAAACATTAAACGATGCAGCGATCGGAAAATTACAAATTAACTACCTTTAATGTTATGGTATTAAAAGAACAACGAATACATACATTAAATGGTATTGGTGATGATGATGGTAAGACAGCAGCAGTAGACGGACGTATAGTAGTTGTAGAAGTAGTAGTAGTGGTAGTAGAAGAAGTAGTTGAAGAAGTTGATGGTATATTAGATGTTGTTGAAGATGGTTTTTGCGAAGTTCTCAATGATGAGCGCGGCTGAGAACGTTGCGATGACGAACGGAAGGTTATTACTGGGGTCGGAGGGATGCTAGGATAAATTGCGGTACTTGTTTTGAAAGGACCGGCTGGGATGTTCTCAAATTCCTTTGAATGTCTTAAAGGTTTTCTAGATTTAGCAGTAGTTGCCTTTTTGGTTGGAGGTGGACCGTTAGTGGTCGGAACAACGCTGGGATAATTGGCGGTAACAGTTTTGATTGGATTAATTACAGATTCTGTTGAATATCTTAGAGGTTTTCGCGATTTGGTAGAAGTATGCTTTTTAGTAGGTGGTGAACTGGTTGTGGTGGTGGTTGATATTGTGGTTGATATTGTGGTGCTAGCAGTGGTAGAGCGTTGAGTGACGCGCTCTTTTCTACTTGGTGTTGTAGATGTTGAAGAAGGTTTTGGTGCAACTGTAGGAACGCTCGCAACAATCCTCTCGGTATGCGCGATTCTTGACGCCTTAGCGAAAAGGCAAAAGGGAAATTAAAAAACGACAGTTAATAGAAGAAAACTCTACATTACCTTTTTGACCTTGTCTTCCTTGGTTTTGGCTTGGATCAAAGCCTTGAACTGAGGCGGGTAGTTGTCGGTTTCGTTAACTTCGTCAGAATCTTCTTTGGATTTAACGTTGGTTAATTGAACTTCAGATTTGGTTGTTCCTCTATCTAAAAGCTTCTTTTTAACCTCTACCTTCTTTCTGCGCACAACCTTCCTCGTCGAGATGCCTTCGCTGACCTCGCTCTGAACGGTTTCCTTCGTCATGGGTTTTTCTGTAACTTGCTTAGTTTCGGTGGTGATTTTATTTTGGCGAGAGGAAATGGTGACCGATCGGGACGTGGATGTGGGAGGTGGTGCATGTCTGATGGGATTTTCTACTGTTGACGAAGCAACAAATTCATCAACTGGAGCGCGAGTTCTGCCGCGTCTGCTCGACGTTCTTGGGACGACTTTAGGTTCAGTTTCAAATAAAGGTAAGACTTCAAGTTTGGTTTCATCCACGACGTTGAATCTAGTCCTTGAACGACCCCTGGAAGCGCGTTCCGTTCTTGGAGTGGTCGATGCTTCAACCGGTTCCGGTTTAACTGATTCTTTAACAGTATCCGGACGAGTGTTGATTCTTCTGCGAGAAGGTTGCCTCGTTGAAGCCGGAGCTTGCGTTTCTATTTTTCTTCCCCTCGATGCTGAAGACCTTGCTCTGGTTTTCTGTGGCTCAACTTGTTCCGTCGTTGTGCTCACTTCTACTTTTCTTCTTTGAGAACCGGTGCGCCTTTCATTCCTCGGCTTCGGAGAAACATCCTCGTCGTTTTCTAGGATGGATGGTCCACGTCCCCTAAGAGTTTCCTTTTCTGGACGCCTGCGGCCTGCGCGAAAATTTGTCCTTGAGCTGCTTGTAGTTGACTCCGAAGAGTCTTCCTGCTTCCTGTTGGTGCGCACTCTCGTGCGGGAACGAGCCGCAGTTGAAGCAGATTCAGTTGTCGCAGCGGGTCTTTGTCCTCTGCGTTGATTGCTACCACGGCGCGAAGAAGGCGCTTCAGTGCTTGGAGCTGGGGTTGTTGTGGTTGTTGTCGATGAACTAGTGGAGCTGATCTTCTCAACTTCATCCATCTCCAATTGCATGGTGGTAATATCGACATCTTCAGGAAGGTCTTTATCTGGTACATCGGCGAAAGCTTTGATCAATTCTTCAGGTGGAGCGGTTTCAGCAGCTACCGGCGCTGGTTCAAAGAGTTTAGTTTTCGGAGCGTTTGTGGCCTCGAATTTCGTTTCCGTTATCACTCTTGGCTTCGCTATTCTTCTCGTAGCTTCCGGTATATCATCGACAACTTCTTCCACTTCATATAATCTTCTCGCAATAGGGGCATTCTGTTTCTTGGCTACTTTCGGAGTGGTCCTCTCCTGCTCGGTGACGGCTTGCGCGAATTCCGGCGTCTTTACGAATCTTGCTCTGCCTCTACCTCTGACAGCTCTTTGGGTGACTTCTGCAGCATCGGTAGCGTCGATCTTCTGGAACAGATAAGTTTTAAGGTCACTCGCAAACTTGATACAGAGAGTTTCAGCGTTGGAATTGAAATTGGAAAGGAAACGAGGTATGTATGCATGCATTCAATATGTGCACGACTCGGCCTTGCCGGACGGAATTTTTGCAACTAATTCCCGTCCATAATTACAATGATCACTTAATGTATCCAAATGCACAGGTACACGGAATTATCGACTTTCTTGCAAAGGAAAACAAGAAAAGGGAAAACCGTTAATGCGCGCTCCGCAGATAGTTTTTCATTCGAGCACAAAAAGGGAAACTCGCCTTTGGAAATCCGGTGTATGCATGAAGACATAAAACGAGAGAGTGAGAAAATTAGTTCTTTAATTTCAATCACGACCGTGCAGGATCCTTGAGATTGTACGCATTTATCCGATTCGTGTGTTCGTCTGGTTCTTTGTAAACTCTTAAACGGTGTTTGCATTCGCTGCGGGTGTTCGGAGCGAGAATGAAAGTGGTCCACTTTTGGTCACCGCGTTCTTACGCAATCCTCTCGATGGTATTAGGATCAGAGGATTGGCTTTGCGGAACAATATACACATAACGCACTTCAATATCTCAACTGATAACATTTACCGAAAACGCTATTTCCCTTTTAAAGCCATTTACTAAAGAGCAACAGCTACAAAAAATCACATTTCATGGCCGTATTTAATTAGGAATCAGATACTCAACATATTAATTATCCTAATTTGATATTTAAAACTGCACACTACAGCTTTTTAATTGCATTAAATGCATTCAAATGTAACCTAGAACTTATGATTATTTTTTTTTGAATATAATTATATCTACAGAAATTAATTTAAGAATTCCTGACCGAAACTAAATTATCTGTGATTATCTTTTAACACAACATTACAAAATTATATAAGTAAAATATTAGATAATCTATCTAATTAATAATTATTTAGTTTTGATATTTATTTTCATTTATCCTCTATAGAAATTAAATATTAAGAATCCACGACATTTCTTAACACAAATGATAATATCTTATTCGATTGTTCAAATGACCCACATATAATAATAATCTATAGCATTAATCATCTGGTTTTGTGACATTTATAATATTACAAAATAATAAATACAAATATCTGATTTTAATACCATAATTTATATGTTATAATTAATTAGATTGCACAAAGTTTTGATTATCTTTAATTAATGTCGCGAACCTTCTCAGGCTGCGCAAGGTCAAAGTTTAAGTGGAATTCGCCCAAATTTACAGTAGAATTATACGATAATCAAAATCGATGCCACAATCTTGGTCAGTTATTATTCGACCTTGAGATTCGATCAAAATAATAGTGAACCAAATTCTGTCTAAAAGATTTATTATTTATTAAATAACTCACATATAAACCATATTTAAACCAATATACTTTAAAATATTTTACTAAATCTGGAGCAAATGTTATGAATCATAGCTTTACTATCAAACTTTCATTTCGCCTATAATAATACATTACCCAAACATTGGTTTCTTTTTTAAATAAAATAATTTACATAATTAAGCGATTAATAATTCTATAATTGGTTAACAAATAATGTAAATAGAATATTAAAAAAGTTGTTACAATTAATAAAATATTTAAAAAAATGTTTAGTTTTTAAACAAAACCTGTATTCACACTACATGATTAGAATGTGATAAGTCATATTCCAAGGTGCATTGTTAGTAGGATTTGTCGTTTTTGAACGTAACCAGAGGACATGACATTATTTTTGCAGCGAAGGTAACGTGCATAGATTTATTCATTTTATTTCCCTAATTTTTAACAATTCCTCAATTGCATCAAGGTTTCTCTATTTAAATGTTATATGACAAAAAAAATGGAATTTTATAGAAAGAAAATCAAAGAATAGAGTTTATTTCAATGCACATTATTTAACTTTCATTCAATGACATTATATGCTTATAAATGACAAATAGTAATAAATTGACGTTTTTTTTTATAGATTTTACATATTGTAAATGTAATATAATATTAGTTAATGAAATTCTATAGATTATCACATAAAATATCTTGAATTTTTATAAAAAAAAAAAAGAAGAACGTTTTAAAGGTCATTCTTAGAATTTATATCTAGATGTCTAAGATAAATAAAATTCCATTGCATAAACATTGACGAAAAGCCATAGAAAACTTGTTCGCGTTGCGTAATCAACGCAAAGCGTTTCGAGCGGTCGCCATTCCGTTGCAGATATATACAGTTACATACGTAAATAGCTCTTACCCATTAATCTGTAATAATTGTTGAACTTTTCTAATATTACAACTGCTTACAATAATATCAATTACATTTATTTTATAATACAGTTATTTTCTTCCATCTTCTAAAACTGACACAATTGATGTTTTGGAAATGTCACCTTTCAAAATATTTGTACCAATCATTTGTTTGTAACAAATTTTATTTTAATGCCGCCAACTTTTAATACAATGCAAATTTTATTTTTATTATAAATTTTATTTTTTTGACTAAACCTAATTGAAACTCGTGTTTGTAAATGTTACAATGCCTCTAAGTTTTAGCACAATCCAAATTTTATTAAAAATTTTATATTTATTGACTTAAGTAAATTTCAAAATTGAATAAATTTGATTAATTTGTTAAACCTAATTGAAACTCGTGTTTGTAAATGTTGCAATGCCACTAACTTACAAGACAATCCAAATTTTATTTAAATTTTATTTTTATTGACTTAAGTACATTTCAAAATTGAATAAAGTTGATTAATTTTGTTAAATATAATTTAAACTCGTGTTTGTAAATATTGAAATGCCGCTAACTTTCAGGACAATCCAAATTTTATTTAATTTTTATTTTTATTAACTTAAAAATTAAAATAATTTTCAATAATTTATTAAACATAATTGAAACTTGTGTTTGTAAATATTACAATGACAGCAACTTCCAGGACAATCCAAATTTTATTTAATTTTTTTATTATAAATTTTCTTTTTATTGACTTAAATAAATTTGAAAATTGAATAATTTCCAATAATTTGTTAAACCTAATTGAAATTCGTGTTTGCAAATGAAAGACATTCTATTGTATGTAACATGGTATGAAAGTTCCAAATAAGGTTGTCAATTTAGGTATAGACCGCCATTCTTTCATTGCTATGGGATATACATGTAATTTCCTTGTTGTACAATTGTGGTTTACTTTTTTTACGATCCGACCCGGTTTCTGCGGCGCACAAGAAACTTCGCTAATTATTACCTGCATCTACAAAATCTCGAAATGCATTTCGTTAATTTTATTTCTACTAGAACTTTATACTCACTTGAAAAGTCCGCTTTACAAATAGAGCTAAATCGTAATTATCACATTACATTGCAGTAGTCACGTAGTTTTTAAATAAATAAGTAAATACATAAAAATCATTCAATTTACATAACGATTTTTTTATCTAAAATTATTTTGACAGTCTTGTTAATATCGTTTAACAAACTGAATAAGTAACTTATATAAATAAATGATATTTTTAAATGAGACGTAGAACTTTAGAAAATTTAAGTATAAATTATAATTAAACTTTAATAAATAAATTTAGATCTACTTCTGTACTTCCCCCCCTACTTCTCTACTCTTCTATACCTGAGTTCTTCAACTTTTTACACTTGCAGACCGGCGAAAATATGATTTAGAAATAAAAATATTTAGTAAGTTTAATAAATAATTTAATGCTATAAAATTACGTTTTTGTCAAATACAAATTATGAAGTTGATTAGTGAAAATTTTTGGCTGATCATAAGTTTAATAACAGTATTTTATACAAATACGAAACAGAGTTAAAATTAATTAAAATTAAATATTAATTAAGAAAAGTATATTTTTTTAATTAAAATATCTTTGTAAAAGATAAGACTATTTCTTCTAAAATAGTTCCTTAAAATGTATATCAAATACAGCAATTTCCACCTTTTTAGTACATTTTCATCCATATTATTATAATTTTATTATATTATTAATAATGGACATGGAAATTTTATTGTATTATTTTGCAAAAATCATATAAATTTTATGTTCAATGTGCGAATCGCAATAATTATATTATAAATAATACAAATGATTGCACATGTAAAAAAATAATAGTGATACGAGTCCGTATCTGGTCTATAAATAGAAATAATTGAATAATCGTTTAAATTATTATAGTTTGAATAGTATTTTCATAGTAATGAAAACTTGTGTTTTATTACTATCAAAATTATTCGTTTTTCTTATAAATTATATAGTTATCTACATTCAACAATTATTTTGTGCGCTTATCGAATTTAATTATTTTGGTATATATTTTTCAAATACTTTCTACTAATATTACTAATATTATTACTACTACTAATATTATTGTAGTATTATTGTAACAAAGCAATAGTATTATATATTAATGTGTCAAAAAATGACAGCTGTCACCTTGCATCAATGTGTCAAATTTTTTATGTTATAAACAATTGAATAGCAGTCAGTGACGGATTAATGATGATTGGTGCCTCTTGGAAAATTATATTTGGGGGTTCCCAAAAATATATATATTTTTTTATATACTAAAAAAAAGCCTGGGCCCCTAGGTATAATATATAATTCCCCAAACACTGTTTTATAACATTATTGTCATGATTAAGTTATAAATCAAAAAAATATTTTAATCAAAAAATAGTCCGACATTCTACAAAAATTCAAGGTTATTTTAATAATTATTAGGTGTTACTTTATTTTATTATCAAAATTATATCAAAAATTTATAAAATATATATGTTTTAAATTATTGTTATCATTTTTAACAGTTTCAATTTAATTTCACAATATATTTAATTTGTTTATAACAATTATAAACAAAATTTACGTTTGTTTTAAATTACAAAAAAACAAATCAAGGTCGTTCCTGTCTAATTTTGTTTAAACAAATAATACAAGCTACATTTTTATTAAAAAAAATCCTAAGAAGTGTTAGCAAATTTAAGCTATTTCAAAATTAATTTAAGGTCATTTTAATTGTTATTAAGTGTTAAATTTTTAATAGAAAAATCTTAATTATTCTATTTTATTATAAAAATTATGTAAATATATTAATTTTAATATATTTGAACAATTTTAATCAACAAGAAATAAATTTCCAATGTATTTAATTTGTTTAAAATAATTATAAACAAAATTTACGTTTGCTTTAAATGACAAAAAAACAAATCAAGGTCGTTCCTGTCTAATTTTTTTTTAAACAAATAATACAAACTACATTTTTATTGAAGCAAATCGTAAGAAGTGTTAACAATTTAAAGCTATTTCAAAATTAATTTAAGGTCATTTTAATTGATATTAGGTGTTAAATTTTAAGTAGAAAAATTTTAATTATTCTATTTTATTATCAAAATTATATAAAAAATGTATTAATTTTAATATATTTGAACTATTTTAGTCAACAACAAATAGATTTCCAATATATTAAAAAAAAAAACAAGGTCTTTTTTGTCTAATTTTGTTTTAACAAGTTCTACAAGCTACATTTTTATTAAATCAAATCGTATCGAGATTGAACAATTTTGAGGTTGTTTCAAAATGAATTTATACAATTAAAGCGATTTGTTGTTTACTTCCGTACTAACGATGTTGGAATGGTATTTACGAACTGATTCGGTAGTCAATGTAATTTTTCAAGCAAGATTGTTTCAAGGAAAGAACAACACACATTTCGCTAACCGGAGCAAGTTTTTAATTCTTTTATGTTTGCTTTGCCTTTTATTGGACAAAACGAGAACGCACCTCATAAGTAAAAAACCGAAACCCGTTGATATTTGGCTCTGGATTCCCAATAAACAATTTGTTGGTTTATTTTTTACATGTAAATAAATCACTTGCTAAATTGTTATTGGCGCTAATGCACTTCCAAGTTTTATATGGATATAAATCCACTCGCATGTATTGGATACAACACTTTCAAAGGCCTTCGATTTGAGCGTCGAGCATTTCGCGGTTTCCACCGAAAGCCGACCTCGATACATACAACAAGAACACGCAGAAAACTCATTTACCAAAACGTTATTTTTTTTAATTGGGCACCTCAATTTTATCTACATTTGTAACAAACTCGTACTGAAGAGTTTCTTGAGTCAAATTGATGCGCAATGATGAGAAAGAACCACGTTTCCCAATGCAAATTATCATCTTGAATCTGATGATGATGATGATAGCAATTATAAAGAGTGAAATCTCTGATGAAAATATCTTTTGTAGGTGAGAAAGCTGAATTGCATCTGACCAGATAGAATCGGACGAATTGTTTTCTAGTGAAGAAAGAAACAGTGATGTCCGATGACTTGTGACGACCGCGAATTTGTAAAACGTGCCGACGATTAAGCAACGCCGAAGAAGAAGAAATTAAGAGAAAAAAAGGAAACTTCGAGTAATTTATGCTTTTTGAAGATGCGAAGCTTCTCGAGTTGCATTGAAATGCTATAACCTACTTAGTGACCAATACATTAAAACTCTTTCACTACATCTTAAGGACAAGGTTTCACTTTTTTTTTATTTGGTAGATAAATTGAAATAAATGGAAATATAGGAATGTAGGTAGTATTTAGATTTTCGTCTTTGTTCTTCGCAACTCTCCTCGGGATTGTTACAATCACCGAGTCCGGTTATTAATTAATAACACTCGAGCTCTCGGTTGCAGAAATTTGAAAGTATAATGCAATAGCGGCGAGCAGCAATCCGCCATATTATAAACTACGCTCGTATATAACGCGATTACGTAAACAGATCTTGCCCACATTTTGAAACGGCCACGGGGGAAACGGTTTTTCAGCGCAGAAAATGTCACTCAACCCGCTCGCCCTGAACTTTACTTTAACTTTTTCATAATTTTAAACTTTTATCAACCCAAACTATCTGCTCGTTAATTAATCCGCTTAAATTTAATATATTTTAATCCTTGATTAAAGGTGGAAGCATTTTGAAACGACCTCGCAAAAACTTAAAACATTTGACATTTTATTTGTATATTGACACAGATTTTCTGAAATCTTATCGAAATGTTTAAAGAATTCGAAATATTTAAAATTAGTCACGTCCATTAATCTCTTATGCAAATTGGGTAACTTTCGCCAAATGTCAAGATTGGTATTTTCGGTGCATCCTTTCTAAGATGACTCCATTCCAATGCAAACATTATGGACAATCGATTGCGTAAAAAATAATAATATTGTAAAAGACATTGAGAACGCTGTAGTTTATTCTTCCACCTACTCTTTTCCCGATCCTGCTGAATGTGGGATTTGCAGATTCGTTGACTCAGCTTCCTTTCGGATACTTTACTCAAAGAGGATTTGCGCGAAGAAATTTCCAACGACTTATGCAAATTTCCAAGGCAAAAATTTACAATTTTAGTAATTCATAGTCGTAATGTAATCGAAGAGGTTTCACTTTTAAAATCTCCAAATATAATTTAATTACTTCCTTAGCATTTCCATATTTTGAAAACCCCTTGAATCATTTAAATATAGAATAGACAAATCTGATTAAATATCAACTGCTTACTTATATGTTCATAGTTTAAGTAATCTTGGAAAGTTTAAATCAAAAGCTAATTATAGATTTGTGTTTTCTATAAAATATTTCTTTATAAAAAATTTCAAAATCATTTAATAACGAAATTAAATATTACTGAATTATTAAATTTCAGATTATTGAATTAATCCTGAAAACTGCAATATATGACCATAATTTAAAAAAATAGATAGAATTTTGATTGATATTAAATTTAAATTATTAAAATTTTTATAAATAAATAAAAAACTTAAATATATTTTTTTTCTATTTTCTTTTAGGCAAAAAATTCTGAATATCTGAAAATTGTATCGTAGATAATAACTATAAGAAACTATAAGAAATGAAAAAAACTTGCAAATTAAGTTTTAATTAAAACAAATTATTTTATTCGCTTTTTTATAAATATATTTTTCTACGCTTATTTCGCAATAAAATTAACATATTTTTTAATTTCAGATTATTGAATTAATCCTTGATTGCGCAAAGAAATATCATTTGAAAATTTTAGATAAAAATTTAAAATAAAATAATAAATTATTTTAATTATAACATTTTTTTCCTTTATACAAAACATAAAAAATCCTCAACCATTTAATTATTTCCTAACATTCAAATTCTGACTATTTATAAAATGTTTGATTAATAATTTAATTGGTAGATAAATAATTAATCTAAATCATGGTAAGTAATTAATCTAAATCATGGAAAAATAAACTAGACTTGAGACAGATTTTTTTGTTATATTAAGCGGTGGAGTGAGATAATTAGATCAACTATTATATAACTTGTTTTTGAGCTGTATATACGAGTATACTTTCATCTAAAGAAATTCATTAAAACAAAGTAGAATGAAAAGTAAAAGCAACAATTTATTAAAATATTTTACACACAGTTTCGATGAAAATTAACAATTGAAAATATTACAAATATTAATATTTTCCAAACTGCGGGTCTTTAGTCAATTTTTAATGCGCCAGGGATGACGTGTCGCAATTATTAAAAGTTTGAGAACTCCTATTGTATGCAGTAATTATCACCCATCCAAGTACTTCCTCTATATATGTTCATTAACATTGTCTGAAAATTCTATAAAATGTGATAATTATGTAATTAAGAAAGAATTAAAATTTCGATTTGGAATAATTAAAATTTTCCAAAAATACCAATAAAAAAAATATTGAATCACTGATTTCCAAACTGCGAGTCTTAAGTCAATTTTTAATGCGCCGGGGATGAACTGAGTCACTATAGATTTTATTTCTAATAAGTGAATCGCAGTGATTAAAAGTTTGAGAACTCCTGTTGTATGCAGTAATTATCACCCATCCAAGTACTATCCTCTATATATGTTCATTTACTTGTGATCAAAATAATTAAAATTTCATATTATTTTGTCTGAAAATTCTATAAAATAGAATGATTATTTAATTAAATAATTAAGAAAGAATTAAAATTTCAATTTTGATTAATTAATATTTTCCAAAAATACCAATAAAAAAAATATTGAATCCCTGATTTCCAAACTGCAAGTCTTAAGTCAATTTTTAATACGCCGGAGATGAAGTGAGTCACTATAGATTTGGTTTTTAATAAGTTATTAAAAGTTTGAGAGCTCCTGTTGTATGCAGTAATTATCACCCATCCAAGTACTATCCTTTATAATATGTTCATTTACTTGTGATCAAAATAATTAAAATTTAATATTATTTTGTCTGAAAATTCTATAAAATAGGATGATTATTTATTATATAATTAAGAAAGAATTAAAATTTCAATTAATATTTTCCTAAAATACCAATAAAACAAATATTTATTGAGTCAATTCGTAATGCGCCGGGGATAAAGTTTATCACTAAAGATTTGTTTTCTAATAATTGTGTAGCAATTATTAAAAGTTTGAGAACTCCTGTTGTATGCAATAATTATCACCCATTCAAGTACCATCCTCAATATATGTTCATTAACTTCTGATCAAAACAATAACAATTACAATTTTATATAATAACATTTTCTAAAAATACCAATAAAATTATTTAAAAAAAACTTTATTATTTATTGAATCACTAATTGTGTAATATTTCTGAACTAAAAATATAAAACAATCTTTTTATTTTTGTGTGTTACAGGATGTTATAAAACAATAAATTTTGTCGTATTTGTAGCAATTTGATGTCGATATCCAATCAAAATATGTAATACACTTACGAAACGCCAACGTTCATTTATACATTTATAAAAATTGCCGCATTGCCACATCGGAATAATTCCGAAGGCTTCGTTACTTTTACATACACACACGAGATCTCTCGAATTCGCATCGCAAATAAAAAGAATAAAAAATAAAACGATTTAAATGCAAAAATTGTAACGAAATTGATGATAATTATTTTCTTTTGCAATCCGACGTCATCCAGTTGCAGTCAATTTCAATTAATTACGATTTAATAATTAGCGCATATTGAAGATTTATAAAAAAATTAACATCTATATTTTTAGATCCAATTAATGAATCTATGAATATAAAAACGTAACGTGATGCGTATTCCGATTCACGATTAACTGGAGATAAGTGAACGGCCTTCGGAGATCGTTTGAGACGAAACAGAGTAAAAAAAATAAATAAACAATTTGATATTTCGTATTATGCAATACACCACTTTAGGCACGATTATTAGCTCGAACGTGAGATACATATTATCCTTTATAAACATTCATTTTATAGACATGTAAAACTAATGTAGAATAAAATATAACAATTAATAGTTATATAATGTTTATAGTTTTGTTAGAAAGTTTAAAATTTAGACGATCATCGACTTTCTTCAATCATGTAAATTTATATAAATTTATAATATTATATCAAATTTTTATTAAATGATTTGAACAACTTGGAAAATGTTACCCATCCAAATGCTTAACTTTCATAACCAAATCAAAAAATTACTTTTTAATATATTTTTCTTTCTTCAATTTACACACAATTTTACAACAAGTAAAATAAAATAGAAATTTAAAAAAATTAAATTATTAAAAACTATAAAAAATAAATATTCTAAAAATTTCATAAACTTGTAAATTAAGTATTAATTAAAACAAATTATTTTATTCGCTTTTTTCTACACATTTTTTTCTACGCTTATTTGGCAATAAAATTAACATTTATTTTGATGAATTAAAAAGAAATATATTTACATATTTCAGCTAAATTAATTAAAATTTCTATAATAAATATATGCATGATTTTTCAAACAAAATTAACATATTTTGCATTTAAACTAAAAAATATTTTTTGAATTAATTCTAATAATCTCTAATTTAATTCTAATTTTTTATCAAGAAAACATATTTATATTATTTGTAAATTGTTGTTAAAAATGTGTAATATAATCATGGTTTTTATTTTTTATTATCAAAACGTCAGAAGAAACCTTGAATATTAATTGAATCTACTTGCTCACGTAAGAACTGAAGTTTTGATATTGAGATTAGGTTTGAGAATAATCTTATTAAATCAATCGGTTTTTAACTTGAACTATTTCGATAATATTAATGAAAAAAAGTTTTTTTTTTTGGTTTGTTCACATTTTAATTTAAGATTCAAGATTTAGGAATCTATTAGTTTTCAATGTCATCTATACGTAATTATCAAAAACAATACTGTATTATATTTTACAAATCTATATTTATAAATTTGTATAGTTTCATAAATATTTTTTTAGATTATATTATTTATTATATTTATTAATTTTTAACCATTTAAAAATTCTTTAAATTCCTGAATATTATTAGGCAACTTGTTTTGCATATTGTTCCCTATAATCAAATCACGTGCAAATTAACATTTGCAATCATAGTTAGCTAATAACAATTAAATTTGTAGTTGTCATTTAAATGTCAAATATCATTGACAAATAATAGTTTTAGAAATAATTCGACGATTCTAATTGAAAACTGTAGAAAATCTTCGATTAATGAAGGTAAGTGCCTTGCAATAATAATTTATTTAGTTGAAAGTTTTAAGTTTTAAAAAAATAACTACAATAAAATCAATTTCATAAATTTATACTTAAATTACATTTAAATATATAAGCACATACAGTAAAACCTCGTTTAACGCATAAGATGCATTCCTAGACGACTAAACGTAACAGTTTTAAGTTTTAGAAAAATAAGTACAAAAAAACTCAATTTTAAAAATGTATACTTAAATTTCATTTAAATATGTACATATACAGTAAAACCTTGTTTAACACATAAGGTGCATTCCTAAACGAAACAACGTTAAACAAAGTTGAATTAGCGTTAGTCGATGTTTTAAACCGGACTAATCGAGGAAATAAATAAAATAGAAATAATCCGCACAAAAAGAGACTTACGTGTTTTTTAGAATTTATTTTTTACTAAATTAAAATTTAGTTTGAAATTTTCAATAAAGAAAATCCGGAAGTATTGCTGTATATTACAATATTGTTTCTAGTGATTTCATATTTTAAATAAGAAGGAAAAATCAAAAATTTTGCCTAAAAACTATAACTTTATTCGATTAGGTTTTGACGATGACCTTTTGCCATCTTTCAGGCAGTGCCATAATTCCATGTTCATAAAACCTCTGTGATTTAAATTCGCGGTCACTTAGTTGCCAACCTAATAAATCTACTTAGGAAAAACGGTACTATTATTATATCTCAGACAACTAATTATATTACGTCGATATAAAAAAATAATAAATTAATTTTAAATAGAAAGAATTTAATATCGAATTAAATTTTTTGTATGGTATTAGATGAATAAATAAATTATTAAAATAACATTAGCTAACATCTGAAATTCTTCGATTCAGACCATGACTTCCGCTCCGAAGCAACATAAAACCGCAGCATTAAACATAACACTTTGACTTTCCGACGAGCAATAGAAATTCCAAAGCGAAGATTCACTTTCTACTCGAACCGACCGATTCTAGTTAATTAGGTTTTACGCTCCTTTTTGTTTCATTCTACGCATAATCTCCATTTCCGACTTTGCCTTAATTTCTAATCGAACATAAATAGATCCAAAGCTACAGATCTCTTGGAACGCAACCACCTTCGTCAGTCGATATGTGAAACGAAAGTGAAATCCTTTTGTCCAATATTTTTTGAACTTAAACGGGGTCACTGCTGGCCGCAAAACTGGTCGGTTTTATTATATTACAGGTTACCCAAAAAAAAAAGAATTGGACACGAAATGAAGAAAGAAAGAACTCGACGTCGACGACAAGCTTTTCGAAAATAAAAAAAAGTCTTCGGATACGAACTCTCGCAGACTAATATTACTTTCACTCCGAACGATGCCAGATTACGTATGAATTTAATGTGCTGCATTTGAGAGTGCGTTCCTGGACGAAAGGTTAATCCTTTGACTGTTAAACCAACGAATTAGCACGTTCTAATATGCGCATCTCTATTAATTATCTCTATTAGAAGATAATTAATTAAACATTCTAACATGCAAATTTCCTTCCGCTCTCTGAGTGGATGTTGGGTTTGGCCTGTGGAAATCCTACTTCCGCTGACCACCGTTTCCTCGAAGAATGCTTACTAGAGAGTTTAAGAATGAATGAAAAAAAAAACAACTATTAATAAACTATTTAATTTAAATTCTTGAAGACACGCGAATGAATCGGAAGTTTTCCCACATTCCAACTAATAATCCTCTTCCTCGTTTATTCTTGGGAGATTTGCGCAACGTTTAAAAACCTCGGCAATGTCATTACCGCATTTTGCGAAATCAGTTTAATTACCTTCTGTTTCTAAATGAGCAGACGCGAATTAAGGAAACCGTTCGTATCATTGTCGTTACTGAGATATACAAATCTAATTGCACAATTAGGCCCCAAGTGTTTTCCACTGTTATTTCCCTCCAGTTTATATAAATGTAAGCGAAAGTAAGGATAGACGCAAAACGCGAAATTCCATTGATTTTCCGTTGTTGCGTAAGTTTTTTTTTTAATTTGCAATTACTAAAACTAAAGTGCTTATGCACATTCGAATGTAATTTCAATTATGAAATGAATAGAAGTTTACGTTATGGATGGTTATTGCCCATTTGTAACATATTATTATTTCGAAATGCAAACAATTTTCAAATGACATTTTTTTTTAATTTGAATGAAAATAATAGTTGGACATGAATTACACAATTTTTGAATGACTTTGAAAGTTTTTTTTAGGAAACTATGTCTTAAATTATTAAAAAAACTATTAGTTCTTTAAATTTATTATTTAAATTAAATTAAATTTATTCTACGCATTAAAAAATAATAAAAATTATATGTGACTATTAAATATTTATAGATTAAAAGTAATTGAAATTTTTCTATTTATACGTGAAAGTATTCGAAGAACATAAGGAAAATCAGTGCCAAATTGATGATGATCCACTTTTATAAACACTTTGAAATCTCTCTTTTCAATATAATGAACATCTCATTACTTTTTTTTCTGTACTTGTTTTTTGCTCATTATTAAATTTACTTTAGTTGAAACAAAAATGCAATACTCAAAAAAGTAACTACAAATTTTAGTGACTTTCATTCATGAATTTAAACCTCTCTTTATAATACATAGGACATTTATTACTTTTAAATATTTTTTATTAATTATTTATTTAAATTTGATTGAATCTATGCTTCAAATAGTTTTATATTTTGTAAATAAATATTAATATTGGTTACGCAACAACTACAAAGAGGCTCTTCGATATGAATATTACAAAATAGTCTTAATATTAGCTGTGAGCCACAATTTTTTATCATTTATATTAAAGAGCCGCGGTTTACCGACCCCTGACATAATCAATCAATTTATATGTTTTTCATCTAGTTTAAGTTAAATAATCAACAATATTTTATTTCTTTTTGTTTAGATTTAATAATCTATTTTTTTTTCTTAACAATATAATAATTACTAATAACAATGGGAAATTATTTTTTACACCTTTAAAATTATATTGCACGATCTACTACTTCCTGCATATGATGCACTTTGAGAGGTGTGCGTGCAGTTGATATATTGTATGGAATGTTCTGATCCAGTTTCTCACGTTCCAGTATCGTTTAGTAAACCGTTTTACAAAGATTTTTTTTCCAGACAATTTACGAGCATAAAAATAATACATTGATTGCATTGTTATTATATGCCGCCCGTTCACATCAATCTATTTATGCAGATTCTGCACGAAGCAATCATCCGGAAGTTTGCATACAGCACGAGCTCAATGTGAACTATTTTATCTTGAAGAAATATTTAGACAAATATTTTCAGAAAGTACTTTACTAAATTTCAAATAAAACTTCCTACATAACAGTATTAATAAATATTTTATTAAAAATTAATACAAAATATTATTTTTTTTATATAAAATTTACTAAAAATTATTATTTTCATGAAAAAATCAGCGTAGTATATGAGGCATAGCTCTGAAAATGGCGAAGTGGAATGCATAAAATAGGGCTAATGACATTTTACGGAGAGGCGGATATATCCGCCACGTCCTTTAAATTATAATGTGTAAATATTAGTTACAACAGTAGCACTACTAGTATTTTTAACTATCATTGATTGTCATAAAATTAACGTATTTTGAGAAAATAGATACGTTTTATATAAATAATTATTGAAATTTAAATGATCAATGTACAAAAATGAATTATATAATTTATATAACCAGTCTTATGTTACAAAGACTGGTTATACAAACAGATTGTTGAAAAATTATATACCCAATTATTACTAGAAAGGTGTGATTTATGGAATTGTAGATTATTTTGTTATATGAAATAATTCAAACTAAATTAAGACAGAAGTTGCGATAAGTTTAAAGGTGAGAATGTTCGAATGTAATAAGCGCAGGCGAAGAGAACGCATAGAATAGCAGCTAACTTATTTCCTATATGCGAATAATTTAACGTATTTGGAAGATTAAGAGGTAATAGCAAAAGGTTAAAGAGTATTGGTCATTCTTGCAAAATATCCATATGGATGTTGGTTTAAATACAGCAGGAATATAAATATAGAAAGCGTAGGTTTTGCGGAGAAGGACGATCTCAGAAAATTGATGAAAAAACAATGAGATTCTACTACCTACAGTTTTAAGTTTTAAAGGTTTTCTATTGACACATAATAATATTATCATAAAAGACAATTAAAAAAGTAAATGTCATTTATAGTATTTAATGTTTTTTGGTACAAAAATTAATCAAACTTTTTAACAGTATTATCAATTTGACAGTAAAACTAAGACTTTTTAATGGAAATTTTTTAATATAAGAAAAACTTTTGTTTCAATATATTTTATGTATATTTATATTTAAATAATAATTATGTAATAATGAAAATTTAAATATTAATCAAAATGAGGATCGTATTAGATCTACACACGAATTGCACATAAGATTTACGTGAACGATGCAGACTATACGCAATGTCGGATAATTGTAGATTCTGGACGCGTTTAAAAAAATACTTCTTCGGGCTCACGTACATCGAAGAAATGCACTCGAAAAATGGGACAAATGCTTGTCTAACAAAGACTTTAACATTGTTTCAACAAAGTTAGAAACAAATATTTTAAGAAGAAAAAAGTGCTTTCATTTTAGTTTCGAAAATTTTAATCATTTTTTGGAATGCACCGTTCCTAATAACGCAGATTTCACTTCGCGAATCAAAATTCGCCTTTCATTGCATACACAATCTATGCATAGAATCTCATACATTCACCTCATGCTAAATCCACGATTAATTTAATAAAAGGAATTGTGTTTCCTTTATTCGTTTTTGGTTTGCTGTTCTTGTCTTGTATTATATTTTTTTTTGATAGTAAATAACAAAGCTGCAGCGAAGAGATTACGCAACGAGCAGACTTGATCTAGTTAAGAGCTAGCATCCGGTTGGGACGGCGCGGGGAAACTACGCCGAGCACAATGCGAAGTGGATTTTCCGGTTGAATGAGAGTGTCGCGAAAGTGTTTCACTTTTCGAACCGTTTTTCCAAAGGAGAATTGATCCCACGAAAATGAAAATGACAAAAAAAAACTCAATCCGCGCCGCTGAATTACCGTTGACTAATTACGGTGAATTGAGGAAACTCTAGATAAAAATTAAACTCGGTGTATTACATGAATGTGCATACATTTGCGGTGAAACTCGATGGTGGAAATGGAATTAAAATATGTATAATAAATGATCGGCTGCGTTTTGCTCGGTTATGGGTAATTCAGCGGATGTTCTGTATAAAGAATTCTTATCTACACACTTCTTGGTTGCAAAATACGGCCGATCGGAATTGGTGCTTGGATCTGGGGTGGATTGCGCAACGGCCGTGTCGTGGTTAATTGATTCGGCACGAAATTGCCTTCTCGAACGATGTCATAATTTTTATTGACCCAACTAATTATCTCAACGTGCAAGAACACACTTTTCAAATTGCCCTAATCGCAGCTTTCCCAGCGTAGACACACATTTTCATTTTCGTATCAATTCTACCGAAATCAAATAAATTACGCAACGATTCCGCATTTCCTAACAACAACAACAAAATATAATCTTCAATTAAACTTATCAAATGCAGAACATATGTTTCTCGGCTGCAGAATAAGAAGTAATACGCTCTCATACATAGCAGATACCAAAAACCTGGTGAATAACGAACAAAGTCCGCTGGTAAACGTACTTTCACTGCTTTAATATAATTCTAAAATTTATATATAATATGTTTATTACGAAACGCTCAAGCGCTGAGATTAAAATCGTTCGACTTGTAATTTACAAGAGCAACACAACTGAAAATAGGTTTCTCTGTACGACAAAGAGACTCGCCTTACTCGCATTTAAAGATGTAACTATTGATTCGAATTATGTAACGTGCAACATTAATTAAATGAAAAGTTTAATTAATTTCAGTTCCTAATTCGACAAGATACAATTCAATGTCACATTTTTATTTCTTGTTTTCTTGACTTAATTATTTCACGAAAATGTATTTTTTTTGGTAATTTTTTTTTGCTAAAAATTAAAAGTTTCGTATAATTCACACCAAATCGTTAATTGACGAACGAATAAACCGCATATTGTGAATGAAAGCGTTGCCCTCTTATTGCAAAACAAATATGTTTACTTTCTCCTAGTTATTCTCATCCGTTTTGCCAATAAGTGTGCAAGAAATGCACTTTGAAACCCACTAAAATATTTTGAATGACATTAATTTTTGTGTAAATAATTTTTTGCAACTTTCATACTAATTCTAAGAGCTTTAGTTGGTTGTAGGAAATAGTATTTGTAATCTACATTTACTTCACACATGAACATCATCCACAAGATCTCATAACATATTTTGTTAAGACTTAAATCCATGTCCAATCTACTAAATATAATGAGTCTAATAAAAATCTAAATTTCGAAGATACAAATTGTTATAATTACTTTGATTACTTCTAAAACATAAGGAATAGTTGTAAAATATCATTAATGAAGCGCTATAATAATATTTTATTTTGTTTAAAAAATAACAAAAATAATCATTTAATAAGTAACGTTTTTTTTATGACATTGCACAAATCTTGATTCTAAGTTCCCATTAAAAAATTTTTCGTTTTCTGTTAAAATTTCATTACATTAACTTAATATAAAAAAAAGTTGTACTTCTTATTTAATACTATAATTTGGAGCATGAGAAAATAGTTATGGATTTGAGGACTATTACAGTTTAAAAAATTGTAAAAATGTTGTTATAGCTCTAAAAAATTACTGCTCTAAAAAAAACTTGTTAATTTTTGTTGCTGTTGTTTGATGTCTTTCATGTTGCACTATATTTTGGTTTGAGTAAAAAAAAGTCTACAAGTAAATGTTGAGGTCATTTTCTAAATGTGTTCTGAATACACGTGCAAATTGCAATGTATGAATTATTTATGAAGAACGAAAGAAAAAATGTAGATTTGTGACTAATAGATGTTCTTTTTTCCATCGAAATATGCCTTAACTTCGTCTTATGTGCCGATAAACAAAATTTTTATTTGAAATTTCAATTATAAATATGGAAATTCATGAAAATCGTCGGCAAGAAATATCATGTTATATTCGTATTATTATTTAATCTTTCTTCACTTTAAAATTACGATAAGTATAATGTTTTTGTGTTTAATCAACTTTATTTTTTTTATATATATTTTTGTAGAAAATAATTTAGGAAATAAATGCAATATGTTTTTCAATTAGTTTTGAAAGTCAATAATTGGTACAAGGTAAAAGTTTTGTGGAACAAATAATTTCAACAATTATTTACGTATTGTATTGTATAGAAATCATGGAGATGTTTCTTATATTTTTTTTACTCTTTTTTCTTTCTTCACATAACAATTGCAACTAATTGAATCTATCTAAAACATATGTGCAATAAAGATTTAAGTTTATAATGAATGTATGCTTTTCTCTTAATAAATACAGAAGTTCAACATGTTATTTTTCGGAACTTTGAACAAAAAATATAAAATTTGTCTAATAATAATAATATTACAAAACTAATTATAAAATGATGAAATATGATAATTTAAATTTACAAAATGCAATTTATTTGTTGTTTTCTTTGAAACATAAATGCGTAAAGTGAAGACATTGAATTTCTATGTAGAAACTCACTTAAAGCAATAACTTTGTCATTGCAAGATGCGCGGGTTTGTTTTCTCACGAAGTACTACTACTCTCTTCATAACCGAGAACTTGAAACAAAAAAGTGTTGCAAATATTCGTGTATCACGAAGAGTTTCTACGATTTCAAGTTCTCGGTTATTAATAAGAATTCATAAAATTCGTATTTTTAAAATATTAATACATAAATTTAAAACGTCAATGAGATGTTTATTAGTACTTAAATAATGTATACTTTCTTCTTGTAAAATTAAATATTAATAGAAAAAGTAATAACTCTCAATTTGATGATTTTTGTGTGTAATATTTTCGTTAACAAAAATCATCAAACTAATTTATATTAATATTTTCTTGTTATTTTTTGAAAATATGTACAATGTAATGTAACAAATATGTTGATTATTATTGGTATTAATAATATATTTATGGATTTTTTCTGAGTCATAAAAAAGGAGAAATAGAAAGTGCATGATTATATTATATTGATCAATAACTTTCCAGCGTAGAGCAATAGCAAGAAAAAAGTATATTCAAGGAAATACAGAAGAATTAAATAAAGTTTTTTTAATTATTTAATAAATTAACATGACAATTGGTAACAATAGTAAAAATCTTAACAATCTTAATATAAATGTATATTTATAGCCGGATTAATTCTTATGCAATATACACTAGAATGCTTAAATTGTTTAACGTATTGCGTAATTTATCGAAAAAAGGCAATGATTGCAAATTTTTATTTTACAGCCGACTTCTGGTTGTAAAAGGCTATCGAACTCTGATTTTATTTATTATATCATTTTGTTACGATTAAGTTAAATTAATTATTTGAAGTGAGGAAAAAGATAAAGAAATAGTCGTCTATTAATTACATCCCACACAGATAAACGTCACAAATTCCACTTTTATTTTTCTTGAATCTAATTTCACTCACGCTTTTTTTTATTAAGAAAACTTTACAGTTTTTATAGATGAAATTTTTTTTGTTTGATGGATTTCTTATTATGTATACAAATATTACTAATCTTCAATCTAATGTCACTCCTGGTATTAACAAAATTTTATCATATAAATCAGCGTTAAATGTTTGATGGGACTCGATATGACAGCTGTCACTTTTAAGAAAATTGACAGCTGTCAAAAATATACAATAAAAAGTTGTAACACTCTAGTAAAAGGTATAGAAACGCTTATTATATTTATTGCAACCTAATAAAAATTAAAAACATATTTTTTTATCAAAAATAATTAAAAAAAATTCTGTTCTAAATATAGATATTAATTTAATTCTATGATTAAAAATTAATTTATATTAAATGTTTAATTACTTTGAAATTATTAAATTATAAATTTATATTATAATATTACTTAAAAAATGTATAATTTTTGAATTGAAATTGTTGTAGTTGTATTTTTGCAATGCAAAGTGTTCTTTAATGAATTAAAATAATGATCCTTTTAGATATATGCAATGAGACAACATTTATTCAATTAAGTCTGAATAGGATGTAGTATAATTTAGACAAGCGTTTGTTTGCAAATAGCGTGTTTATAAAAAATAAATGATAACTTTCTTAATTTATTTAAATGAGTACAAGTGTGTCATATAAATTTCTCGTCGTTTTGGATGCAAATTTTAATGTTAATTATTATAAAAGGTTATTGATTTAATTGGGAAATTGAACTTACCGTAGGTCTCCTTTGCGCCGAGATGGAAGCCGCGACGACGAAGAGCGTCGCGACGATCAGGGCCGTCCTCATTGTTCACACACTGTGTACTTCCTTTATATTATCAAAAAATGTACGGAACTATTATTCTCACTTAAACTACCATTCAGTACTAGGACTCAACGTAAAAAGGTAATGGTAAGAATCAATCCACGCGTCCGTAATCCTTTGATCCACCACTTCAAGTCCTGCAAAGAAGAGAAGAAGAAAATGTTCTCGCAATTAAAATCGGTTCGTGCGTTTTATTATTTACATTTTTCTCGTATTATTTGAAATGATGTGGAGGAAAAATAAAATTACGTAAATTGCAGCAACAACAAAAAATAACATCTACAAGAAACAAAGCGACGAAGGAATTAATAAATTGCTTCTCGTTCTATGTATCTCGGAATGATGATATTGTCCAGATGTAATGCAGCATGTAATTGAAGCGGAATTTCTTTTCATGCGTTATTCTTGTCTTTGGTTATTAAAAAATTAGTGTAGAATGCAGAAAAAAAGTTCTTATTTTCGGTTATTAAAAAAATTAACAGATAAAAATGCAGGATAATGATATAACTTTTATAGTTGTTAAGGAATTATAAAATGTATATAAAAAAAATAACTAACCGCATGTTTGCAGAGTAATCCCAAATTGATAAATAAAAAAATATTGTACACGCACAGAAATTTGGGGAAGTTTGTGTTATCTGCAGGAGGTGGTCAAAAGAGTGCTTGCCTCGTGACGGCTGACGATGGACTGAGGGACCGATAATAAATTTCCAATAAAAATTTCTCAATAGCGATATGAAGGAAACAGCACGAAAATAAAAATAAAAAGTGTATCAAGTTCCCTCTCACTTGGAAACCTGTACGGCTGCAATGTCCTTTCTCCTCGGCCCGAGACAACTTGGTGAGGGGGATCCAATGAAGAAGGAAAAAAAGAGCTTTGGTCTCCTGCTGTAGTTGTAGTTTGTAAACCGTAGTGGGGACTGACCGCCTAACTCTGCTATTATTGCTGTAGCTGCAGCAGCACCAGCAGCAGGAAGAAATCGTGTATATTATTTATTTGTATTCTTTAATTCCATTCGAGCCACTTGACGGCCGGCCGCTAATAATGAAAGTCGAAAGACCGAAAGGCCATGCGGAAAGAAATCGACGGTACCGGAGACCTGGAGGATGTCGAATTGGGAATTCACTAATTTCCAACGCAAATTGCTTGTACCCACGCACCGCAAAACTGGCAAAATAAATGTGCAATTATGGGCTAAGCCCATTGTGTGTTCGAATCGAATCTAACGAACCAGACAACGCTTATGATTATGAATAATAACAATAGTTTCGAATTTATGCGAAGGAGACAATTTTGTTGGCTTCAAATCGGTTAAACTTTATGTTAAAAAAAATGCAGGTTAGTAACCTGAATCGAGAAATTTAACAAAAATAAGTAAAATCTAGAATAACAGATTTATGTTGACTTAAAATAGGTGAAATTTGAATAAATGGTATTATTATATAGTTATTTAATCAAATCTAATAAAATCAATTTGTGTTAAATTATAGATGCATACATTACGTGTAATTATTAAAATCTATTTACACATAGTCAGGATTATGCAAAGCAATTTGAAATGAGTATTTTTAGAACATAAATAGATATAGAGTTATAGAAAGGTTTAAATAAAAGTTTATTAAATACTAAATCAAAAATCATAATATTAAAAATAAAGTTAAAACTGCATTCACTAAATCAAACTTCAAAAATTTTTATTTTCTTTTATATTATAATTTGAACTGAAGCTTTATTATTTTCATGTATATTGTAATAGATTGTTTTATAACAAAAATAAAAAATAAAATTGCATTTATTTGTAATAATTTAACACAAATAAAAAATTAAATTCGTAACCAATTTAAAATAAAATTAATTATTTAAAACCAGGAACACTTTCCATAAATAGTATTGATGAATGTACATTTAATTACGGTATAATTAGCATTAATAATCAAGTTAAATCAATTAAAATCTCGCAATCTAAAACTACAAATAAAAATAATATGACTTTTAAATTTATAAGGCAAGATGGTATGTACCGAACAGATTTAAACTGTAAGTTAGATCTTGAATTAGTTACGGCTTGGAGATATGGGGAGACGCTACAGAAAAGAACAGAAAGTCAAAATATAATACGTCGATAACAATTCAGATAATTACACTAATTCATAAAATAATCATATTTCATAGACACATACGTTACAAAAATATAGTAATATATATGTTCATAATTAATTAATCAAATTAAGATTTTATATGAAGATATATCAGCGTTTCTAAAGATTTCAGCTGCGCAATCTATTTTCTATTATTCCTTGTATTTTCATTTGTTTCTTGTTATATAACCAATCCAATTTCTAATAGTGTTTTACCTTTGACAGTAGGTGACAGCTGTCATTTTGAGAAACGCTTTTATCAACAACGTAAATTTTATTGAAGTTTTTTTTATCTGTAAAATATAAATATTATTACAACTTATTTAATATTTATCATGAAATTAGCATTGTTGTTTTAAAATAATAGTTGATTAATTTTTTATTACTTTGTATTTCTTGAAACTTCCGCATCCTTTCATTTTCTTTCTAAATATATTGAGCATCATCAATCTTCTGAAATAACCAAATCTAATATTCGAACATTAAAAAGAAATGTAATTATATAATAATATTAACGTTTATTGCAACAATCAAATAAAATCATGACCATAGGCATTTTCTCTCAAATAATTACATGGATAATGTATCAAATTAAAGATTAGTTTTTATTAAATAATTCTGTTTCAGAACTGAAGGAATTATAAACGTAGCAAAAAATGAATGAAACGTTATTATGTCTTATTATTTATAGATATAAAAGTATCATTAAAACATAAATGATAAAAAGTACTGATTGATACGTTACTATTAATTATATAAGATGATTTCGAATCGTCATGCTAGAGGCGAGAGATGGCATAATGTGTTTCATCGATTAGGAAAGTCGGGAAATAATAAAATGTTACTCTTTGGAAGCACCTGTTACACAATTCACTTGATTTTAATCAAAGTTTAGTTACAAGGAAAACATCAATATGTTTTATGTCTGATTCTCATTGTGAACGTAGTGACAGCTGTAACCATAAAGAATTAAATATAATGACATAAATTTAATTTTACCACAACTGTTTTAAAGAGAAAATAATATTTTTTTATAATACAACATACAAATAGTCTGTACACAGTTTTTTTTTTATATATTCGTCAAGTAATTTTCAATTTTCATTAAAGTCATCTTTAAGACTATAAGTTGGTGCACCTGCTATAAACATTTGCAGCAGATGTCAAATATTAAAACTTTAAATGTCAGTCGTAGTTTAAAAACATATAATCAACATTTTTTTTATTATGTCCTATAATATTTTATATACAATCAATTTGTTCAAACATAGTGTTTATTGTGACAGTTGATCTATTGATGTTCCTTTTTGTGTATTTGCTGCTATCTTCATCCTTCGACTTGGGTGATGAACGTCGGCCCTACGGCTGTAAACACCGAAAGGAACTCACAAAGGGACTGGCATGACTGGATATGAATCAGTAGTCCCAATTCGTGAGAAGGACGACTCCAACCTTTGGAATATGAGTTTCCCTTTTAAGCAGCAATTGTAGGTAAAAAATATCTGTAAGTAAAAAAAAGTCATATTTTCTAAAATGTATTGAAACTTTATGTTAAGTTTACACTAATTTCTTAAGGTTATTGGCGCGCTATCCAACATATATGTTTATAGTTGTACGGTTGCAACCTAAATACTAAGAGTATTTCACTAGTTCCTCACTTAGACACCAGGTGACAGCTGTCATATTAAAAAATATGCAACCTAATATTGCATTATGCCTGTCATATTGGATAATACCCGAACTCACATGTCAGTACAATTACAATTGTAATGAGTTTTAAAATTATGCTAATACTCATTTATATAATTAAATTTAGATATATTAAAAAATAATAAGATAATTGTTAAAAAAAAATACGATTGTTAAACTATAAAATTAATGTTTAGTATATAAATCAGTGGCGTATCTATAATTATATTAAAATTAATTGTAGCATAAATCTCCTGAAATAGATTAATTTAAGATTGTAGCAATTATTGATTATCCATTCCAGAGAAAAGGGCAAAATAATCAAAAGATTATTATACTTTTTCCTACATTTACTAGAATTATTATTTATTTGCATAATAAGTAGATTATGCAAGACAACTGTAAACAAAAGTACATTGCATATGCAAACAACAGAATTACGCGAGACGCAATAGAAAGAAATGCAGTTTATAAGTATTTTATGTATTGCGAGATAAAAAAAAATAGAGAACCATATATTTTAATTAAATTATACACATATCGTAAACAACTATATAGAGATGGTATCACTACTTGAAAATAATAAGTATATGTTGCAGCAAAGTCTTACAGACCTTGGGGCGTTTTCGACACAGATTTTATCATTTAACATTATCGTTATATGCAGATATTTTTATTCCTTTTAACGTATTATTTTATTTTAACAGTAATATATCTTCATTTCACATATCTTAGACAAGTATTTTTTTATGGTAAAATATTTTTTTTTTAAATATTTTGTATTTAAAATATTTTTGATAATAATAATAAGTGTTCTCTAAATACGGAAACTAAAGAAATGCAATATTGTTATTGCCTTACTGTGAGATGTAAGATTACCGAACTCTGATCTTAGTTCTTGGGAAAACTACTCAACCAAATCTATCTCAGAAATATTTCTCTTTGAAGTGAGCAATAAATCTACAAATATTCAGGTGAAACTCAGCAACTCATTATTCCTTAATAGTGCCGATATGCATGGTACAATAAGTATTAGGTAACTTATGGAATATATTTCTTATCCAAACAATAAATATTTTGTTTCCTTTTATTGAATATTTTTCTTTTACGCCCTGAATATTAAATATTATCCAATCCAATAAATCAACAAAAAATATTAACATTTGATTTGCGTAATATGAATTATATAATTTTTCAACGATTTTTAATTGGTTCAATTTAAAATGAATATTTTTACGCTCTACTTACTTAATGTTATCCGAAGCAAAATATTCAAATTGATAACGCTGCAAATATTAATATTTGAAGGAAACTGCTGATTTTACAAGGACAATTCGGTATCGGACTCGTCCTGCACAAGCCGCAATTCATGACATATTTAAATAAATCATATGTATTATGCAAGCGGCATTTGCGCATTCTGTAAAAATAGGCCGTGAGCACTGGAATAATATTAAAAAAAAAACTGCGACAGGGTAAGCAGCAGAAAGTACACAGCGAGAAACAATAATTATTGGAAACAGCAAGGCTAATTACATGTTGCAACGGTAAACTACGATATTAATACGAGTTTAATGATTTCAGTTATCTTGCGTGTGAGGTAGGTTAGTGCTGGAACTGAATCATATATTAATTACTGTGAAATTCGGTCAAGAAAACCTGATCAAATGTTATTAAGTTTATATTATTCCGATTAATTGCATTGCACCCATTGTGCATTGAAAATCAATCAAATGATTTGAATGAATAATTTTATTAATACGATTACATTTGTTATAGAAAATTATTTAGTTATGAATAATTTATAATTGATTTTATGTTTTAATTTCAATCAATTATTGATATTTATTTTATAAATGAATAACGAAAACTAAAATATCTAATAATTTAAACAAAAAAACTTAACAACTTAATTTTTTATTTCCAGCGAGTTTCAACTTTATTTATTTATTATGTATTAGCTATTTGGAAAGTCATAATATATTTGGTCTCTTCTTAAGTTTAACCACATGTTTAACATCTGTCTATGTGAATCTTTTCTTAAAATATTAAACTTATAAAAAAAGTATTTACTTAATATTTGACAAAAAATGTTGATTAACCAGTTAATCTTATTATATTTAAAATGTATACTAGTTAGTATACATAATTAGAAAGTTTACTCTAAACCAGTGATTTTCAACCTTTTTTTCCGCGAGACCCAACATATCTGTTTGTAGGTGTACTGCGAACAATAGTTTTACCACTTGACACATAATGACAGCTGTCATTTCACGACTCATTAAAAAATTAAAACACACCAATTTTTGGCGATGCTTAGTTTATTGCTATTTATTCATTGTATAATGCTTTTTATTTAAATTACAGGAGATACGCTTGACATTTAATCTTTTTTTCCTTGCGATATTTGTTTGTAGGTGTACTGGGAGCAGCAGTTTTTCACAAGTTCTTCACGTTCACACCTAGTGACAGCTGTCATTTTGCGACCTATTAGAAACAAAAAACTAACCAATTTTGGGCGACCCATAGGTTAAAAAACGATGCTCTATACCATTTTAGTTTATTGCAATTTGTTAAATGTGCAATAATTTTTATTTAAATTTCAGAAGATTTGGTTGATTTTCAATATTTTTGCAGCGCGACCCAAAATATTTATTTCTAGTTGTACAACGAACAACAGTTTTTCACCAGTTCCTCGTTTTGACAAATGCTGACAGCTGTCATTTTGCGATTCATCGAAAATGAAAAAAAAAAACAATTTTAAGCGACCCATAAGTTGAGAAACACTTTAGTCAATATATTTTTCAGTTTATTGCAATTTATTTATAATTGTATAATATTTTTTATTCAAATTTTAGAAGATTTGGTTGATTTTAAACTCTTTTGCAGCTCGACCCAACATATTTGTTTTTTTTTATTTTACTGAGACCTACAGTTTTTCACCAGTTCTTTCTCACTTTGACACATGGCGACAGCTATCATTTCGCGACCCATTAGATATTTTAAAACGACTCAATGTTGGTCGACCCATAGATTAAGAAACGTAGCTTATGTATAGTTTTAATATTAATTTCGCAATGCTTTTTCTTGAAATATCAGTAGATTCTGTTGGCAACATATTTGTTTATTGTACAGCGACTCTCTTGACAGATGTTGACAGCTGTCATTACGTGATTAAAAATTTATAACAGATCAACTTATGAATCAGTTGAGAATCGCAGCTATAAACTTTATATATAGCAGTTTCTTGTAATTTGATAATTGCGCATTGCTTTTTATCAAAAATTCAGAAGATTTTGTTATTTATCAGAAATAAACTAAATCATCTGTAAACTACTACAAAACAAATTTATTAATTGCATTTTTCAAGTGCATATATAGATTTTTTATTAATAAATTTAAATGAAAACTACTATTACTAATCTTGTAGCCAAGACACGAAATATTTATTTAATGATTTAATTTTAATTATCTCACCGGATGTGCACACCCAAAAGCATTTTGTTCAACACATAGATAAAAAATCTGTTATATTTTGCAATGTAATCCGCTTTTTTTTTCTATTTGTGGTAGGTAGACAGCTCTCTTTTGAATCATGATCTTACGAACTGTTGTATAATAGTTTACTCTTCTTTTACTTTTACCATTGGTAGCAATCAGATATTTTTTATAGTTTGCCTCGAGCTCCAATGATCGTTAATCGATGAAAAAAGGCACTCCTGTTCCTCCAAAAGGAATTAAGAAAGGAAGAGTCAATTGCATTTAATTCTATTATATTTAGTTTTATGTAATTTTAATTAAAGTTTTAATTGAAAAGAAATATCTACAAAATTAATTTAATTAACTTGAATTTCCAATTTATTCATTTGTGATAAAAATATAAGCATGATAAACTGAATCTAAATAAATTAATAAAGAAAATTTTGATAAAAAATAATGGCAAAGTTCATTGTATCCTAAATTTCTTTTCATTTCGATAAATAAATTTATTTTATTGGCAACTATTGGAAAACGGCACAAATCCAAATGAGAATCTTTGAATTTATAAACTAAAAAAAAAATAGAAAGAAAAAGTTAAAAATAATTAAATTCCATAAAATTGAATTATGACAAAGCTATTTCGTTTCGTATCTTCGAACGTCGTGCAACATAAATAACTTTCTCTAGATTTTTATCCATCCCATCTTCTCCTACATCTTCACATATTTCAATCAAGCAAAGTAAATAATAAAGAGAGAAAAAACAAGTCTACGTTAATTAAGTAATTAATATTTGTTGGATATTTCATTTAACCCAGATTGAAAATTTCCCATTGATATTCAAGAAACCGCATTACCGTCGATATGGAGCTAAGGTCTTTCGCCTGAAAGTACGAAGCTAATTACCGTAATACACTTCGAAATACCGTATGATTATTGCGTTACGAAATCTGATAAATCCTTCGTAGTAATCGGGAAATTATACACATTCGCATATTGTTTATTCAATTTAATTTTATGCATAAATGAAGATGATTTTGTAAAAAAAAAGAGAAATCCATACTTTGTATTTATTTAATTTCGATTTTTATTATTTTTTTAAATGTCAGGATGATTTCCACTGGTTTGCATATGCAAATTTTGGGAATCTCCGCTTCGTCCGGAATTTGAACGGACATGAACTATTTGCGTTATGCCGTGTATCCTCGTTCGCTATGTACGAAAATCAATGAATTAGAATACTTCGCCGCTATATTAAACGCTTTTTACGTAATGCCGTGCATAAAGCTATACCGCCTGTTGACTTATGCACGCTAAAAATTATACTCTCTTCCGTCTTATTGCGTAAACACATTCTAACAATCCGTACTAAAATTATAACTTGTTTTATTTACTATAAATACTTTCTACGCTATACACATTAAGTATGTAGAAACGACGAAAAGAAAACTCGTCTATTAAATTTTTTTTTTTCAAAATTTTATTAAACTAATTCCATTTTGAGTTATTTCAGAAATAATCATTTTCTACTTTAAATTTTATGTTATTTGTACATCTGTGTTTTAAAATCTAACTATATTAGATAATAATAGGGAATCAAGTCTTTTTTTTTGGATCATAAATTATGACAAACTAGTGACGGATTATCCATTAAAAAATGAGGCACTTACCTAGGAACATCAGGTTTTGGGATATTTTCCTATAGTATTTACAAAATAATGTTTTTAGGGATTACCTAGGATTCCTAAGTATCCTTAATTTGCTACTAACGTTATATTAACTCATAGTATAAGTCATATATAAAATTTAACTATAAAATGTAATATCTAAAAAAAACATCGTTGGACACTTTAAAAATTACTGAAAATATAGTTGGAATTATTGTTAAATAACAATTTTCTTAAAGTGTAAACTATCTTCAAATTAGTGTGACTATTTAGAATAAATTTTGTGTTTAAAAAATATACTAAGAATATCATAATAATTTGCAAAATAATATAAATTAAGATTGAAATTTGGAACGAGAAAGAGAAACTTGAAACAGTCATAATTTTAGAAAATCTCATCACTTAATTTATACAATGTACCAAAAAGTTCCAGTTAATTATTATCAATAAATTTGGAAAACATCTTTTATATATTATAAAATTTATAGCAAATAAAAAACAAAAAATTTAAATGTATTTATGTTATGTTAAAATATAGCAAATTTATTTTATTTGACGTTTCTTTAGAAAATGCCGCAGATTTTGATGAACATAAATGCTAGCTTGTTATGTAATTATTGCTATTAGAAAGGACGATAAAGTTGTTTACTTTAACATTTAAAAGATAAAAATAAAAACTTTTGATGAATTTAAGACTAAATTATTAAATAATTAAATTGATTTGTTTTCGTCTTACATACTCATCCTGGTATTTAACACGATTAAGTTTATTTAAATTTAGTTTATGTTATAAATTTTAGGATTTCAAGGGAACTTTTAGAAAGTTTGGTATGGATTTCCAGAAGCGTAAATTGTTCATTTAGAAAATTAAAGGTGATGTCCAGAAAATTTTTATTTTAAATTTACTCACTTAAGGATTCTTCATAGTCAAATTGAATCTTTTTAACTTTAGTTTCAGCAAGAAAATGTATTATGGATTCAAGAATCTGCAATTTTATTAGCAGCAATTTTCCTTTGATCATATCCAAATTGTCTATAATTTTTCACTTTTTGTATTCTTTCTCATAACATCCTTATACAATCTGACAAATTATAGTTACAGATTGCAATAGCTTCGAGACTGAATTTATATCAAATAAAATACGCTGAGTAAAAATATGGTAAAAAGGGAAAATCTATTCTATAAATCACCTTTCAACATCCAGTTTAACTTTATTTATGTCAAAAAAACAATTTTCTTTTGAATTAGTGGAAAATTTTGTTAAACTCTTATGGGATCTAAACTGTTAACTTATTTGTACAAATTTTGCTACTAACAACAGTTTAAAGGAAAGATTTTTTTTTCATTATAAATTACCAATCTTTAACTTCTATTTGTGACTATATTTAAATCAATGTTGTTATAAATTCTGAAAGTTTACTAACTGATCTTTTCTTAAATTTATATTATTTTTTCTTTACAAATGTAAAAAAGAATCAGGAATTTAAAATGCAATATTTTTTATTCATATTTTATAATATTACTGTATTATAAAAACGCATTCAATTATAATATAGATGAAACTATCACTCGGTCGTTAGAACAAATAAATATTATAATTTATAAAACTATTTAGTTTACTAATTTATGTTTTGATAATAACATATTTTTTATTTTGCTTTAATGAAATTCCAAAGTATCTCAACAGCAAACAAAATAATTAAAAATGAAAGTTGTTCCATTAAATAATAAAAAATGTATCTGATTATCATACCTCGTCTTCCATTTCTTCCTCATCTGAAGTGAATGTAAATTGTAATCTTAACCTTCATCTAATAACACGCTTTTAGATAAATACAAGTAAAATAATTCATAATCAATTTTTGTAGTCACATGTCAATGATAAATATTAATATTATTAATAGATATTGTATCTAAAAAAATCTCATATTTCAAAGATTTATTTGTTTAAAATCAGATTGAAATGTTAGTTTAATGCGAAATAATCTAACTAGAAATCAAATAAATACACATAAATTGATTACGAAATTCAAGGGGAATTATTGTTTAGATTACATTTATGTATTAATGAACAACTAGTAATAATTAACTAGATTCACTATCGCAAACAATACGGTAGTTGATTTATATCTGATTTAATTGGAATTTGTTGAAGCAAGTGCGTGTAATATTGTGTAACATTTATAATAATTTATTATAATATTTGTATTTTTCAGGAAATTTTCTTAATAAAGTGAAAATTCATTTATAAAATATTTGTACTATTTAATACTGAAATAACAAACAAAGACAACTTTTTCCCAAAAAAATGTTTAGAACTACGTAATCTGTTGTGTTTTCGTTGATTGGTAAAACTAATAAAATAATCATTGTTCCGTGGAAAACTTACAACGAGCCATTGGAGCGAATAAGAAAAATTCAATAACATTAAGTTACCCAGAACCGATAACCATATAGCATTGCGCATTGTCAAAAATTTAATTCTAAATTAAACTAGAAACCGGATACAAGTAATATTCGAATCCTTGTATCGGATTAACGATTATACATTTTAAACCATTCACTAGATTTCTCTATTTGTAATCTGAACGTATTACTAATATTCAGTATAATTTTTGTAATTGTAACTTAAGCTTACATTATTTTTTACAAAATTAATTATACTAATTATTCTATTTTTTCAATTTTGTAAGTAGCTAATGGTTAAATTAAAATTAACTAAATTTAATTAAAAAAATAGAACACGGAGATTCTTTTAATTTATTAAAGATTTGTTTAATCCTTTAGCTTTTTTCTACTTTAATCCCATTGAAAGAAAAATTGTTTCAGTCAACTTCTTTATATTTTGTGTATTGTAATTGACAAATATCGCCAAGAAATCAGTAAAAATTATCATGTTATAAATTTTATGAAATAATTTTGTAACTTTGTTATAATTTTATAATAATTATTTTAAAGTAATATAAATTAATTATTAATCACAAAAATAATAATTTCATTTCAAATAATTTGAATTACTAGGCAAAGCTATAAATAATGATTCTCTGTTATTTTTTCATCTGACTTATTTTTTATGAATAGCTTTACAATTCCAAAATTTGGTTTGAAAATTGATTTTAGATTCTAAATATTCTTTTAGTCGAGACATTTTCTAAATCTTTGTAATCTTGTTTTAATTGTTTCAAGTGGTTCGTATTGAGTTGTATGTTATCAACGTTAATATTATATTTTTAATAGCCGACAAGTTGCAGTAAATTTTCATAACATAAAAAATCATTTCGATTTAAAACTAATCAATTTTCGAGCAAAATTTAATTATTTTAACAACATTCATATTATTCCCTGTAATTTTGTTTGAATAATTTTAAATAAAGAAAATACATATTTTTTTTATTTATTCAATTTTGTTGCCAAAAGTTTATTAATTTCCAAAAAAAAATCTTTTAAATTTCAATGAAACCCTGAAAATAATTGCCTTTTAACAATCAACTAACTTTCATATGAAGAAGAAAATGGTTATAGATTTCATAATTAAATAATCCACATCAATATTATATTTATATTCCATATATAATTCCATAAAAGTTTTGAGTAATTCTCTTTTGAAATTAGTTTAAAGAATGATTTTCCTATTGGTTGTTCAATTAAATACCTAAATGTAATTTTGTTTTAGGACCACTGCTTTAACTTTTATACAAGGCAGACACATTCCCAAAACTAGTAATACTACAATTGCAACATTCCCTTTTGGTTCAGCAATTTTGGCATCGGATGAGAACAGCCGGATTCTGAATATCTACAGGAAAATTTAGGTAAATTACAGGAATGCCTTAGAAAGTGGAGAATCATCATCAGTTAACTGAAACTTATAGATATCACATCCGTACTATAGAAAGACACCTAAATTACAATAAGTCTTAATATCCAAAATCTGCCCAAAACAACGAAAGTCAAATATTTAGGCATGCATCTTGAGAAGTCTTATTTAGAAAGATCACATTTGTGCTAAGAGGGATATAAAGTTTATAAAACTCTGTTGGTTATTAGGGCAAAGATCGGAATTATTAGTAGAGAATAAATTATGTATACACAAAATAATAAGATTTCAATATAAATGTCTGTAGAAAGACACTTAAATTACAATAAGACTTAATATCCAAAATCTGCCCAAAATCAACGAAAGTCAAATATTTAGGCATGCATCTTAAGAAGGCTTATTTGGAAAGATCACATTTGTGCTAAGAGGACACAATTGGATATAAAGTTTATAAAACTCTGTTGGTTATTAGGGCAAAGATAGGAATTATCAGTGGAGAATAAATTATTTATACACAAGATAATAAGATTTCAATCTAAATGTCTAAGAAATATTATAAAAGCCCTAAATGTCTAAGAAATATTATCAAAGCCCAGTTATACATCAAGACTTAATTACATAAAGTCCTCTATATCGATCTCGTAAAAGATACAATACCAATTCATGTTTAGTAACATATACGAAGAGACCATTAAATTTAGTATATAGATTTATACCCAACATTATTTTTTTCTTAAGATAGGTTCAGCTTGTTGTTTAATATTCATTGATAACCGATGTATAGCCTTGCGGAGCATCGGTTATTATATAATGTTTTTTTTATAATTAATAAATTAAATAAGTAGTAATATTCATTGATAACATAATAGTATTTTTGTAAATGGATTTCACTTTTTTCACTATTTTTTTTAATATTAATTAATAATGTACATATTGAATAAACATATTGAAAATTGTAGTTAATCTGTAGATTTGACCGCATATTTTTCTATCGTTGCAACTATAAATATATGAATAACAAAAGCGGTTTTATTGCATATTATTGGTATGAATCACAATTACAATGCAGTAGTAGTTATGAAACGTTTAAAAAGTAACGGTTCTCCTGATAAAAACCTTTATATGTATCTAACATATTATCAAAACTATCAATATTTAAAAACAATTTAAATAGGATGGGCATAAATGAAATGCGTGATAAGATAAGGATAAAAATAGTATAAACTTTCAAAATTTCCACCAATCCACCTTACAAGTATCACGTGCTTCAGGCAACCAGACTTACGCGTCCGCACGATTTTTGCCAAATTACGTTTACAAAAATTTGATTATTGGCAATATTCCACCACTCGGAGAAGTTTACGAAATTGTAGCACAATGAAAACAATCGCCCGCACTACTTAGTTGGACGGTGGACATCTGTGCTGGTGAATCAACTTCGTAATCGACTAAAAATGAACTGTAATTAGGACAATTAATGTGTGACCTTAAAGTTTTGTTAAGAAAAAGTTAAGAATATCAGCCTACATGAATAATAATTAGCTTACATCACTCTATACAATAAAACGGGAACAGGTTAATACTGGTGCAATAAAATTATGTGATAAAAGTCTAGTGATAAAGTAGCACAATTGTTAAATATGATGGAAGGTTTGAGCACATTGGAGTTAACTACAAGCAATCAGGATGGACCTCCTAGTCCGAATGTGGGTTCGGATGGAGAGTTTGATGATGATTTAGGTGTACCAGAGTCTCTGCTGATTGATATTATTGGGAATTCCAAGGATATTGATGATGGAGGTGAGCATGGTATTTATTTCATTTGAATGTTTATAATCGGTTGTTTTTAGCACCAACATCTGGCAGAATTTCTTTTAAGAATATACACAAACCGCCTATAAAATTTAAATCAATGTCCAGAGATGTATTTATTAAAGGAGAACCAATCAAAGTCTCCATTACAGATTACGAAAGAAATTACACCACACATCTGATTAATCCTTACCTGTAAGATTATTGCATTGTTAATTTAGGATTGTTTTGAAAACATTTAAATTCCTATTAGATACACAATTAGCTTCGAGCATGGTAATTTTACATGGAAAGTGAAGAAGAGGTTCAAGAACTTTATGGATCTTCACCAGCAGCTTATGCTATTCAGAACTTCATTGAATATTCCATTCCCAACAAAAACTCATCGCAAGAGAAGGGAAAGCTTTAGAAACACAGCAACTGCAGATGAGAAAACTGGGAAGAAAAAGAAAATCATGTTGCCAAGGCAATTAAAATAAATAAATAAAAGTTTATCGTAACATTATTAGTTATTTTTTTAGATTCCCTAGGAAACCAGAAGTTTTAGTTCTCTATGAGCACCTAGATCATCGTATGAAGCAGCTGGAAGATTATTTAACAAATCTATTATCTATTTGCATATATAGGTATCATCCAGCAACTGTAAGAATATTCTAATTAGTTTAGATTATTAGATGCATACATTATGTTTACAGATTGAATTCCTTGAAATTTCCCATCTCTCTTTTATAACAGATCTTGGAGTTAAAGGTAAGGAAGGCTTGATTATGAAACGCACTGGAAGCACGCAGCCAGGTCAAAGCGGTTGTAATTTCTTTGGTTGTTTTTACGGATTTTGTTGCATAAGGTTACATAATAATAAGTTTACTTTGGAAACGAATATATAAATCAAATTTTAATTACTTCTAGATGCAAGCATCTGTGTAAAGATGTTTTATGCGCTACGTGGAGGTCGAGGTGGTTTTTTGTAAAGGATACCTGCTTCGGTTACATAGATCCGTCCGATGGGAGAGTAAAATGCGTGATTCTGTTCGATCAAGGTTTTGAAGTAGCATCGGGTTTATATAGTACAGGAATGAATAAGGGGTTTCAGATTCAAACATTAAGTAGGCAAATTGTAATAAAATGCAACACGCGCGGACAGAAGAAAGCGTTTATCGAAGCTTTGAAAGATGTATCTTCTACTACAGGTTTTTTAATATTACTTAATTATATATACAAATGTTTATTTTTAAAAAATGTTTTAATTTCAGCTAAAGATTTTACAAAAGGAAATCCGCATCATTCATTTGCGCCTGTTAGAAGCAATATTACTTCGTGTTGGTTCGTTGATGGTGCAGATTACATGGCTTGCGTTGCGGACGCTTTGGAAGGAGCACAAGAAGAAATCTTCATAGCCGATTGGTGGCTCAGTCCAGAAATCTATTTGAAACGTCCGGCTGTTGAAGGGGAGCATTGGAGATTGGACAGAGTTTTAAGGAGAAAAGCTGTAATAATTTAAACGAAATTCACAGAGAAAACGTGTAATTTATTTTTAATAATTTCCTTACAGGAGGCAGGCGTCAAAATATTTGTTTTACTTTACAAAGAATTCGAAATGGCGCTCGGATTGAACAGCTATTACAGCAAGCAGAAGTTAAGCGGATTGCACGAAAATATAAAGGTACTCAGGCACCCGGACCATGCTAAAGTCGGAGTCTTCTTCTGGGCCCATCACGAGAAAATTGTGGTTGTCGATCAGACTTACGCCTTTTTGGGAGGTGTTGATTTGTGCTACGGAAGATGGGACGATCATCAACATAGGTTAACGGATTTGGGCAGCATAACAGCAGCTACTTTAGATGTGTCTACTTTCATAAAGAGGACTTCCACAATACCTGGAGGAGAAGTATTCCATCCATTACCAAAACCACCTGTACTAGAACTGAGCATCGACAAAGCTTCAATATCTTCTTTGTCGTCGGAAAGCTTGCCACAATTAGAACCCGGCGATAATCTCCTTATGGTTACTAGACCTGACGAGAGATTAAAAATGAATACACCAGAAATGGAGCGGAAGAATGCTTTAATTAATATTAAGAATAACGTGAAGCTGAAAGGAAAGGAATTGCTGAATATGGTATACGGAGAAAATGAAAAGCAAATGCATATGAAGATTGAGGTGAAAGAAAAGCGAGAAATTTCGATATACGAAGACTTGAATGGCTCCGCCAAGTATTGGATTGGAAAGGATTATTGTAATTTTATAGTTAAGGATTTCAACGATTTAGAGTCCCCGTTCATCGATTTCATTAACAGGTATTAACTCAGGTTTTTTTCAATTACGTGAGAAGTAATGGTCTTGTCTCGGAAGGGTGACGACTCCGAGAATGCCATGGCACGATATTGCCGTTTACGTTCAAGGAGCGACCGCGAGGGACGTCTCCCGGCACTTCATAGATCGATGGAATGCCACCAAATTGGAGAAGGCCAAATTGAATAAATCCCACCCGTATTTACTGCCGAAGTCCTACGAATCCCTAGCGGATGTCCGAAACTTGAACCTAAATCTGCCAGAAACGCACAACGTCACTTGCCAAGTAAGTAATTTTAGTCATTATCCAATAGCAAACAAAATTAGAATTCAAGCGAGGCATGCATTTCTTGCTGCAAAACTGCAATTTATTACAGCAACCTAAATTAGAATTCACAAAGCTACAAATTACTTAATATCGTGTTTTATTGCACTTTAAAATTATATAAACGAGCAGAATTTTTCAATTACGAAGAGGACTCTTGTTTCATATCCTCGACTCGTGCAGCAATATCATAAACATCATCGTAAATAATATTAATTGCGCCACGTTTCAATCATATAACATCATATACTGGCTTGCCTCATCACGAAATAATTTCACTTAACTTATTATTTCAATTCTTAATCAACGGCGTTACAGACGTGAGATGCCATTATAAATCGTGTTTAATTTTTCTAGTAAAAATGAAATTATTTATCTATTAAATATGGTGAAAACGCAAAGATGAAACACATTTGTTATTTTCCAGAATGGATCTAATCTTAACAGAGAAGTATATTATCGAGACAGAAAGTAAGTCTGAAATAGACCAAAATCGTCAAAGTTATTGTTGTTTTAATTAAATGTGTATGTTTTTTTTCTTTCTTAGTATAGAACTGTTTTCACTATTGCGTTACATGCACCGTGCACATGTGGTAATCTAGATCGAGTTAGAATGTAGTCATTTAGTATCGTATATTTGTACATCATCATTGAAAAAATTAACAGTATATTCACTAAATTTTACTGTTAAATTTTATAAATTATTGACTAAATTTTGTTTCCAACTCGTTATTATTTTTTTAGTACTTAGAAACTTGTTACTGGCACTTGCAATTTTACAATATTCAATCGATAAAAATAGATTTAGTCAATTGTAATACACGTGTTTCTTTTTCTCTTTTTCTTTAAAAATACATGATAAATCTGTGCTCAATGTAGACACATATAACAAGTTCTAAAAATAAATAGGCCAGCTGAAAAATCGTGTTATTTGTTTTTATTGCCCAAAACCGTTTACTTTATATAATCAAAAAATGCGGTTTGTGCAAAAGAAACATATACACCTATTTTGGTTAAATGAATAAATTGAAAACATTATTTTTGTACATATTTTCAAATCATTACAATTACACACTTCGTTTCGTTTAATCTTAAACATATTATCATACCATGCACCTTCTTACGCAGAGGAATCAATTTAGAAGATTTACACACTTCAGATGATCTCCGTTTTAATTTGTTACTAAAAAATATCTACATTTTGATAAAATAAATGTTTATGAAATACTATTATTTTAAAGATATTTTTAAAATTGATTTATATATTGGTATGAAAATAAATGTTTATGTTAGGTTTTAAGAAGCGCCAGTCAATGGTCCTGCGGTTTTTTGGATGCGGACCACGTGGAGCAGAGCATCCACGAGGCGTACATCGAGGCGATCAGCAAATCCCAGCATTATATCTACATCGAAAACCAGTTTTTCATCTCGATGCCGCAGAGCAATAGAGACACGAGGAATCTGATCGGCGAATCCATCTACAAGCGCATCGTCCGGGCCCATAAGTAAAACCCGCATTCGCATCGCGCCAGACGTTACGTAACTAACTGATTCTTTTCTTTTTCTTGTTCTACCAGCGAAAACGCAACGTTCCGCGTGTTCGTGGTCATGCCTCTTCTTCCTGGTTTTGAAGGAGAAGTCGGGGAGTCGACTGGAACATCGTTGCATGCCATCACGCACTGGAATTACGCATCGATATCGAGGTTCGAAACTAGTTCCATCCGGATTCCAATGCAATTTTTGTTAATTGTTTCATTTTTTTAACGGTTCAGAGGTAAAGATGCGTTGCTGACTCGATTGAGGAAGGCCGGAATTGAAGACCCGACTCGGTACATATCGTTTTACGGCCTGAGGACCCATTCCTCGTTAAACGGTGAACCAATAACTGAGCTGATCTACGTGCACTCGAAATTGATGATAGTGGATGACAAATTGGTAATTTGCGGATCGGCTAATATAAACGATCGTTCGTTGATTGGAAAGCGCGATTCTGAAATAGCAGTGCAGATTGAGGTAAATGCAGTGGACCATAACGCGCTGCAACATCGATATAATCATTTTTTTAAATTTGCAGGATCAGGACTTTGAGGATGGCAGGATGAACGGCAATTCGTTCCCGTGCGGCAAATACGCCGGATCCTTGAGGAAGTACTTATTTAAAGAGCATCTTGGCCTTTTGGGAAGAGAGCACGAGCGAATTAATATTGATATTACGGATCCGATATGCGACGAATTCTATTTGGACGTTTGGTATTCGACGGCCAAGCTGAACACCAAGTTCTACGACCAAGTATTCCATTGCATTCCCACCGATGAGGTCGAGACTTTCAGTCAACTCAGGGAACATATTAAAAAGGAACCGCTTTATATGTCCGAGCTCTCTAAATCCGAACAGATGTTGAACACAATAGAGGTTTGTTAATTCCAATTGATAAACCGACATTATTTTGAAATGTTTTTTTTCAGGGTCATTTAGTTCTACTCCCACTGAATTTCCTGTGCAGCGAAACATTAACACCCGGTCCGAGTACCGTTGAGGGGATGATGCCAAGCGCATTATGGACGTAACTTTAATTTATTACCCTTAATAGTCTCTTTTTTACCCAATCCATTTTTAATTTTAAAATAACTTAAACACATGAACCAAAATGTTTTCATCATCAGTATTCAAAAAAAAGTATTTGCTTTAAACGCATTTATTTTACGATTTATTGTTATAGTTTTGCACTCGACACAATTTTATTATTATTATTATTTTATATGTGTAACCTCAATGGTTACATGTAATAGTTGTTATTATTTTTGTTTGTATACATTTTTAAATTTATTTTTATTCTTAATTGAAACCAAAGTTCAAATATATCACACCATTTAAACATTCAAATGATATTTATAGTGATACATGGAGTACGTACTTTTGTTTAAATGTCTGTATTTTTATGATCGTCCGAGCCACAGACTTTATATGTAGTCTATAAACTATTTATGCTCAATATTGCGATACTTAAAGTGTCTATTATACTCGGGAATAATACTAATGAATGTAATACTTTATTATATTTTAAATTAAACGAAATAATAACTTTCAGCTATAAACTTTGTATAATTATTTTTAGTTAAACTTCTTTCAACAGAAAATCAAATCTAGGTCGTCGGCAAATGTTTGGTTGCTAAGATATAGAACAACAAGAAATAAACATTTTTCAGATGACAGTACAAAACGTTTATTGGTATTTTTAAATAAAGTTTAGTATACAATAATGCCTATTAATTTAGAATTGAATGAGTACTCTTCAATTAAAAAAGAACATTGTAAACTACCACGAGAATTGAAAGTACTTGTGATACAAACAATGTGTTTACATAACGCGATATTTACATGTGACAAGTAAAGTTCAGTGATTTACCTTCGGAATATCATAAGAACGAGCATTTGAGTAAGTAACAGTAATCACTTATTTATTCAATATAAATTATATGCGTTTTCAAAATTTTAAATTTTCAATTTCAAGTTGTATGTTTGGTTGCCTGTATTAATAATTCGATTAACTTTATTATCCACGTTTTATATTTTTAATAATTTATCAGTAACTTAAATTTACTGATAAGTTTGTTTATATTTATTTTTACTGTATTTATCTCTATTTATGTCAGATTTTTACGATTATTTTAATAATAAATAAATCATAATAATTTTATTATTTAACCATTCACAAAGTTGAGATGTAATTAACTTTGTGTTAACTTAATATTAAAATTCGTGACAATAGATTCTTATAAAGTTGAAACATAATTTTATTAATATCATCCTGTATAAAATATAAAAAATTACGTAATTTCACGGTTATTTTAACATCCAATTAAAATAATATTAGATTCAAGTAAAAAGTACATAATTCAACTACAAACTTTTTTTTGTATTCAGTCTAGAGATTTGAATGAAAGATAGGTGTTAAATATGAAAGCAAGTTTAATTGATTATTTAATTACCAATTAATTAAAAAGTTTAAAATTAAGATGTTGACAAATTGCATATTAGAAATTATATAACTAGAGTTTATTAGTAATAAGAATGTGAAAAATCTTTTCAAAAATTTTAATCGAAAAAAAAACTGTTGAATATTTATCGATTTATGTTAGAAATTTATGTTTGCTTGGTATTTAGTAAAGGAATTTATTTTTCTAATTAGTTCAACATTTCAATGTTGCGATATTATCTTTCAATTATAACGCGCTGTCAAAATAAATTAGTTATAAAATATTGTTATGATATAAAATTGTTTAAATAAATACAAATTTTGTTATAATTTTTTTTATAACATGATTTACAAATTAATCTAAATACGAAAGTTACAATTTTTTAAAAATCATAATTAAAGAATGGTCCAAGTATAAGTATTTCACAATTTATTACGAATTTTGTAATCGCTCTCGATGTTAGAAAAGTAAACACCGCGCAGTTGAAATGTTCCTTTTTCCCCGTATTTCTATTTCTCTCGTGAAAACCAAATATTTACGATTACATCTTACAAATAAATATTAGCTTTACCGAAACATGGAGAAGTGAGGAATATAAAAAGAAAAGAGAACAGAGCTCCTAGACCCATATCAGACCACGAACACGTCTCTCATTTTTCCTATTTCTTGGATTTCCGCAGTGCATTTACTTGTGAAAAGAAGAAGAGAGGTGTATCAAAGGCGTCTCCGGTTTCTCTGCTGCGTTCTGAGGGTAAACTCGTAAAGCAAACGGGTTCTAGGATCAGAAACTTTAAAATTATATTCTGGGAACGTGTGGTCGACGAAAAAACAGGTTGGCGATTTGGAAACTGGACAAAATCCGATACGAAACCGAACCGAACAGTTTTATTTGCCCTCTGATCTGATAACGGCGTACAGATAAAAGGAAAAAAATGTAAATGGATGCATTTAATATCCATAAAGATGTTGCAGACGAAAATAAACACAGATTTTACAAACAATTACTGTCAACATTTTGGATGCGATTGAAGCTAAACATTTCCTCTACAGATTTATCTTGAGTCGAATCCAACAGTTTTGGTTATAATTAATATGTTGAAGAAACTAATTTAATAATTTGTATTCGGTATTAGCATAATAATGACGTGTTTATATTTTTTTATATGATTATAATCATAAGCTGAAATAGTTATTATAATATTGTATTAATTTAATATCTAATTAAAATTTAATTTGCTATTAAATCATTGATTCATTAAATTTTACATAATAATATGGTTAACAGATTTTTAAAATGTCCTTGTAATTTCTTTATTCTTAACATTTTTCGATATCTTTGTACAATTAGAAATTACAAATACATTTCTGTAATGCAAATAAATATTACATCATAACTCGATTAACGTTTCCTCTGACAACGAAATCCGCAATTGTCCAAATACTTTGATAGTTCACAAATACCAATTACTAAAAAATGTTTAAATAAAGTTTGGTGTAAAATATTTTCCAGTTTGTACTAGACAAAAATATTCCAAAAAAAAAATGGTTTCGATAATGTCGATGATAAAGAAAATGATGGCAAAATTAAAGAAGTTCCGTGAAAACATGAGAAAAAATGAGTCAGAGTTAAATAGTTTTAAATTATTTGGGATGATATGCACATTGCCCGGAAAATGTATAGATTTACTTAAAAATGAGGTAAAAGTAGATTGTAAATAATGAAATATAAACTGTATCCACATCCCGAAAATATAAACCGTAACTTCATTGCTTTGGAGAATGTGAAAATAATAAACAGGAAAATAGTTAATAAACATATATTTTTAATTGCATATTTTTCAAGTTTGGTTATAAATTTTCAGTTAGTAAAGTTTAATCATCAAAATATTATTACGTTTTGTATAAAATAATATTGAAATCGATTGCTTTTGAAGCTAATTTATTCCAGAAAATTTTCACTGCTAATGCACTTATGACCGCAGGCTTATCCCCATTTAATAATTATAAATTATGAAAAATGAATAATTACATTCACGATAATTGCTAAGAGATTGATTATTTAAATGCTTTAATTATATGCGAGAACGATTGCTCTCGCTCTTCTAAAATTATGTAATCTGGAATGCAGACATAGGTCATGGTATAATCAATAGAATAGTTCTCAAGAAATCATGTTTGTTTGTGAAGCATACGTTTTTATTATAATTTTCGAAAGGCATAAATCGATTCGGACGAAATATAAATTTAAACGTAAACTAGTTTTGGAACCCTTTTTTTACTGATTACATTAGAGAACAATAAGGTGGAAGATTATCTGAGAGGCGCACGAGTCCGGCTTGGCGCATCGCCAGCGGAGGGTGCTAAACAACAAGAAAAAAAAAGGAGGGTGAAAGAGGAAAAATGTTCCCCTCGTCGACAAAATGTTGGCACCGAAGATGCATACGCCAAAAAATGGGATCAAACTGTAGGGGGAGCCTCCCCGAAAAATGCTTTCAAACAGACGTATAGAAAAAAAAAGTATGTATAATAATATGAAATGCACGCATGCATCCGGTCAACCAACCTAGGGTTCAAGTTTACTAGGGGCCAGACTGACCTTGTGTCTGTGGCTATATAACCTGATGCGTAATGCTGCATTCAGATTACGGCACAAAACTCTTTTAGGTTTTATCGATCAGAAAAAAAATAGTTTACAACAATTTATTAATTGTTAAACAAATCCTCAATAATTCGTAATTAAAAAAAGTATTCTCTTTCTATTGCAGAGTCTATAAATAAACTTGAATTTTCGTAAAGACAAGATTTATCAAATAAACAGCTGACTTGCATATAAAGAGACATTGCATCTTTAATTAATAGTTTGTTGCTGTTTTCTATTTAAGACTGATCTTAATAATAACACTTTTTTCTAAATCAAGATAATTTTTTTCTTAAATAAAAAGAAATTATTTTCAATGCAATTTCAGCACTTTTTTAAATCTTTGCTTTTTATCATTTTTCGGCAGGAATTTCTGTAATATTATCTTCGTTGTTAGCAATTTTCCACTAATATATCTTTATCTTCTGCTTTTAATAAATTTCTAACATTATCTTAATTGACATTTTTGAAACCTTTTGATTCTTTATAATCTTATTTTCAAAGTAATTTTAACAGATTTTTAAATCTTTGCTTGTTAACATTTTTTGGAAGGAATTTATGTAATTTTGTCTTCGTTGTTAGCAAGTTTTTCTAAATTTTCCATTAATAAATCTTCATCTTCTGCTTTCAATAAATTTCTAACATCACCTTAATTGACATTTTTGAAACCTTTTGATTCTTTCTATCTTATTTTCAATGTAATTTCAGCACTTTTTTTTAAATCTTTGCTTATTATCATTTTTCGGCATTCATTTCTGTAATTTTATCTTCGTTGTTAGCAAGTTTTTCTAAATTTTCCACTAATAAATCTTCATCTTCTGCTTTCAATAAATTTTTTACATCATCTTAATTGATATTTTCGAAACCTTTTGATTCTTTCTATATATTGATTCTTCTCCTAATACAACTTTTGATCATATTTTTCGATTTTACGATTTTTGTTATATCAAATCATCTTTAACGTTACATCTGTTAATCGACAGTATCTAAATAATTTTTATTATTTCATATTTATCTATGATTATTGTTAACTAAATAAATGCATAAATTTACAATAAATATAAAATTTCTTCATATCACTTAAAATTCAAGGTATTTACTAAATATTTCTACAATGTTGCAATATTACATTAAGTATACTTAGGCATGATAATTAAAATAGACAAACTCCTTCAACCGTGTGAATTATGTAAATGTATATGAAAATTGAAATCGTTCTACTGAAATGATGTTTTATTTGTCCCAAGTTTACATCTTTTAACTAATTACAACACTTAATATTCATTGTTTTAATTAATTTAAATGAATTAATCTTGACACTATACATAATTTAGTTAATAATACATCAAAAAGATCAATTTTAATTTACTTTTTCATTTCATTTATAAATTTAAAAAAATAGAACTGATTTCAATGCAAATACAAATCATATTTATTGAAATTGTCACATATTAACAAAAATAAAATATATTTATATAATAATATAGAAAATAACTATTTATTGACCATTGCTTTTACATCCAAATGTAAATACATTTAATAATTGATTAATATCATATTTTCTAAAATCTATTAAGTTTTTTTTTTATTTTCATTAATTATTGTAGCAAATTGTCTTCAAAGCCACCAAAGTTACATTTTATTTGTTAGGACTGATTACTATTATTTTTTCTAATTAATTGCTAAACTAAACATAAAGTTAGTAGAAGCAGTCTTGTTTCTATATAATTATTTATTAGATAGTTTATCTTCCACTTATACCAATTAAAATATTAATATTAAATTAAGTATAGTTGATATTAGATTGAAATTTCGTTTCTTATTTAAATATAAAAAATATTTTTTTATAAATAATATTAAATCTTGATCTTAATTTTTAATTAATGAATTGAATGTTTATTTATTTATGAAACATTAATCATTAATCCAAGCAGAACTTGTTCTAATAATATTTACGTATTAGAGGATTTCATTTCTCCTTTTATTCATTGAAAATATTTTTTTTTCGATTTGTCTTAACTTGTGTTTTATTACCAAGTATCTCATCGCAACTGAGGCGCACTTAAGAGCAGATTCCGACTTGCATTGCAAATACTTCATTAATGTACTTCTCGAGAGTCTATAAACTTCAGCCAATAAATAATGCAAACTTAGGTGTTAATTAGAGGTGATGGAACCTTTATATATAAGATGTAATTGCAAAAAGTGAGGATAAGCTTATGAAATTCAGAAATAAAACTAGTTATTTATTATATATCTACTTTCAGTTGTTATATTTTAAATATTAATGATATTAAGAAATAAGTTATGTAAGTAATATTTTATGTGATAAAATTTAAAACAATTTTTTGATAATAATGGAAAAGTTGATTGGAAAATCATTTATTTAAAATGGATTTAAAAGTTAAAAATATAATATATTTGCATATTTGCAGAACGGCGCGATTCTTGGTTTGAAACACAGACAGCAGCATTGATGCGTTTTCTATTATATGGCACTTCGTGTAGCATTACACTCTGTTTTATTGCATTATGCGCGGTTCGTTATTCATTTGAAAAGTCCGTTCACTAGAATTACAAGAATAACTGGTTGACTTTTCATATAATCATTCGTGGATGGATACACTTATTCCTTACGCCGCAATCCTCGGCGCAATCATAGATATATTAGCATTACGTATCATTGTAGAACAGTACTTAAGGCTTTTGCAAATGTGAAATAGTTTACACAATCTTCTTAAAAAAAATATATGCATTTTCAAAAATAATCTAATATTGAAAAATGTTAATAAAAATTTTATTTAAATTCTTACAAAATTGTAGAATATTTTCTAGTAATTATAAAAAGCATTAAAAAGTGCAAAACCTTATATTAAAATTTAATTATAATTAGTAAATAACTAATTTATTTTTACTGTTGTCGTTTCAAAATATATTATAAATAAATGCTATTTAAAAAGTAAATTAATTACTGAGAAAATAATGAGTAAATAACATGATGTTTCTTGGACAGATTGTAAAATTTTGATGATCTTTATTACTGCTCATGATTTATGGATACAAGCAAAACTTTTTGTTTACATTAATTACTCTTGTGATCTTAGTAATAAGAATAAACGATTATTAATTATTTATGATAAACAGTATTGTTTCTTTTTTAATAAAGTGTTATTGTTGCGGAAATCGTGTTTACACTTAGCTTTTCTTTATTATGTCGCGGATTATTTTATCATTCTTCATATTGGAATGTTGATTAATAGCTTTCGATTAAAGGTTAAATAAAAATAAGTATTTATTATAAGCAGAAGGGCCCATTAATTAATTTTATATTTTATATCTATCAAGACTCAATCATCTCTGACATAATTGTTTAAAATTATCTTTTTTTTTATACATTTATATATCAATTTTTCTTATATAATAATCATTAAATAAATCTAATTATTTGCCGAAATATAAAGATTAAAAGATTTTTTTATTTGCATCTTTATGTTTTTATTTAATTAATCAATAATTACTTTCGGATATTAAAGACAAAAGTATGGCCTTTCCAATTAACCTTCTACTATATTTCTGTAATAAGTTATCAAAATTGAAAATATTTTTAAAGAAATTAACATAATTCGTTTTTTTGATATTTTACACTTTTTTGTTCAATTGGTTAACCGGTATTGCTGTAAATTTTTATCAGATTTTATCGGTAAAATTTGAGTAAAAATACCGGTAATTTCTTTAAAAAAAAACAGAAAAAGATATGCATATTGAAAATGCGTTTAAAAAACATGAAATTAATATTATGAACAATTCTGAAAAAAACCTAATGATAATGCATTTTTATTGAAGAACGTATTGAAGTGGTTAACCGGTTTTACAGTAATTTTTTGTCCGATTTTATTGGTAAATTTTGAGTAGAAATACCGGTAATTTCTTAAAATAAAACACAGAAAAAGATTTGTACTTTGAAATTTCGTTTTAAAAATATGAGATTAATATTATTAACAATTCTACCTATAAAATTGACTGTAGACATTTTCGGTACAACTGACTGAATTTATTTCTAATTATTAATAATATTATTTACATAGATGCAAAAAAAAAGAATAACAAAGCAATTTCATTAAAGAACGTATTGAATTGGTTAACCGGTTATACTGTAAAATTGTGTCCTATTTTATCGGTAAAATTTGAGTAGAAATACCGGTAATTTAAAAAAAAAACAGAAAAAGATTTGTACATTCAAATTTTGTTTTTAAATATAAAATTAATATTATTAACAATTTTACCTATAAAATTGACCATAGACATTTTTGGTACAACTGAGTGAATAAACTTAATACTGACGTTACCCATACAACTATTGTTAATGAATTATTTGCATGAAATTCTACTCTAAGCAGATAATTGAAAAGAAAAATAATTTTACTAATTCAAGTGAAACTGTCAAAACAGCACAATTGATAATAAAATACACCAGTTTCCAGTGCATCACTAATAGTGTATAGTTGACAAAACTTATAAAATAAATTGCTGTGATGAACAAGATATATTCATATTAGTGTACAAACACTTTTTGCCAGTAAAAACCACGAGTATTAAGACAAAAATATTTTTTTCTTCTTCAAGGGCATTATGTAAGATTTTTTGTTGTTAATGTATTAAACTTTTATTAAAAGTTATTAGGTTATTGTTAATTATACTACTATAAAAATATTGCTTTTCAATAAATAGTAGTCACACATAAAATTTTCGATTAAAAAAAATACCGGTAATTAACCGTTAATTAACCGGTTTTTTCATAACAATTTTACCGTTCATCGCAAACGAAAAATTTGATAATTTTGGATGTACTTATAATGAGTATTTGGTGTATAATTCTTAATTATTGTTTATGACTTAAATGTTTTTTGTCATCTTATATAATTATTTAATTTATTATCAAATAAAAATTTTATTTAAAAAAAATACCGTTAATTTTACGGTTAACCGGTTTTTTAATAACATATTTACCGTTTATCGAAAAAGAAAATTTCGATAATTTTGGATGTACTTGTAATGAGTGTTTGGTGTATAATTCTTAATTATTGTTTATAACTTAATTTTTTTTGTCAACTTACATAATTATTTAATTTATTATTATATAAAATTTTCAATTTAAAAAAATACCGGTAATTTAACGGTTAACCGGTTTTTTCATAACAAATTTAATTATTGTTTATGACTTAAGTTTTTTTTTGTCAACTTATATAATTGTTTAATTTATTATTGATAATTGAATAGAAATACATTATTTCTATTCAATACTAAGTAATTTGAATGGAACATAAATAGTACTACAACGTTTATTGGTTGCTCGAGAATTGTTTAACAAAAAAAAAATCTTTGTAGTTAATAGGTGAAGATGCCCAAGGCAAATGCACTCGAGTTACAAGTAGTGAAGTGTTGTAGATTGCTCGGAGAGCAATATTTAAATTGACGATTTAATGACAGCATAAATCTATTACACCACACCGCGTCGGAATTGGCTTTAATAAGCGTTTTTTCGTTGTTCCAATTATTTACTTTTCGCGTTTGTCGTCGAGTTAATACTTCTTTTATGTTTTTTTTTTTTTGTGGGTGATGGCAATTTCGTTGTCGTATTCAATTGGCATCGGCTGTGAAATTGCAATGAAGGCCTCTCGATAACGGTCTCAAAATCAATTTCCAAACAAATTCAAATGGGCTCTCTGTGCGCGCATTCGTTCTTCCACTTGGAACGTAACTTGCAGCATTCTAATTTCACACGCAAATGCCCAAAGGCCCCTTCCATATTTCTCTCTCTCTCTTTCTCTCTCACGACACATGCATGCATACGCCTCAATCCGATGCTTCTTCCTCCGCTCACCACGCAACAACACTTCTTCTTCCTTTTTGGTCACGTACCTAAGATATTCTTTCCACACGACCAAAACAACAACAGTTACCTTTATGCGTATTACAATTTCTTTCATGCGATAAGTCCACCTGGAATTACATCGAACTCTAATCACCCTTTGTCATAGATTGTAAATATCTCATATTACCGACTACAAACAAAGCAACAAATAGAACCTCACTGAAAATATTGATATGATTGTATATTAACAAAAATATAAACCGTTATTTACGCAAGGAAATATAAGTTGTTTAGGAATGTTCGCTGTAACAAAAACAGGTGTTCTATCTGTATCTTTAGAGCAATTACATTTGGACGAAACTTTAAATGTTAAAGGTTATTCTTCGTGTAGGTGTTGCAAAATTGATTTTCTGAAAGCATATACAGCAATACCTCACATAATCAAACCGGACTAATTGAGTAACTTTTTTTTATACTTGACTGTATAAACATTTTTTTTTTCTAAATTCAAATACAATTTGATTTGAAATCTGACTAATCGAAAATAATCGTATTTAATATTTGAACTAAAAATTCTTAATTATTATCGAATAATTGTTTACAATAAAAATAAGTTCAATTTTCGAGATATTCAGAATCTCACTATATTTGTTTTGCGTTATTATGTAATATATAAACACAAAAATGATATTTTTATCAGAAAATATATTTTTTTAGGATTAAATTTCTTCCAAGATTTGAAATAAATGTACCAAATGATGATTTTCATAAGGAATTTAAAGCCAAATATTGATTACGAAAGCAGACCTATTTTATAAGAATACTACTAATAGAGATCAAAGGATTTTTTTGGTCCTTTATTTTAATATTTTGTTATGTGCTAATTTAGAACCGCTTACAAAAGCAACACTTTTAATAAGTCATTTCCTAAAGTCAAACAACATTTTATTGAAATGCTACCGGATATTACTTATTTCACGGAAGACCATCATTTGCCTTGAAAAACGTTTATATTAACAAAGAATTTTTTTGTCTTATATTTTTTATTTACTATTTTATTCTACATTAATAAATCTGATGGCTGTTAATATATTTAAGTTGATAAACTTTTCTAATATAAGTTTTACCATTTTTTTACATATTTTAATTTTTTTACTAATTATTTCAGTTTGGCTGTTTTTGTATCTGTGTGTATCTGCTGCTTAACGTAACATCAACTTAGTTGGCCCAAAGGGCAGCAGGGTTCGCACAAATCGTGAAAAGGCTAGATTCAACCATTCGAGCATATAAATAAATGTGATTTATTTATTAAAGTGTTTGTAATTGTTAATGAAAAACGTTGGATAATTTATGGTGTCCAAAATTATTTTTAGTTATAGTTATGTAATCCAAAATTAAACCAGTTTCCTCATTTTATTAAATTAATTTTCGCATTGAACTTTATGAACTTCTTATGAATAAATTTCAACAATAATCAATCGCATAACACATATAAAATATTAACTTACTAATCTTATACAAAAAAGATGGCGCCAAATTTAAATCAAGAGATTCAACAAAAGTATGAAAATCAATTGCAACTATCAAATCTTTCAAATAAATTGGAAAAAAATAATACTAGTAAAATAATCAGATTGAACTAAAACGTAGTAAATGCAAACAGGATGATATGAAAATATTTGGGAGCATATAAATATTTTATTCTGTCTCTTTTATTTATATTGCATTTTAAATCAATTATTTATATTGGAATATCGAATTCAAATTTCCGAACAATTATTTTTTTTATTAATTTTGTAGTCGCGCCCGTTACACACATTGTTTGCATATTAATTAAAAAAAATATCAAAACTAAACAATATTTTAAAGTAAAATTTAATAAAAAAAACATCACCAATAAATATATTTTTTTATTTTCCTGGATAATTCTTGATAACTAAATATCAAATTTCCTCGACTTTTGACTAAAAAAGCAAGAAAGTTTAGTAAATAAAAAAATCAAATTCATAATTCAATCTTTATTCAAAATTATAATAAAAATATAGAAATGTAAATTTTAAGACAATATGTATGAAAGAGATAAAAACAAGATCATAAGTGCAAACATTCGTAAGTCCGGGACTTAATTTTTATTGAATAATTTCGTATTTATTAAATACTAAAATAAAAGTTGCTTTTAATTGCAATACATTTTTCATGAAAATAGTTTTCAAAATTTTGATTTTTTTCTGAAATTTTAGTTATAATAAAATAAACAGACTCTTCTTTCAGCAAAGATAAATAATAATAATGTATAATATGTAATAATGTATAATAAATAAATAGAAACCGATTTTTTTTTATACTTTCATCAAATTTTAAAGGATTTAATTATTCAAACTCGAAGAAAATTATTTATATGATGAAAATGGCAGAAATATATGAATTATTAAGTTTAAGCTATAATGAAAACATTGAATTATTTAAACAAGATTTGTATCTCATAATTGCAATTAATTTGAAAATATTACTAGTGTAATAGGTGCTGTAAATCAATTAATAACTATAAGCTATTATTAGATGCATATGTCTGTAAGACAAATAAACATAATAATTATTAATAATTGACATAATTTGCCATTAAATCTTATTTCATATTCACATTGAATACGTAAGTATATAGAATTAACAAAAAATAATTCAACCGAAAAAGGTGATGCAATAATTAACATATATTAAAAGATTAATAATCGTATTTTTCATCATTATTCCCAATTTTTTTTTCAACTTCCAGTAGAATCAATTCAAATTAAGTCCGAAATAATGAATGCGTTCCGAGACGTGCGATTTGCATAATTGAAAAATTGCATATTTATAAAAGTGCAAGAGATAAATCGTCCGAATATATAAACTCCGAAATTTCATTTCTCAAGTCATTTTTTCTTGGAATTAATGATGTAGATTCAGATACAAAGATATTATTGTGCAACGGTGTTATTGTAGAAATCGTAGAATCTAGATGTGCTTCTTTTTTTATGTAATATTTAGCTCGGGAATCGATGGGATTAACCCGCGTTCGTCGTTTTCCTGCGGACCCTCCCTGCATCTACTGAATGATGGATGCTTCGCTGCATTATTTATAAACAGCATTTTCGCTTAACATCGTGGTGTCCATTTATCTCAGGAAATACTGCAGATTGGAAACTAAATTAGATTTACTGGCATCCATAGACCAATTGGTAAATGCATACATAAGTAATAACAATGAATCTGTTCATTCGAAACGTTTAAAACGAGAAAAAATATTGTAGATTTAAGCTAAAATCAAAAATTATTATTTATATAATTTATTACAACTTTTGCTCAAAAAATGTAATTATGACAAAAAGTAATATAATTTATGTCTCAAAACTTACAAATACAATGTTGTATCCCGGGAATAAAAATCTCTCGAAACTGTGGATTATCTCGTAGATACGTCTTTGTAGAATTTTAGATAATATTTTTAAGTAACTTTATTATTTATTATTATAAAAAAACTTTGTAAAAATATGAACTAAAATTTCAGATGACTCAATTTAAATAGAGTCCACATAAGATAACTTAATTAAAGTAAACATAAATTCAATCGATTTTTTTTACATTGTTCAGTAAATAATTATTATTGGCGAAAAGTTTTACTATATAAGAAAATCCGATAATTCTTCATATAAATCAATGTTTTTTATTGAGAAGTTAACTAGACAATTGGATCCACCAATTAAAATTGTATTATATAAAAGTAGGGAAAAGATTTGACTACGTGGAAGTGGAAATTCGGATCTAAGGGTCGTAAAACAAACAATTCATGGAACCTTTTAGCGAGGTTATGGGAAATCTTAAGATGTGTTACAAGTGTACCTTTTTGTGTGTCTAGACTAAATAGTATCCTAGATAAGAAAGTTTATAAGTGCAATCAGTAATCATAGTTAAATAATAAATGTTTTGGCCACAAAAACATAATTTAAATATATCTGCGGGCAGTAAAAAAATAATACTGGGCGAATTTACGGCCCGTGGGCCACCATTTTTTATCCATTAAACTAGGATTATATTCTAGATTCTAATATATAAATAAAAGCTACACCAAAATATATCTTGTTCATTTTACGACAAATATAGATTCTGGTCTTTCAATTACACTTAACATCCAAGAAGTTACAAACTTAAGTTTATTAATAAATTAAGAGAAACACATTAAAAAAAATGTCATTTCTATCGAAATGCCAACAAGTAACAAGAAAATAAAACGGTTACTGCAATACCATAACTGCATTTGATTTTTTTTTTTATATAATTTTATATATTATTATTTTGAAAGGTCACAGCATTTATAAAGATAGAAAAAAAATGCATTCTAAATATAATGCTGTGTGGGAAATTAACATGGAGTTAATTATAAAACTAAGAAAAAAATGTATACGGAACTAATTGCGTTTAAATATCAATTAAGATGTAATAATGCGACGACGATAATGTGAAGAAAAAAAATGGATAAGAACAGTGAACAATACAAAAATATGTATTTATTTATTTATTTATTATTTTGTATTAATTGACTTTGTTTTCAAGCATTCTAAATGAGTCTCGTTTTTCAATTAGCACGTACAGCGGTTATTACACTAATTAACCCCTTCAGACCCGGAGCTCTGGAGAGAAGAAAACATAAATAAAACATATATGAGTTTTAATTTACATGGATCGGGACCCGAGGGACATTCTAATGACCATTGAGAATATAATAAATGATGAAAATGCATAACGTATTTTTTGCTTTATTTTTGTTACTTTTACATTAAAACGTTAATTTATTATATAAAGTATATCTTCCTATAAACGAAATTATAAATTATTTTAAATTAAGTGAATTTTTAATTATTAATAATTTTAAACATTTTCAAATTATTGATTTATTTTCGAAAATAGTATAAAAATTGTGAAAAATATACAAATTTTACGAAGTTCGAGATTTGGAATAGTATATAAAAATGAAAGAAAATATTCTATTACATTAATTTTTTTAATTGAATTTTTAAATTTTTGTTTATAAACTATTCAGTAAAAACCGGTAAAATATCCGAATTTTTTTTTTAAAATTGGTATTTTTTCAATTATCTGTTTCAGTCCAATTCTATTTTTCATTGCATTGTCTTGAAACTTGTATTATTTCAGTTACATCTTCAGGAGATTCATTTAAGAAATGAAACTCTTCAGATTTGCGCGAAACATCTCATATTCAATAAAAGACAAAAAAGTTTTGTTATTGGTAAATTCATTCAACTGAAATAAATTATAATCATCCTCTTGATGCAACTAAATATTAAACGTTTGTGTCTCACTTTTGAATTTGTAAAATTAATTTTTATTTTCTGCTTTTCTTGCAAATAATTCTTTGAAAAAAAAAATTGACAGAAAATTTTATTTATTTTATTATAATAAAAATATTTCAATTTATTTCTTAAAATCTGCTTACAATGTAATTAATACAATTAAATGTACCAATTCCCATTAAAATTTGAAATTTAAAAGAATGAATGAATATTATTAAAAAACGAAATAATAAAACTACATCTATTTTATTTTAACTTTATGCTTTAAATACTTCAATTTTATTTCTCTATCGTTAAGTGGAATATTTTCGTTTCTAAACTTTTAAGAAACTTTATAACAATATACTACAATAAAGTTAGAGGTACACAATTTTCCGGGCATTAATGACTTCGACTTTATCGGTTATTACTTGCAAAAGTTTACAGATGTTTGTCGTTTCTTTGCAACGGTCGCAGCTGCAGATAAAGCACAGCTTTCGATTGCATATAACCATGGATCAGGAACCAAGAAACGCGAGATTCCCTGATAAAAAAAACTTATATTGCGCGCCGTCCGTCGCAGCCATCAAAAAACATCTCGTAAATCAGGCGACCAGGAAATATTCACTCACCTTTTCTCACCAACTTCGACATGTTTGCAAGAGGGAAATTCATTTTCCCCTCATGTTACATACATATCGAGTTCCACATACATTTGTCACGATAAATAACATTTATTTTCTTGCTACAATTTTTGACGCTTATTCGTAATTCTTTGCTTTTCTTAATACAATTTATGTGTACATTATTTATTTAATTAAAATAAGTTTTATAGAATGGAGTTATTTTTTTTATTAAAATATTTTGTCTTTGTGGATTTATTTAAAATAACAAAGACTTGATTTAATACTCAAAAGATCCAATCATTTTTAAATCTTTTTATAATGTGGAGGATTATAGAAGGGAAATTCACCCTACTTGTTTGGTTCATACCCTCTTAGAAGCTGCGTGTATTCGTTTCATTTTTTGTAAGTGGAATTTAATACCTGTTACACAAATAAATTTATTTTATCTTCTATATCTAATGTTTATATTTGTCTGTAAATGCATACTATTATCACAATACACATTTGACTCTGAAAATTAAGAAAAAGTACATTGACCGTAGATGATTTGCAAATTTTTAATATTCAACCAAACCAAACTTTGAAAAATCTAAAGGACTAAAATGAATATAGAATAATTAAAAAGTTTCTTCACAATTTTCCTCTTTATTATTTCTATAGGTAGCACTTCCTCTACATTAAATGTACATTCTCCAATACAATGAAGTTACGGTGTACATTTCCCGGATAATGTGGATACATTTTATATTTCACTAGTTACAATCTACTATTACTTCGGTTATAAGCAAATCTATACATTTTCCGGACAATGTGCACATAATTCCACTATGTACCTTTACCGTAACATATAGACCAATATTTCAATTTTACATAATTATATAGTACATAATTATATTCTCTACTAAATGATATTTTTTGTGTCTAATAGAGTCCGGTTTCAAACAGTGCGCAATATTGGCGAAACTGTGGTAACATTTAATTTTATAATTGTACATGTTTTGACGATTTATATTTATTTCTTAGTTTTCATCGTCACACTTGAAGTTAAAAATAATATTTATTACATTTTAACTATTATAATGAATTTTTATGATATAATTTAATCATATTTTAAATAGTTCAAAGAATTACAATTTTTAAATATAAATTACTGACTTTAATTGCTAATAAAATTTTTAAATTGTTTATTAATTATTATTGCCATTTAATAAAAAAATTATTTTTATTTTTAATTATTTTTTCCCTTTCTATGATTATTCGTATATTTAAAATGTGAAAGTTCTAATATTTATAAAAATCTAAATGAATTAATATAATTACATTCTTTGTAAAATAAATGTAATTACAAAAAACTAATTAATTTATATATTAATGTTTTTGAAAAATAAAAGAAATTTATACATTTAGAATGTTCCAGAAAATAAGTTAATTTGTAAATTATTACCGGAACAATGTTTTAATACTAATTTACTAGTAGAAAGTATTCGTAGGCTACAAATCAAAAATGGATGTGTGACAGTGTACAATTTATAGTTTATAATTCTATTGTTACAAATAATAAATCAAAAAAATGGTATAAATTACAACAAATTACAATCTGTTTCATTTTAAATATTTCAAAATATACACTAAAAATTGTTACATAATAAAAATAGTGATTAAGTAATTATTTAAAAAAAGTTGTTATTTACACTTAATTATATTTATTGCAAGCTTCTTGTGTATTTGTTTGTTTTTTATATATTTAAACAATAAATATTAGTTTAATAATATTACTAATTCAATAAATTTACATAAGTTCATGAAATAAATAAAAATAAATATGAAGACTTGAAATAAATCTTTTTATACTAAATTAATATAATTAGTGTGGAAAAACGAATGTCAATAGCCTTTTGTATTTATATAAGAGGAAATAAATAATATTTTTTTTATTTATTTACTTAGTAATTTTATTAGTATTTATGTTACAATATTTAATTTATTTTTATTTGCAATTTTGAAATTTAGGTCAAAAAGCAATATAAATATATAACATCATCGTTTTGGCCAGTAAATAATACAAAAAAAACAAGAAAATGAAATATAACTGAAAAAAAAATGAATTTGAAAATAATTTCAATAAAAAAAAATCGTATACATATAATAAAACCATTATAAATTATAAATAAATATACCTGGCCAAAGGGATATTGACCTAAAAACCTAGGTGAATATAAATATTAAACGCAATTTATTGTAAAGAAGTTTTAATTTTGCTTCTGAGGCATACATTAATTTTAAAGTTTCAAAGATTGTTATAAAACTGTCATTAATAATTAGTTCATTATGTTTTGACTCTAATGATTTATCATCTCCGAAAATTAATTATTTTTATTTTAAAAAAATATCAGAAACAAATCAATGAATAATTTTAAATAATTCATTCAGTCATTTTTTATGTTCAATATGTTTAAACTAATGTTTTGATATTGTAAATAAATATAGTTTATTTTAAATTTGATATTAATTTTAAAGATAATTTTTTTTTTTTTGTTTGGGAAATTTCAAAGAAATAATTTAAATTTATTTTATGATAAAAATTACTTGATTAGATTAGAAACTGATTAATTATATAATGAATTACAAATTTTAGGACACAATTTCATAACAAAAATAACCAATGACAAAAATGTTTTTATCATTGCTACACATTTTTTGTAAGAGAAATGAAATGTAACAGAATATTATAATATTATTTTAATTATAAGTTTATAAGTTAATTAAATGCAAAAAAATAAATATCTAATAAAAATCTATGAAGGCGTTGATTTTGTTTTAAATAAACAAATACACATTGATTAGGTGTAAATCAAAAGTTGGAAAGTTGTGGAGTGATTTCAGAGTGAGTTTGTAGATGTATATTAATTAGATTTTCATTGAGTTTCGTTTGTGGTACGCGTTTTCCTGATTGAATGAATGGTATTTGTTGTGGTTATGGATTTAGAAATAGTCTGTATATTAGTAGGTGAGCGTACATGCATTTGTATGTCATATGATTGTTGCGATCATCTGCTGCGACGCGCGCGTGAGACTGTGTGTATGTGTGCGAGAGTGCGTATTACGTAAAAAAGTCGTCATTGAATGCAGGCAGATGTCATTTACCCATAAAGTAAATTATGTAATTGTGCATCGGCGGCGAGCGGCCAATGAACGACGCGTTGCCGCATGCAGCGCGGGGCGGGGCGCGTGCGCCGTTCGCATCTCGGCGGCAGCGACGGCGGCAAAAAGAGCGACGGTGGAGGCGGCGGCGGTGCGAGCGGCGCGTGATGCGCGCAACGACCGCCGCCGCGTGACGTCACAAGCGTCCTCGACCAATGGGCGGAGCGCGCGACTAGTGGTGGGGCCGTCCGAAGGGGCGAACGGCGCCGGCGCGCCACCTCTCGGCGGTCCTCGCGCCGATCCCGAACGCAGCCAAAGGTTCGTCGCCGCCGACTGGTAGTGCGCTCTCAAAATGGCAGACGGTCTGTGCACGGGAGAAACACTGAGCAATGTTCTCGAGAATACAATAACAAAGCGCAACGACAATTGCGTGGAATCAGTGAAAACGGACAGCGCGCTCGACAGTGCTTGTGTCACAGTGGATACCTTTTATGGTCGCAGTGATGGTGCCAAGTTATATGGGAATTTGTGTGTGAAGGGCCCTAATAATAAGCATGAGGATATATTGGATATAAATATGCCTTCTCCCGCGGACGAGGACTGCAGGAAAAAGAGATGCGTCGACAGATACGACAGCTCCGAATCCTCAGACAGGTAAGAACGGCGGACCATAGCCGAAAAACCAACCCATATCCCATAAGAAGCACTCGTCGGCGGCACCACCAACTCCTCCACCGGTACCCATCGCAACGTAAACAAACTGCACTCATTTATTTATAAACAAATCGACCACTTCCCCACCAGCACCATCAAACAAACTAAAACACGCATGCAGCACACGACGCCGATCTTTTATTTATTCTATTCCTCATCATTTCACCAAATTCACCACTTCAATCAAACCTCTGTTATCTTTCATCCCGATGCTGCCTACCCACATGTACATACATGCATGACATCAAATGTAACCTTAAATCAAATAAAAACAGAAGAAGGAAAAGCACTCTCCCTCATTTATTTAACGTCAATTCAAGCCGAAACGTTATTTTCATTCAAGAATCCCAATTGAAATTTTTCGACCGGAAGTTTCATCAATTCTCGCAGCTCCCCCATTTTCCCCAATTCAAACTTCCGTTCACATGTAATACGCCAATGCCGTTTCTTCTTTCGGTCATGGTAACCAAAAACACAGGAAACCATCCATAATGTTTACTTAAACCGCCCTAAAATGATACATCAACTTAAAAAAAAAACACGAAAAATCAATTAACAAAACTAATTAAATTATATAAATCATTTCAATACCAAAAAATATAAATTTATCTACTTATATAATTATGACTGAAAATGAAATTAATATTAACAAAATGGTATAATTACAATGGCTAAAAGTAGTAGAACTAAATATGATTTTATTTAAAGTAAACTATAATAAATAAATGCATTATCTTTAAAGTAATAAGTTTGTTTATTAATCGCGTCTTGCATTTTACTTGTTTTGCCGTGAAATAAAAAATAATAAATAAAAATTTAATATTATTTAACTATAATTATCGTACAGAGAAATTTACCGTTAAATATTACTAAAAATTATATAACATAAATTAAATTAAGGATATTTTATGTGTGATAATAGTAGTTGTTAAATATACAACTTGAAATAAATTATAATGTAAATTTAATATTAATTATGTAAAGAAATATGATTATTAGTAATAATTATGTTTTTAAATACGACGAAAGTCTTTTATTTATAATAGCATGAAGTATTAGTGCAAATAATTTTATTTTAATATAAATGCAAAACTAATTTATTAATAAAAAAAATTCGATAACTAGCTTAAAATTAGTTCCATTAATTGTTTTAATTACATCTTAAAAAAGTTTCATGTATACGCGTTTCCAGGTAAATATGGGAACTACCACAATTATAAGTCGTAAATAACATTTTCATCATTGTTTTGTTTAATTGCTTGTGCATTTCCAGTTAAATAAGACGATTAGAGGTGTGGCGCAACGATTTTCATGTTTAAAATTGCATTGCTACGTTAATTGCTTTATATAAGAATTTATTTTTGAATTGTTATTTAAATGGGAATAAATGTTGGCATCGCTTGTTTCAAAATAAAATTAAATGGTTTTTAATGTGTTACATTATTCAAATAATCAGAATTTGCATTTTTTTCAATAAATCTACGGAATTAATCATGGTTTGAAATCGGATACATTATAAATCATATTAAGCAATAATAAACATTGATTATGAAAAATACTTTCTTTTAACCTGATAGCAAATTATGAATTCGATTTGTTTTCGAAATTGTCTACATAAGTTTAAAGCTTAATTAACTTTGTTATATTAATAATCATTTATATATAATTTCTTAAATTTTCCCGCAGTAAATTAAATTAAAATAAAAATTTTATATTATTGAATTCAAGTGTATAAATAACTAAAGTAGTATTTGTAAATCAAATATGTTAAGTAATAAGCTGAATGCAAATGCTGTGCATTGAAACCTTGGTAATATTAATGTTTCATGGATACGAGTGAATATCTAAAGAAACTGACTGGAAAATCATCGGGTAAATGGTAACCTCAGGATACCTAAAGGAAAGCAATAAATAAGTGAAATATTAGCATACAAGGTGCTTTTCTTCTTCCTTGTTCTCATTTAATGTTTCCTTCGGTAACATAATTCAAAGTTGAATACCACACATGATAAATCTGGCGTGTTGCATCTAACCTAATGAATATTAATCGAGGAAGTGAAAAATGTTTTAATTTTAGTTTCAAATTGTAAATTACACGAACGAAAGAATACATAATAATAGATGCGGCTATTACACATACGAAGCACATCCACGATATAAACAACGTGGATCTCCGGTTCGATATTAATTATTAATAAGTAATATACATATTTCATTAATCTAAAATAATATGATGTACGTGATTCCATTTAATAATCGCAAATAAATTTCTATAATTACATTAACATCGATTCCGAAGAATTTGAAATGTAATATTCATGTGTTACTCATTTTCCAGAGGTTTCCATGTTGATAGATAATTTAAAACATAAATTAAAAACGTTAGAATGAATGGAAATTTTGTTTAGGGAAAATCAGTTTGTTTTATGTTTAACATTTCGGAAAAATCTATGTGCGTCGTTGTTTTCTGAGTATTTCCGCTCCGGAATTTACAAATTGGTAAATACTTATTTTCAGGGAAAAACTTACAAGTCATGGAAATGTGTGTTGCTGCTGGTTTATTTTTCACCTCATGTAAGATGTCATGTAACGTTCTACAACTGCTGAGTGAAGAAAATTGCAGCGTGTTAAGTGGATGTGGTGTATCAATTACTTTCTACCAATAAATTGTGTAAGTGGGATGATCGTAATTTCTAGAAGATGATAATTTGATCTCATGTTGAAGAATATACTACAAATTACACAGTTGTATATTTATGTCACTCGGCTTGAGTAAACGCGTCTTAATAACAGTCGTTCCAATTTGTTGCACAAATATTTAATGATCTTTTACCAATGTTAATTAGATCGTCAGTGTGAAAAGCATACAGAAGAAGAAAATAAAAATTAATTTCAATACGTAATAATCATTAACTTTCAATTATTTCCATTGAAATGATTGAACATACACGTTTCATTTAATTTAATTAAAAGAGTAGTACAATTCGCAAATTGTATTTACGTGCTCCGAGTGCGATTCCGAAATAAACCCGTTCGATAATTCGTTCAACGAGTACATCATAATTATCGCCAGGCGCTATACTCGTTTATTTATATATCGTATCATATTTTTTTTATTCGGTTTGTTTTGAGTAAATAAGTGTTGGCTAAATATATATGCACACGTATAAATGCAGACCATGTGGATGTAATCTTTGTGTGTCTCTCGACAGTGCAAATAAAAGCATACAGCAGCCGGATTACGACTGGAATCGATTAATGTGTAGAATTTATATAAATATATCCATATGCATGTGCATATTTATATGTGGATAGAGATTGCGATTTGCATAAAGCGTGGATTTTATATTCTCATTCACGTGTTTCGAAGACCCGAAAAAAAAAAAAGCTTCGAGTAAGAGACGAGTAAACACAACGTAATATTTTGTTTGTTTCCTGTTTCTTTTATTTTTTTCCACTTCTGTTCTCGAAGGTTACATTACGATTGTTGGTATAACGTTCCGCTTCCTTTTAAACTCTCGATTCATTAATTTTACTAAAGGATTATAAGATAGTTTATTTGTATATTTCCGTTTACTATTTTCAATCCGTTTGCAGAAATGATTAATCTACAATAAGTATATTTATTGAAATATTACATCTAAAAATGTAAAAACTTAACTGTTGTAACTTAATTTACAACTTTTCTCATAAATAATTTTTAAATTTGAAATTTATTTGATTCAATTTATAATTAACAGAAAAAAACTATTATAGCATTAAAATATTATAAAATCTGTATAGGAATCATACATTAAGTTCTATAATCAATAAATAATATTAATCCATCCATTGGATTGTTTATTTTTGTCATTATGGATTTAATTGACATTATTTTATTTTGAGCAAATCTCTTAATTATGTCACTGTTAATAAAATTATATTTTATACTAGAAACAATTTATTTTTTTTGATTCAATTTAACAAAAAAAACTATTAAAACATTAAAATATTATAAAATCTGTGTAGGAATCATACATTTAGTTATTTAAATATACTATTGTTAACAAATATCTATTATATAATCAATAAATAATATTAATCCAAAAGCATAGCATTAAAATATTATAAGTATCATATCATAATTAAATATTTTATTTTCAAGATATGTGCGTATGTTTAATTTTCTTTTTAATATATAATATAATATAGTCATTTGAAAAGAGGCTTACGTAATTTTTCGATCGAAGGTTGCTTTCATAACGACTCTATGAACTCAATTAATAGTAACGTGAATTAGTCTCGCTTGATCATGCATATTTATATTGTACTTTATTTCAGTCAACTTTTATTTGTATTTTTTTTATAAAAAAATTGTAATTATGATTAATTTGTTTTCTAGTTTTGCGGTTTTAACACATTTGTTCAATTCATTATAAATCAAACATGAAGATGTAAACGATATTTTTTTGTTAGATAATTTTCTTAATTAATTACAAATAATAATATATTAGAAAAATATACTTAATACAATAAAATTATAAAGAAATTTTGCTGCTATTGACCATTGCCTTAATTATTATAAAATTTTAGTTAAATACTTGTTTTTTGCTAATTTTGTTTAATATTGTGAACATTATTTGTTGTTATTAATCTGAGTTAGTAGAATACGATAAGGATGCAGGACACATCCATCCAAGTATGTATTACGTGTTTCTTACAACATCAAATGGATGCCGTTTAATTTAAAATAATAAACATAAATATTTCTGGAATATAGCTTTCCTTAACGTCCCCTCGGATTGTATGTGTCACGAATAACAGAAAAAAAAAATGTAAATAAATTCCTATTGAAATGTATATTAGTAATGTATTTTTCTTCTTCGTTTTCGATAAACGGAAATGGTTAATTCTACGATTACTAGTCATGGGCGTTACGTGGTGGTGGTTCGAGCATGAATCATTCATAAATGTATTTTGATAATTTGTTTAAATCATCGAAAGCGAATGAACGTCATACGTGGACAACATATTGAATAATCTACGATCGTAGAAATATATGTTTATAACACATCCATAGTTACATCATTTCCGCAGATACGGATGTATTCCAATTCGGACTTAATCGAATTAACATTTATAGTAAATATTTATGAAAATTAATTAATTATATACACTTTCACTAGAATGTCTACATGCATAATAATATCCTGAAAAAAAAATGTAATATGTGTTTTAGTTTGATCCAAAAGGTCGCATTAATTGGATATGTTTGATTTGACACGGAATAACCTCTTGTTCGAGCTAGATATGTTCTTGAACTCCGGTTTTATCGTCGACTATTAAGCATAATAAACTTATTATTACATAGAATCCTTATCGTCTAATTAATGTTATGCTATGGCTAATAATAATAATACTTAAAATAGAAAAATCGGGCTTCCTCTTGTTTTCCATCGGAAAATTATAACCCAAGATATGTTATCTCCAGACGATAACAGTTGAAACGTTGGAAGCACACTTCCTATCCAATAGATATTTAAATTTAGGAAATTAAAGTTGACATTAACTGCAATAATAAACAGCGGACAGGAAAGCCTAGGTGTAAAACCATTTCAACTGCTGAGGCGCGATAAATTGCCATTTAAATTTACACATAATCGAATTACGTACACATCTCAACGCGGCCGTTGATCTTGAATTATATTCCATAACCATTAGCCATTTTTCAATTCGATTAATTAAATATTTTGCATTACAAAAGACTAGTTTTTATAACGCAATGAAAGATCCTTTTAAGGCTTCTAGTTTATAACGGTTTTAGCAAGGTCACATAATATTAGTTTTTTATTTTTTTATTAACTTTAAAGTGCAAATTAGTCAAATTTGATTTTTTAATGGGAACATAGAATGAAGCATAATTTATTGTCTTTATTTATTTGTATTAAGTAAATGAAACTATATAGTAAACCTAATTTAAGTGTAGAAGCTTCAATTTTGATAAAAAAACGAAAGTATTATAAAAAAAGCAATGATTTTTTATAAGTCGTTATATAAATATTCGTTTAATTTAAATACTTTGAATTGTGCTGCTTAACTTTTAAAATTTGAGAGAATTAGTTTAAAATTTTTGGTTTGTTGGATTATTATTATATCGGAAGTAAAATATTTAAACATAAAAGTAAATATTTAAGTTTGGTTAAAAAATATTTAGGATGTGTTGCAGATCTTCCAAACATAATAATAAACTATAGTATTTATTGGAAGTCGGAAATGAAATACGCGAGTAATTTGTATATAAACAAAACGAATGTTTCAGAGGCTGTTGACCTTCCTTCATACTATAAATATCAATATGAACAAACGCGGGAGAAGGCTGCAGACCGAAGCCAAAAAATATAAATATCACAACGATTTATCATATTTGTTTTAGATTAATTGAATGAATTAGCATTGGGAATTCGAGTGATGCTCGTTTGTTATGTAAAATTGAGGGCATTCGTCCATTAATCAACGGAGAAAAAGCCACTTGCATCTCGCCGTTTAATTGATATTAATATGAAAGATGGTAATCTCACATCCTTTTCAGACTGAAATGATGCTTTTAGTATTCCCAAGATCACAAATAAACTGAGTAGAATAATTTAATACGATTACGCGTTTACAAGAGAATATACGCACTGCTTTATTCCACAATAATAAATGATTATGGATTCCTATGCCGTACGGAATCATTAGCATCGATTGTTGGGAATATAAGCACTTTGTTGATGCCGAATCCAAAAGGTTTATATTTTACTTCAATCAATCAATTTTGATAATTAAAAGATGTATCCGGATTTGATTTCAAGTTTGTTATGTAATTAAGTATTTAACACAGGCGTCGAAGTAGAATTGGAATTGTTAATAGAAAAACTATGAAAATTTGGATTGCGTTGATAAGTTTAGCAACAAATCGAATCTGTTGTTTACCAATTGATTAGATAATAAATATGAATCATTGTTGAAATAGTCAAATTGTAAACAAAATAATTAATCCTATTGTATACACTATTGAAACTGTTACGTTTATGAATCGAAATGACTAATACGGTTAATCATTTCCATCGGAAACGAAGAAATAAAGTAAAACTGCGATTAATTTGTTATGAACGCCGATCGTTTATTTCTGCCTTTGTTCTTTGCACTATATTTACATGTTGGAATACAATATACTTATTATACAATTAATGATATATTTATACGTACATGTGTTACAAGTGGAAGTCGTGTAATTTATAGTTGTAGGATGGAAAAGCCGGCCCAATTTAATAAAATGTATGACTACAATTTATGCAATTCTTTAAAGGCAAGTTGCAGCTGATGACCACCATCGATTGAAACACGTCGACGGTGCAGCCGTTCCGATTCTGCACATTTTGCTTCGCTATTATCCTTAGGCGGCAGACTCGACGGACATTAAGGAAGAGAGAACAAAAGTCGTTGGTAGTTCCGCTAAGATTCAAGTTTTTCAGACGCGAGTTTCAGGAAAAGAAAAATCTTTTTAATACTTTCAAACATAAATAATAGTAACGCTACGGTGAATAGAAGTTATTATATTTTTTTTAGCAATTACTTGTAGCTAGTTTAATGTAGTGCTAAACTGTCTTCGAATATACAGATATTCGTCCGTTTATTCCATATAATACTGGAACATTTCTATGGAAGTATGGACATCCTGGTACAAACGGAAACCAATGCGCGGAAATGCAGGAATCGAGAAGTCCTGGACCTCTGCCAACTCGGATTAAATCAAACTACGCTCGGAGACTATTTGTAACAGACTATCCTTGTTATTGAACTTATTTTTATTATTATGCAATAGCGATCTTCAAGAAGCGATAATCCCTTTTATTAAGATAGAATTACATAAAATGAACATATATAAACAAATTTTTTTTAAAATATTATTTACTAGATTAGTATTGAAGACAATTTAATAGAAACCTACGTATAAATAAAGATGAAATTATTATGTGTTTCTGCTTGCGAAAGCGATGCAGACTACGATTATATCATGCATATTAAGACACCCACTAAGTTCACTAATTTATGTATAATTCTGCTAAATTTACTCATTTCAAATATCAAAGCTTAAGTTCTGCATTCTCAATTCGCTGAGCATTAACTTAGAGAATTGCATGCATGACGGACACTAACGTCATTGTTAAAGTGGCACAAAACGTTTGTAGTATATACAATGAATTCTTTGTTTGTTAGTATTACACATTAATTTATTAATACAAATATTGTTACATTTTTGTATTATTAATTGTAATACTTTGATTAAAATTAAACTCAATACATAAAATAAACAGACAGTTTTTAAGATGTATTTATATTAAAGAAGATTATTAAATTAATCATATTTGTTAAAACAAATAATTATAACTATAAAATTTAAAAACCACATGATACAAGATTTAAAATAAACCATTAGGTTATTAAAGTTTTAGTTTATTTAGTATATGTTCTAAGAAGAAACTAGTAATATTTTCTTTATATTTAACTCGGTATGATTATGTTTTATAAATGTAATTTGTCTGGGAATATGAGCAAGATTATTTTTAATTATAATAATGATTAGTTGAATAATGTTGGAGCTGATTATAAAACTGGTTTTGACTATAGGTAGTAATGGGTATTATGTGAATGCCTGAAAAAAATATTATTTTATGTGAATAATTGTATCTAATTTTTATACGTATCTCGACATGATCATGTTTTATAAATGTAATTGGAATATGAACAAGATTATTTTTAATTCATTGAAATAAGTTGAATAATGTTAGAGCTGATTATAAAACTGGTTTTGGGTGTAGTTGCTAATTGTGATACACAAGTGTAAAATTCCTTTCTGAGAATTTAGGATTAAAAGAAACATATTTATGGATTTAATGTGAATGATTGAATCATCCGCATAGTTTGCGATTGAGTAAAATTTGGTATTTGGGGAAAGGCGTAGGAATGTAGGTTACTGAAATGCGTAACGCGATTGGTGCGAAACTCGTTTCAATCAGTATTGGACAGATTGAAGCATTCGTTCGTTCAATCAATTTATCAAGGCGTGCGCCATTTGAGTTACGGCCTTTAATTGCATTTGAAGTTAATGATAATGTGTGGCCGTATGGTTGTTTATGTTGTCGGAGTAGTTAAGATACGATCGGGTTTTGCGATCGCGTATTTATTTCGGTAGTTTTTCGGTCGGCTGAAAAGGATCGCGCGTACGAGCGAGAGCTTAAGGTAGCGGAGTCAGAGGTGGTAGAAGTAAAGGTAGAAAGATATAGTAGCAAAAGTAGAGGTATGATGGTATAGGTAGAGGCCGACGACTGGGATTGGGAATTCGGGCCGCGCCAATGTCATTGTCACTGTCAAGTTCGAGGTCTCTCGGCAGATACGAAATCGAGAGTTGTTCCTTCGCGCTCTCGCAATTCATCATCGCGTTACGCGCATTACAAGTATAGAAGACGGCGCGCGGAAAGCCTGGTAAAAAGAAAGCAAGAAAGAGAGGCGCAAGAAACTGTATCGCAGATTTATTCGATTGTTTCCCTTTCGCGATGCACGCTATAGAAGCCGGAGAGCTAGTGACCCTATCTCTTCTCCGCGAAGTCGTCCTCATCGTCTTCAAGGGGCAACGACACTCTTTGCTATTCTATACTCGCACGCCGCTTCCATGTAGATAATTCTCCTCTCATGTTGGCCGTTTTTTTTACTCTTTCCTTTTTCCATTCTCATTTCCCTTCCTCCTGCTCCAAATCATATGTAATCAAAGGCTTTAAATGTTTTGTTGGTAATTGCTATGTTCCTCCTCGCGGAATACAAGCAACTCGCTTACCTAAAACCCCATGATCGTGAGAAACTATTACTGTACAACGGATAAACACGAATCTATTACAATTCAATTTGCTGATACCTTTATTTACAGTTTTCCTATAATCTATAGTCTTTTTATACCAGTATTTGTTAGCAAGTTTCAATCATATTTTACATCGAAGTTCTTTAATTGATCTATTGTTATAGATAAACATTAATCTATTACAAAACAATTTTCCTCTGTTAACTAAGCTATAATAAGCCAATGATTACAATGCAATTTACTTATGACAAGAAACATCAAATCGTACATTTAAAGTTTCCGATGGGCTCAATCTTTACATTAAAACTTATATTTATGATTTAAAAATGATTATGATAGGTTAGTATATTTTTGCTAGTCAACAGGTTTTTGTAAAAACATTACTCTATCTAGCAAATCTCTGAAGTTTTATAAGTTGCCTTTATATGATGGTATGAAAATTCTTAATTTGCTTGTAAGTAACATTCGTATTTCAAAGTTACCGTTTAAACATTTTATCTATTTTGAATTTAAGACATATAAAATGTATTATGAACGCAATGAAATTATTGCAAATTGTACATAATTGCTATTAATATTGATGTTTTCTGTACAGTTATATGCATGTGCCATTTAATACATTACATTGCTTGTCCACACTATGGTAACAAGTGTAAAGCAACACGATTTTCCAACCTTGGCAGCTCGGAGAAAATGTCCAGCTGTCACGACAGATAACTGTTGTCCTGTGCATTTCTCACCACGAGATGATACAGCTCCAATTAAAACCAGCAGCGTGCGTGTACTTTCAATGTTTGCAGTTACACATAATTTACTATTGTTGCTCAGGTTTCTGTACAATAAATTTGATTTTGTTGTGCAGACATTAGTTATAAGTTTGCTCGAGGTACTCTCAATATAGTTAAACACGTTTCAGTTCATATAACCTATATTATGTAAGATAATTTATATGAATGGGATTGGTAATAATAATACATATTGCGTGCTTATATAATATTCATAGCAATTTAGTTATACTGAAATACCCAAAAGGAATTGATTTCGATTATTATATGAGGAACACAAATAAATGAAGAAACAATTATCTAAATTAGATAGCTTCGCAACCATAATTAACACTTGTTACCGGATAATAATAATTATAAGAATCTTACTTGTCAGTTCAAAAATAATTATCTGAGAATGTATCTATAGTTTTACTGCAATTGCAACTAAAGGTTGTGTTTGTCTCTATTTTGTTTTTAACTTATTAGGTCGACTTTCCGTTCTCTTTTCATCTTCATATGTTTTGCCTTTAGGTTATATTTTATGATTAATTACTTTTAACTTTTTTTTATAAGTAATTATTTCAGGATACAATTTTTTAAAAAGCGTGGGAAACTTGTTCTACAAAAAATAATAACAACTGTCGATTCTTCAGTTGAGATTCGGTAATTATCGTAATATGTTTCCGACGCTTCACAATCATTCTGGATAAACAGTATCAGTTCTGAATATACTTCAAGTTTCCTGTGATACGGAATAAATGGATAGTCATGATTATCAGTATATATGGATAACCAATAATAAACATCTTGAGGGTTGAGGAAAACATGTTACATAAATTATAAACACAAGATTTAATCATTATTATAATATATATACCTTCAATTTTGTCTACTAATTTTAAAGTAGATATTACTAAAGTTATAATTCGAATATTATATTGATGTTTGTGCAATAAATTTGAGTTGTAATAATCCAAAAATTAATTGCGTCAATGATGACGGTGACAATAAAATATTTGCGTTATGCTGTTGCGATAGCCATATTATACTTATTTCTGCTTATGTAGGCTTCGTCGATTTCGTATCCGAACTTTGCGATCGTTTTCTTCGTGCTGAATTGTTTTGAACTGCATTTTTTTTGGGTTCGTGTCGTCGATGCATGTGCAGCAATGCACGATACGCAATATTCGTGCAAAATGTAAACACAACCCAGTAACCTTGGTGTGGGAATGCGATGTGTGTAAATTTATACGCACCGACCGATGGTGATGACCAACGCAAAGCTGACACCGAGGGGGCTTCGACGAACGTGAATAATATTCACATGCAATGCATGGCTTTCACAATCGAAGAAGGAACGGGGTTAGTATGATTGTGGGGCGGCGGAGGGTTGAGCGTAGCCCCCTTTCGTCCCGAAAGTGTTACACAATAGGGGTTGCCCCAACCCCGAATCCCGAATCATCAGCAGTAGCACCACCGCTACCAGAAACGCACAATACCGGTTTTAGTGTATATGCATTGCATCTCACACTGATACAAATGCACACGCGTTCATTGCGGCTGATGCAGCACGCATGAATTAACCAAGCACACGTTATTCCTATTCATGTTACTTTTTATTTGCACTCTGGACCAGATGCAAATCCTTTATTTTCTGGGTCAACAATACACTGTTACGTGCGAATCACATTAAACATTACCAAGTTTACTAACTTTTGTTACATAAATAACATATCAATAAGTTGACGTTTAGAATTCACTTTGATAAATATTAGTTTATGGGAATTCTATATTATTCTACCAGTTGCAAATCCTTTATTTTGTGGGTCAATGAAACACTGTTACGTGCGAATCACTTCAATCATTAAACATTACCAAGTTTACTAACTTTTGTTACATAAATAACATATCGATAAGTTGTCGTTTAGAGTTCACTTTGATAAATATTAGTTTATAGGAATTCTCTATTATTCTATTTTATTTTCACTCTGGACCAGTTGCAAATCCTTTATTTTGTGGATCAATGAAACATTGTTACGTGCGAATCACTTCAATCATTAAACATTACCAAGTTTACTAACTTTTGTTACATAAATAACATATCAATAAGTTGACGTTTAGAATTCTCTTTGATAAATATTAGTTTATAGGAATTCTCTATTATTCTACGGATAACATTATTTGTAAAGTAATCACAGTAAATAGTTTACAGTACACATTTAATATTAAATCTGAAAATTATTTAATATTTAATGATTTCTTCTTTTTCTTCCGTCAAACTTCTTCATTTGGCTTCTGCACTGCGCCTGTTTACCTCTAAACATTTAACATTTTAACTAAAACTAACAACATTTATCGAAGAACGCCGTAAGTTACTGGTTAGATAGGTGTAAACAAGAGGTGCAAACAAATAACGACTTTTAAACCGGAGTCTCGGCAATTTGGTACATTTGTAGTACTAGTAGCAAAAGTCCAGGTTTAATGATTTCTTCATATCAAATAATTATATATTAATGCCATCTATTTTTACTAAACCAATGATGTACTTGACTTATACTAAAAATAAGTTTATTATCAACATTAAATCCAAACTGTTCTGATTCGGACTTTTACTATATATTTCCATTTACGAACCAAGTGATTCAGAAACAATCCTTTCAACTCTCGCGGGAGTAGTTAATCCCACTCCAAATATCTAGAGTGCTGCTTACAACACCTTTATTCCCATTGCTTGTGCACGCCTTTATCGTTATTTGTTATTATTGATTTTGAATACATTTTCTTTATTTTTAATATTATAACTTGATTTGTAGACAAAATGACTAAACGGGATTGTCAAAAAAAATAAATCTCAAATTCTTCAATAAAAATAAATTTTCTATAATGTTTCTAAAATATAAAAATAAATTTTGGTGGAAACGAATGTATTTTTTTGTTTGTTTAGTTCAGGTATAGTTATCAGGCAATATAAATATTTGCTGTGGCTTTATTGATTCGTCGATAAACCAGTTCAGATAAATTAATTTATCAAGTATACTAGTTTATCTAGTATATATTGTTACATAGATTGCAAATATTTTCTTTTTTTATTATATTAATTTGTACATTTTATTGTTTAAAAATGCTTACATAAAATTTTAATGAAATTCAAAATTGATGACTATACAATTAATATTATATGGACCTGTTACATGACCGTTTTACTATAATGCAGTATATTATTATAGGCTGGAAAATGTACAAAACATGTAATGTACCTGAAAACTTTTCATGTTTGTTATATAACCATTTAATTTAGTATAAGGATTTACGTAATACGTTTAGGAAAGACAAAATAAAGAAGTTTAATAAATCAACTATTATTTAATATATACTTAACGAGTTGTTGACCGCTTATATTTCTAATATAGAGTTCGCTAAACCTACGAAGGAAATAAAGGAAAAAACTATTGGTTAGCTGTCGGGGACAGAATTCCTGGTCTAATGCAATTAAGTATAATGAACATCTTTACTGCGATCTGCAACGAACCTCGGGGTCTTTCTCGTCATACATGAAGCGGCGTTATTTATTTGCATTCGAAAATTTGCAGCTCGAAAATGCGGCGACGAAACAATGAATATTTTTGCGCCGCATTAATTAATTACATTTTAGCAATGAGCGCGTAATTTATGATTTCGCATTCGGATACGTTTGAATATTCAATGACAACAATTAAAATGCCCGGAGCTTTGTTTGGCCGCAGGCAGCTTGAATTTTGATTAAAACAGAAATATTCGTTTAAAAAAAGAAATTCGTGAAATAATAATTAATTGGCAAATATGAGTGCAATGTTCGTTGCTGACGTGTCTGCTATTATATGGAGTTAATTCTGTAATTTCAGCGACACGCGATATAAGAATAGTTAATGCTATAATATACTTTCATTTACAAAATAAATTCATGATTATATTATACTTGACTGCATGAAAATAAAATAAATAAATTTTTATACAGGAAAACTTCATTAATTATTAGAATTATAGTCAGTTTCATTAATAAAAAAAAGCAATAATTGATGCACATTTAATGTTGTGGTATTTACATTCTAATAATAGTTGTGGCTTGTCTGGAAATAAAATTAGACAAAAATGAGACATAGCTCTAACATTTCTTACATAAAACACAATAACTGTTATTTTAAACTTGAATAAATTGTTTCATTGGGATGAGTTAGAAGTTTAAATAATAAATGAAAAAACAAAAAATTGGCATTCGATAAGAAAAGAAAATGAAAGAGAATCTCTTTTTAGCCATTGCACATCTGTTTTGGATAGAAATAAAGATTGGGTTTAATGAGATTTTGGCATATGCACTTCACTTTGAGAGGAGCTATAAAGTTGGCCAAGTTTCCAATTTAACTCGTAAAATATTGTCTTACGCAATGCGAAGATTCAACACTAATAATAACCATTAACACAGATTTTTTTTTCATAAGTAATAAATAAACGAAAGCGAAGTTTACAAACATTTATATTCATCGGTTCTCTTCATGAGCTTTTGTCCAAGTTCAATGTCATCTTAGCATTGTTTTTGAAGCTCTTTTCTATTCAAAGCGCGCAGCTCAGTGCATTCACAAAACTTTTTTTGTTAAATTCATTTGTTACGCGTATTGAATCAACATTCCACTAATTACTTAGTAATCACCTCATAAGCAGCGCATCTTGAAACAAAGTTTTTCTGAATAATATTTTCTTCAAGTGAATGGTTTCTTGTCTTAACTCGGAGCAAACGTAAACTGAATAGAAAATTCATTTATTCGCTCGACTCAATTTATGTATTCTTAGGATTGCCAATGCGGATTCCACTTCTGTTAAATCGAATCGATTCTCTATGGCAGCGGTGATTTATTCGAATTGATTCCTTCGCTCTAGACAATTTCCTTATTTCGTCCTTTTTTTATTTTAAAAGAAATCCAGAATACTGGAAGGTTGTGTTGCGAGGTATAAGAACATAATCGTTTCTTGTTCGCACTTCCCTCAGTTGTATTTATAGGTTTCGACTTAGTTTAAAGTCCGCTATACACGCAGAGTAAGAGTTCAATGGTAAGTTCAATGAAAAGACTGAATATTTCATACTCAAGTCAGGCTTTAATGAACATCCTGCGAAGACTATATAATTATTAAATTGTTAATGCAATAATAATTCTTCTTTTATAACGACTGCACTGAACTTAAGTTATAGTAAACTCGTCTATAGAATAAATTTGTATTTTATATTTTAGTATGAGCAGAAATCATATTTATCGAAAACTTTATCAGTTACGTTACATGAATTGTTGAAATAGAATGAATGAATAAAGTATAGGATAATCATTATTGTATTACAAAAAAATATTTTAATAATTTTTTAAAGCTATTAAACATTAATATTTTATTTTAAGTATTTTAAAAAACTAATTAACTTTTACGTATTTTGCTGTAAATTTTATTCAACAAAATGTAATGATGAAAAAATAGGTAATAAAACGTGTCTCAAAATATATGGCATAATTATATTTGATGTGCACTTAACAAATTTTACTATTAATCGTAAATTTATTATTACGTGATCGAAGCTAGTTTCTCTAACAGAAAAAAAAAAGTTGTTTAATTGACATTCTTTCGTATCAAAATCCTCCGGCTGAGAGAATTGCGATACTTTAAAGTAATTAAGTCTAGAATTTATATATCACACTTTTGGTTCTCAAGGAATTTCCACCGAATTTTGTTATTTATCGCACATAATTTGGTGAAACTAGTTTGCGTTGAAAATATTTATTGGCAATAAAATAGGCTAATATGATATTTTTTATTATAATTCGCTTTCTGAGTCCTATTTTATATGCAAATTTTTAATAATAAATTACGTTTTATTATAATTATTAAGAGATATTCAATCTGAACGCAATTTCTTCTTTGCGTAACGTTTTCTAATTGAAATGTATTTGATTTAAGTTAGTTTTTTTAGGAATGATTTATTTCATATTTGCTGTTTGTTGCTACATCCCGACGAAGCAGTGGAGCAAATAAAAAAACTCGTTTCTTCCGTATAAGCATTTGTTGTCACTCACTGTTAGTAACGATGGACGGACTCGGCAATTTTATTTTTAATAAGTTTCATAAGATTAAGCCCGTTTTCTCGTACCAGTCAGACGACATTTTCTTCACGAACAAAGCGCGCGCTCCGCGTTTTCCAACAAACGGAGGATGATGATAGAACACTGCTCGGGTTTAGTAACACCGAAAGAATGGATTCCTGAAGATTACCAGCATTAATCTAAGTGCTCTCTTTTATCTGCGTTCTTTTAAACGTAATTTATTAGGATGATTCCGCTCTTTGGGCTATAATTGATTTTTTTGGACCAATTGCAGTCAGTGTAGCAACACCCTCTTGATGTATCGATTCGTGGCTCTGCTCCCCCTTCAACCGCCGATGGCTTTCCGTTCACTCACCCGACAGGCGTTTTTGCGTTCCCCACTTCATCCTATACTTTATTTTCCTAGCGATCTCTTATATGTTACTTCGCAAATTGCTTTTTCCTACGGTTACTAGGCTTCCTTAATCAGGGCAAAGAGGAAACACTTTTCGAATCCCTTCATTGATACAGATCGAATCAGAGACAATACTGAAGGGGGAATGTTTATGTTTGTTATATTGCATCTGCGATGGTGGTGGGTTTAAAGTAAGGTTTGTGGGATGAAGAAAAAAATGTTCTCGGTCGTTTCTTTTGTGTCAGGTAGAATGAATACTCTTGGAAAAAATGTGGCGCGTCAGCCCACCGATTGTTAAAATTTCGTACATTCACTTGGTTAGAGTTAGAGCGAAGGAGATGGAAGAGGATCGGAGATCGAAGAGACGGACGGACACAAGCCCCATACCGACTGGCCTCTCGAGGAACTTGGAATTTCTTTGTATCCTCTTGCCTCACCTCAGACACATTCACAGAAGAACCGCTTTATTGTAGTGCTGTTCCTCCATCCTTCTTTCTTTTCCTTTTGTTCGTTTTTCTTTATTTCTCTCGTTTTGATCCTGTAGTTTTCAACTTTTAGTGAGGCCTAATGACCTCCGCCGCGCACGGTAGCTCGAACCTTCCTCTCTTCGCTTCTCGGAATCAAAAACTTAATATCCGATAAGTACCTTTTTTACAGACTAGCCTGTGCCACGGTATACATGTGTATTTGAAAAGTAAAGGGGGTGCATTGTTTGATTATAGGGGGGTTGATTAAAATTTCAAACACTGCAAGAACAAAAAATAAATAAGGAAGAGGAAAAAAATGTAATGAAAGCAAATTAGCATGTCAATGGGACTGATGTCGGGAGGGGATATATTTTCCTCAACCCTTCTTAAACCAGAAACTACACACACACACATCTATATATAAATGTGCATGAAGTGAGCCGAGGACAATAACAAATGAATCATCCCGTTGATAAAAGGATCAAGTAACACATGCCACACATGCATCCTCCTCTCCCGCTAAAGTCCTCTTTTGTCCCCGGCTCCGAATCCCTCCCGGAACGTTTTTTAATTAAACCAACAAATCTCCTACTATACAATCTATAATCATCAACTAGCATTGTTACTTCTCGTCAACAAATGCAGCGTTCCGTTTCTTTAAAATAAACCCAGCTGTTTTTAGTGGCGATGCACTTTTGATGTTGCCTGTATAGATGCGTGTGTGTAACAGGAGGTTTGGCGTGGCAAGAGGCAAGAAAAAGAAGAAGAGAAGTTAAACGAAGATGAAGAAAAAGAAGAAGGCAAGGTGGAGGGACGTGTGTGACCTGCTGCGTTTCCTTCTAAAACTGGTCTTTGTCTATGAACTTAGGACGGAATTTCGTGAGAGGTTTCACCTCGGGTTTACTCCGCGCTCCGCCTGAGCACTTACAACATTCATTGCCTCACTACACCTCGAAACGCACTGCAGCTAGTTTCCCTTTCATGGAAATCGGAGATTCTGGATCCCCGGATCTTGATAGCCAACAGGAAAACCCACTTGAAATACTCTTCTCAGCATAATAATAAAAAAGAAGGGGGGAACATGAAGAGTTGAATAAAAAAAGAAACCACATAGCTAGTGGCATAAAGAAAAGCACGTGTAATCTTGAATCTTACAATTTGGATATCTTCAAAAGTCCGTAGCGAAAGTTCAGCGTATTTTATATAGCCTTTTGGCTATCCAAACCCCCCAAAAAGAAACTATTTTTCGTTAATTAACAGCCGTGCATTGTGTGTTAGTCGGTCTGCGAAGACTTGCGTGCTCCACAATTAAGAAAATTGGGTGTGCCTAGGCTATTAAATAAACACGTAATTACACGTTGTTTTGTTTGGCCTTTTTTTCTTTTCTTTTTCCCATTCCGAAGGCATATGTCGTTTCGGATCAATTTTCTCGTCGTGCACATTTTAATGCGGAAACGAATCTCGGTTTCCATTCGTAATCCAAATCGTAAATTGCCATTGAATTCTAGAAAGAAAAGCAACCTTTACATTTATTATAGGCTCGCCCGTTTGCTTGGCTGTCGCTCGTGAATGCCTGTATCTAATTTTCAAGAACAACAATGTTGACATCTTTACATTTTAATTTAATTGCATCTCGCCAACTACAGCGATAAATCCGCGAAAAGCTTAAATTAATTTACAGCCTTCCTTAGTTTTTCTTCCTTTAAAATTTGTTTTAAAGTTTTAGTTGATAACTGTATTTAAATATTTTACAAGTATAATAACTAGGTATTATATAAATTATCTATATTATTATTTAATCAATAATATGAAAGAAGAAACTAGAAGTTACAATCCTTTACAAATCAATTTGAAGAATGATTTGAAAAGATTATAATTTATTCCTGTCATTTGATCGAAGCGAATTACAACTAAGCAATTAATAATCCTTTGAACAAAAGTGTTTTTTCGTACTTGATATTATTTCTTGGCATTGAAGAGTTGAAGCACATTTACATGGTGATGGCCACCATTTTTATAATGGAACTTTACGACCGGAAGATTATAGCTGTGCCGATCAGGAGCATGCAGCGTAATAGCTTGTCCACTCGTTCGTTAGCTATAATTTCTTAATCATTTAATAAATACTTGTTGTTCTCGTTATTTTATATCCGCTTTAACTGAGTTATATGCAGTATCCCGAGGAATCATTTTGAGTAAGTGGTTATTATCGGATCGATAATTCACCGGGAAACATGCGAGCCGTGTTACATAACGCTACGTACTTCCGTTCTTTTTACTTCGTCCTGTTTTTTTTTGTAGATCATCTTTTTTCGATAAAGATTAATGTTTCAACTTTAAGGAAATTTGTAAACAGTTTTTAAAATTATTTCTTACGATGATAGCTAGATGATTATGTATGTATCCATATGTCTATTTATTATGGATGCATCGCGAGTCTTGCAAACAAGTGGAAAATGATTACAGTTTTCTAATAGGTGAAATTATTGTGCAGTAGAACGTTGGAGGAAAGTGGAAACGGTGATTTATTATGTATGCGAGGTGGAGGAGATTGCGGTTCGTTACAAAATCGCGTTCGGTGCTTTTAATACTTGGGTAATTTTCTCGGACAGCCATAAAAATTAATCGAAACTACGTACTCTCGTTCTTTTTTGGTTTCTCCAAGCAGCGCGGCGTATAGCTTGTTCCTCCGCTTTACCTTTAAACACACGTCTTAATTCAGCACAAAGCAAATGGGTTTCAGCATTCACTAATATGTAAACCTACCCACGCTGGTCTCATTCTTTAATCCTTTCGTTATACGAGATGAGAGGAATCCGTCGTAGTCGACGAGATGAATAGAACTGAGATCCGGCCTCCCGCTGAGATTTCGACATCGATTATCTTTAAAATGTATCTGTAATTATATGCATTTGGAAACATTAATTCATTAACTGTTCTTAATTGAGCGCTCTTCCTTCCTTCGCCTCTTTTTGTTGCTGTTGTTCTTGTTTTGTTGTATGTAGTTGCTGTTGTTTGCTTCGTTCATCTCTCTCCTTTTGGCTGCGGTTTGTATGTGCGGTAATTAAAGTTAGTATTGCTGCACCATCGGCAGCTCAGGAGGACGCTAACCCTGGCTGCCCGAGACCGTCGGACCGTGCATCCACATCGTTGCACACTCGACCAAAGAACCACAACATCACATACACCTTACCTCCGCGACTTGTTCCTCCTTTTTTTCAATTAAAAACTAAAAAGAATGCATACGAGATAATGAAGGAAAAGCATAATAACATGCTTACTCATTTTTCTTCTTTTGTTTCAGGTAAGGCCACTCTTTCCCGGATAACCGAAGAAAACGCTGGCCGCACTAGTAAGAATCACTTAAAATCTAAGCTACGGTAATACGAAACCGTCTTATCTCAATCGAGTAAAGCAAGCATCCTGAGGACGCAGCATATCATCAGTTGCTATGGCTATTATATTTGTTTAATGCTATACCAATTACAAACACTCATGTTTTTTTGGGTTTCTTTCTTGGCACATGAAACCAGCTAGCTGCAAAGTGCTATGATGATGATTAACAGTTGCAGGTATGAACTGGCCTCAACGGCTAATTTTAATATTAAACATACACAACATAACTAAAGTTAAATTCATGGTTAACTTCAGTATGTTTATATTCATTGTACATGAAAATATAGATAGATAAATTGCGAATATATATTTTATACGTTCGTTGGCAATTGCTCAAGTAATTCGGGTGTTACTAAATCGACCGAATCAGACAAATTACTCATTGGACAGGCCCGAGATGTCTGAAAGAGAGATAACTGCATTTCATAAACTAGATAAACTGACTTGTGCGAATTTGAAAGTTATCGTACAACAGAGATAAGCACGAATGCGTCGATTAAAATTCATTCATAAAATAGCTTCGCAAACATACTACTACCGTAAAATCTCGAGAATAATACTCGTAATTTGTACTCAATTCAGTCGACGATGCGTCAACAATGTGTCATTCAATATTTTATTAAAATTGATATTCGTTTATTTTTATTAATTAATATCTTGTGAAGTTATGGTAGCGTATTTTAATTTTATCCTTATCTTTTGCACTGAATGAATTATACGCTTTATATACGAATATGTATTATATTCAATATTTCACGCTAAATAAACACAATTTGCAAGATGACTATACATACTTTTTTTATGGAACGATTTGGAATTGGATGCGATGCTTTGTTCTGCAGTTAGCGGGTTCCGCTTTTTTGCCATTCGTTCGCATTACCACACCATCATAACTATCATTATCATTTACAACAATTCGCATCTGTTGAATTTCGGGTGGAAGGAAACACGTTCGGTCGACACGCAACGACGGATTGTTTTCGGAAACCCGGCCCATTATTATATACATTTTTTTTCCTTCCGTCATTGTTGATTCTTGCAGTTGCATCCATCAATAGAGTAATTGCAGGAACAGCTTTCGGAAAGCCACAAATAATAATAAAAAAAATAAATGTATATATAAGCGTACAACGAAAAACGGGTCGTATATACAGCATTTGTGTATTAAATTGTAATTATGTAAATGGAAAATGCTAAGAATGCATACGCATATGAGTGCAGGAGAGAAAAGGAGAGATTTACATAATACATAAATTAATATCGCCCCATTACATTGCATGTTTTGCATATTTTCCGGAGTCTGCATTTGGATTCGTCGATGTTAAGGCGATCCATGAATTGGCGTATTTATGGAATATTTGGTAGATTGGTCCGGTTTGAGTAATGCAATAATTTTCTTAAGCTTGTTTCGAACGTGCAAGATATCGAGATTTAGGGCAACATGTGCGGCGTGAAGTCGAATTGTTCACGCGATTACCATGCGAGTCTTGCCAACACAATGCAGCTTAGCTGAAAGTATAATGGTCTCTCTTTAGTTTGCAAGTAGAGAATAGGTGAAGGTCGATTCGGTTCTCTTGGTTGGTCGGTGTGTGTTGGATATGATTGCATGTGCAGGCTAAGCCGTTTTGCAATCCGTGCAGTTTTAATGCCAACTGGCCCGAAACGCAAAGAAATCCAGAAGTCACCGGAAACTGATATACGTTTCAGTATATACGAACGCAGTGAAATTACCATAGATCCGTGCGTAATCGAGCGAATTAGGATGTTCAAACAGCGATATACGATTAGTATTGATTGGGCTTGTTACCAGATGGTGCGGGTTAGAGTTGCAGTCTTAGTTGATGCAATTGTACTGTTGAACACGACATGCCATGTCATGTCCTGCATTTATTCGGATGAACAACTTACGAGATTATCAACCTCTACTCTTGTCATGTTCTGTCTAATAAAATACATTATTATAATACCAAGCTATATATTTATCAACAATCTTAATAAATTTTGAATCAAAATGCAGTTGAAATCAAATTACCGAAGGTGAAACTCAATACGCCCGTTGTTTATAACATGCAAATTTTATTCAACCCGAAAGTTCACACGTTCAAAATACGAATATCTTACTTTTCATTTCGCGGAAAAGTATATTCATCGTAAATGTCGATGACCCGCTCCTATATTTTGTTTGTTTATTGTGACTCATATCAAAATCAACTCGAATAAAAGAAATCTCCCCGATTTCTAATCATGTGCAATATTTATTAATCACTAGCGCAGTTTTAATTAATTGAATTTATGTGTACTATTCTTTTTATTACTTCCCACATTTTGAAAAATCATTGCATTTGATGATGCCTATAATTATAATGGTAACGTCAATCATGTTTTATTTATAATTTACGAATAAATGAATCATAAAAAGGTGAGGACTTTGATTGATTCTAAACTATTATTAATTAAACGTATGCAAATTTAAATTGAGGATGGAAATTGTCTAAATACTTCAATAATTTACGGTTAAATTATTAACATTTCTGTTATTAAACTTAAAATATTTGCTTAATTAATAAATCAGTTTAATGCATGTAAATTTCTCAATAACTTTGATGTATGTACTCGAATTAACTATGTAAATGTATAAGAATTGTAACTTAATTATCTGCAATGCTTTTTCATCGTTTTGTGTATGATGGAACAGTAATAAATCGATTGTAGCGGTTAATAGAGCTATTCGTTTATAACTAAGAATGTTTTGCAATTTTTACGGAACTAATCAACTTAACAATATTTTAATTTTAAACATTTATATGTTTATTTTATTTGATACATATTATAAAAAAATAGTTATTATATAGAACTTCAATATTATATTAAAGTTTTAACTTGAAAATTATAAAACTAGTTATATAATCATTTAGAGTTAAAGTCTATTAGAAATTGAAATATATTGTACTAGTATGGGATTTATGTTTTCTTTTAGAAGTAATGCGCTTATCGGGATTGTAATTAAGTAGGCAAAAAAGCGTTTCTAAATTAGGTATGAGATCAGGCTTGTAATAAAGTACATATGCGAATTAGGATTATATCTTTGTTATCTTGGGTTTGCTGTACGCGATTGATTTGTTCTGGGTAGAGAACGTCCGATGGTTTCTCATCTGCAAAAAAAGTGGTTCGGCAAATACGGGATGTTTGTGACAATAATTGCAATTAAAGGAAATAAATTCTACCGCATTGTTGAATCAAAGAGTGTGCATGCGTGCGTGCGTGTGGCTGGTGGGTCGGGTCTTTGTCGGTGCGTGCGTTGCGTAAGAGCGGAGGTCTAACGAGACCCGGTTTTGGAACGAGTAAAACAGCTGACGTTGCGGCCGTCATTTCATCCCGCAGGGTCGAGCCTTTACCTCTCTCACAGGAAAAGAAAGAAAGAAGACGACCACGACGACGAAAAAGAACTAAAATGAGACTACCCGAAGAACTCAAATGTATGGCTTTCCCTTCGAAGCCGGCTGTGCCTCCTCTATCCGAGCCAGCTGTTGATCGCCTCTGCCCTCGCCCTCATTCCTCTCGCGTGCCTGCGCCTGCCCATGCACACACATACACACTAACGCATACGTTCATCAAGGGGGATATTCACTCCCCAGGTCTCATCCTCCCATTCAACAAAATTAATCCCGGCATTATTTCTACTTACCAAATTAAGCGAAAGAAAATTACGTATTAAATAACGTAATGGACTTTTTGTTTAGTTCGCTGTAGGTAAACCTTTAAATACGAGAGTTTTAATCGTGGCCTCTGATTATTCTTCGACTCACTCGTTTTTGCTGCGAACCTAACGTTCAATCCTTGATCTCAAAGAGGACTGCAAGGCCGCATCTGACATCATCTGCTGACATCTTAAAAAGCTAGATTCTTTAGAAATCAGAGATGTAAATGATCTTCCAATTAATTTTAGTGTTCCTGATCTGTCCAACTTTTCAGGGATAATCAAATTTAATTTTTACTTTCTCCAAAATTCATGCAAAATTTAAAATTAAATAAAGTTAAGGTTTAAAATATTAATAAATAATATTGTCTTAAACTATCAGTTTTATAAAGCCTTAATCAAATATATCATTTTTCATCAACTTCCTTCCTTTTCTTTACCTCTATAAAATATAATTATACCAACAACATTTTTATTATAATATAGCTTTTGTTTATACGTTGCATGTATTTATGGAATTTTATTAGTTTGCTTATATATTATTTGATTATAAAATGTGTACTACCTAGATAAAAGGATTACTTTGGATTACCTTGTTTTACAGCATTCAGAAAAATACTTCTCAAGTACAATTTGCAATGGTTTAAACGCCAAGGTTTTTGTCGCTTAATTTGCTACTAAATAGTAGATATTTCAGTATGATACAAATAAACAAATAGTCGCAAATAATATCGAAGGTTCTATGGAGAAGAAAGTTGGTATTTAAATAGTGACCATTTATAGTCTAATCAATTTTCATACTCTTAGAAGGACAGTGTGACCATAAGCCAGTTATGAAGGACATATCCTAACATATAAGAATTTACAATTCAATGTCCTTTATTTTCCTAATACAGAACATTCTTTACTTCCTTTCGAAATTAATCTCTTTTCATTTACTAATTATTTTCATTTATGGTACAATCATTATAAGGATATTGATTTAATTAATTTTCTTCATTCATACTATTGATATTGCTGATATCAAGTGGTTAAAATGTTTAGGAATAAAATATATGGGTCTTGACACTGACCTTCGTACCGAAACCCGTAATGCTAAAACTAAGCGATTCCGGTTAATATTCACAGTGATCGATCACAGAAAGTGAATAACAGTGCAAAGAAACAAAACGATTTTGCAGCAGGTCACAACATTAAGCGTGGTATATGAGGCTGCACAGCACAATGTAGCAGTAATTTTGCAATTTTGAACGGACGCATTTCGTTGAAGGCCTTCGAAGGTAAACACGGTTTTGATCTATTGCATTTAACAGTAAACGCAATGTTATTCTCCATTCCCGTTTTTTTCTCTCCTATTAGGCTGTGTGCATGCTCTTTTTTTTTTCGAAGTTCCAGCTTGCGCGCGATGCTTGATGGCATTGACGCCCAAGGGCATTAAACGCTATTGTTCGCATAGAAAAATCACAAGGAAATGCATACAAACATGTAGGTTACAACAGAAGGCCAGCCAGTAAAGGAAAATAATTAAAGATTATTATTATTATTACAGATATCTGATGGTGTGCATGAAGATGCACTTCCTTAGTGCTACTCGTTTGCACTTGCGGAAATAGTTTAATTGAAATTACTGTAAATTAGGCTCCACCCACTAAAATATGCACCAATGCGTAGAGTTATTTTGTTGAACGCCTAGGTTCTTTGTTGTTGTTTGTCGATTTGCGACCCGCCCATTCAATATTTGCCAATCAGAAGCGTTTTTATTTGCAAACCTTTAGCGCCTAGGTTTCGTGTTGCTTATGCGACCCGCGAGACTCGGCGCGAGGAATCTAATAATACCAACCTCGCGACACGTTAATGTTTAATTCATATCTTTTCGCAGATATGTAAATGCGTCTGCGCACGCGATTTTATCTCCAGCGCGCGCGTTTTATGGCCATTAATAAAACGGAAAATATTTCCACACGATCGCTGAACCCTTCTGGCCAGGTTTTCCGTTTTATGTTTCTGTTGTAAACGGCATATTTATATGAACATATTTGAAAAAAAACAGGGCGTGCCAAACTCCATCACCTCCTACTTGCTTTAATGTTGCTCTACAAAAAAATGTAGATGCCGCTAGTGCTTTTTTGGTATTATTCTTAAACTCGCCGCTTTCATTTCCCTGTTAATTACTCAATGGTAATGAAACGCACGCATTTATCCGAAGAAAATCTAATTACTTTACTAAAAATCTATTTTTAATTACTATGCGAGTGTATTAATTTAAAACAGGCGTTTAGCTTCCTGCAAGATCGAATCATGTTATGGGCGATTAAATTTAATAAAGCGATTGATTTATCCGGTAATTGCTGATTAATTGGTCTTGGGACGGTGCCGTTAGATTAATGCATTTTATACAGTCGTCGCGAAATGGAGTGCACTTGTAGTTTGTCGTAGTCTGAATGTATGCGCCACAAAGGTGGTGCATTAATTAGACCACTAATTGGCCATTAGGTCTACGAGACGGCGCCTGACCTCTGCTGAATCCCGTAAAACGTTCGGAAGTGTTATTGTATCATGCTGAAACTGTAGTATATAGATGAGTTGATATTAGTTTTCATACTGTAGCTTAGTATTAGTTGAACTCCTCTTTAATTAAAAATCAACTGATATATGATTGCCATCATGGTAGCTTAATACCATCTAATTGTAATCCAATAAATTGATACTATTAGGTAAAAGTGAAATAAAAATTGCATTGATTCAAATAATAAATGTTTTAAACTATAATCAGTAAACAATATAGGTGAAGAACCATATGTATACATAGTCTAAAGCTTAGGACATCGTTCGGGGATACTTTAAGATCATAGCTATGTTTCATTGAATTCAAGCTGTACAGTAATACTAGTTGCAATCCATGATATGGCGCGGGAAGATTAGAGTATGACTACAAATCTAACAGTAAAACAAGTAGCCAGTAGATACAAATGACGGGAAGGCTCCAGCCGCTCCTCACTATTTTTTGAATAATGCGCTTTTCGTAATTGCATCCTCTTTTTGCCTAACAGAAAACGTAGCCAATTAGCCTAACATGGCTCCAGCCGAGATTAGCCTGGCTATAGTTGATGATCATAATTAAATTCAGAACTTCGTAATCGATTTGCTTTCATATTTATATCGGCTTGACTGACTCCACTAGTTAATATAATTTGTGTAAATAGCTTATATTAGTCAGGATAAATATAATTTCGTGGATAATCACTCATTAGGTAATCATTATTCCTAACAAGAAGATTCAAGTTCAAGCAGCATACAATCAATTAATGATATCCATATGAAAATATAATTAAATAATAGTTTATTGAATCATGTAGTAAATCTATCTGTTTTGTTAGTTATTACTTAGCTCGTAACCTTAGTCATCTTTACTTTATATATACTGTAACTGTAACTTTTAGAATAATAATTTTAACATTATTCAAGTAATATACACAGCTAAAGCATGTCGAGGTTGATGGCCAGTTTAGATTGAAATCTCTTAACAAATTCTGTTGGATTGACTCATAGTTTTATTACTATTTTAATGTATACTGGACATACTATATTATATTAGGTATAAATTATAAATAAGTACATAAAAATATGTTTATATGCTCTATATATATATATTCTTGTTATGCTGGTATATGCAATGCAATTGAATAACAGTAATATATGCTGTAGTTGATGAATACTTGAACTGCAGGATATCTCATAGATAAAGTATGGGATTTAAAATTATGGGAGGAAGTAATCTCTCTGCCACCTTGTTTTCCCGAAATGCTGGTGGTATTGCAGCACGCACAGCCACCAACCCCTATGGTCATTAAAATATATGAAATTACCTCCACGCGCTCGCAACAATCTGCTTCCTCTGGTCGCCAACATCAACAACAACTGCCTTTACCACTGAACAACCCTCGGAGCGAAATTGATTCAGACAAAAGCGTTTAATTAACTTTTTTTTACTCCATGCGTTGTGTGGAGTGGATGTGGGTATATGTGAACACAGCGTGTTCAGTTATTTTTTTAAATTTTATTTCCCTCCTTCATTATTACATATCGTACAAAGCGCATTAATTTTAAAGGAGTTGCATAGTGGCAGCAGCAGCAACTCGAAGAGTTGCAATCGGCTGTATTTTGCAATTGCTCGTTCCTTTTACAGCAAATATCATGCCGGAGCCCAAGGTTCTTCGCACGAGAAACTCTCTCCCATTATATATCAAATTCTTTCCTTCTAATTTTGCCTACGTGGCTTAGGCAAAGCTGCTGCGCCGTTTGGTCGACAAAAGCACGATAGATCGATACGCGATCGAAATTCTTCAATTGTGCATGAATTGGGTCAAAGTGAATTACAAACTATCCAAGAATATATACGTATGCTCGACGTGCAGAAGTATGTGTGCGCGATGTCTGGGAAAAGTTTTTGGATGCTCTCCAAGTTCCTTGCAGTCGTTATCGACACGCCGTGTAATCCTCTCGCGCCTCTTCCTCGCATACCGCTCCACTAGTTCATAGCCTCCTCCAACATCAACCTCTACCTCTTCTTCGCCCCGGTTCGTTTACTTAACTTGCATAACGCGCTGCCGCAAATATTTATGCCGAATTTACCGGTGGAATTTTATTTCAGGAATACATTTCCATGCGCCTTGGGTTTGCGCTCGCGCGGATTACTCCACTCCGTGCGGCTGTGGCACAGTTCAGTCACCCTGACCACCAGAAAAAGCACAAGTTCACACACTTTTACTACGCTACTACATTTCTTTCTTTTCCGTACGCCTCCTCTTCGTCGCATCGTTCCAAGGACTCGGTCGATAAAAATTCCGGATCCCCTTTTTAAAAGTCGGATTCCGGCAAACGAAAAGGACGATGAAGGTGATGCAGAGAAAAGAAGCGCAAACAGAAAACAAGAAGACGAAAGTAAATCTCGTACAAGTGCATTCGATCGTGAGAATTTGATTTTGTAAGAATACGTAAATACTCTTCGGGTTCTCTGGAAAACCTTCAAGAGTCTATAATGGAATTAAATTATGAGCAGTCGGTGCCAACGGATTTCACCGTAAATACCCTCCATTCAGGAATATATTGGACTTTAATTGACACATTTAACAGATCTTTTCTTTCCAATTCAAATAATCTTATTAGGGGTGGGTTACCGATTTTGCACCACCTAAACGAATTTAAAACGATGTAATTTATTTTTCATAATATTTAGTCAACTTTACATTTAGTCAACCATGTTGTGTAAATTTCCTATTCAGGTCAAGTTACTGTGGTGGTTCAACCTAGGCGCCGGTCTACATTCAACAACCCTCCACTAATCCATTACATGTGTAACCTAATGGATCCATTACCACCGCGCTTCCTCTAGTGCATATTGCATACTAGTAGTTATATAGTGTTTGCGAATTAAGGATTGTACAAAGTTGTTTTCGCTCTCGCGCGTCTCGTCAATTATGCAAATGCGTTATTTTATTAAATTGCGCAAAACTAATTTAAACGGTCTACAATAATGAAAACTGGCAAGGAATTCTCGCGTCCTACAAGAGTTTGGTTTGGCAATATGCACGTCGGGTTTCCATTGATCGTCCAGTAAATTAATTTACGTGCAGCTTGCAACGGAATCCTTGGGAATAGATTGTAAACAAGCCTCCTTTCCTTTATCATTTCATTGTGAAACTTCATTTTTCGCATTGCTGCATTTATTTTCACATCCTTCAATTAATTACTTATTTCGCTGAAATTTTCAACGTTTCCATTTTCGCAATTGCTCCAACCGCCTTCGAAGCGCAGCTGAAAGCAAATGTTAAACATTTATTAATGGTCCCCTTATTTGTTATTAAAAAGGATTTGCTCAAACCACGCTGCTGGCCTCAATAAATGTGTAATACTATTATTATTATTGTTGACATTATAAAATAATAATTCGCAATTTGATTTACGTTCGATTTCTAATCCGAATGCTATATGCGTTCATTTTTTGTTTGTCGCTGCAATTTGTATTATTCACATCTCGACTTGATTTCTTTTCAGCTCTTTTTTTGTTGTTATTTGTAGTCCCAATGCTCTTGGATAAAACGGTAGGAAAAATATGATTCACCACAGTATAAACATTGACGTGATTCGCGGCGATTAAATTAACATTTAGAAACGATCAAATTGTAAATTATCCATTGCACGACGCGTCGAAACCAGCAAGATAACGCAGTCTGCTTTTTAGTTAATGAATCCGAAAGATGAAATACAATCTTTATCTCGTTAAGCTAATTTCTTCATTGAACAAGAACACATCTTAAATTATATGCATATAAATCTCAAATTATATATCCACAAAAAGATGCTGATTTTGAAAACTGATACTGTTTTTGTAATTTAATAAATCATAATCAACGAACATCTTTTCTTGTAACTGAATTTCTTCTTCCTTTTGTAATTAACTTGTGTCTATCTGTCATTGTAACTGAATATTTTAAATTACTTTTTAAATACAATTTTGGTCTGATATTATCATTTACTCTATTGATGCAAATCATATAGAGAATCTTTTACAAATATTTTGCTTTAGGTACCTTCTCTCAGATGAGATGATGGGGACGTTCTGACTGGATCTCAGTTTCACACTTATGGATTGGTCTCTCGTGTTTATGCACATAGTCCAGTGGAGCAAGAAGAAAAATTACAAATATTTGAAGGTTTCCTCTTCAAGGTAAGAGGTTGTTCTTTATTTAAACTTGAACAGCTTCAAAATTATTATTTTTTTTAAGTAGATTCTTTTGAATTTTTTTTTAATCAAGAATATTTCCCAAATGTATGATTATCAAAACTACTTTTTTCTCAATTCTTATATATTTATTAAAAAGTTTAAAGATAAAACTGCTTATTTCATATAGTCATCGCGTTATTTCTTATTTCATCCAAGGTTGTAAATTACATAATACTGCATCATTATGTTTGATTGATACTCTCGTGCCCACGTGCAAAGTAACAAAATGTTTACCTTTTCTATTGATTATTTTTTTGTTACATTTCTTTTACAACTTTTATCTTGCAAAAGACAACCTTGTAGCTGTAGACGTGCGTAGGTTGTTTTTGCGGCAGAAGAGTAAATCAATTTTGTAACAAAGTTACTGAAACAATTAATTTACTGCAAACATTACTATAAGTCTGATTCTAGTAATAAATGTTTAGTATAACTTTAGTACTACTGCTTTTATTTTAGTTTATAAGATCTTTATAAATATTCATTTTTAAATACGGAAATTAATTAATCTGAATACTTTATAATTAAATCATTAGTCATCACTTTTATTTTAAATTCTTAACTGTTATTACCACAAATCTTTTGAAATCTGTAATATGATTCTTAATATATAATCATGGAGGTGGATATAAACTAACATTATAAATAATTCCTACGCGTGTTAATGTTTCCTAATACGAAAGTATTGATTGGTATTCTTAGGAATCATTATGATACGATTAATTAATATCTATTGTGTTTTTGATTTGATTGATTGTGCATCATTAATTAGGATGAGATGCTTTAATAAGTATTTTGCTATTAGGAAATAAAAACTTTCATTGATTAATTAAAAAAAATGTAATGCGGTGTGAAATGTGCGACGTGCGGAGGAAGAGCAGAAGTGCAGTCTATAAATACTAATTACTACTAGTGTATCCTGCATGAAGTGGGTTTCTATTTAAATCGAGAGTTAAGTAAGTTTAATTGTTGATGCGAATAGTAGCGGAGCGGGCTTTAATTGTGGAAATGAATTAATTCGAAGCTTTGGCATTCCTTTTTTAGTTGTCTTTGATGATGCATTGCTGCATGAAGAAAATGTCGTGGACGGAAGTTGCGTATTGTGCGGGTGTGCATGTTATGTATACGTTCATCAGAGATCTGGTGTAATTCTGAATAATTAAAGAGTAATTGGCGTAGTGAGATGATGTTGTTGCATTTGTAAGGGGGGGAGGCAGACCAGCGGTCGAGCAGTGCTGTCGAGAGCAGTTATTAGGTTAATTTAAAGGGAAGTGATGTGGAACTATATTAGAGTATCAACAGTTTGCGATCCTATATGTAACGGTGGCTGCATCAACTACATGCATGGATCATCCTATCTGCATGTGCGAAACGTGTCCCATTACTTCCGGAACATGGAAGATGAACCATCGACCGTGACTTTGTAAATAATTACGCTGTCGGAAAATCGTTACGTTTCTTTCAGTTTCCAACTTTTCAGCAGCTAACTAATACGTCTTGGATTATGGGAAGTCTATTTCGGCGGCGTACGTTCGTGTTTGTCCGCACAGAAGGGCCTCCCGAGTATTTGCAGAGCAGGATTAGGAGGGCAACAAACACCCTCCGCGATCGATATCGAGGGCGTAAAGGCCGATTCACACAGCACATTCACTCGCTCCCATAACAGACACACTATCCTCAAAATATTAAGTACTAATTCTGAATCCAGACGATCCCTCTTTTCATTCAACTGCTGGCCTATTAATATATATTTCAATTTTATTGCTCCCCCCGAGTTCCCCCGATGACTAAACAGATCGTCGCTTCTCTTGCTCTTCCTCTCCTCTCTTCGCTCTACGACCCAATCTCCGCCTATTCATTTCTCTTGTAAATGAATCCCAGCAAGCATAAAAGAAATGCATTAGCGTCTGGCGCTTTTTCCATCCCCCACAGACAGCTGTACGTTTACCCTACAACTAGAAGCGAAGGAACATAAAATCCAACGAAAGAATCAGATAAAAATATACACAATTTCGGCAGACAAACAATTTAATTAGCACGATAATTTGAATTTAGCATTAGCATTAATATGTATTAAAATTTCGATATTTACTAAAATAATTATCATCCGTCCTTAATTACTATTTCGTGTTCTTCGGCTCCCTCTTCACTCATCACTACACACTTTCCACGAACCGTTGTAGCTTGCACTTGAAATTTGATAATATTTTCAGTCCTGTCTGTAATCCGAGCCGCATCCAAAACGCTTCGGATTGGATTACGAAACCAAAGTATATTAATCATTATAATTCCGTTTTTTAATCTAAATAATATACATCTTGGAAAAATATAAATGTGTTATCTAAAGACATTAAAAAATAAAATATTAAAGTGTTATATAAATCTTCGAAAACAGATTTCTGAATACTTCAATTAAATCTACAACTTTACATAAAACTAATTGAATTTGAATCTAGTATATTTGGTATTAATTTTAATTTATTAAATTATTAGTAAAAGCTAAAATAAAATAATTCTAAACTGAAATGTGATTAATGTATAATAAAGCAGGCGCCGTTGAAACAATTACACTTACATCAAAAGCATAAAACTAGAATTCCCGTTGGAGTTGACCAACGCTAAGAGGATTTTTATGTGTTTTAAGAGGATAAAATTCATGACGGGAGCAGCAATTAACAGCTTGCAATAACGAATTTAAATCTATACACACTCAAAAAATATATATATATTTAAAAAAAAATCTACAACCAAATGGCTTTTAAAGTATTTACGCAATTGAATGAATCCCATTATGTAATATTGAAGCGTCACTGCTATCGCGAACGCCAATCGTTTATTTACCGGCTCGTTCATAAAATCGGAAATATAAATAAATAACCAATTAATTATCATTGACAGTTAATTATTGCTAATTGTATAATTCATTTCCAAAATTATCTGCATCAATTAAATAAACTTGTTTATTTATAAATATACTATTCTTTTTGTAGATAATAAATTGGTTTCATAATATGCAGTTAGATATAAGGTTAAATAATGACAATATTTCAAACTAAATATACACACTGCATGAAGTAATTATGTAATAAAAATGTTTTTCAATAATCATTAAATATGAACAAGAAATTATTGGATAAATAAATGAAAACATAACCGAATTGAAATGGAATTGTTTCTGCAATACAAATAATATATTGGGGCTTAATAATTTAACTAATTTTAAAAACAAATGGGAAAATGCAAATTGTTGGTTCGAATGAAATACTGTTATAAAAAAAAAACTTGTTGATGGTATCGATCCTCGTGCATGGGACTCGGAAACGCCTGTGGCGTTTAAAATTCCCATTTTTTGAATAATTAATTTACACATGATAAAACTGTTGTGATTAGCGAAACGCTGGAAGGGGATTAAGGGACGAACGGCGATATGTGTATATTGTATGTTTCATGGGGTTTGGGTGGGTTTTGCGTTACAATTCGCTGTGCGGTGCAACAGAGATGGTTGATGGTAATTCTTGTTTTGGGGTGCGACAGATTGTGCGTGTATCAGTAACGCATCGGATCCACATCCAATTTATGTGCGTGCGGTGTGCACTTCTCCATCCGAAAACGTTACACCCCATGAAAATCACCCTCCGTCATTCGTTTTTATGGAACACATTCACACCGTTCCTGTTTATTCCCAAAGCCAGTTGTTCAAGTAATTTCGTACATAAAATTCAATTTACTGCTCGTTAATCGATTTAAGATGATTTATATAATATAGCAGATGGCCATTATTGAATCGATCATTTATTTCCTTTTTTTATCAATTTTAAGAATATCGAAGAAAATACTCACTATATATTTATTTTTCATGATTTTATTTAAATTGAAGTTATTTTTCTTTTAATTGAAGATCTTTACTAAAAGTGGTTCAAGTAATTGACGTTAAAAATACTTGTATAAGTACTGAAAGTACTTAATTCTCAAACTGTATATTTATTGAATTCTACTTCAGTAATTCAGTGATAATTATTAATTTACAACCGAATTGGAATTGTTGAAGTTTTAAAACCATTCATATAAAATTGGAATTTGTTTTGGACGGTTAAATTCCACCCATTTCAAATGCTCTTGAATTAAATCTAAATTACGTTTGATTGATTATCCAATCAATAGTTAAACGTTCCGCAAATATGATGTTTCATTTAAAACCTCTAAATTATCGAGCGACATAAACTTGTTGAATCTGGCGCTTAATGCCTGCCTCCACTTTCTATTAGCCATCGAAACAATTTTGATTGCGCAACGATGACAGAAAACAAACAAACAAATAGAAGAAGGAGTGAATAGTGGAGTCGAGAGGGAATCGAGATCGTTTGCAACAGGATGCAAACTCGTTACCATCTAAAATGATTGCATTTCATTAGATGACCTTAAAGAAGATGCCTTTCAGCAATGAAAGTCACATTAAAGCATTTACAATGACACTAAAACTTGTACGGTGATTTAAATCGCGCAACTCTTTAATCGCCCCAGAGAAATGACGGAAACGGATTCGTCCCGCGTAAATCATCAACTCTTAAATATTTGATTTTCTGTCTCAAGTTCGATGCAGGAAAGGATTTGCTACGAAAATGAATCGACTGTACGAAGCCGTTGATGCATTGGACATGCATTTCAACTACAGCTGATGTAAAGATAGCGGATTGGCATTTGCGTAATGCCTGCTTATCAAGGCTACCTGTGTGTGATAGCAAATTTGCGCAAACCGGATTAGGCTTCAACATATAATACTCGGATGCGAAAGTTACGCAACAAAATGTTTACTGAAGTATTATAATAAAAAAGCACTTACTTTCTGCTTCAGCCGAAGCCATTTATTTATGTGGATGCGTGCGTGCAATCCATAAAACATCTCCGAGATGATCGACGCTTCATTTTAATTTTTTCCTTCTTTTATTTTCACCTTTGTCTCTTCTCAAACCTTTATTGGTTCAAACAATGTTTTACGTTAATCATTTCCTAAGAAACTAAGAAGAAATAAAATAATCCATTCCACCTCCGATGTATTGATTATTTTTAACGACCAGATAGCTTCAGACCAGATATCCCTTTTTTAATTATTCCATTAATTTTATGTACATTTTATATTATTTTTGTTTATTATTATCGAACTAAAAAAATATTAATTAACACTCGTTTACAATTATTTTCTAACATAAATGTAATTAATGTTACTCTCATTTGTTAATTATAGTTAAGTTCGTTTAATAAAAAATACAAAATTGCAATAAATTATAGACAAATTGTATGAAAATACATGAAATATGTGAATTAATTAATGCAGTTTATAAATTAGTTGTGATTGGTTGTTGTTAAATGTATAATTCAGTTTTGTAATATGTCGTTGTTGCTATTTATTATGGAATCTGTATAAGGAAAATCTTCTATTGGAATGATTTAAATTAATTTATATACGGTGTTCGATTTATTTGTGGTGTTTATCTGTTGATAACAGGAAGAGAAGGACGTAAGAATGAAGAGGAAAAAAAAAGGACGTGCATACGAGTTATATAAATTCCACGGCTTGATTCGATTCAATTGCGGACTTATATAAGCTACCGATATATTCAGATTAGTGTAATTTATTCTTACCGCAGAATCGTACTTTATTTCTCTCATGCCCATTAGTGTTAATAGCCTGTAATGAAGTATTTATTTAATCGAAATGCAATCAATGCGTGACGGAGAACGACGTAGGTGGAAAATTGAATATTATTGAAAATTGAGTTACAATTTTGAAATTGGTTTCAACGTATTATGTTTCGATGTGATAATGTCGTGTGGCGGGGAAATAAAAAAAGGAGGAAGCAAGGAGTCGACGTTTTCGCTTTGATGATGAAGCCTGGCGAGAGGCAACGAGCCATGGCAAACCTACCAACCAACCTCTCTACCTACTGAAGGTTTGGTTTCCCTATAGACTGCAACCATAATTGAGAACTGCACCACAGCACGCCCTGAAGCCCCCATTCCCTAAATGCACGTCCCCATAAGCTCCTTTTTCGTTTGCCCGTTCCCTCAGGATCTGAGCTTCATCCGTCCGATCTCCCCTTAGCTATTGTACCCCGTACGTAGGCCATAGCCGACTTGGCTCCAGTCACGTGTACTTTTTTCCCAACCCTCGAATTACTGCTGCTACACATTTCACCATGATGCACGCATTTCGCCATTACGAAATCGAAACCCATCGATAAACAAGACCGAGTCGAGTGCATCACAAACACGCGTGGCAATGGCGATGATGATGATGATACACCTGTACACTTTTACACTCATCGTTGCACCTGCATTTTACAGATAACAAGGCTGACATTGGATATCTCGCTAACATGCTGTTAATTACAGCCAGCAGCAGCAGCAGAAATAAAAGCTATATAAATAATAATCCGTTTAATTACCACAATTCCACCATTAATCTTTTAATTCACGCGCGTCGTATTTTTAGAAACTTTTACGCAACCGACCATTTCTTTCTTTTTTTTCCTTTATCCTATTTCTTTTTTTCTCTCATCTGGTGCGTGCGTTTCCATTTGCATTTATATTAAAGCTCCTTTACAGTTAGTTTACCTGCCGCATTCGAATATGTATATTTATTTATCACGGATAAGAAAAAAATAGATTATGCTTTTAAAGACCAGCTAATGACTCCCACGTCACTTTCTAAGATGTATTTTACTTTCGTTTCTGGGCAGAAGGTCGACCGTAATGCAGATCACTGGATTTCGAACAACAAACTCGAATTTATACGTGGCATTGACATCAGGTACAGTTTTTCAGCGGAAACGGAAACGATAAGACTGAGAAATCGATACATATTCACAAGGTCCGACGCAAACAAACGCGAAACTTCGTCCAGACAGACAGTCAACTTCCTCGTTTTTCCTTCGAGAATCGAGCCTTTTTCCTAATGACACATTAGCATGCATTCAACTTATGCATGCAAATAATTAATTGATTAATCGAGTAAAACACATATTTATACAATTACTATTTGTATGCATTTATTTAGGAATGTCATTATTTTAACCTTTTCTTACATTTATTATCATACAATAATCACAATATTTATTACTATAAATATACAAAATTATTAAATAAAAACTAAACAAAAAATTATAATTAACATGATTTTAATTATTTTTAAGTCAATTATAACAACGTGTTTTTATTTGTGCGTGCGATTTTACATAAATTAAAAGAAGGCCACAAGAAGAATCTCTAGTTGAAGGTTTGTTATTAGTTCATGATTCGTATAAACTATGTAATAAGATAATTTGAAGTCTGGAAGCATACGAAAGACACTCAACTTACTTGAAGAAAAAAGGCGATGTGCTGCATTCCCATTCTATATTTTATTTCCACTCTCAATTGGTGAGAGATAAATACAACAAGATAACTGTTTCAAAAGTAATTATAGTTTTATGCAGGAAGTTCAAAATCATTCCATATAATTCCGGAGTTGCTCAAAAACAAATTAAATTATCCCTTGGTTTATCACCTTATCGTATTTTTTGATTAAATAATAAAATTGTTTATGTTAACAATTATACATAAATAATTTTTAAAAAAGTACTTTTTTTCGTTTAAGTAAAGTAGATGTGTTTTATGGTAAAACTCTTTACAAAATCGTCTTCGTTAAATGGGAAATCTATTGTATATAAAATTGAGTTAAAAATAGTTCATAAAAAATAATGATTGTGATTCTTTATATTTAAGTAAATAAACATAACCTTTTAAATTAATTTAATTTCGAGTTAAAATGCATTAGAATCCTACAAATAAATGTACTTTATGACCTGTTGAGATGTGCAACGGAATCGGGTATACAATCATATGTTATTCGCCAATTGCATGTTCTTTTCCTGCGTTTGCTGAAGCTTTGTGAAGTTATGCGAGTTCTACAAAGCCTCGATTCTCGAGCGCAAGAAAGGAAGGATTTATTGTACGATCTCGGAATAAGTGGAGAAAGAAGTTTACTTTCATAACCGATACCAATAAACACTATCAACGTCTTAGTATACCTTTCAGTAATTCTGTATTGGTCTATTTCCTCACCGATCTATTATTAATATTTAATTAACTCGTGTTTATCATTCATGCGAAACAATTGTTATTTTTATATCGGTTACAAGAATTTGTTAGATAATATTTTAATAGTTGATTAAAATATTAATAATTATATTAAAAAAATTGTAAAAATATCTTTGAAGATTTGAATCAGCTGTATTATTAAAGAGCTGTTCTCGGTGAGTGTAACTCGTGTATCGCATGACCGAAAGTACTGTTGAGATTTGGCATAAAATTTCGTGAACTGCTTCATTCGATGAGTGCAGAGAACCGGTTCTTCTTTTTCATCTCGGCGCAGCTATTGATGGGTTTTTCACTACCAATTAAATGAAGTCGTGCAATTTAGGTAGATAGATTAAATGGTATATTCAATTTAGTTTTAGAAATAAGATGTAGACTAAATTGAATCGTCTCGACGGCGTCGTTGGGTTGAGTTACAGTTTATGCCGCCGCACGTTTAATATACTTAAGGGAGTGTGAAATTCCTCGAGGCGATAATAAAAGAATTTATAAATAAGTTAGGTTTGTGGGGAAAACTGTACGGTAGAAGGAGCGGCGAGGGGGGCAGTGAAAAATGGTTATGCGAGTTGACCGGAAGTGTACATTTAACACTCACCTGCATTACTTCCGGTTGGTCTCATTATCAGCGGCGGAGCATCGCACGCGATTACACCCCTAAAAACGCAACTTATATACTTTTCGAATCACCGCTAGGAGACTTCCTTCTCTGCATTTTATCATCGTGAAAACAGAGTCGTTGGTGTTAGGTTTACCACAAGAAGAGGAGAGGATGTTATTATTATAACCGCGATGCGAACGATTTATTTATACGCCACCACATGGACCTAGGCATGTGCGCCCGTCGCTAAGCACGGTTACGAAAGTCGTCTTCTGATTCTCTCCTCTCGCATACAGAAACTAGTTCTTCGGATCTCTAGTTGAGAATGCAATTGTTGTTGTTGTTGCTGCCGCCTCTGTTGTTGTTTTTAATCCGTAATATTTCGTCTAAATTAAGAATAGTCGCCGGGGTTGTTGATGGTATCGCCGCAAGACTTCTGCACTTAGCAATGCACGCACATCTTGACACGCTTATTCCGACTTTTTATATTCTCTGTTGGTGGTGCTATTACAAAAATAGTGACAATCGCATTGCGCCCCTTCGGCGCTTCTTAGTTGATGAGAGCCGTTGCTCTCGTTCTAATGATGAACGCTCTTCGCGAGGTGCACCAAAACCATCCAGAGTCGCCGCGTTTTGGGTGAGTGAGTGCTGCACGATCGTGTATCCATCCTATAAACCAAGAAATACATTTCCCGGACCGTTACAAAATGTCCTCAGCTAATGAGCCTTCATCCTCCCCATCGATCGATGGTATTACGAGGTTCCGTGATGACCGGCAGCCAACGCAACTTCTTCGTTCGTTTGAAGCCTCTGGCTATCCCATTCTTCCTCTCCTCCGTGTTTTTGACTATATTATGCATACAGTTCTGCAAATAATTTCATTTAAATTACGGTTATTAGCAAATTTCTTCTTGCAACAAGAGCAACTGGCACGCCATCTACACGCAGCGTGTTCTCCGCCTATTTTTTCTTGTTTCTTCAATGTGTCCCATCCCTGTGCCAGGGGGTTAACAAGGAAGAGACTGCAGCTGGTGTTAACAGTTTTTGGTTACTAACTACTGCTAGTTCTTTGTATTTCGACACGTGCTTCAATCTACATACGGTTTTTACAGGATTCCTAATTGCATCTTACCATTTGTTTCCATGCTTTTCTGTTTACTCGTCTGCCGGACAAATAAGGAAACAGGTGAAAAGCATTAAAATTACTACCATGTAATCCAAAGACCTTTCTTGACGCGTAACATAACATTTCCTTCTACTCTTTATCTCTTTATATATTTCGTTATCTTCATCAATGTTTCATACAAAAACAGTATTTCTTACAGCAATATTTTATGATTTATTAATTTAACTTCATATACTTAATTATTTCAATTTACTTATTCTCTAACAGAATTAATAAATTAATATTAAATTTATATTCTAAAAGATTAACGAAACGAACGTTTCCATCAATATTTCTAACTATTACAATTCTTTATATATTTTTAATGATGTTTGTGTCATTAAAAATCGATATGCATTACATAATTAACCTGTTGATTGCATGAAAAGTATTTTACACATATAAACCAATAGAATATATTTTTTTATAATAATTATTCATACATTATTTATTTAAAATTTATTATTTATAGTATTAGATTTACGTCTATTGCTGAGTATAAAATAATGTTAATATAATCTGGGCTTGGGAATGGATGGAAATTACATATTAATATTATGGTGCCAAATGTTACAAATATGACCTTCGGCACGTTGCGTTAAGAATAAATATTATTAATTATTTACATACAAACACTTCTTGCGAAACGTTTTTCTAAGTACTATTTTCATCGAGAATAAATAATATCCGAAAGATATTTTCTGTACTTAAATTTATCCAAGAATTTGCTACGATTATTGTAAATATAACTAAAATATGTTGATGCAAATTTACAGGAAACAACATTCCTAGAAATTAATTGCCGCCAATGTATTACGAAACTGTGTCACGACTATAAATTAGGTCTTATTATTTATCGTCTCTGGTGGTCTCCCATTGTATTATTTCATCATCATCATCATCCGCCTCCTCCTTACAATGTACGTATGTTCTTTGAATCTGATAACTTTCCGTTTTCAACATAATCAATAGTTTGAGCGGCGTGCTCGAAATTTCTGATCATTTTTATATACAATTATTTGTCTTTCTATAGTATATAATATTTTAAATAGTTTGTTACAAATTATTTAAAAAATGTAAATAATAATATTTTCTCATAATTTAGCATTGGAATTAAAATTAGTTTAAATTTGCTGAATTTTGTGGAAAGTTGGGCATTTATACAGTAGTTCGATTTAATAAATATTTATATTTAAAATAGTGTGTTGGTTTCTTTCAAACGTATTTCTTTTATTTAAATTTTATTTTCATCTTTGTAAAAAGTTTATAGATTTATATAGGCGAGTTTTATGATATGTACATTGTGTACAAATATTTATATTAACAATTTATTATTGACTTTTTCCACGTGTATTTAAACCGAAATAATTTGTAGAAATTCCATTGAGTGCAAAAAAAATATGTTATTTAAACTTCTAAAGTCTAATACTGTGAGGTAGTCTTTTGTAGTCTCCGTATCTAATTATTTTTTAGCAAATTGTTTGTGATAATGGGTAATTAAGTATTTTAATTGGGGAATTGGATTGGATATAATGAAGGGAGATATGCATCGTTTTATGATGGTACTGGTTGGAGTCGGTGTTGAATCAGTGGGTTTTGGGGGGAGACGAAACAAGGCCAATAATTTGTGCACGCATCCGTGCGCATGTGTATGTGCCCTTTCGCGCTTTTGGGTGTCCGGTTTACAGGTGTAAGTAACAATGATACGGCGATAAAAACGACCGCCGCCCACCGTCACGTCTTCTTCTCTTTTTACACCTACCAATTATTGTTTCGCGCGCGGCGGCCGTGAAATGGGCACACCGTATCGGCCGGTGGTTAATGTTATGTCTGCGGCGGCTCGCGCACCTTTTAGGGTAAAAGGTTTTTAAAAATGGCAATATGATCGTCGCGAGGAGAGTGCGAATGGTGCACAAAAAAGAACGCTAATTGTCATGGGGGGCCTGGATGAAGCGGTCCTCGAGGAAGTGTCCAGGCGGTCCCCGGAGCATCCGCAGGAGATTTACGGTGAGCCAATCGATCAGCTCAGAACGGAATGGTTCTAAACGGCCATCCAGTTTTTCCAACTATCCATCAAGTCTACGAGCCTCGGCTATGCAATGAACCGCGCTCGGCATGTGTTTAATGTTTGCTTACGTATTTACTCATCCGAGATCCTTTGCTTTATTATGTTTACTCCTCGCAATGAAAGTAAACTTTTTGGCCGCATCCCGAGCGCTCGCTCTTTCAATGGATCGCAACGTCACAGTTCTTCTGTTGCGTTTTACTCCTTCTTCGACGTTTTACTTTTATTCCTCGTTGTTCTCATGCCGCTGCTGTTGTTGTTTTTGTTGTTGTTGATTCTCGTTCACTCTCTCGACGGCGGCGTGCGTGGGCGGATTTGCAACACTCCCACCGCTGCAACGAAGGAGAAAGAGGCGAAATTGCGACGAGCCTCCTCCTCTACGGGATCTCGTTTTCGGCTGCGCCGGGTCCACTAACCTACAGTTTAGCACGAAGCTACACCAGACCAGAGGTGAACGAGCCCCTGCAAGGACGCCTCGGATTGCAGCAGGTTCAAGTTTAAAAATCCGCCGTCTTTAACGTCCAAAACCTAAACCTTGAGAGTCCCCAAGGTTTTACTGTACCCGTACCTATTCTTCCGGCGATGACCTCGGCCTCAGCAGGGAGGAAGGATGTGCTGCATGGACTGCCCTGCCGGTCATTTACACCTGTCTCTTCTTAACCGAGGTGTTCAAATCGCCGCCGATGACACTCGTAATGAACGTAATGTCTCTAACGGGACTGCAGGCCTCTGCGCTCACACGGAAGAAGGGAAATTCTCACTTCTCACCTAGCCTCCGAGAAATATCCTTCTATTCATTAAAATTAACCGAGCGAGCTGCTCTTACTTTAATCTGAACTTGTCATCGGATTCACGTTCTAACACTTTGCGACCGAGCACCAGTTTTTGTCATCCTCTTCGTGGTCAGACTATATATATACATACACTCTTGGCAAACTCAACAACCAGTGCATACTAGTCATGTAGCTATTACCATTAGGTCGTCGCATAAATGGACCTTTTCCAGTAACTACTTAACTGGTTCATTAAAAAGTGCATAGACATTAATCAACATTCCTTTTTTGTTCTTAATACTTAATTCATTAAATGTATCTTCATTTTCAACTTGATTAATTATCAATTCAAAAATAAAAATACGTTTAAACAATTTTCAAAATTTTATCATCAATAATTATTCTTATCCAACTCATTTCTTAAATTACTATTCTTTAAATGAATAACATATGTAATCTATATTTCAAAGAGGGTTATAACAAGAGATTATCTCAGGTTATGAAAGCATGTAATATATATTTAACCTGATAACAATCTAGTTTCCTTTACCAGTAATATTTTATGTTCGTTGATAACATTTCTATTCCTACATATAATACGCTTATCGCACGTATGTTCTTGATAAAAAGAATAGATTTATAGAGCGTTCTCTAACATTATTTGTTTAGCATATTTATGTTATCTTTTGGTAGCTTATATAATATTTTTCAATATTTATACATTAAAAGAAAACGTTTTCAAATACGCCTCGCTGTGTTTACTTTTTAATGTTATAGATTGAATACCATAGTTATTTCGTTTTGTTTGATTTCGGAAGGCCGAAATCAATAACGTCAGCTGCAGATCATCAAATGTGACAGCATTATATTTTCGGTGGTTGAGTCTGGTTTTGTCATATGGATATTCAGTGCACACACCCATTCTACACCGATATAAACTGATTTGTCTAGGTTACTCTTAATATATCTGTAAGGTCAACGAACAATGCCTATAAATAGCTACCCTTTCTATCCCACTGAGTTTCACAAACATTTTCATATTTCAACAGCAATTATGACAAATGTTTACTTTTAGTTGCACATTCCTTGCGACGATGGAAATAGCAAAGATCAACACGTTTTAAAGTGACAAAAACATTATTATCAAAACCATATTTGTATAATGTAATTTTGCTACGATTACAAATTCTGTGTTCTAATTTTAATGTTTAATTTTGTGTTTATTAAGAATATTTAAATGAAAGTGCGGAAGTTTTACTTCCTAACAAAATACAAACGTAAATTGGATTTATGTGTGAAATATTTGAAATAATATTTACAATCGCAGTTATTTCCACTAAAACACTTAACACCTAATATGTTAAGACTGAAAGCCATTTTATCAACTTTCTTAAACATTTTACTAAAACAAATGTCTAAAGGTAATATGACTAAAGCAATTTGTAAATTGAAACAATAAGAGCAAATGCATCTGATTGAAACTTCGTTCGTACATGAAATTAAATGGGTTGACCTGGAAAGCGCTCAAACATTGGTAACAACCGCAATTGATTTCAGAAAATTACATGGCACTTTGCAATCAAAGTTAATAGTAAACCCGGATTGGAAACTGATTTTAAACTATTATTAATTACAATTTAATTAGATTAAAATTGATTGTTTTTTTGTTAGTTTATAATATAATTTTCGCTTTTTAATATTCTTTTATATTCCTGCTGCGTGTGCATGTGCAGAACATGATACAATAGCTTGCAGCACTGTGGGAAACTGGATAGCGATCACTTTCTGTCCATTGTCACAGATTATGTAGTTCGATGTCATAATAATAAGTATATCCGTTACGCAATTGCACAATGCGCGAAGAACGGGAGTAGCAAGTTCAATGTCAACATAATTTTGCGGTGTCTTTTCTTGTCGCGCTGGTCTCTTCCTCTATCCTCCTTTCTGAGATCCTGGTCCGGCTGTGGGGTGGAAGAGGACGAGGACAGAAGTTATCTGCGAAGGAGGAGTAGGAAGGTGGATTGCATGTGGCGTGTTCGTATGCGAGTGATCGTTTTGGATGGAAACAGGTAAAGAAAGAAAGAAGGAAGAAGAGGAGAGTAGTACGCGGGGATTGAAAGGAGGAGGATTTGAAGGAAGAAAAGAAGAAGTAAAAGAGAGAAAAGAAAAACGAGGTGGACGACGTGCAATGCACAGGTGAGCGCGCGAGACGGCGATGGCGGAACACGCTCGGGCGAGACGGAGACGCGGCGCTTGGGTCAACGGACCTAATGCCAAGGTCAATTCGACTACGGCCACACGTGGGACACAAACGGCGGAATACATTTCTCTCCTCTCCTCACTTCTCTTTTCAACCTCACCAATTTTGACTAAATTGTAAATCCTTCGCACCACTCTAAAAACCAACCCCCATGTCGTTTCTTCTTTGCTAACCTTCGTACTTTTGCTGTAATCTCAACCATAAGAAGACGTCCATCCAATTGATCCATCATCGCGCAACCACCGACAAAGACTTTTCCACATAATAAATCTTTACGATCCATGCATCCATCGATGTTTGAACCATTCTCCTAAGCACATATAAACCGTGCATCATCGCCACTTACGATCAAATAATTTACTGTGCAAATTAGTGACATCATATTTAGACACCTTCGACTTCTTCTAAATAAACTCCTTTTCCAAACAGCAAAAAAAGCACCAACAAAGACTGCACTGAACAATGCATTCAGCCGTCTCCTGCTGAAGCATCCTCCTCGGCACTACAATATCAACAACAACAACAATGTCCTCTTGGGGAATAATTGAAGAACTTTACAATTGTCATTTACTTTATTGCCGTGCACTTTATCAGACGTATAAGTTTATGACCGCGTCTTGCTGCTCCACAATTATTTCCAACTCAAATGAAATGCTTATATTCGCGTTTTTACTTCTATCCTACATCACGTTGTAATATATACTTCTATGTTCCTTTAAGCAAACCGCTCTTCGAATAAAGTCTGGATGCTTTCCAATTAATCAAACTTTTGCAATAATCCTCTTCATTGCCTGCTTTTACCGTTCCTTCCAAAACTTTATTTTTATTACATAATTCGCAAATTTATGGCTTCAGTAAAAGTCGCTAAAAATTCCTAAAAATATACATTTTGTGAAACTTTTCATTTTCTAGAGAATATAAATAAATGTTGTGCATTTTAGTTAATAAACATACATTATTAATTATATTACTATAATAATATTCTGATGTTACAATAATAAAGTAATAACACACAATTATAGGCATATAAATATATTTTAAATATAATAATAAATAATTTCAAATCAAAAAAAATTAAATACAATTTTAATAACATAATTTAACCGATATACTTTTCCAAGGAGATGTTTCCGGTTGCATTAGGTTTTAGTAAAAAGTGCACGCAGGTATTAAAAAACAGTACTTTGATGGCGTACAAGATATGCAATGAAGTGTAAATATACTGTTGCATAATAATGGTGAGTTTGAGGAAGTTAACGTTTCCGACACACACATCCACACAAACTTCAGATATTAATTGGTATTGCATTTAATAGTTTTATTCGACAGTTTTCTTTTAGTTTATTTTTAGATACATGCAAGCACATCATTTTATGTAATTTTTACGTTAACACAAATGTTGGGGTTTCTTCCCTAACCCTCGCGTTTCCATTATATTTTTTCCCCTTGTACTTTTTCATGTGCAAAAAATAAGTTTTTTTTTCGATCTTTAGAAAGTTGTTGCAGCGTAAATAAACCATGAAGAAATTGTTAGAAATCAATTATTATGGAAATTGCTTTCAGATGCAAGAAGTAACGTCATCTCGAATCATTTTCTTTTAGGTTTTTCTTTAGTTTATTATGTACAAAATTTATATCTACTATTTAATAAATGATAAATATGATTTGGTTTTTCAGTTAAAATAATGTTAGTTACGGAAAATTCGAACGTGGTTGATAAATATGTGATTCTAAATTTTTTCTTTATGTTTCTTAGAAATGGGTGGATCAACACCTATGGATCCTCTAGCAAGATTCGCAAGAGGTTCTATCGAGTTTATATAAGCACAAGACCACCTTTTGTAAGTAACCATATTTAGTGAGACGAGCAAGGATTTGCCACGAACGTAATCAACATCATTTCATCAATTAATTATTTACTACAAACTTACAACGGATCTAGTGCTTCGGTAATTTTAAATTAATATGTAATATGAAAAGAATAATTATTATTAATTAGATTTTGAAATGATTAGTTCAAAATAATGAATCGAAAAATGTAAACTCATTCAAACATTATAAATCTAGTCTTATTAGATATGCGCACCAATATTATTGTTATTTGAAAGGAAGCAGGAGCGAAAAACAACAAAGCAAAAAATGTATGTTAATTTAGTAATTTTTATTCATAACCTGGTACATAATTGTACATACATTATATCCACTGATTTCTATGAATACTAAAGACGCGGGTTAAAACAAAAAGCCTATTAAGATATGTAATACTGATTAGAAGAATTTTTTAGACAATTTTTGTTGAAAAAGAACATCAGTTTACGTTGTTTTCTCGCATTGCGATCTCGATCTTGAGATGACATACAAAATGAAGATATAGTTTTTTTTTGGTGTTCGGAGATTTTAATCACTTTTACCAATGCTCCGAAGAAATAAGATTGATGGCCCGGATAGTTTACTCCCGTAATAAAAGTTCAATGGGCGCGTGGAAAAGTGGGACAGGAATTAAATGATTGATATGCATGTGGACGTGTAAAATAAAAAAGAGTGGTGTTTCTTAAATGATTATTAAAAGGCCTATCCGAGGGGGGCCTTAGCATGTAAATCACGATTTTCAGTGAAGTTGGGATTTGTGGTTTCGGGCACAACAGCAGATGTGAGAGCAGCGAGTGTTGTTTAAGTGTGCGTGATGATGGTAACAAGTGTAAGCTATGTTGGTATTGATGTTGCTGCTGTTGCTGTTGGTGTGCGAGTGTATGCATTGTGGTTGCGATTGTGATGGACGGACGGAAGTGCGTGGGCGGAAGTCGCTGGATTACCGTAACTGGGGCGTGGTCTTCGTGCGTTCGCGGGGAGTCGCGGATAATTAGGTAATTGAATGACGAGGTCGCAGTCAGGAATCTGCTCCCCCTCTATCTCCCTTTGCTGCCGAAGGCGCGAATTAAATGAAAGGCCCTTTAGCATGCATTGTTTGTTATCTAATGCAGCGAAGATCGTGTAAGACCGTTCGAGAGCGAACTTATTGAACTTACAGAACCACTTATTGCGATACCACGTTGCGCAAACGTTCCAACTGCGGGAGATGCTAATTATGTGATTCCTCGAGTAATACGAACCCGCCTAATCGTTATTTATGTAATTACTTTTTAGCGTTATTAATCATGCCTGTATTTCCAAGTATAATGCATAAATTACGTTTCGCATTTTCCTGGTAAACGCCTTTTGAGAGTCTCACTTGCGCTCTCGGTGTTATACGTGTACGATGCTATTTCACAATGGGACATAAAACACGAGAAAGAAATTGCACTTTCGTTCATGGGTTTTATTAGGTATTATAAAATGGTTAAATCCGCAAAAAGATGCGACCAAAAAATTGCATTCTGGGTGAAATAAACGGGAAAGGTGGAACAATGCAAGGAACGAAGGGCAGCGGGAAGAATGGTGTGTGTCGGTTCAGAAAAGGAGGGAAGAGAGGAGATCCGATCCGTGTTGTTTGCCTGGGCTTTTATAATTTTATTGTAGTTATAAAAAGGGTCCCATCCGGGGGAACCTTTTTGGGGGTAAAATGATGGGCGGTAGATAAATTTTCACTACGCTCTGAGAGAGTGAGCCCATTTAGTTGTAGTATAACGTGTTTCTTGGCAGAGGACGGTTTTCCGTTTCGATTTAAAACCCTCGTCCGCTGCAGTTTGTGCGCGCTGCTACTTTTAATTCAGTGATAATTACAGTTTTATTGTGGTCTGTAAATTGGTAGGATTTTCAATACCAATTAAATTCCACGACGATGGGTGCACTTAATCAGCTGGTCGTAATCTGCACCGGGATTATTACTGGCCGTTGGGTTTTATGACAGCAATATGGGTATATATATATATTTATGGATTCCGTCCGTGTAGAGTGGAAAACGAAGATTAGATTCGTTAAGATGCAAATTCCATGGAATTTAGATAATCACTATTTATGTGCATTTATGTGTATTGTTTCTATAGTTTGTATATGATTTCTTATCGAACTTTTGTTTCTTTTCTTTGCCCACAGTGGTGTGGCGATATTAAGCTGCACGGATTGCAGCGGTAGTTCAACAGCTTCAAGTGATATAACAGACCCCGGATCGCCGTTTAGCACCACCTCTACCCACTCTGAGGATTCGGGTTCGCAGCCCGCCAAGATGCCACCGACCCAAACCGCCCATCATCCGCCTTGGTCATCCTGGACAGAGGAGTCCACTAACGGAGTATCGAACTTGAAGAGGACCTCTCCGTCGTTGATGACCCAAAGCGGTTGCGGCATTGCAACCACCTTCTCCAAACGGGCTAAGACCACGGAGACTCAACAACAACAGCAGCAGCAATCAGCTGTGTTGATAGCAGCTCCATTGGTTACGACAGTAGCATCAACAGCAGCAGCAGTAGTAACAATTCCCACTACCACACCGATATGCCTAAATAACAATATCACCTCAAAAAGCGCACAAACTGAGCCTAGTCCTAAGCAGAAGAAATCCGAGCCCCAGAATCCGAAACTGCAGCAAGGGAAGATCACAGAATACTTCAAATCGCAATACAAACCAACGAGCTTGAACAAGAAGGAGCTCTCTAACATAATAATCAAAACGAACAATCCAAACAATCCAAACAAGTATGTGAACCTAGTCGAATCAAACAAAAAGATCGTTCGAGTACCTCAGAAAGTACCTATAGAGCGATTTCCGAAGACGCGCAGCGTACCACGCAAGATCCTCCCTGCGCCTAGTAAACAACCTATCGCCCACCCAATCACCCCCGTCACAGGTTTCCCTCCCATTATCACCACACTAATACCAAACGTAGCCTATATACAAACCAAAGCTCCCAAACCTCCTGATAATATATTTGTCCTGAACGAGAACACCATACCGTTAGTAAATCGAGGTGCTTCATGTATCATTCAATCCCTGCCGAACTTCAATTGCGTTAAGCTGAACACCACTGCCACAAATGCAGCCACCGTCGTGCCCATCGTAAAACTTAACATGCCTTCGAAGAATTATAGTAGTTTTAATATGATCAACACTGCCGTGCCGACGGTGCTCACTGCCTCCAAACCTAATATAACTACATCATCTCTCATAACGAATGCCACACTGGACGTGAGTCGCCAGTGTATCACAGCCGAAGAACTGAGTCCGGCCGATTCCGGCGTATCCACTGCCAGCAGCCTCCTCGAGGTCCAAGTAGACGAGGCAAAGACCCCACTGGAACAAGCCCAGAAGTCCCCCATCCTCTCCCAACCCAAAACCATACGGTTCCCCGCCAAGGAACGGACCGAACCCAAGGACAAGATCACCGTTAACGGAGATGCCGCTACATGTCAATGGGATCAATGCGTAGCACAATTCGATACCAATGGTGCCTTACTAGAACATCTACAGGTGAGTTTGACGCAATACAAGTAATTTAATCTAAAATTATTAACCATTCCTGATTCCGCAGGTAAAACATGTGATAACTCAAGCAAACCAAGAGCAATATGTGTGCCTATGGCACGGTTGTAAAGTACACGGTAGGAAGTCATGTTCAAGATCGTGGCTAGAAAGGCATGTCCTGGCGCACGCTGGTTCTAAACCTTTCAGGTGCATCGTAGATGGATGCGGTCAAAGGTTTAATTCACAAGTAAGTTATTTTCTTAATACCCATCATCATCTTGATATTAAACCTAGAATGGTAACTAATTTTAAATGTGATGTATTTTTAGTTGGCGCTAGAGAGGCACGTGAATGGCCACTTTAACAGTGATAGCTCGCAGAACGGAAGTACAAAGAAGTCTGTGGAGAATAGTTGCGTTAAATTATTTAGAAGGAATGGCAAGAAGATACGGTTTAGGAGGCAGCCGTGGTCAGGTAAATTGAAAATTAATTCGCCGCTCGGATCGCTATCAGAACGACATTGTCAATTCCGTGGGTTTAATGTATGCAACACAATAATCGCGCTAATCTGAATAAAGTGCGCGTGTGGTTGCATACATTAACATTTAATTGTGCAAAATCGTTGCATTATCCGCGGCTTAATCGAAATTATATACATTTACATGTATCTATGTAGATGCAATCGCCATCCTCCCTATATATGTACACACATATTTCAATTAGTTTGTAAACGTTATGGACTTATTGAGTTATTTATCATAATGACATACTTTCCATACAACTCGAGAAATTACAAATGTTGATTGCATTACTTATCTTTTTATAGCTCGCATGTTCGATTTTATGGATTCCGGGATAATGGAAGGTCTTCAGTACAAATTACTGTCCATGACGGAAAAACGGACAATGGGCCAATTCTCCAGCGTCGACGGTGAATCCATCACACTGCAAAGTCAAATTTTGGCTAGGCGAGTTGAGCAGGACGGCATCTCCAAAATGCTTCTGAGGTGGCATCCCACTGATGTGTAAGTATATACAATCAATTGAAGAAATCGATTCAAATTTACATTCAACTAACATAGTATTAATAGCCACTAGTAAAATAAATTCCGGACCGCTCACGGAAGTGAGTCGAAGGAAACATTGGGTTGGGCTTCAAAGGTTAAAAGCTAAGTTTTATCTACTCGTTGCCATCGTTTCGGGCTGTTGATGTAAAAAAACGAGAATTGATCTGCTGAAGAAAACTAGAAAATTGAAAGTGTTCTAATTTGATTTGTTTTCTTGATTTCAGAGTTGATGATGAGTGGGTTAGTGAAAAGGACTACAGGGCACAAAAAACAGTATCGATACCTAAGCTGCAACCCTCGGCGAAGAATTCGCTGCGGCCCGTGCTATTCCCTAAGGAAAAGGTGGCCACTACAAGGCAAAAGCACAGACGCAAACCTAGTAAGAACACGTGATATATAACCCAAGTTCAAAGCGTTCACGAAGCCTTCATAAGAAACTTAAGTAAATAATTGAAGAAAACAAAAAGACAACAGGGTGTTCAATGTACTCTCGGAAAATCAAACCCCCTCCCCCCATCAAAGCGTAAAACGATGAGACAAAAATCTTTAGTCCCTTCCCTTTTCTCACACACAAAAAAAAACACATTATTTCATTATTCTTCGTTTATTTCTTAATGTAAGCAAATAACATGACAATTATTATTACACTTTTTATATAATATATCTTTTGTTTGATCTCTATATACATTAATTTCAATATTTTTATGCAGACTTCGTGTGTTTTTTTTTTAAATATTATTTTATACGTGTGTGTATGTATGTATTATTTTTTTGTGCATAACATAACACTTTTTGTGTACAGTTTTATATAAATATATATATTATACATAATAATTAGGTAGAAATTTTGAAGGAACGCAGCCAGCTAAACTAATCACTGCCAATAATTAACGATCGAGGTTTGGCCTGCCGAGAATTCCGAGATATCGTTTAGTCTTGTAATTAATAATTTAAAAAAAGAACGATTTTTTCTTTTTCTCGTTTCGTTTCTCTCGCGAATGCCATTGGGAATTCGCGCGAGTTTGCTTTTGCAGAAGGGATGAATTGACCGAAGTTATCAAGCGTACCTACCAAGCATTCCATGATCTATTTTCGTTTTGTTTTCTACATTGACCTTGGGAGAAATTCTAGCTTAAGAAAATTTTAAAAGTACAAATTTATATTACGTTTTTTTTTTAAATTAATTAAATTTAAATTTACTTATTATATTATAATTTAATATTGAGAAAATAATGAAGATTATGTATGATAATGAATATAAGTATTATTTGTGAAGATGACTGAATTGAAATACATGTGTTCAAATGGAACCTTCTTAACTTCGGTCGAGACTACTACTAACCCCGTTTTCTCTTCTGCAAAACGCGGTTGTCTTAAGTAATTTTTTGTTTTTTTTTTTTTTTTAGTAATTATTATTATTTTGTAAGTATTTAAGAATGCGGTTTTTATTTTATTTTGTAATTTTAAATACACGGTGCGTAATATGATATAATTTAATTTTATTATTTTTAATTAATGCATATTTATATGATTATACATTAATTATACGAGTAAATGTAATAAATAATAATAACAGAAATCCTATCACTGCCAACAAAACTGCCACACTCTTAGAATTTAGTGGAATAACAATAATAATGTTTATGATCGACGATGGTGAGACGTCATTTAGGAGAGGGGGTGTATCAACAATAAAGTAGGATCAACGCCCTTCAATAAGAACGCGTGTGTTCAGTTTCACCTTTTAATTGTTTCAATTTAAAAAGAAAAATTGTAAACGTACGAAACGTAATAGCGATAGTTATATTTTTGTTTTTAAATATTATTGATCTCTTTCCATGTATTTATTGAATATTCTTCATTCGTCATTTTGTATATTCGTCGGCTGGATTCGATTGGTTCAATACGGGTTTTGTGGATGAAAATAATAAGTGAAGGAAATTAAGTGCCTCAAAAATTTGTAAATTCGCGTTAACAAAAAACTTAAAATTAAAAGATTTGATGATGATGATAATGATGATGGATGAACATGTAGCGATTCTGTTATTGATTTAAGGCAATTGAATCAATCGATTCCACGGACAAGCATCGCATCGCAATCGTGATTGAGTAATAATTATTTCCAATAAATTTCACTCTTCTTAATTTATTAAAACGTAATGTTAATGAAGAAAAAATATATAGAGAAAGAATATATATTTTTGCTCACAAATTTATGAAGATAATTAAAATTAATAATTTAAAAAAAAAATAATGAGAAAAAACTGGAAAATATAGACTGATATCGAGTAAATTTATTGAAATTTTAGAAAAAAAACGGCGAATAAAAAGCACACTAAAGAAAAAGAGAATCAATGGCAAATAACGATGAAAAGAAGGGTTTTGAGAATCGATGATTTCGTTTAGACTGATTTGTATGATTTTCGGTGTTTTTTTTTTATGTTTTGATTAAACTTAATTTGCAATTTTTATTTAATCTAATTTTTCTTTTGATGTTTAGGAAATGTACAATCTAATCTTATTATTAATATTATTATTATTGTAACTTACCTGTGCCTAATTTAATTATGTTTTATTACTATTGTAAACTGTATTTGTAGTTTGGTAACATGATGATAAGATACGAAGTTGGTTGCTCCCCGATTTGTTTCTTCTCCAGAAAAGCTAAAGATATGAATCGTGACTGTCCTTCCTTTTTTACGTTTGAAATTATTGACTATTATATAATATATATTGCAGAGAAATAGTAATGACAGAGAGGAATATATAAATATAGATGATTCAAAGAGGATGAAAAAAAAAATGTAAATAAAGTTGTAAAACGTTTCAGTATTTATGATGACAGACCGCTGTACTTACATAACACTAAGAAGCAGCCAATGTTGATTATCTCTAATTCTTAACTATTTTGTACATAATTATTTCACTTTTCCGCGAATTAAATCTTCTGTACAGTATGTTATATATATTTAGAATGTGACTTGATTTTCCTCCCGACTCGATTACTTTTTTATTATTTTCATATCTCATTTTCGGTTTTCTTTAAAGAAACTTATTTGCTAAGTGTTTATTAGAAATTTTATTATTAGAGCTTTTTGAAGAATGGGAAAAGATTTAAGGTTCAATCAAATCTGTATAGAGAGAGCGAGAGAGAGAAAGTATGCAGCAAATCGCCCTGAAATCGGTGTCTTATATAAATATATAATAGGTGAATTAGTTAAAAGATTATATAAATATTATATAAATATAAAATATATATATATATTGAAAGCAAAAGAAAAAGTGAAAAAATGGAGAACAAAGCGCGAGGACGAAAATGTGAAACTTTTCCTCTCGAGTTTCTTTGCGGGAGAAATATTTTGGGGATGATTTGCTCGGAGCGCGAAAAAGTAGTTGAACAGTTTAAACTCCGGCTTGAGAGAAAAAGTGTGTACATATAGGTAATTTAATTAGCGTTAATTATATTTTATTTATATAAACCCGGAAAATGAGAGAAAAAAAAATGTAATGAATAAGTACGTTCATCACGCAGAAAACAAAAAGAAAAAAAAAACACAATCACCGCATCTTGTATTATCGTTATTATTGCTGAGTTTTCCTCTGTTTCGTTTTTCATCCACCACCCCGAAGAATAGAAGAAAACACGTAATAGTAATAATAACTTAAATAAGTGAATATATTGACACAAAAAAAAACGCGAGTTCAAATTTCTGTTTTCAATCATCCAAGAAATATGTAACAAATTCTACCTCAAAACAAAAAAAAAAGAGACGAGAAGAAAAGAAGAAGTAAATTAAACATATAGTGTTCTTTTTTTTTTATAAATATATATATAATTTAATTATGTTCTAATTATAATTAATTGTATTTTGTATAGTTTTTACAATTTGTATGTTTCTCCTTGTTTACTTTTTGCGATAAAAAAAAAACAAAAAAAAAATGAAAATATTTCTAGAGTATGCGAAAGGAAATTCTGTATTCTTTCCTTCCTGAAATCCTCCCTTCAACCTCCCCCCAACTAATTTAATCGACTACAATCAATTCTCTTTTTGTTTGTTTGTTTGTAATAATTAATAGAGCTATTTGTAGTTTTTTTTTGTCTGTGCGAATTCCTTTCCAAACGTTTGTTATTACATTCTTAAATGATCTAATCGATCCTTCGATCCTAAATTAAGAAGACCCAAAAATATTATAATAAATACCCAAAAAAAAAAGACTGATGCAGAAATGATATGTAACATTTTTTTGGGCTTGTTTCTCATTTTATGCGTTCCCGAACAACATTTCTCTATGTGATTCGACAGGCAAAAATAAATAAATAAATAATACAGTATGTAATTATTCTCTAAATGAATAAAACTTGTAAATATTTTAAACCGTTTGTTGTTTGATTATTTTTGTGTGTGAATTTCCTCAGTTTATTTTCCATTGCGAGAAGAATAAAAAGCGCGATGGATAATTACAGTATATAAGGTAAGATTGGGTTTGTTGAATTCAAGTCTTTCCATTTCAAGAGGGGTCAGCACGTGCGAACAGGTTATCAGATTCCAATATTATTATACCTGTATGTGTGTGTACGTGGATTTTTTTCTGCAATTACCGCCGTTTCCTGTTTATTTGAAATTACATCCTGCTGACGAAAAAAATAAAATAAAAATGTAAGCGCAACGTGCCGCAAAAAAAAAAAATGAAATTGAAAATAAACTTGCGTCGCAAATGGTGAGGTCGCAAATAACAGAATGTGGAAAAAAGTGTCTATGTACGGGAAAAATAGTTACATTACATAAAAAAAAAAACATATAATAGAGAGAAGAGATGGAGAGTGAAAGACAGGTAGAATTATTTGAAACGCCAGCAAACGATCCAACGATAGGAACGACCTTAATTGTTCGGACGTTGCATTATCGATAGTTTATTTGTCTTTTGCGCAATTGGTTTTTATTTTGTCGAGCAAATTGTTAACTTCCGATTTGGTTAATTCGTTTTTTATTCAAATAGTTATTTTTTTCATAAAAATTAAAATATTATTTTTGATATTTACTTTTGACAGTCAAAGGAATAGTCAAACATTTTTGAAAATTTGATTATGGAGGAAAATGGTAACAAGTTATATACTGCAATGATTCATAATTTATTTGTTAACAGTTTAAGCGTTGACTATATAGATTTATTTTTTTAATTTATTGTAAATAATTTTCTTCTGTGCAATAGAAACCTTATTGTGGATAAATAATTACAAATAAAAAAATCATTAGTAAAGCTGAAGGAAACAACATTTGAACTGGTCAAAATTGAAACATATTTAGTCATCATACAAAAGATTTAAAAATGTCCTGAAAACATTTATATGTAACTACAAAGCCAAGTCTAAAGTGTTTACATAACTGGATGAAGAAGGTTAAGGTAATGCCTACTTTTTCTTGGAATTCCCATGGAATTTGTCTCGTCGACTACCTGAAAAGTGAAAAAACAATAATATTGTATTCGTGACAAAGTGAAAGTCGGTAATATCTTTGGAAGTTTACCTTAATTAAAAGATGTGATTTTTCACTGTTTTTAGACCTTAAGAAAAAGGTGGGTTAATACTGAAATTGCTAGAAGTAAATTTATGAGTTTTTGAGAATTTGAATAAAAATTTCACAGAAATTGTATAAGTTTATAACTCAAACCTAACTGTATTTATTTAACATTTATATACAGTAATATTTCGCACAACGCAGGTATTGCCATTATGAAATCGAATTAATAATTATACTTGATTGTATAAAAACTTAAAAATTTACATTATTTTGCGATTTATAAATCGGACTAAAGTGAATTCGAAGCCGCACTATATGATATGATATATATTGGATTAAGTAGGATTTCTATAAAACCGATGAAGAAAATATTAATTTTAAATAACAACTACTAATTACGTTAATTAAAATATAATTATTATATTACAAGATAATTAAGTTACTTAATTTATTTTGTTGTTGAAGATATTTTTCAGTTATTGTACACAAAATTAATTATAATTTAGTGGCAAATTTTAAAATCTTACACTTTAAGTACAAGTATTGATATTCACTGAATATATAACATAAAAATGTAAACTGAATATAAAAAATACGGTTGAAGAAAAATTTGCAATGCAAACACGTTATTTGAGTCGGAAATTGCAAGTATCAACTTTGCTATCGTTGAATATTTAATGCAAGGCAAGGCAAGTCAAAAGACATTTATAAATAATTTTATTAAAAGTTTTCGATGCAAGTAATTCAGATATATAATTACAAGTATAATTAAAAAAGGATTGAAATATGATTACTGCATTAAGTTTATATTAAAAATAAATTTACATAGAACAAATAATCTACATGTTTGTTTGTCAGCACAAAGCTTTGAAATAAAAATATACATGTCTTCTAATTTCGCTTAATAAACAAGGTATTTGCATTTCAACAGTAAAAAAATACGGAAATTTGATTAGGTGTTATGTGAAACTCGACGGATCTCAGCGGAAATGTTCATATCAAATTTAATAGTAAGTAAAATAATTTATTTTCTAGATAATTTCATTAACAATACAATACAATTTTATGTCAGTAATTTGATTTTCTATTTTTGTTGTTTCTTCAGCTTTAATAAACAATTTTCTGATTTTATTTTTTACTAATACTCTGTACTTTTCTACAAATATTCATGAGAAAAACAAGTGGACAAAGCATATTTCCAATGAGAATTAGAATGTAAAATGAAAAAGTCTGTAGATTATTAAATATATTTTATTTTAATTGGAATTATTAATGGTAATTCAATGGTTGTTGATGGTTGTTATATAATATTAAAACAGACTGTCTTCTTATCTGAAAATATAGTGAATGTAAATTTCTTAAACTTTGATAAATTTTGCATTTTTCAAGTGAGTATACAGAAATATTTATACATCAAATACGCCTATAACTCCTACAGTTAGAAACCGGACTAATCGAGGACTTTAAAACCGTTTTAGAAATTTTTTAATTGAACCCAGTCTGTTAGAAGCAGGACTATACGAGTTAGTGTTACACAATACATCCTTTTATATGATTAATCTGAAAAGTGTTAGGTCATATAAATATTGTTTGGTTTAGTATTGTTAGGTCCATGTGAAGAATTAGAGAAAGTCCAACAACTTATCGGTAAGATAAATTTGTACATGAGAAACGAACTGTTAAGTATCCTTTATGGTAGAATATGTAAGATATGTTTATTTTCCAAAAAAAATCAACGAACTTGTTTCATTGTAGCGTTTCATTTCTTACATTGTAAATGAAAATAAAAAGGAAATACATGGTTAATACTTAATTATACAAAATTGATAGCGTTTAGCATGTGCTGAAATATTGAGTTAAGTCTTTTCGTTTTTTTTTTCTCTGTTTCGTTGCGCACAGGTATAATAAATAAAAGTTAAGTATACTCTATACTTAAGTGCGTTTCTGGATTGCACGAAACGCGTTATTTATGAAACCAAATATAAATTACATTCAACAATTATTTGACATTAAGTCGTGGACCGGTTTTTCAATCCGATCCCATATAAAAATATTTGTATAATAAAGTGCAAGTTAAAACCCACACGCATTTAACGAGTATTGAAATAGACTAATAGCTTCGAGTCAATTAGTAAGACTAATCCTTTAGTTAAAGAAAAGTAATAGAAATAAACGTGAAATCTTTTATTAGTTTCTCCTACAAAATTATTTAATGAAAAATATATTTTTGTACTTAATTAATAGTTTGTTAGTTTTTTATAAAAAAATGTATAATTCTTTGAATCCTCGATCATTTAACAGGTGTTGGATAAATATGCATGAGCCGTTCATTTCCTAAAGCTAAATTCAGTTTCAAGGATTGGTATTTTTATTTAGCTACAACTGTATTTACATAACGTTTCAATGTAACAGAGAAAGACTGTAAAGAGGCAAAATTACAAACTTATTAAATGTAGTTATGCGCCCATTTTTTCGTTTTACCTGTATTTCCTTCGTATTATGTAAATTGAGTTTCCAGCGATAAGTTCGTAGTTTTAGAGCTCCGCGTAGCGAAATGTTATTATTCGCGATACTTTAGTTGCGTGCGGAAAATCTCGTTCCGTTTGCAACAGAAGTTACAAATTTTTGTCATAAAGTCTTGGTTTTATCAAGGCGGGAATTTATCGCGTCTCTCTAGTGTATTTATGCAAGTATTTTCAAAAGCACTTTGCACGATGAATTTCAATGATTTATGATTTTTTTTTTGCTTTCCGAGTTTGCTTTAAGGCCATTTGGGACTGCTGAGGCTGCGAATACTACGACTGACTTGTATTCTGCTTCCAGCAGGATGACTAATTACAGGAGTTACGTCTGGGAAAGCTTCCTTCGGTTCAACTTTTCTTGTCGAAATCGTTTCCGTCATTTCCTTTTTTTACAGTTCTCTTCTAAATTATATGGAGAAAAAAAGATATCCATGTCTCCCTAAAGCCGAACGAAAAGAAATTTACGATTTTTTTCTGTTGCTAACTTCAGATATAAATCCCAGTATATAAGCTTCTTTACTAACTAAAACAATTATTTTAAATCCTTGTTATATTTATAAGAACTTAACTTAAGATTATACGAAATAAATCAAAGACTAATTGAAAAAAAATAAACAATAATTATAAATTTGTATATAAATTTTAATTAGTTTTTTTTAAATATAAATTATGTTTACTTAATAAGGATGAATATTTATGATGTTAGTATTTGTTACCATAGTAACATCAAATATTCAAGTATAATCAAATAAGTAATCAAATTTTGAATACATGAATTAATTAATATTTAGTTGAAAAATCATAATTTAATTCATCAAAATATATCAAAGTTTAAGTTTTGTTAATTAATATGCGAAATAGTACGAAAATTGATGAATGAATTTTTAACATTTTCACTTTTTACACGCATATAATAAAAAAATACGAATATAATTTTTTTTTAAATTGATTTTTTGCGTAATAGAATTTTAAATAAAATATGAAAGTTAATAACAAATATATTTATGTCTGCTCTTATATAATATGATAAATAAAATTTGAATGTTTAACATTTGATTGTAGCAATTCAAGCTACTGCAATTGATTAAAAACTTCTTTTATTATTATTATGTAAACATGCAGTAAATTATAACTTTCAAAGTCCGGTTTCAAACAGTGCGAAATATTAGAAATAATAGCCTGTTTTTTTTTTAATTTCAATATAAAAACAATTAGATTTTTTCTAAAAACTTCTATCAAATAATAAGAAATGACAAATATTTTTTTTATATATGGTATGTTTATATATTACGTTTTATACATTGATTTTAATGAAGTAGTTAAAAAAAATATTCGAAAATAATTGTAATTATAACAAATTTTAACATTAGAAGTTTTTTTTCATAAGAATAAATTGGAAATATTGTTTGTTATTTTTTTGCTTATAAATATAAGAAAATTAGTTTCATTTGAATTGTTTGTTGAAATCCGTCATATTTGAATTTAACGTTTTTGCTGCGACGCAATAAATGAATAAATAAATTTCTATAAATTTAAAAGCTTCAAATTTGCGATTCTAGTGTTAATATCTAGTATAATAATTATTTGATAACAAGCTATTTATATTACAGTTTTGTTAAAAATGAAGATTTTTTCGTATAAAAATCCGTAGATTTTCAGTAAAATAAAAAAATAGTTAGAAAATAATCTAATTGTTTCGATTGCAAGAACGATTCATTTTCTTAATTAATGAACACAAATTGTAGAAACTGTGAATCAAGTTCTGGTCTGTACAAATGTGTCGTGTCGTGTTTTAAGCTTCATAAATTACTTTAACTTTTTTTCTGGAGGTGAAGAAAGTGTGAGGAGGAGAAAAAGGAATAGAGATACGAAAAAAAGGAAAATAAGCAGACGAGATAAGTACCAGGTGGATTTATTGTTCTCTTTTTAGCGTTCTGCATATCGCAGACAATCACAACACATCACGACACAGTGATTGCAATATCTGCAACAGCAGATCTCCAGCAGATAAGATTCCGCCGATTCCGCGATATCCTCACGGACGCATCTCCAATTCCATTCCTCAGCTTTGGTATTTTAAGAAATCCGCAACAAATTGCTTATTAATACGGAATTTGTAAAAAAAAAAAGAGACAAGAGGTTGGAGGAATGTTCGTTTGAAGTTGCAAGTTTTGCTAATTCCTTTTTTGCTTGAATCAATATCGATTTTGAAGTGTAATTTAAAAAAATGATAAAAATAAAAGAACCGACACCCATATGGGGGTTTCGAAGTGAGTTTTGCTGATGGTTGCAAATCGGTCCCCGCCATTGTCCCCCGCCTGCAGAGCCAAAGTCCACTGCTGCACAACTGCACACTCTGTTCCTCTTAGTTCCTCTAGTTCTCTACAACCTGCTGCACAAGAAACACGTTTCATTTTGCAATCCTGCTGGCCTGCATACACTCACACACACACACAGTTTCGGTCCCTTTAAATTCTGCACTCTTTTACTCTCTTCTCCATTTTTTTTTTCCTTATTCTGTTTATCGTTTTTCTTCATTCGTTCGTTCCGCTCTTCATTCTTACCCACCACTTCTTACCACACACGTAACGCCGCCGACCTGCCCAAGACTTTCTTTAGTGATGATGTTTCTGTGATTCTGTGACTCATTTATAAGGACTCCACTCGAGATCCCCGAATTTAAGGTAAAACAAACTAATAGCATTTCAAACTTTCAGTTCATCTACCACAATCCATTTTTTGTTATTTAATTACATGTTTTTTTTTTATATTTAAAAAAATCAGTTTCGACGAAATTGAGTCAACGAAGGTCGCGCATTTCGCAATTTCCAGCAATCATGTACCTAATAATTTTGTCCATTTTATTGTTATATGTTTTCATCAAAAATTTAATAACTTGATCCTTGATGTATCAAAAACAAGTTTTTTTTTTATTGAAAGCAATTAGTTTTAATTTAATTAAAACGTAACTTTATTGATGTAATCGTTTCGAATATGAAGATGTAACATTTTATTAGTTTGTTGTGAGTCGAGTGGGGCTTTTCGTCTGATTGAGCGGAGATTTGAATGAAAGGTCAGGAAATAATTTCATTGGCTATTACCGTTATTCCATATCGAAAATTCAATTAGACGTGCGTCGATAGTGCAATTAGTAGCGCTCACTTACACATTTAATTGACAATTATCGAAATCGAAAATACTTCGCTTCTTTATTTATGTCCGACTTGTTATTTCATAATTAATAAAATTAACATTATTACATAAGGAAAATTATTAACTTCATTAACTATCTTATATGTAAAATTATACACCACATTTTAACGATTCCAAAAACCGTTTACTGCATCTACTCGTGATGACAATATAAATCAATGTAAAGTACTTTGACTTTTACAAGTGCAAGTAATTTTCTGAATAGCAAATAGGTGATATCACATATCATTTTATTGCATACTAATTTTAAATAACAATTAACGTGATTTTTTTTTTTAATAGAAAAACAGTTATTTATTTCTATTTTTTTATGAATTTATTTATGAATAAACTATATTTGATTTCCAATATCTCGTACTATTTCAAACCGGACTAATCGAGGACTTCAAAATCGATTAAACAGACTTGACTTTATAAATAAGAAAAAAATATGTATCTACAATAATTTTGTGTACAAAAGTTATTTGTATTTTTTTTTTAAATTATGACGATAAAGTTTGATTGTAAAGATTTGTTTTATAATTATAATTATTTCTTAATTCAAATAATGAAAATAATAAAAGCTTTAAAATATAATATTTTTCATGAATGTATTAGAAAAAATAATTTTAGATTCATTATTTATAAATTTTATTTATTTATTTTTTGTACACATTTTATTTGAATTTTTTTTATGTAATAATATTTTATAGATTTGGTTTACAATTGTAATTATTTCTTAATTCAATTAACAAAAAAGAAAATAGTTTAAATAAAGCCTTAAAATATAAACATTTATAAACTAATTATCGTTTTATAAATGAATTATCAATTTAGATAAAAATAAATTTACACACATTTATAAATTGCTTTTGTGGAATGTATGAGAAAAATCGAGATCAAAATTTTATTTTGTAATAAACATTTTGTGTAGAAAATGTTATGTAAATTCTTTAATATTTTTTCTATTTATATTTTTTAATTTTTTATATAAGAATAAATACATTTATTCACCATTATTTATTTCAATTTGCAATTTCCAATATGTTGTACTGATTGAAACCGGACTAATCGAGGACTTCAAAATTGATTGAAAGCGAAAAGAGACTTAAAATTTTATTTTTTAATAAACATTTCGTATAGAATTTTCATGTTCAAATGAGTATTACGTAAATTCTTAAATATAATTATAATTAATATTTTTTATTTTTTTCTATAAGTTTTGTCGATTTTTGTAATAATAAATCTTAGTTGAAATTCGTAAAATATTCAGTTGGAGTTAACGCACTTGGTTATACGATATTAGTGTTTTGAAATCAGTAAAGATGTTTAGTCTTCAGCGCTTTTTTTATGGTACACCATTTTTAACAGTAGTCCAGTGTTCTGAACGAGGTCATAACAAAAACAACGATCGCATTACAAAACGTGCGCATTATTATTTTCCTACAGAACATAAAACCTTTATATTTATTAACTGCAAAATTTTCAAGATACAAATACACTACTTATATCTTGATAATTTGTATTTTACAAACTTTTTTTAAAAAATTATGTTATCTAATACTAATACTGTGCTAGATTTGTATTATATTTCTCTAATCACAGATTGGAAATTACCCTTTTTTTTTACCCGTTTTTCAACCCTTTTTGTCACAACCTATATTAATGTTCCACGGTACAATTTAGCATAATCCTCTTATAACACATCAGCTATATGCAGTTTGAAAAGTTTTAAAAGCAAAAGTAAAAAGAATCTGGTCTTTTTTCATGATTATCATTTGAATCCCAAAACCTTGTGTCTCTTTCAAAACTTTTAAAACATGAGTAGAAAAAATTCTACTTAACACTTTATTATATATTTGTAAGTAATATTTGCCAGTAATGGATAAACTAAGGCCCACGGGGCCAATGTGGCCCGCCTAAATATTTTATACGGCCCGCCGCATTTTTAAAACAGTAGTACAGAAATTTTCAATTTTAATATTTAAGAAATACATATTTTTACATTTCCAAATATAATTGTGAAAAATTATACTAATACTCTTTATTTAAGCCAGTTATGGATAAACTAAGGCCCGCGGGGCAAATGAAGCCCGTTTAAATATTCTATCTGGCCCGCCGCAATTTTAAAACAGTAGTATAAAAATTTTCAATTTCAATGTTGTATAATTGTAAAAATGTATACTAATACTATTTATTAGAATTAAAGAATTTTCATTATAAACTATTTTTTATTGTGTTTTATAATCAATATAATTCTTGACAAAAAAAAGTTTTGCTTAAAATTATATCAATATTTTATTTGAATACTTTTTAATACTTATAATATATTATTATTTCCTTATGCTTAATTAACACTTTTTCCTGAAAGAGTTTCAGTCTCTGGAAAAGCTGTTAACTATCATCATTGGCTCTAAATCTCAGTGCTCAAAGTGCTCATTGTCTCTTTAGATAAATCTCGGATAACAACAGGACTCTCCCTCTTTGTTCGCATTACATTGTACACCCTTTTAATTCATTAAAGCTTTATTTATGCTGCAGCACACTCTCACACAAAAATATATAAGAAAAAAAAGTAGAGAATATTCGTTTAGTTGAATCGCTTCACTTCACTCGTACATTTGTACTCATTAATTAGGTTTCATGCTAAGTGCATTGTTTTTTTAGTATACTCGATATAAATCAAAAGCGTGAAAAGAAATTAGACTCAAGTACGTGTAGAATAAAAAAAAGTACCGTGCCGACAACGATGTGCGCAAACTTTCATTTTTGTTGATTTATTATTAATGTTAAGATCATAATAATGCATAAATCATATTTTTTTTTACCTTTCTAAAAGTTACATTCAACATTAGGAATATTAAGATAGTAGATGATTTTCAGTCTCTTAAGTTTTTTTGGGTTTTTCTTGGAGAAGATGTGATATAATTATATGGGATTTCCATCTAACATTGTGGTATAGTTAAATTTCTTGTAATTTTCTATTGGAATGTTTATTTAATTGAGTTAAATGAGTTTATTTATTGGTAGAAATTATATAAAATATTGTAAATTAATTCTGCACATCAAATACATTACATTTTAGAAATGTAACATATTTCAGTTTAAAATCATAAATTAAAGTCTATAACTCAATTCTTTAGTATCGCCTTTCCATACAGTATAAATCACAATCTACATCAGTGTTTCTCAAACCAAAACTTAATAATAATAACATTTTCAATCATCGAATTCAGTATTTTTTAATTGCTGCCGCGAAAATTTCAAAAGATCATTTCCAAAGTTCAATTAGTTCTTAAGAGTACTGTTAAAAATAGATTTCAAGTATGTCTCGAGACAAAAAAATGCTGAAAAACTCCTATCTAATCATTTTATTTCAATCTTAGAAATTATTAACTTACAAGTAATAAATTTTCTTTCGACATTTATTTTGTTTTGATTTGGAAAAACACAAAATTCATAAATAATTAGCGTAATTATTGCAGGTATAATTAAAGTAATTGTGATTATAATTAGAAGTAATAAGCAAGAATTCGAATATAAAACTTTCGCATGATTAATAAACGTAAATTGGTTTTAAAAGGAAGCTCACACTTAATGATTTACTCTCAATAAATAATTTACATGAAACCAAACACCAGAGTCGTGATTACAGTTTTATTTTTTTCTCGTTTTTGTCTTGAGTTAAATATCTTCGGCTCATGTCGTTTCTTGCCTCCAGAAATTTAAAGCAAACACCAATTCCGGCCGTCAATACTTTGCTGTTTTCTTTGTACGTTTTCCAGGGATGTAATCAGTGTTGAAATGGAGAGATGCTCGTGTTTGCATTGTACAGAACAACGGCATGTAATCTTCCATACATAGTTCGTGATTTTTCCACACTTTTTCTGCGTTCTTTCTTTCTTTATTATTATTATTATAATTTCTTGTTGCCGTTTCCTTCTTCATCTTCTACTTCATCACCATCGTCATCTTCGTCCGATTCGATTTCTTCTTCTCGTCCCTTTCTCCACCGCTCCAGCATTTAATAATAATCGCTCGAGCACGAACTCACAATCCGCTCCAGAACACGTCCACACGCTAAAATTGTTTCACTTTTCTATTAAAATTACAAACATTACCCCCGCAGCGGCAAAAGAAGAAACGAAGTTAATAATAAATTTACTCAAAAAAAAAAAGAACAGACAAATAAAAATTTCCGCGCATAAATGAGCGTGTAATGGTCGCTGCATTTACAGATTTAATCTCCATTTGAAATCCTTTCCAGTGAAAGCATGCGAAATTAAATCCAATTTTATGTTACTTTTTGCTATTCCAATCGCGAATAACCCCTTTCCCAAAACTTCAAATACAATGGAATTTCAGTTGAATAAAGGCTTTTTTCCAATGTAACATGTGTTAATTTGTTTATTAAAGTTTTTCACACAATTAAATAGCTTGGAAAATGTGTTTATATAAAACCATCTAATGAAAATGTTACACAATTTATGAAAGTTAAATAATAAGTGTTGTAACTGAATCGGTGAAATACTAATATTTTGCGATTTTACAAGATGAATAAATTATAATATAAATTATTTTTTTTAAATTGTAGCATTTCTGTAAAATTGAATATTTTTTTTACGATTTTAAAAGATGAATAAATTATAATATAAATAGTTTTTTTTAGAAAATTATAGCATTTCTGTAAAATTGAACAAATGCTTTTTGCAGAGAAAAAGTGTTAATTTGTTTAATAAAGTTTTTCACACAATTAAATAGTTTGGAAAATGTGTTTATATAAAACCATCTAATGAAAATGTTACACAATTTATGAAAGTCAAATAATAAGTGTTGTAATTGGATCGGTGATTCCTACTGTGTATCAAATAAATACTAATTTTTTGCGATTTTAGAAAATGAATAAATTATAATATAAATATTTCTTTTAGAAAATTATAGTTTTTCTTTAAACTTGAACAAAGGCATTTTGCAAAGTAAAAATGTTAATTTGTTTAATAAAGTTTTTTTACACAATTAAATATCTTGGAAAATGTGTTTATATAAAACCACCTAATGAAAATGTTACACAATTTATGAAAGTCAAATAATAAGTGTTGTAATTGGATCGGTGATTCCTACTGTGTACCAAAAAAAATACTAATATTATGTAATTTTAGAAGATGAATAAATTATAATACAAATATTTTTTTTTAGAAAATTATATCATTTCTGTAAAATTGAATAAATGCTTTTTGCAGAGAAAAAGTGTTAATTTGTTTAATAAAGTTTTTCACACAATTAAATAGCTTGGAAAATGTGTTTATATAAAACCATCTAATGAAAATGTTACACAATTTATGAAAGTCAAATAATATGTGTTGTAATTGGATCGGTGATTCCTACTGTGTATCAAATAAATACTAATATTTTGCGATTTTACAAGATGAATAAATTATAATATAAATATTATTTTTTAGAAAAGTATAACATTTCTGTAAAATTGAACAAAGGCTTTTTGCAAAGTAAAAAGTGTTAATTTGTTTAATAAAGTTTTTCACACAATTAAATAACTTGGAAAATGTGTTTATATAAATCCATCTAATGAAAATGTTACACAATTTATGAAAGTTAAATAATAAGTGTTGTAATTGGATAGGTGATTCCTACTGTGTACCAAAAAAATACTAATATTATGTCATTTTACAAGATGAATAAATTATAATATAAATATTTTTTTTTAGAAAATTATAGCATTTCTGTAAAATTGAACAAAGTCTTTTTGCTAAAGTAAAATGTGTTTATTTGTTTAATAAAGTTTTTTACACAATTAAATAATTTGGAAAATGTGTTTATATAAAACCATTTAATGAAAATGTTACATACTTTATGAAAGTCTAATAATAAGTGTTGCAATTGAATCGGTGATTCCTACTGAATATTAAATAAATACTAATATTTTGTGATTTTAGAAGATGAATAAATTATAAAATAAATATATTTTTTCTTTAGAAAATTATAGAATTTCTGTAAAATTGAACAAAGGCTTTTTGCAAAGTAACAAGTTTTAATTTGTTTAATAAAATCATTGAATTAAATAACTTGGAAAATATGTAATGAAAATGTTACACAATTTATGAAAGTTAAGTAATAAGCGGTAATTCCTACTGTGTACCAAATAAATATTAATATTTTGCAATTTTACAAGATGAATACATTATGATATAAATATTTTTTTTAGAAAAATCTATTTTTTGACAACAGTATTAAGCTTTAGGTTGAGAAACACTGTGGTAGAAGTACTTGGATTAGTGACTGCAACTTTATTTAAACTTGAAATTAGAGAATGGAATTTTAGAAGAAAAATAAATAACGATATTTTTGTAAATACCTCAATGAAAGTTAAACAACATATTGTAATTAGTTTATGGATTGATGACACAATTTTATAATTAAAAAAATATTTTATAAAGCAACGGTTTTTAATATATTCAAATAATATACAGTAATACCTCGCATAGTGTGTATTCGTTTCACCGATATTTTTCACTAATCGAGGACTTTGAATCTTTACAAAAAGAGACAGTATAAATGAAAAAAAAACTGTATATTTTGTATGCTATTTTTTCTAATTAATTTTTATTTATTTCAATTAAAAATTATTTTGTTTTGTAATTTTTAAACCGGACAGTAATGAATCCGAACTGATCGAATCCGCACTATTCGAGGTATTGCTATAAATGATTGCTAACTTAAGACGAAAATTATGATGTATATATCTCAATGAAAGTTAAGCAATGTATATCGTAATTAGTATATGGATTGATGACACAATTTTATAGTTAATAAAGATTTTATAAAGTAACGGTTCTAAATATATTTAAATAATACCTCGCATAGTGTGTATTCGGTTTACCGATAATCTTCATTGTTTGAAACTGCACTAATCGAGCACTTTGAATCTTTACAAAAAGGAACGAAAAAAAATTGTATATTTTGTATGCTATTTTTTTTTGGTTAGTTAAACAAGTTAAGTAAAGATTGTACATGGATTGGTGATTACAAAAAGATTTAGATTGATTATCGCATTAATTTAATAAAATAAAACTACATTATATTACTTAAGTAGTTAATATTTAAATTTAAGCTTTCAATATTTTACTGCTTACAAAAAAAAAATAACTACGATCATTCATATCGATTTTACGTCTGTCATTTCACATGTGATATTCAATTAGAGTCTAGGTGAAAATTGTAGCTTTACATACTTGTAAATGTATGATGTACTAATATTTGCGCAGTTTTCTGCCACGCAACGATTTTTCGTTTTCAAACGCAACGTTGGATTTCTAAACGATCACTAAACAAGTTTTAAACTAATTACTGTTTGTTTTACAGTTCAGAAATTATACAACAAATAATAAATGAAAATAAATTACGATTTTTGTTTGTTCATAAATTCTACAATAAATATATAGAAAATATTTATTTTAATTTATTTTTTAATAAATAATAATAATTAAAGTAAATATTTTTATAATTATAGAAGTATTTAATTACGTAACTTTATCAATTAATATTTACAAATTTGTCTTTTCAGTTAGTTAAAACTGACTTTTAATTTCACAATGTTTTAAAAGTATACTATAGTATAATAAGTATACATTTTTAAATGTTGAATTAAATAAATTAAAATACGTTTATTAGAGTTTACTAGGAAATACATAAATTTGTTACATTTCATATATAACATTTTAATTTATGCATTTCGAATGGCTACTCTCGTTTCTCATCTCGCAAGCGCAATTGCATCGGAACGCATTATTTATCTTTCAACATGTTATCACTTTCTCCACTCCTTATTACCTTAAGGGTTTATTCATATTGGCATCTTCGTTGCAGAATATTAGTTTCCTCCAGTTATTGCTTTTGCACTTTCTCTTGCACAACATAACATAAACACAACATATATTATTATGCAAAAGGAAATTTAACACTAACCGTAAAATGACTAACAACATTATAAATTCATTGATAAACCTTATCTGAAATTGTGTTAATAAATTTTGAATTTAATTATTATTAAGTCTTTATTTTATAAGTTGTGTAACAGTAATTATTATGATGTTTCATTCATTATTTCGTGTTGTGTATAGGAAAATATTACGTAACAATTTGCTGAATGAGAGTGAAACGTTTCTCATTCAACTTTCGTTAAAATCATGATGTTCACATTTTTTGCGAATTATTCGTATTGTTTCGCGTTAGGAGAAAGGGAGAGTTCTCTATGTAACAGAATATGAAAAGCAAAAAAAATAAAGATAAATAGCTTCAACAGCTGAGACCATTCGGGTTTTATCTCTAAATATTTCTCGAATAAGTTCATAGTTTGTTCAGGATATAAACCACTTTTCTAGCAATTTTTTTTTTATTAAATTCCAGAAGGGCTATAAATTAAACGCTTTAGAAATGACCTACATTTGTAAAGCGTGCAATTTATGAGGAATGCGAAGTTCCTGTTTTATTATAATTGTTTCATTCACCCTTTAGTCGTAAGAATTATTTGTCGAGAAAAGAAATCTTAGATTTATTAAAAAAAAAATATTATATACGTTTTACATGGTTTCTTCTTTTTGTTCATGTATACAAAGATTCAATAAAAAGCATTCAGCAATTTTGAACTTTTTTAAATTTAAAAAAAAAATTTTGGAAAATTTCATCATTTAAAACGCGATTTAATACATTGGTAGATTTTGGAAAGAAGAAAAGCTTAAATCGAATTTGGCTCAAAATATGCTCAAAAGTTGTAAAAATAACATCCAAAATATTATATTAAGATATTAAGAAACTTATTGAAACGAGAAGATCTTTCAGTGGAAGATTTAGAAAATATTTGTATCAATCAAGACTTAGATAATTGATATAAACGTTTTATGTGGTTTCTTCATTTTGTTTATGTATACAGTTGTGGCTCGGTTAACGAAGATTCGATATAACGCATTCAGCAATTTTGAACTCCATTGAACATAAAAAATCTAAGTTTAGGCTTTTTTGGAGAATTTCACCATTCAAAACGTGATTGAAACATTGGTAGATCTTAGAAAGAAGAAAAGCTTACACCGAATTTGGCCTAAAATATGACCAAAAGTTGTAATATGAGAATAAAATAAAATCCAAGATATTATAAGTTATGTTAGAAATGTATTGAATCGAGAAGATGATGGTTTTTCAGTGGAAGATTTAGAAAAAAAATCTCAATCAAAACATAGTTTTAAAAATATGCAATAAATGATACTAACTCTGATATTAACTCTTTGATGTAACTATAAAAAACAGTTATTTATAACTATCGCTTTAATGAATTAACATTATTTGTAATCATTATTTTTACAAAATTGCTCTTTATTATTTTCTATCAATCACACGAATCTTTAATTACTGAATAAAGAATATGTAATATTTATTGCTTAATATTAATACATTAAGTTGGAAAACATGAAATATTAGAAAATGGAATATATTAGATAATATTACTATTATCAAATTCTTCTACAAATTTTCCATTGATCAAAATATGTTTGCGTCGTGTATATTTTATTATTAGTTGATTTTTGGGTAATACTTTACTAAATAATTATTCTATTAATGAAAATTTAGTTCAATATTTGTTGAATGGATAAAAATAATGTTTTCTATTGAAAATGTGAGTCTGAGGGTAAATCTTCAAAATTTTGTTCTGAGTTCGGAAAGTTTCAGCGTTGAAAGAGCAAGTACGAGTTATAAAGCAATCCATTCGGTAAAAGGAAAACGGTCCGTTTACGAGAGCCATAATTCGTGTCCCATGTTGAAATTATAGATAACATTAAATGGTAAAATGTTTTAATAACAGTGCGGAGAGACGTGAAATATTTTGCCGTTTCTGAGAAGTTTAATTATATATTTATCTGGACATATTTTGTCTGTCGGGCAAATAATCCCCGGCGTGGAAAATACGTCTGCAGTAAGCAGAATTGATTGCCTTTTATTTTATCTTTTGTTCGGTTTTAATTTACCATTTTCTGTCTTTGCCTTCTCCTCCTCCTCCTACTTCGTCCTCTCTTTCAACTACATCTACCTGTTCTCTCCTCCTACGGCAAATCGTCACGAATTCATAATAAACAACGCGAAGTGCGAAACGTTGAACGTGCCGGTATTTATTTCGGGGGAAAAAACAATGTTAAATTCATTCAATCATCTCTATGCATTTCTACTTAACGAAACTTTGACGAAATCACGTGCAGCTATTGCACTCTTCCCAGAAAAGTATTAATCAGCTTCATACATATTTTATATACATTTCAAACTTCCTCTATAAAAAAATATTTTATTTTTAACACTTTACATTTGACATAATTCCATTTATCACAATAACAATTTGTGATTAAAATATTTCTCCATAAAATTTACTTCTTCTAATAATAAATTAATTTTGAATTACCATTAATTAGAAACGAATTTATATATTTATACCTTAATACCAACTTTATAGTTTTTAATAAGTAGTTGGTAGCCATTAATTATCATTATTTGATGACAATCTGTACCAACTTTGATAAATGCATGTCCCTACATTTAGTTACTGTTGGTAGTGGATTTTATAGCTTTTTGTTCATTAATAGTAATTTATTTATATAAATCAATGAATAAAATATTATATAAATCTGATAAATTTAAAAACTTTTGTATTTCAAATTAAAGCAAAGTAAAATATTGAACTAATGCGTTACCATGGTTACAATATACTTTGTATATCATTAACAATAATATTAAGTTTTTTATTTATATAATTTTTAACAAAAGTTATTAAGTGTGTGTAATAATTTTCATACAAAAGATTATATAAATATCAAAAGTTATGTAGTCTTCAGTTTTTGATGATTTTCGATTAAAGTTGGTAATTGAAACATCGATTCCTTAAAAAACTTTTGCATTTCAAATTAAAGCAAAGTATACGTTACTTAGCAACTAATACGTTGCCATGGTTACTATATACTTTGTATATAATAACATTAAGATTTTTATTTATATAATATTTAACAAAAGTTATTAAGTGTGTGTAATAATTTTCATGCAAAAGATTATATAAATATCGAAAGTTATGTAGTCTTCAGTTCTGGATGATTTGCGATTAAATGTCGAGTAACCTGAATAAGTAATGATTTATTTTGTGCATAATACTGCAAACATATTTTAACATCACATAATGCTGTTAATAAATTCACATATGATGGGAAACTGTATAACTAGATAGCGTACGTGATTTATGTTAAGTAAACAAACTGAATTAATGTTAATATATCCAATAGGAAACTGTTCTTCTAATATGGTGATGTATGTCTATGAACTACGAGATTTTCACATCGTCACGACTTATCAATAGAAAATTACTATTTATAAATTAATCTTCATTTTCTTCTTTTAAATTTTTAATTATGAAAAATATTATATTTTTATTAAAAAAAATGTATTTACAAAATCTTTCAACTAGCAATTAGAAATGCAGCAAATAGAGAGAATTCTGTAAAGGCATTCCCAATGCATTATGGGATTGTAATGGAAATCGATAAAAAAAGGTGATTGAGGTTAGAAGTGTGTAAAATTGACCTTAGAAACTGAAAGTAATTTTCTTCCTCTCGATTTCGAGAGTCTGAGAATTCCCATAAGTACACGCAACTGCTGCTACTATTGTTGCGACTAATTAACTATAGCAGAAACGGTTTTTCTAAACACACATAAATGAACTCGGCAAATCCATTAATATTATTGTTTATTTTCTTCGAGCCTTCCTGGCAGATTGCATCTTTCCAAGAAACGAGAGAGAAAACGGAATCGTACATTCTCATGGTTTGATATTTTAATTTAATAATCCGCATGATCAGTGTAAACGTTTCTAATAAGTTGGTAGCCATTAATTATCATAATTTAATGACAATCTGTACCAACTTTAATAAATGTCCCTACATTTAGTTACTGTTGGTAGTGGACTTTATAGATGATTTATATGCAACTTTAATAGTAGTACAATATTGCAAATGACATTTTCACAATTTAAGTTGATTACTTTTTTCATTAATAGTAATTTGTTTATATAATAAATCAATGAAATAAATATTATATAAATCTAATAATGTTTAATTTTAAAAAAATCTTAAATGACTATATCTGCTTAATTTTATATTCTCATGGATTAATATTTTAATTTAATAATTCGCATGATTGGTGTAAACGTGCGAATGTTTTTACTAGATTAAGTTCATTATTTGTTAGTCCTGTTTGTTTATTTCGTTATTTTCTATTGTTTGTTTTATTATTTTCTTTTGTTTGTTTATTATTTTCATTTGTTTATTTTTGTTTTAGTTTAGTTGTCCTTGCAATTCCCAGGGTGGTGGAGGTTGCCCTTTAGGTCCGGCCACTACCTCACAACCACGAGTTTCTTGTTTTCTCGCCGTGTGATGTGACGTAGTGGTATGTCTTAAAGGGCTGACAAAACAACACGACACACATTTACCACATATATTCAACAAACACACTACTACCACACATGATTAGAGCTGCCTACGACTTAACTCAAACTTTATCACACTTTGTTTACCTTTTTGTTTCACACTTTACTTATTAGTTTTTTGTTGTCAAATAAAACATTCTACTTAGCTGACAATCGAAACCCATTATTACTTCTTTTTGCTTGTAAAATTATGAATACCATAATAGCTAATATTTATAGTTATAACGAACAATAATTATTTCAGCTAATATTATTGAATTATTAGCGGGTTACTGACCTATTAATAATAATTATAATATTTAGTCGATAATTGAATTAACAAATATAATTTTAGAGATTACAACATAATATTGTTAAAATTAATTTACAAAAAATGTAATACTAATCCTTAATTTAGATAATTATTTTTTAATACAGAACTTTTTTAATTTTATTTTTAATAGCAAATTATTATTAAGAAAAAAATCATCGTATTTGTAAATAAAAATCACAAATATATTTTATTTTTTAATATAAAAAAGTGAATTTTATTAGTTTTTTATATATTTAATAGCAAATAGACTGACTAATTATTATTAAGAAAAAAATCATCGTATTTGTAAATAAAAATCACAAAAATATTTTATTTTTTAATTAATCTGTATGTAAATGTTATATAGTTTGACATCTGAAAACTGTGTTTGTTTTTAATTAAACTGTGCATCTTTTTTTCTTTTATTCCAGTTAGGATTCTGCAATGTCAACTATTTACTTAATTAATTGACTTTTATCTTCGTTCCCGTTACGTTCAACTGTTGCAAATGTAGTACAAACAAGTATACAAACTTTGCGTGTTTTCATTTATACAATATACTTGACTATCATTTTCATCTGGAATCTTATATTTCATTTCATTTAATCAATTTAATGATTATGTCTTCATGATATAAGTTTAGAAAATCACAATTAATTTAATAATTTTAATTAAGAAAATTTATAATAAATAAATTTCTTATTGTAATCTATATTAATATTTAGTTTTTTTTTGTACAGTTAGTGAAGAAATATTTAAAATCATATTTTTTTAAATATTACCTCAAAACTTGAGGTAAAAAAACATGTATCAAAGCAGAAAGTTAATAAATTATTGTTTCTAAGTTTTAATTTGTCGAATTCAGACTTATTGGAAAAAATATTTTTTGAAGGACGGAAAGACTGCAGTCAATAGCCCTTTTGTATGTAGATTGCAATAAATGTTGTCTATTGCTACTATTAATTCTTGAAAAAATTATAAATATCTAAAATTGTTCATTAAGAAATATATATGTAATTTAAAGGGTTTATTACTCTAAGCGTTGGAATTACGTTGTGTGCTTTACAGTTATGCAAGTACTTTTAAATGCTTCTAATGACATAAGGTAAGTTGTAATATAGCTGTATTCATATTACCATAAAGCTATTATTGAGAGTGTCGGTCCTGTTGGCAATATGCTGGTGTCGTTCTTCCTAGCAATAATAGCTGTGATAATCTTTGTTTGTCGTGAGTTGCGTGTTGTCAATTATTTTTGTCTAGAATTTCGTATATCATTATCCCACTCTTGTCCTGCTTTGATGGTTACAATTTACATAGTTGAATCTCACTATTAAAAAAAAATATATATCATGAAAATTCATTATTATGAAAGTTCTCTATTATCCAAGTAAAAATTGGTTTTAAATTTGGCGCCATTTTTATGTGAAACTTTGCAAGATTTAAAGCAAAACAAAAACCATTTTGAAAAGATAAAGTCTAACTTCAAACAAAACTTATAAGATGTTCTAGTAAGAGTAGAATTTAAATTTGGCACATTTTTTGTTGTATATGGTTGACAAGTTTAAAAAAATTATAAAATAAGTTTATACTAATGAATTTTTTGAGAAATTATATTAGACAAAATGAAATAATAGAATTTTAATTAATTTAACGGGAACTGGCGACATTGTGCGATGCACAAGCTAAGTGTGGAAGGTGGAGATGGGATGAAGAAGTTGACTAATAAAATATCAAAAAAAATTCAAGAGAAAAAACTAACCTCAGACTAAACATATCTTTAATTTTAATTGAATTTGACGCCATTTTTTGTAAATGACTGACAGATTTATAAACTGTTGTTTCATAAAACAGTTTTTAAGAGAAAAAGATTAACTTCAGACAAAACACCTAAATGTATCTCAGAAAAAGTTAGATTTAAATTTGGTGTCATTTTTGTATGTAATTTTGACAGGTTTAAAGATGTCGTAAATTTAGCTGACTCATAAAATAACAACAATTTTCAACAGAAAATATCTAACCTCAAACAAAACATATAAGGTGTCTCAGTAAAAGGCAAATTTAAATTTGGCGCTATTTATTATATATGATTGACAGATTTAAACACGTTATAGAATAAACTGTCCCATTTAGTGTCAGATTTAAATTTGACGCTATTTTTTATATATAAGTAATAGATATATGACATTTTTTTATAAGAAAAAGTCTAATTTCATACAAAACTTATAAAATATTTCAGTAAATGAGGATTTAAATGTGGTGACATTTTTGTGTGTAAGTTTGACAGGTTTAAAAATTTCATAAAATAAGTTGACTCATAAAAAACAACAATTTTCATAAGAAAATATCTCATTAAAAGACAAATTTAAATTTGGCGCCATTTTTTATATATGACTGATAGATTTAAAAACTTTATCGAATAAGCTATTTCATAAAAAAGTCTAGCATCAAACAAAACATATAGGGTGTCCCATTTAGTGTCAGATTTAAATTTGGCGCTATTTTTTATACATAACTGATAGATCTAAAAAGGTTATAGATTAATCTATTTCATAAAACATTTTTTTATATGAAAAAGTCTAATTTTAAACAATACATATAAGATATCTCAGTAAAAGAGGATTTAAATTTGGTGACATTTTTGTGTATAAGTTTGACAGATTTAAATTTAGCTGACTCTTAAAACAACATTTTTTAAAATAAAATGTCTCATTAAAAGGCAAATTTAAATTTGGCGCCATTTTTATATATGACTGACAGATTTAAAAACGTTATAGAATAAGCTGTTTCATAAGAAAGTATAACATCATACAAACCATTTAGTGTTAGATTTAAATTAGGCGCCATTTTTTGTATAAGTTATAATATTACTTACTTGCTTGAAAATACGCACGGCCCAGAAAATTCAACAAATTTATTAGAAATTCAACGTTGAACATTTTCCATTCACAGAAAAGATTCTCAACAGATTAAAAGTTTTATGATGCAAAAAAATAGTTATCTTCATTATTACATACCAACTAGTTTGATGCAATTCCATTGCGTAATCTAAACTTTTGAATTTTAAGTGAAAATTATTTTGATATTGATATTGAACTGACAGATAGATGCATTTTTAGTATCCGTACCAACTTAAATAAAGTTTTGTCACTAATTTTAGTAATTATAAATAACTCTAAATTCAACGTACAATTTTATAGACTACTTCATCAAATCTGTTTCACATAGTCTACATACAGTGCACGTATTAAAAATATTAATAACATATTTTTTAAATAATATGGAAATAATACAAGAAATTAGTAACAAATATTTGATTTACATATAGTTTAATTTATTTATCTCAATTTACGTCGTTTGTATATAGTGTAACCAATCCAATGCTTTCGTATGAGCTGCATATCTCTTCACGTAAATCTGTTGCAACAAAATATAAAATAAACGAAAGACAATTGGCAACAATAAATTTATACAATTGGCTTTACGAATTTCCATTTTACGATAAGAATTTGCGAAATCGAATTGGAACGGCAGTTTGTCAAATGCATTTTGATTAGTTCGGATCAATTTGCTTCGACATATTTCTGCACGTTTGCGAAACGGAGACCTCAATTAGTTGAATCGCGAAACAACGAAAAAGGATAACAACAACACAGCAGCAACAAAAAAAAATATAGAAAACGTAAAGTCGTAAAGTTAACGTCGATATTATCTGAAAACTAATAAGCTTGTGTACGATATTAGAAGGAGAAATAATAATAATAAACAATAAAAATAAGGTTAACTGATTGGAGTATAACGTTGGTTACTGTGTTGGCCTAAGGGACTAGGAACTACATTAAATTTATATTTATATATAGTTCAAGCAAGTTCAACTGGATAGAATGTGCGCACACCATAAAAGGCATCCAGCCAACAGAACTATATGCAAATAAAACCGTCGGCACACACATACACACACACACGCTTTATACATATATAGAGATGTACGTGTAGTTAGTGTGAATCTGTGTGTGTGTGTGTGTTCGACCAATACGGCCAACTCTTCTCCTCTCTGCTCTGTCCGAGAGCGAACCTCAAACAAAACTATTCACACATTTTAACACGTTCATATTATTTAGATCCGGCGATTTGAACTCTCCACCTCTGTACTGTTAACTACATATCAAACACGAGCCCAGTTACTCCTTTTTTGTTCTTCGTTTCGTTCCATCTATTTCCCTCCCTCCGGAGCGGATTCCTTAGTTCTTCCCTGCGACCACATACCAATCTGTTGCCCTAACGGCCATAGCAAATTCATCAATGCGAGCCTTTCCCATTCACAAACCGCATTTTTCGCATCCAACGTTTACTGTTACCCAATACCGCCGATAAATGGTAATTTACAGCTTCGTTTACTTCATGATTTTATGATTAGGTCAACTTTGATTTTTACTCAGCTATACATGAAACGTTCCTCATTCGACCTTAACTGCTCAAATAAATGATTTACAAAAAAAAACATGTACAGTAATAAGATTTTTTTTCATGAACAATGAAGATATAGTATGAAATCTGTTAACCAATGTGATTATCAACAAATTTCGACAAGAAATACCGGTATTTTTTTTTAAGCCAGAAATAGTCTTATCTTATGAAATCGAACAAGAATAAAGATTAACAGAAAATTGCTTTTATTATCACTTTCTTGCCGATTTATCTAAATTTGTACTGATTTTCATTCAATTCATTCTTAGATTTTCAGCGCTTCGTTATAAAAAAATAGATTACTAAAAATGTATTTTTAAATGTATTTTCTGGCCCTGACTCTAAATAATGATAATTATAAAATATGATTTTTTTTCATTAACAATGAAGGTATAGTACAAAATCTGATAACCAGTCCAACATGATTATTAGTATATTTCTACAAGAAATAACGGTATTTTTTTAAAAGACAGAAAAAGTCTTGTTATTAAATATTAACATTTCTTTTTCAGAACATGAAATTAATATTCATCATGAAAGAAAAAAATATGAAAGAATTAATTTTACTTTATTTACGAAGAAAAAAATATTTATTGTTAATTTATTATTAAAAATAGGTTATTGTTAATTATAATATTATAAAAATATTGTTTGTTATTAAGTAGTAGTAAAAATACCCAAAATTTTATTTTAAAAAAATACCGGTTTTTATTTATAATATAAAAAAAATCTCGGTAATTTTGTATACCCTAATAAAATCTAATAAAAATAAGATTAAAAGAAAATTGCTTTCATTATCACTTCCTTGCTGATTTATCTTAATTTGTACTATTTTTTATTCAATTCATTCTTAGATTTTCATAACGATAATTTTTTCAAATTCTACTAATCAGGTTTCAGCGTTTCATTATAAAAAAATTAGATTACTAAAAATGTATTTATTTGTAAATATTCAGTTGTAAAACTTTTGCACGATATTTTAACTTCAATTAGAGTCAACCAAAATTTATGTAACATGAGATCATGAATTTTTAGCTAGACTTTGAAAATATTCTAATCAAATAGCTTCATGAGATCTTTAATCATTACTTCATGTATTTTTATTTAATTTTCAAATTTATGATTGGTAGAAGTTTGTGTATAGAAATATTTGGAATATTTTTCTTATTTAGAATTAAGAAAGTCAACCTTTAAAAATTCTGTAATTTTATGGTGCTTATTATCTGCAGTTTCATCTACAACTTCTAATTTTTAAAATATCGTCTAGTTTCAGTTTATTTTTTTAAATTCAATAGTTTCATGATGTCTTCAAAATTAATATTAATAACAATCTATTTTTTAACCAAAATTATATTTGTAAGTGAAATTAAGAATATTTCATAATAATGTTAGAAATCATCACTTAACTCATTATATAAGAAAAAAAAAATATGATGTGAAAAATGCTTGATTAAACAAGAAATAACAGGAAATAAAAATTAAAAAACGTTTACATCTGAATATTTAAGTAAGAGATATCATGTGAAAAATGCACCATTAATATTATTCAATTAACACAGGAAATGAAAATTTAAAAACGTACACATCTCATATCAAAAAAATGATGTCACAATTATATGCTTTCTATTTTCAAAAGGCACATAGATAAATAAACTTTTTAATAGATCGTAAATTACGTGCGACTAGAGAGAGGAGAGAAAAAAAATCACATGAAACGTTTTGGCTATAAGCGGTTTGTGGTGTTTCCTGCTGCAGACGAAGATTTGTATCGAGCATAATTTACTTTTATTATTATCGCCGCTAATATAACACTTCTTCCGTTTTGCTTTATGCAATCATTATTCTGTCTAAATTTAATATGAAGTTATGTAATCAGCGCTGGATTAAGGAGCGGTTCGTCCACCGAGGATAATTAACTTGCTGGCTTTGCGAGAGAGCTCACGACGCTACCGTTCCTTTAGAACTTCGAAGATAGAAGACGCGTGCATTAAGTAAAGTAGCTTTCATCGATTATTAATTTACCAAGGGTTTTAACTATATTGAATTTAATATAAGTTTATATACAATATTAAATATATAATAGAATAAATTTATATTTACAATAATTATTAAGATCACCCATTTCATTGCTTAACTTTTTTGTGGTATCTATGTATTAATGCTTAATGCAAATAATATATTTTAAATAATTGTGAGTTTCGTATTGGATTTTTGTCATTATTTAAAGAAATAATTAATAAATGTAATTAAAAATAATTTCTTCTGAATCCGGCACTGGTTAAATACAAGTCGCCCTTTTTCTTGCTGCGCTTAGCACTATAAAGATACGAAATAAAATAATACGATAGCGTAATAGTTGCAGTCGGTCGTACTTAACAAGAAGTGTTTGCATTTCCTGTAGATTTTCTCTGTTCTGACTAACTAGAATTCATTATTTTTGCAATGTTCTTATGGAGATGCATTTTCTTCTACACTGGTATTAAATTCTTACGCTAAGCGAGGTTTAAGTTTAGAAGTAGAAAAAAAAAAACGGTAACATCTAAGGTTTACACTTGAATGCTCAATTAACAATTTTAATCTTTTAAAGACAGGAAGACCTGAGGCTTTTATAAACTAGGTTTTTGTATGTTAATAATTTATTGTAATTTTTAATTCTATACCACTACATTTAAAATAGATAAAAATACGTTTTAAAGTATAATTTGATTATTTTATCACGAATTAATTTTTTTTTACATATGGGTTATTTAGGTTAATGCTTTTAACACTAATTTACTCATTATTTAATGAGAAGAATAAAGAATGAAAATGTTTAAAATAATGTTCACTGAACTGTTTAAAACCGGACTAATCGAGGACTTTAAAGCCGTATTGAAATATAAATTATTTAAAATGAAACTTATCTGACAAATAATTTTCTGTAGTAATTTTTTAGATTTGTTTAAATTAAAATTTAATTTGTTTTGAAATTTTGACTGATTGAAGCCGCACTAAGCAAGGTATTACTGTATATTATTTATATATAAAATATAATATTTCTGAATTTTGTAAAAAAAAATTATATAAATTTTGTTAAAATTTCTGAATTATGTTAAGAAAATAAATTATATAAACAATTTTGTTTACTTAAAGTAAGATTGAAATTGTTGGAATATGATATTTTGATGATCTCATAGATGTTGAGATATGCATTTCTTTTTATTTTCTACGAATTTGGTGTTTAGAAAGATTGCATCTATTATAATGGGATATTCTGAAAAGTATCAGAGTAATTACATACAAGATACTGGCTTATTGCAAGGTCGATGGCATTGGAATCGAAAATTAGGTGAAGAGAAAAGCAATGAGATTTAAAAAAAGATTGTATACGTTTAGCTTGCAGCAAGGTTGTATTATATATTCGAATAAGAAAATTTGCAATTATATTTAAAAATAGTATTTTTTGTGTGGCAAGGTTGTATTACAGAAAAAAATAGATTTGAATATCATTGCTAATAAATGAAAAATTTAATTTTTATATTTTGTTTGTTTAGTAGTAATATTATTATAATACAATACCAGAAATCATGTATGACATTGATTATATAGCAATAATTTGAAATACGAGTTTATCCCAAATTTAATAATCTTTTGAATAATAATGTAATATTTAATATAATTGGATCATTATTAAAAAAAATGAGCAAACCAGATCTTTTTTCACATAATTTTCCAAGCAATTGATGCAACAGGCTTATAAAATATTCTGAGATAATCCTTTTTTCTTTCTCAGGATAATCTAATAAAAAAAAACCCTTTGCGTTACAAAAAAACTGTTACAATAAACTTGTGTCACTTCAATTTTTCAAACTGCCCTCGAATATTTTTGTAAAGTTATAAATATTTGGTGTAGTTTCTTATTTATTTTTGTTTCTTTATTATTCATAAAAGAAATCTGAATACAAATTTTTCGTTTATACTAAAAATCTTATTTGTTGAAATGTTTGTGATGAAGAAACTTATTTTTCTTTTTCTTGGATTGAATGTCTTCAAAAATAGGTAGAAAATATTTGCCAATTGATTCAAATATTCTGCAATAATTATTTTTCCATTCTCAAGATAATCTAATAAAAAAAACATCCCTTTTCTTATTTATTTGTGTTTCCCCATTATTCATGAAAAATGTCTGAATACAAATTTTTCGTTTATGTTAAGCATTTTCTTTGTTGAAATTTGTGATGTGGAAACGGGAATTTCTTGGAAAATAACACCATCCATTTGGAATGTTTTCAGAAATAGGTAGAAAATATGTGTCAATTAATGCAACAGAATTGTATAATATTCTGAGATAATTATTTTTGTTTCCTCATTATTCATGAAAGAAGTCTGAATACAAGTTTTTCGTTTATGCCAAAAATCTTCTGTTTTGAAATGTTTGTGATGTGGGAAATTATTTTTCTTTTTTTTTTGGATTGTTATTTTCCATCAGTTTGTAATGTCTTCAGAAATAGGTCGAAAATATGTGCCATTTGATGCAACAGATTTGCATAATATTCTGAAATAATTATGTTTCCATTTTCAAGATAATCTAATCAAAAAAATCCATGTTCGACACAAAAATATTGTAATTTTTTTCAAGTTATAATTATTTTATGTAGTTTCTTATTTATTTTTGTTTCCTTATTATTCATGAAAGAAGTCTAAATACAAGTTTTTCGTTTATGCCAAACATCTTCTTTGTTGAAATGTTTGTGATGTGTAAGCTTTTTTTCTTGGATTTTATGTCTTCAGAAATAGGTAGAAAATATATGAGAGATCAATTTTCATATAATCAGATATTTTATATAATATTTTTGTATATTTTTTTTTTTAAATTTAGGAAGATAATTAAACATTTATAAAGATTGACTTAATTTTGCATAGAAAGATCGAAACGATTATCAGTTTCATATTGAGAAAACTGAAATGTTGTTTGCAAACACAATATTTTTTCATAAAATAAAATAATGATTTTTTTAAATAATGAGTGAAACTAATGAATTAAAAATCGAAATTTCTATAAAGACTAATGAGAGTATAAATAGGATAATTAGAATTTGGATTAATGTTATAAAAAAAATAGAAAATACCACTGGAAAATTTAATATACTAATAACAAGTATGACACCAATAAACGAACTAAACCGGAAAATTGTGCAATGCTTGTATTTAAAATTGTGAGAAACTACTACAAGAAAATTAAACAAGTAACAGCTGACACTACGAAATCTAAGCCAAATCTAATGTAACGGCATTATTGGTGAACATGACATGCAGATACATTCGATAGATACTTGGGCACTAGTCCATAAATTTGCGATCATTGTTGAGAATACTTGAAACTAAGAACACAAATAAATGTAAAATTAAAGGACAGTTATATATTTTTTTAATATAAATTAGATCTAAAAATGAATACAATTTTGTTAAATTGTCTCAATAATATGTTTACATAATTAATAAAGATAATGTTCATTAAAGTAAATAAAATTACAGGATGCGGTTATTATTTAAAATTTGTCGCTTTTTGGATTTTAGAAATTAGTTGACATTTTTTTATAATGAAAAAAATGTAAATTAACCATTTTAAATATAAAATAGGAAAAATATCAACGAATATACTGGAATTAGCAATTTTTTAGCAAGATTGGATTAGAATTGGAGATTTTGGAATTGATTAAAAAAAAAAAACACTTTTTACTTACAAAAATAAAGGGATTAAAAAATAGATTTGAATATCGTTGCTAATAAATATAAAATTACAGGATGCGGTTATTATTTACAATTTGTCGCTTTTTGGATTTTAGAAATTAGTTGACATTTTTTTATAATGAAAAAAATGTAAATTAACCATTTTAAATATAAAATAGGAAAAATATCAACGAATATACTGGAATTAGCAATTTTTAAGCAAGATTGGATTAGAATTGGACAAAATTTTGGAATTGATTTAAACAAAAATCACTTTTTACTTATAAAAATAAAGGGATTAAAAAATAGATTTGAATATCGTTGCTAATAAATAGAAACTTTAATTCTTATACAATACCTGAAATCATGTATGAAATTTATCCTAAATTTAATAATCTTTTGCAAGAAATCAGTTATATCATTTTTAATATAAATTAGATCTAGTTAATATTCTTGAAAAAGTGAACACAATTAGTAAACTGAAAAACTAATTTGGGATATTATTAAAATTCATAAAGATAATGTTGATTAAAGTAATTAAATTTGTCGCTTTTCGGATTTAAAAAATTAGTTGAAATTCTTTTTAATTAACAAAAATCAAATAAACCAATTTAAATATAAAATAGGAAAAAATATCAGTAAATACACTGGAATTAGCAACTTTTAAGCAAAATTTCTTGGACTAGAATTAGACAACATTTTTGAATTTATTAATAAAAAATCACTTTTTTCTTACAAAAAAGGCGATGAAAAAAAATAAATTTGAATATTGTTGCTAATAAATGGAAACTTTAATTCTTATACAATACCAGAAACATGTATGAAATTGATTATATAGCAATAATTTGAAATTTGAGTTTAAGCTAAATTTAATAATCTTTTGCAAAAATCAGTTATATAATATTTAATATAAATTAGATCTAGTTAATATTCTTGAAAAAGTGAACACAATTAGTAAACTGAAAAAATAATTTGGGATATTATTAAAATTCATAAAGATAATGTTGATTAAAGTAATTAAATTTGTCGCTTTTCGGATTTCAAAAATTAGTTGAAATTCTTTTTAATTAAAAAAAAATCAAATAAACCAATTTAAATATAAAATAGGAAAAATATCAGTGAATACACCGGAATTAACGACTTTTAAGTAAGATTTCTTGGACTAGAATTGGATAAAATTTTGGACTTTATGAAAAAATAATAAAAAAGAGACTGAATTTGTTTGTTGTGAATGGTGAGAAAAGGACATTGAAGGAAATCCGATGGTCGTGCCTAGTTTGGGTGCAGCCGACTGCATCGACGATGAATGAATTTTATAGTACTCTCGCAGCATTGATTAATTTTTCGAAGCGATCGTAGTTAATGGAAAATAATTAATTACACCTAATGATTCAATTACGGAATAATTAAAATGCGAACGGCCCGCGGCGGATTAATAAGTTCGCAATTAATCAGAAGAATGCTTCAACGCTCGAACGGATAAATCGAAATTTGGCAACGATCCTAATTCGCTTTGATTAATGAAGCAGCCAGAAGACATTGTTAGAAAGTCGATCGATTGCACAAAAGACATCAAACTTCGTGCACCTGTCGCTCGGATTCTTGGCCATTCGATCAATTTTCGTTACGATCAATTTTGGCAATGACAATTCGATCTACGAAACTATTTACTTGCGCAACCCGAAACGCTCAGGTGCCAAAGAGTCAACGTTACGCAACGGACGGCTCTCGACTTAATAACCGAGCGAATTAAATTGTAATTGATATTTATCGCGACTAAACCGACACCAAAACCAAAAAGGAATAAATAATAATAATCAAAAAAAAAAACAAGAACAACCAAGAGAGCAAATTAAAATGTAATCATGTTTATCTGCGCCTGTGTTCTTATATTCTCTTTGGATCGCCGACTTAATTGGTTTGTTAAGCAATCTCGGACTTGTCAATATGCGTGTATAATAATAACTGTTCGTAATAGTCAAGCAAACTCTCATCGTATATATGTATAATTACGTGAGCGAATGCGAACGGTGTTAAACATCCCAACAGTCACATTTATAAACAAGAAATTTAATAACGTCGAGCACCGAAATGCTTCATCGTTAATATTACCGCGACTGATGGATGCGAGCATTACGTAGACAAATGATGTAGGAAACATTACGAGATGGAAATGCGTTGATTATTAAGTGAAAATCATATGTACGCATAACAAAGACTAAGTTAGTCACATAAAAAAAAGTAAAAATAAACACGAAACAGGGTTGAGACGGGGAACGCCTTATATTGTTTATGACGCACGATAGATTAATGAAGAGATGCTAAGCAGCAAGTTGTAAAAGAAAAAAGAATATGTTACGTAGGTTACAGGAAACTTTCACTAACGTAACTAGTTCCTTACAAAATCAGTAATTATAGACGCATTTTTTGATATTTGCTTATTAGAGACAATAACGAGATTAAAATCAATAAATGGAAACGGTAGAAAAGAAAACTGCGTATTGAATCAATGATAAAATATGCTTATATAATAAGTTTTAATCGATTGACGTGATCTCAGTTACAATATTCGAAAATCAATATTTTTGTATTGAAATTAAAAGCTTAAAACTTAAGTTAATTCTGTCTTACAGTTTAATATTTATATTAAGTATTGAATTTATTTATACGTTAATTTAATTAATTAAAACACAAAAAATATTTTAAGTTGAAAAGTTTTGAATGCGAAAGTGGTATTTTTTCAAAATTGTTTTCATCAAAATCTATTACTAAATTTCACTTTGTCGCTTTTAAAACTTTTCAGGCAGTTTGCAATACATTTTTTTTAAATTATTTTTTAATATTTTAGTTTATTGTAAACTACAAATCTTACAATTAAGTATAGTATGTATGCATTTTTCGCTGTAAACTACTTTTTGAAATTTTTAATTCTTGTTATGCAATTTTTTGAGTGATTGCTCGACTTATTGACCAGAATCGAAATAGTTTCTCAATTTTTTTTAATTAATTTACATTATTTCGAGAAATTTTTATCTTTTTTAAATTTTATTATTGTTAAATAACGCTTTGTTATTACATGCAACATTCCATATTTACAAATCGGAAGTTGAACAGAAGAAATTATTTTTTTAGATTTGCTTATAAATGGCGCCAAATTTAAATCCAGTGACACCCTATATACTATATAGTAAATATGAATATTTTTTATCAGAGATAATCTATATTTTATTCAAAATTTATAATGAGCAATTGAATAACATTCAATATTTATTTAATTTGTGTAAAAACATTAATTCTGAAATTCGAAACAATTAATAAAAGTCAAACTAATTCTCGAAATGTCTAATTCTTGTTATGCAATGTTTTCGAGTGAATGCTCAACTTACTGTCCAGAATTGAAATAGTTTCCTCAATTTTTTTAATTAATTTCCGAATTGAGGAACAATTTACATTATAATTTCGTGAAATCTTTATCTCTTTTAAATTGAGTTTTAACTATAATAACGTTTTGTTATTTTGTGCAAAATTTCATATTTATTAATCGGAAGATGAACAGAAAACACATTTAAAAGTGTTAGATGTATCAACTTTATAAATGGCGCTAAATTTAAATCCGGTGACACCCTATAGGAATAATTTACATGAGAGATAATGCATATTTTATGTTTTAAATACTTAAAATTAGTAATGAGTAATTCCGTATTTCTTAATTTGTGAAACTATTAGTTCTGAAATTCGAATTAAAAATTAAAGCTAAAGTCTTATTACTAACAAACTCATAAAATAGGTACAATCTAGAATTTTCATCTAAATTGTATATTATATACTATTCTCTTCATAATTAACATAATTAATAAATATTTAAATTGGAATACTAATAATTATTAATTAAGGTAAAATGCAAAATTTTAAATTCTTAATTAAAAATCTTAATTTATTTTTTGCGTTTTCAATAAGTTTGTTAGACTATCTAGCTAAGATGCTGAATTTTATTACACTAATTATTTTTTATATATTTGTTTATTTTCGAATAAAAAAAATCATTTTATAGTTAGTTTAAATATTTGTAAAGGGGTTTTGTGATCTTTAAATATTATAATCTTTGAACAGTATTTCATGTATTAAATCTGATGTCTATAATATGAAAATAAATTTAATCCAGCGGTTTTCAAACTCTGAGATGGGAGATATGAATCTTCAAGAAAAAAATATTTTGAAAAAAGACGTAGGAACTAAAAGTTTAATATGAAAATAATTTTCTTTTATTATCTACTTGAAAATAAAGTTGTTAAATATATAGTAAATAAAATATAGTGTGGATAAATTAAAAATACATTTGATTGTAGGTATAAAAATGGTATAGTAATAATGTAGTGGAAATATTGAAAGTGCAAATATTTAGATGAAATAAATTATACGTAATGTATATAAGTTAAGTGTTTGTGCATATATAAAGTGCGTTTACATTGAGTTTTCACTCGAATTAAGTGGTGTATCTTCGAGATACCAGAATCTGGACTAGAATGAAGAGTAGAGTGAGTGTGTGTGTGTATGTTAGTGCGCGCGAGGCATCGACAGTTAATTGACTGTGTACGAAAATAACATTTTCTATGTATTTATAAACAGCCTATATTTTAAAACTGGTTCAATATAATCGCGTTCCTAATGGTTCCGTTCCTTATATTAATGCCCGTACGAACTGTTCTCTCGGCGTAGTCTATTTAAGAGAGAAATTGAACGTTGGGTTTGAATGTCGGTTAAAAGCATGCAAAAGCGTATCTTAGATGTATGTCTGTGGGCGGCGGCGGAGCCCACGCGACCTCAACTTCGCAAAGAATTTTACGACCGACGATAAATAAATAAATAAATTGCGCCGCGCTGCCTCCTCCTTAAACACCACCGCCGCTCCTTCCCTCCTTCTGCCCCCCAAACGCCCGCCACCCGAAGCCATACCATGTCCTCGTCCATACGTACACATCATACCACCATGCCCATGCAGACATTGCATACACGGATGGACGTACCAGCACAAACATACACGTACTCTCCTACCATCGTTCTTTTTAAAGAAAGAACGAACACCAACAACAACAACAAGGAACGTTCAGACATTTCAGACATCGGGGCGCGGTTTATTTCTCTCTCCGGCCGACGTCTAGCTGAAAAATGATATAAAACTATTCCATTAAACTCGAAACACGTCCAATACAAATGCCACCTCTCCTCGATGCCACTGAGGGCACTAAAAACGACGACGATAGTCAAAGGAATAAAATGTTGCCCAATGAAATTCAAATCGTCGGACGCCCGGCAGACACACTTTAATACCTTCTTACATTTATTTATAACAGCGTACATAAATATCTCCAATTTAATAATCAATTTTGATTGCTGGCATATATGTCTTTCTTTTTTTCAGCGCTTCCCTTCAATACCTCCAGACACATCTAATTAACAATAATTGTGCGGAAAGCCATTATTAACATATAAAATTTATATTTGTACATAAAATCGACCGCCTCAAAATATAAATAAACATAGTAAAAGAAAAAATAAGAAAGTTCTTGTTAAATTTTAGCGTAGGTCGATGTTAAGAGATTTGAATAAAAAACGTATTAAGTACTTTCCGGCAAACAATAAAAATTTAATAACAGCTCGTATTTTGAATATATAAATAATTCCTTAATATAATTGTAAGGTCTGCAATCATAGTTCATCATGTAACCTAAACCTTGATAACCAAAACTATAAACTATGTTAAAAATTCGAAGGAATCATATTTCTAAATGTGATTTCACTTTCTACCTACGCTCTTTTTTAAGGCCATTTTGACCATTGTATTTTTTACCTCAAACGAAAATAAAATTTTATTTAACGATGTAATTTCGTGAAAAACTGTTAATTTTATGAATTGACAGATTTATTAGTTCTCTTTTCAAGTATTAGTGCAAACATTTTTAATGTTTTGTACAAAATTGCAAGGGTGTTTTTTCATAATTTGAACGACAGTTCTAATATAATTGTAAATTTTATTAAAAATTAAATACGATATGAAATTATTTCGCTTTCACAAGTCAAAACTTAACAAAGTTAAAATAATCCAATTGATTGTTTGTGTATATTTCTTTTTCATTTAAGAACTGCCTATACAAAATTATTACTGATAGTTTAACAATCAAACTTTTTCCTAATTCAATGTTAAATAACCTTTCCAAAATCTAACATTTTCCAATAAAAATCATCAACTTCTACATTGAATAAATTTCTATCATCTTCTTCATCTAGATAATTTATTGGATGTTATTTTTTTTAGTAGAACTTTTATTTTTTTTAGTGGAACTTTTCAGCTTTGAAACATCAATTTTATTAATCGACAATAGTATTACTATTAAGATTAGCTAAAATATAACATTTTTAATGTTTTTGACAAAATTGTAAGAATGTTTTCCATAATTAGAACGACAAATCTAATATAGTAGTAAATTTTATTAATAATTAAATACGACATCACATGTCAAAACTTATAAAGTGAAATCAAATTTTAAATTAATAAAATTAATTGTTTGTGCATTTTTTTATTACTGATTGTTTAATAATCAAACTTTTGCTAAATCAATGTTAATAACCTTTACAAAATTTAAAATTTTCTATAAACTTTAACATTCAATAAATTTTTACTATCATCTGAATAACTTAATTTATTGGAAGTTTTTTTTTTTGTTACAACTTATGACCATATTTTGCAACTAAACTCCATTTAACATTTCTTAGTGAATTCTTTCAAGAACTGGAGAAAAAATATTTATCCCTTTCTTTGATATAACGCATTATCAGAAGTGAGGTTTATTTGCATATTTACGTCTAATAATATTAATTAAAAATCTGTAAAATAATTCAGTTAAAAATGAATTAAAAAACTGATATTTTTTTATCTATTATTCTTAAATGATTTCAAGTCTCCTTTCTAATTAAATACTTTTTGTTATTAACAAAATAATTAATTATACAAAATATGTAAGGCGATGAAAGATGGGTATGAACATCACTTGACAAAACAGAAATATTTGCAGATAATCTTAGAAACATTTTTAAACTGCACCTAATATAAAACAAGGTCTCAACATAGACATATTTATTATCTGCATTTCAAATGTGTATTCCAACCAATATGCCCAAAATAAAATAATTTATAAGAAATCAAATAAAACCATAGAAAACACCAGGTTATGATTTATTAAGAGCAAAATTATTAAAAGAATTTCCAGTGAAATGAATTTTATTGAGTTCCCAAATATTAAATACTATACTAGACTATTTTCCAGCGCAGTGGAAAGTTGCACAAATTATTTTAATTACAAAATCGGGAAAAAATCATATCATACAATAATATCAAAATTATTTGAAAATTTTTAAATATATTATATTATTATTTGATTTTCATTTCAAACACGATACAATACAGCAATTAAATATAATAGTAAATATTATCTACCAAAATCTAGAAAATAAGAAATACTCTTCGGTAACCTTTTTGGACATATCACAAGCATTCGAAAAGTATGGTCTAATACAAACTTAAAAGTACTTGCCATATAATTAATATAAAATAATAAAATCATATAGAATGTTTCAGGTAAAAATTGAAGACTATTTACATCTAATAGAATTAGTGGTGCCAATTAGGACCACAGTTTTACCTCTTATACAGAGAGAATCCGGCAAAAGCATCTGAATATTGGAAGGAAAATTGAGAAAATTTCAGGAATTGCTTAAAATATGGAAAATATGGACAATATTAGTTAATAATCAGAAAATATCACATTTACACTAAAGAAAGACTGAAAAGGAATCCAATAATATTTAATGGCTTAAATCAACTAAAGTAAAAGAAATGTATATTTTTTTTTATTGAAATATCAAATAATTAGAACTTTATGAAAACAAATATATCTGTTATTGTACTGTAAGGTTGAAGATTGTGTTGTTGGTCAAGTAAAACCACATACAAACAGTGATAGAAAATCACGTATGTTCGTAAATCATCATGCAATAACAACAAATAACTACAGCTTATTGCGAATTATATATCATACGGTGGGATCTTAGATAGTGCTAATGCGCTACCGGTCAGAGGGATGTGGGAACAACGGTTATTATTGTTATTGATAGCTAAGCTAATTTGAAAATTGTTAGGTGCAGATGGGAAATCACACGTTACTTCTGTGAACGAGCTCTCGCTGAAACTACTATAATACGTTTCTTAAATATACACCACACAAGTTCCATACCACAATTCGAAGAAATGGAAAATCTATGCACTTGTATTTAATTCAGTAAATATACATACATTATCTGCATTATTATAATAGTCCATCTATAGTAGATAACTTAAGATTATTTCTAAAATATTACAATATTATTGTAAATATCATATGATATTTAATATTTGTTTCAATTATATTTGATATACCACAATGAACTGTACATATATTAATCATTTAACTTGATTTTTTTCTTAGTCCATATTGTTGTAAGAAGATATGAACATGTATTGAATTGGATTTAATATAATTTTGATATAAATTAAATTAATACTAAAACTTAACACTTTACTCAATAAGTTCGTAGGATGACATATAGATAGCGCTTCTATCGACAAATACATATGATTTTTAGGAAGTACCAACCTTCAGATGATGCCTGTCAAATTTTGATGGCAATGTGACGTTTAGTTCACAAGTTACAATGGTTTTAGTGACGCTACTATTCTAATTTTCAAAGCAATGAAAAAAAATCTGAATTTCACATAACACTTTGCTTTGCTTGAAAGGTATTTTTTCCCATCAAAAAGTAATGCTTTATCAACAATTATTGACAGGCGTCGTCTAAAGGTTGGTACTTCCTAAAAATCATATAGATTTATCAATAGAGGCGATATCTATAAGTCATCCTACGAACTTATTGAGTAAGGTGTTATATTTAGATAATTGCAACAGAAGATAATTCTTCAGTTTTCATAATTATTTCAATTATATTCTAATGAAACTTTGTATAGCAAAGGTGTAAATTTAGGTTAAAACGTGCTTTGGAACAAAAATATTGTTTTTCATTAGAAACCATTAAAAGAATGGGCTGTTGTTTGCACGAATATCATGATTTGTTAAAGACCATTTTTCTGACCTAAAAGAATATGTACATATTTTTTTTTTGACAAATGCCCGGCGTGAGGAATTCTGGTCTCACGCACGCCTTTCTACTTCTTCGAGAGGTTCTCAAATTACAAGGTGAAAACTCGCGCGCCTCGTGAATCACCCGATACACACACACACACAACATTCACGCTCTTTATTCGCAAAGAACAGAGAAGAATCGAACCACACGATCCTTTAAACACTTACCTGAAAATCAACGCATTTTCGTATAAGGTTTCGCCACAAATCCATCCATCCATCCATATACACCATCTGTTACGTGCAAAAATTAAAATGAAAAAAGATTTGCAAATTGATCAGGAGAGAAAGACACGTTTATTTATATATAAGGGATTAATTAAAGTTTTCTACGTTCTGTTTCTCAGTTTCCTATTCAGATTCGTCCATTTGTTTGTCAAACTATATATGGTGGATTTTATGTTCTACATGTGTATTATTTTAAAAGCGTTTTGGAGCATTGCTTAAAGACACGAAACTCATGAATTATTGATAATTACAGATTTGTCTCTATTTCCTCAATAAATTTAAATAATCTTATCTTGTAACATGTTCAAAAAACATAATTTTAAATGAATTAATATTAATTCTATACAAATTGTTTTAAAATTATTTAGAGAAATTTCTTATATTTGACAACTTAAACAAATACTTCTGACAGGTGTACTAACTTAAAGTACATTCTACGAAATATTTGTCAATAATAGATAATTATATAACTTAATCACACCGATTACAGCGAAATGCATCTTTCTTTTATAATATTTTTTAAATATTTGCAAATTTTACTATAAAATTCTTAGTTTTTATACCATATTTTTTTAAATTTATCTATGTGAATAAATAAATAATTAAACTAAATATAATTCTTTAGGGTGGAAATACTGCGGCCAAGAACCCTTTGTATGTGAATTAAACAATAAATGTTGTCTTTCTAAAAATATTGGTATTATAATAATGATACTTTATTATATTTGAATTAAATTAGAATATTATTTTTTAGATACTATAAACAAGGACTGTTGTGAAACCTAGGCACTAGACAATCAAAATCCGTATGCAAATTTCCTGTCTAAAAAAGACCCTTGTATTATAATTCCAATAAGTTTTCGACAAAAAATTACTATGATGATAAAATTTTATTTAAAACTACACAAAATTATATGTATGTAGATATATCTTCATTCTTCTCATATTATCTAAAAATTACTAAAGTGCAGATATTTTTAAAGTTTGAGAAATATCTGAATGAATGATTATATAATTAATGTTGTTTATAAAAATATATATGATTTTTCATGCTCTAATTATATTTTCTTTACTTTTAAATCTAATTTAAATGGAACATTTAAAGCAATACAACTAACGTTTCTTCCATTGAAAATTTTATGCTCATTTGAATACCAGATCAATTTCTGTATGTCTCTTCGCCTCTATAATTACGCAAGAATTCGTTTTGTTTTAACAAATTATCGAACATAGTGTAGATTATGTGCGCGTCCTTATTCTTGCTGCAAATTCTTATTATATTACATTTTTTTTTATATATATTTTATTTTTATTTTTTCTGAGGCTAATTGGACTCGCAAATTCGTTTTATTTCATTTGCGTTCGTTATTTCTTTTTTTTTTTTTAACGACATACACGCACCTCTTATTTACATACATTTTGACGTCATGCTCGAATTGCGATTGTGTTTATTGACCTAAGTGCGAATCAAACATATCTTGTGCGTGTTTACACTATCTAAAGATTCCTTAATTAGACTTTAATTAAACCTGTTCGGCGTTTCATATATATTATATACTACTTTTTTTTATTACTTTTCTTATGTAAGCTGAAGACCACGGTTCGGTGATTCCTCGCTCTCCGAAGTGATCGGTTAATTTATAAAGAATTATTTTGACCTACAATCATTCTAAATTAAGTAAACTTTATTAGATTATGGAATAATTAATAGAATGTATAATATATAATTAACATCACCTTTTATATACAATTTTATATATTTTATTACGTAATCATTCACATTTCAATATAACGTGACATTGCTTTAACAAACTTTAATTATAAAAGTTTACATAACATATTTCATTTAATTACATAAAAAACAGGTTAAAATTTATTTTTTTATAGACAATAAAAATCAATTTAATTATTCGATTATCCAATAAGTAAATATTTTATTTTTACTTTCATTCAACAATTATTATTCTGCATTATTATTAATTATATAAAAAATGCAAGAATCTTTCAGAAAAATTATAAGCTTTCAACATTTAGCAAAGACTTGTCAAAGTCTGCAATTAAAATTAGTAAACAGTTTATGTATAACAAATTGTAGCAAAAATCCATCCCAAAACCGAAAGAGTCAAAATAGAAAATAAAAAATTTACGGTAATTATATAAATTATTACATTTATATAAACATGCATAAAATATCCTATTTTTTACTGAATTTCTCTAAAATTATTATGTTGTAAAATGAACATTTACCGCACATATATTTTTTTTACATTTCGAACAGATTATCGTAATTTTAATTTGTTTACAATGCAATCTTACTTCCACTTACATGATATTATTTTTAGCATTTTTTTTCTAATACTTCCGAAAAATATTACAAACTTGTGATTTTCCGAGTTTGAAACCTTAATTTCGATATGTCTATCATTATTCAAAATAATTTATACTTCATTATTCTTATAAGAGGACTTATATTTGTCCATTATGTAACACTTTTCCTCTGTGTCGTTTATTTCTCTAATAATTTTTATTTTTATTTCTTTGACATTATAGAATACAATTATTTCTTCTACAAACAATATTTATAACATATATAAATAATTTAGAATTTTTATTATTATAGAAATGTAGTGAAAAATTCATAAAATATAATAAAGTTTTTTTTATGAAATTATAAAGCAAATTCGGTCTTTTGCTTTAATTTAAGCGATTGTATAAAGATTATAAATTTATCTACATAGTTTAATATAATATTATATTGCAAATACCAATATATTAAATAATAATGCTTGTGACATATAACAGTGTGTGACGTGATATTCTCAGTATTTAATTAATATGAAATTAATTTCCAATTATAATAATAGTAATTATCAAGTACATGCGGTAAATGGAAATACACAGACAGGCTAACACATATTATTAGTGTAGTTATATAATGTATGTATGCCATGAGGTATCGTTAAGAGGTATCGGCTTTAGTTCCATCTATCTTGTGAATTATATATATCTGCGAAACCTCTTCAATATCTCTGAGTAACACTCCATTAAATTCCAATGTCTATGAATTTTATTTTATATAACGAATGCTGCAATTATAATTCTCTTAATTTCTTTATATGCTTATAATAGTTTATTAATTATTATTAATTATAAATTTTAAAAATTAATTAATTATTAAATTAAGAATTAATTAGAAAGACAAATCAAAAAATTATAGCATTTGATTTACAATTAGTTACAAATTATTGTTTAGAAGACAATAAGTAAATCAGGTATTAGAGATATTAGTTACATTTTTAAAATATAGTTATTTATCATTAAATGTCTTTCAAAATGGTAACTTATACAGTATAATAGTATTTTCTAGAGCAGATAAAAACTAGATTTTTGTATTATAATAAAATTGTATAAGTTTTAGTTAATATTTCTATTGCTATTAATATAATTATTAGTAGTGATTAAAATTTATTGTAGTTTACATAAAAAGAGATGTAATTATTATTATTAACATTTTACTATAATTGATTATATAATTTACAAATATTTGAATTAATAAATTTTAAATTTTTTATATAGGATGTCGAAAAATGTCTGATTTAAATTTAGCGCCATTTTTTAAATAATTCTAATTGGTTACTTTGACATGTTAAAACTCAATTTAATGTACCTGTTTTACAGCGTGGAATTTTTAATCAAAATAATATTTAGAATATAATGAATTTAATTGCAAAATTAGGTTTTTCTTTTTATTTATCTGTTATACTTTTACCCATTATAAACAATATTTAATATATTATTGTTTAAAATAATTTCTTCAAACATTTTTATTAGCATAAAATTAAAATTAATAATTTAATTTAATTATTTTTATTTGTTGATTCTTACATAAAAATCATAAAATTAAAATTTATTAGTATATCAAAATGCAAATAATTTTAAAAAGATAAATATAGATTTTTCTATAATAATTAGTTAATAAGTTAATTATTACATGTTCTTTTTCATATTATAAACTTATACTATTTGTTAATAATTTAACATTTACTTATAATATTTTGCATTGGTAAAAGTAAAGACATTTAAATTCGGGATGAAATTACAAACGTCTTGTGTTATTTAATTATTATTTAAATTTATTTTACATACGTAATCTCATAAAAGTATTTAAATATGTATTATTTTTGTTATAAGAAATGCTTTGTTTAAAAACTGTAATTATATTTTAAGATTCGTTAGTACATTTTCAATTGGGAATAACAAAAAATTGAGTTACTAAAAATTAAATATAAGACAACTAAATAGTACTAGTTTTTAATCAACAATTGATTAAAAGTTTTTTTTGTCTAATATTAAAAGTTTATAGTTGAAATTGTTTGTAATTTTTTTTTTAATAAAATTTATAAAACTCAAAATCTTAGAATGAAAGGATTCTTCAGAAATCAATATCAAATATATTAATACTTGCTTGTTCTTATATTTTTTCTATTTTGAATTATTTAAGTGTTGAAATTAAATAAAATTCACAAATTGTAATACTTTCAGTTATGTTTCATAAACTGCAAGTCTTGTAAAGTTTTGTTATAAAGCTGTAACTCTCTCACTGAATATAGAAATCACATTGGTGTTATTTTTGAATTATTTAAGAGTTAAAGTTAAATAAAATTTTAAAATTTTCAGCTATTTTTCATAAACTATCTTGTAAATTTTTAAAAAAAACTGTAACTCTCTCACTGAATATAGAAATTAATTAAGAGTTAAAATGAAATAAAATTCACAAATTTTAATATTTTTAGATATGTTTCTAAAACTACAAGTCTTGTAAAGTTTTTTTTTAACTGTAACTCTCTCACTAATTATAGAAATCACATTGGTGTTATTTGCTAAATATTAAATATAAGATAATTATAAGTTATATTTTTTTACTTTGAAATAATAAGATAAGAAATAATAAGAGTTGAAGTGAAATAAAATTCACAAATTTTAATATTTTCAGATATGTTTCATAAACTTCAAATCTTGTAAAGAAAAGTTTTGTTAAGAAACTTTCTCACTGATTATAGAAATCACATTGCTAATATAAATATAAGATAATTATAAGTTATATTTTTTAATTTTGAATTATTTAAGAGTTAAAGTTAAATAAAATTCTAAAATTTTAAAATTTTCAGCTATTTTTCATAAACCATAAGTCTATTAAGTTTAAAAAAAAACTGTAACTCTCTCACTGAATATAGAAATTACATTGAGTTATTTGCTAAATATTAAATAAGTTATAATTTTTAATTTTGAATTATTTAAGAGTTGGATAAAATTCACAAATTTTAATATTTTCAGAAATGTTTCATAAACTGCAAATCTTGTAAAGAAAAGTTTTGTTAAGAAACTCTCTCACTGAATATAGAAATCACATTGGAGTTATTTGCTAAATATTAAATATAAGATAATTTTAAGTCAAGATTCCAATTAACATTTTCAAATTATTACTCGTTTATAATTTGTATTTGATTCAAACTTATTTTTAGATAGGTTCTTGTAGTCTTATAAAGAAAAATGTTGGATATAATAAAATACATATATGTATAAATAAAATATTACGTTATAGATTCCATAGCGCAAAATGGTGAAAATACGTTGCCGATGCTCTAAAGGCTCTTGCTAATTACTGAATTGAAATATCTATTAGGCATAAGGTTTAATTAACACCATTCTCCGAATAGTTCCGTGACAAATTGATGCGAGAAGTCTCGTTCGGATCATCGTTTTTGGTATCGCCGGAATGCGTATGTCCAGCATACATAAACACACTCTCAACCATGTTTACACGCCACAACCACATGAAAAAAAAAGAACAACATACAGCGAGGGACGCGTGTTCTTTCGTTCAATTCTTAATTGAATTATATGTGGGTTACGGAATATGTGCCCAACGCAGTAACATTTTACAATACTTAAGGGCATCGTTAAATTCGTGCTCAATAAAGTCGAACATTAATCTAATCTCCGGAGGAAATTAAAGGAGCGAACGAGAAAGAAAAAAATAAAATAGGAAAGGAGCGGATGAAAGGAATGGATTCGTACATAATGTGGGAGCATGGATGGAACATTGGTAGAAATGCTCGCAGGTTTAATGCAGGTATATCGATGGGCGATTATTATTAGACGGAGTTTAGAATGGATGGTCGTCGTTATTTGTACGCTTTTGAAATGGTCTATCGGACATATAATGGTGTGCGCAAGGTGGATATGTGTGTGTGTGTGTGTGTGAAGTGCGCGAAGGCTGGTTTCGATTTCTGCTTCGCCTTCAGTACTATAATTATCCCATAAACTGCCTTCTAAGTAATCTCCGTTTAACAATTTTTTTCACGCGCTCCGGACCTTCGTACTATGCGTAATTAACATTGAAATACGTGCCGGACGGCCCTCCATTTACCATATCTTCGACTCTCGACTCCAACGTTCTGGAAATAAACTGGATGCGATATTGCCCATCGACAGATTCAACTTAGAATCGTGCACCTTCCTTCCATCTTATTTGCTTTATATAGGAGGCAGCCCCGTTTGCTCAATTATCCCGATCTAAGACCATTTTTAGACTGCCTTACTCGTTTCTGCGTTTCCACACGAAGCATCGGTGTGGTCCTTAGTTTTGGACTGCCTTTAAGATTGCTTATTTTATACCTTATTTGGCTCTGACAATTTGTACATTATTCCATAAAAGCAAACTGCTTTTTTTTTGTAATCAGTTTCTTTATTATTATTTTTATATAATTCCTTCATATTAACCATAATTTACCATCTATGTAACTATAGTAAACGTAAAAAGTTTGTTTATGATCTTTCATATAATTTCTTCATATTAGTTATAATTTACTTTTGATTTAAGAAGTTTTGTTCTCATTTCATAATTTGTATTCTAGTCTATTATATTTTTTTTTATCTCGTGAAAGCTTCATTATTAGATGAGGAACTTCTACTAATTAACTAGTTTCTGATTCCCATTCTGTATCACTAACAAATACAGGTTAATCATTTTTTTTGTGCTATCAAAATCTTCAACTTCCTTTTTCAGAGTGAAAGAACTTCTATCTTCGCTTTCATTCTTTTCCAGTGAAGACCAACTTTTCTTTCTTCCATCGTTTCTATTTTCAAACAGGAAATAAACTATTCCCTCTTTTTAAAAAAAAGGCACGTTTACTAGTCTCTCTGCATCTATATCTGCCCTGCAGACCTTTCCATTATCATCAGAGATAAGAAAAATCCCAAGACTAACACTTCTTCAGTTTATTTACATTTAACCCATTGCAAATCTTTAGACATGGAAGAAATGGTTGATTTTTATAAAATAATCTGTTTAAAATTTGCATATCGTATCGTGTCTTTCACACGCACGTAATGCCTTTTTTTGGGTTTACGACTCAAAAAATATTATGGCTTGAAATAAATTTTCAAATCTCCAACATGTAATCGAACTTTTAACATTCTCAATTTTAATTTTTCTAAGTCCTGAGAGTCGGGATTATAAAAATCAGCTAATTTCCTGTAATTTCGCTCCTGGTAAATCCCGGAAAGGACCGACTAATAATATATAAAGTTTTCAAAGCCCTATTATATTCTATAAAATTTAAAACATATTAAACTATAATATTTCAACTAATTGCATATTTTAAATTAAAAGACTTTGTTACTACATGAAATATAATTTCATAATAATTTTAATTCAAATATATCCATATATTATGAAATAAAATACTGTTTTGTTATATTTCCCATTTTATTATATCCAAATTTTTAATAGAAAGTTCCTATTTAAAATTTTGTAAAAATTATGTGGGAGTTAATCTCTATTTTATTCAAATTTTTGTTGTTACCTTTAATTTTCGAGCATATTTATTATTCAAAATTTGTATATTTACATTTATTCTAAACTTGGTTTTGTTATTTGCATATTTTTAAAAATTATTAAACTAATATAAACATAAATAACTTATTAATACTTTAAATTATTTCGTTTTGTGTTCTTTGAATAATTATTACTTTCTTCTTATTAATTATACTCATTCAATCCATTGCTTTCAAATTGTAAATTTAAATTCCTTACCTTAAATGTTTTCAATTTTATTATTGTTTTATTTATTTATTTAGCCTTAATTTTGTGGATCGTTGCTTCTTTCTATTCCTGTACAAGTTTCTACTTTTCGTATTTGTTTTTCATTCATAGTGTAAAAACAACAACAAGATTTGTTTCAAATTTACCTTTTTTGTAATTTTATTTTCTTACTTTGATATTATTTTTAGTATTAGTTTGAAAATAGAATATATTTATATTAATTCATTTTTTCATAAATTATTTCGAATAAAGGTTTCTTCACAAATGAACTGTTATTAAATTATTTCTTAACATATTTTAGAATAAGATTATTTAATTTTATTTGTAATTACAATATTGTATTATTAGTGAAGAATATTACTTTAATCGATATTGGCACTTTTTAATGATATTTCTACATAAAAATTATGAAAATCAACTATTATTATATCATTAGCAAACATTGACATTTTTATGCCCATTTTTGTTGACAATTCTTAAGAGTTAAGTCTGTTTTTTTTTAATATGGTAGAAATTTATTATTTTATAATTTATTAGTTCATTTTTGTTTAAAATGTAATAAAAACTATAACATATTGCAAAAAAAAACATAAATAATTACGAATAAAAAAGTTTGAAGTAAAATACATATAGATCGGATTTACTTAGAAATACTTATCATTTCTTCGTAAATTACAAAAACTATAATAAAATGACGAAAGCAGTCACACAACTGGAAGATTATTGAACTTCTTCGTATTAATATAAATTTCTTTCCAATTTGATAAATATAATCAACTATTAAAATTTTTGTATCCAATTTAATTGACAATTCTTAAGAGTCAAGTATAGATTCTTAATATGGTAAAAATATTGTTTAATTTATAATTTTTTTTATAATAATAACTATATGTTACATAAATGTATAAAAAGGTCTTATGGAATTAAAATGCATATGGATTTGATTTATTTCTTGATTGTCTGTAGATGACAAAAAGTACAATGACGAAAGCAGTTAAACGTGAAAATAATTGGAATGAAGTCATAAACAATGTTTCCAGTAAACATCATGGGATAATTGTCGGAAATCGCGGAAGGTATTTTTCAGAAGTAGTTGCTTGAATCAATAGAATCTAATTGGCGTAACGTTATTCCGTGTGCACTAACGATTACATCAATCGCAGAATAGGAGAATTAGCTGATGATTTCCCAATAGCTTCACGTTCATGTTGACAATAAACAAACGGCTGAAAAGAAAAACGTCGCTAATTTCTCCATGTTTTTGATCCGGCGAGGAGGCGTCACGCCGATTGCACGCTCAACTTTCACTCGATTGTCTTTGATCGTTCATTCCCTACAATTTTTTTTGTTCAATCTCTTCGTCGATTACTTGTAGTTTTATTTCCGACTGTTGCAAATTAATTCACGGCTCAATTTTTTGCTAGAAAACTGAATCGATTAATCATTTCCTGGCAGGAAACCGTCGGAAATGAAGTCCGAACGGTGTGTGTGTGTGTATGTAAGTCTGAGCATCGAAGTTGTATCCACGAACGAGACTCTTTGTTTGCCTGTTGCATAACGTGCAGCGGCCAACAAATAGCCAACGAGCAAATACTATACACACACATGCATCTATAAATATATACATGTAGCATTAAATGAATGCCCCTCGAGGTAGAAATCAAACATTCCTGTGTTCTGTGCACGGGTCTGAGTGTATACATGCATAGACACAAACACACGCACGCTTATATCTATCTATCTTGGCTCGGAATCAATCAACTCGCTGTGTTACTGTTGAGCATACTGCAGATTCCGAATGCGAACTTGCATAACCGACACAAAATACAGGCAGGAACATTGTGTGAACGCAGGGTGTGGATACTCGAAACGCGACAAATGCACGTCCAACTGCAAACTCGACAATTATTTCTTGTTGTCGCCTTTGCTAATTAATTATATCTTCTATAGCACAGTGGTCGTGCTTTATATATAACTATAACTTACGTGAAATAGATGGAATACCATACATTGTGTATTCAGTTCAAATTTTCAATTTACCATTCACATATTTCAACTAATTGCATATTTGGATTCGACTATTATTTCTTGATGTCTCCTTTACTAATTAATTATACACAGTAGTCGGACCACATATATACTAATAACAATGAGATAAATTCAATATTCTGCACAATGCTGAGGAATTCTATTTAATATCTAGTGGAATTTGGCAATATAAAAGAAAAATATGACCAAATTGTTGACTAACAAATACTTTCATTGTCAATCTTTTAAAGGTTGTTAACATTTATCGTCAGGAATTTCTATAATTTCGTCTTAAGTTTTTTGCTTCGTTGCTAACAAAGTTTCTAATATTCTCTTCAAGGTCATTTTAAAAACTTATGTACAATTGAGCCATCTGAATAACTATTTCATCCAATTTTTTGGATTCTCCTACAATAACTTTTGACCACATTTTGCATCAAATTCCAAGCAATTCTTAACAAATTATTTGATTTCTGAGGTAACATTAATGATGTTTGTATATTAACACTTAAACACTTAAAGTATGTGATATTTAATTGAACGTCAGTTTAAAAACTTATCTACAATTGAGCCATCTGCATAATATTTTCACTTTATAGATGTCAATCTTTTGAAGATTGTTAACATTTTTTTCGGCAGGAATTTCTTTAATTTCGTCTTCATTTTCTTTGTCTCTATTGATAACAAAGTTTCTAATATTGTTTTCAACGTCATTTTAAAAACTTATCTACAATTGAGACAATTAGAATAATTATTTTATCTAATTTTTTAAATTTTACTTTCTTCTAATAGAACTTTTGGTCACATTTTGCCTCAAATTCCAATCATTTCTTAATTAATTATTTGATTGCTGACTTCGTTATAGCAAAGCGTTGATATCAGAGGTAACATTAATGAAGACTTTATATTAACACTTTCTTATTTTTCTTTTTTGTAAATTACTTCTTCTCCGTGTGAAGAGCCTCTCTACACTTAGCATATTAACACATTGTGGATGTCAATCTTTTAAAGATTGTTAACATTTTTTCGGCAGGAATTTCTTTATTTTCGTCTTCATTTTCTTTGTCTTCATTGCTAACAAAGTTTCTAATATTGTCTTCAACGTCATTTTAAAAACTTCTCTACAATTGAGCCAATTTTATCTAATTTTTTAAATTTTACTTTCTTCTTCTAGTAGAACTTTTGGTCACATTTTGCCTCAAATTCCAATCATTTCATAATTAATTCTTTGATTACTGACTTTGTTATAGCAAAGCGTCGATATCAGAGGTAACATTAATGATGACCTTATATTAACACTTTCTTCTTCTTCTTTTTTGCAAATTGCTTCTTCTCCGTGTGAAGAGTCTCTCTACACTTAGCATGTTAACACTTTGCGGATATCAATCTTTTAAAGGTTGTTAACATTTTTTTATCATGAATTTCTTTAATTGCGCCTTCATTTTCTTTATCTTTATTGCTAACAAAGTTTCTAATATTCTCTTCAAGGTTATTTTAAAAACTTATGTATAATTGAGCCATCTGAATGACTATTTTATCTATTTTTTTGGATTTTAGTTCCTTTTTCTAGTACAACTTTAGCCCACATTTTGCATCAAATTCCCAGCATTTCTTAATTCATTCTTTGATTGCTGAGGTAACATTAATGATGTCTGTATATTAACACTTTTTTTTTCATTGCAAATTGCTTCTTCCCCATATTAACACTTTGTGGATGTCAATCTTTTAAAGATTGTTAACATTTTTTTTGGCAGGAATTTCGTTTTCATTTTCTTTGTCTACAATTGAATCATCTGAATAACTATTTCATTTAATTCTTTGGATATCAGTTTCTTCTTCTAGAACAACTTTTGGCCACATTTTACGTCAAATTCCAAGCTTAATTAATTCTTTGATTGATGAAAGCGAAATTTCGATATCAGAGGTAACATTATTAACACTTTGTGGACGAAGATTTTCATCTGTCAAAAGCTATAGCTTATTTTGATAACAGGAGTGGTTTTATTAAAAAAAAAAGATTCATAACTTCAACTTATTTTGCTCCCGGAGAAGTATTTGACTTCTGAAAAAGACTAGTGTCGCCTGTATGGGGAATCATTGAACTAAGATGCGATGGCTGCGCCACCACAATGACCTTGAATATAATTTTGAATTAGCAGTCTCCTATGTAAAGATTAGGGCGGATATATCCGCCACTCATCCGTAAAGTGTTATATTTAAGTTTTTTTAGGTATCAATTAGTTCAATTTAATTCATAATTAAAAAAAAAACTTATTATTGACTGGTACTAATGACCATGCATACAATTTTGAATAAGCGTAGTCTTCTGTGTAAATGTTAGGGCGGATATATCCGCCACCCATCCGTAAAGTGTTGTATTTAAGTTTTAGGTATCAATTAGTTCAATTTCATTCATAATTTAAAAAAATAACTTATTATGCACTGGTACATAAGTTCATCTAAACATTTTGTAGAATACCTCTAACATTAACTTACATGACATAGCTGGAATACCAGAATTATGTAATTTTGTTGAAACTCTTCTCACATTTTAAGTAATTGCATATTGAATATTCAGACTCGATAATTATTTATGGATGTCGCCTTAACTAATTAATAATATCTGTTCTAACACAGTAGTCGTGCTTTACATATAATTAGAACTTACATGAAATAAATCAAATACGCCGTTTTAATTTTCAATTTACTTGAAGCTATTCACACATTTTAACAAATTGCCTATTCAGTGCATATAAAACTCAATTAAAATAATTAACGAACCTCTTGAGAATAATAAAACATCAGCGTTTTCTTTTAGAAATAAATTACACGTTAATTTATTATTGGCATAAAATTTGCATTAAAAAAGATCAACAATTAAATGAATATTCTAAGTAAGTGCAGAATAAGTAATAATTTAATTTACATGCGAGAGATGAAGATAAGATTTATACATCTTGGGAATTGTACATTTTTGCATAATCTTATTTGCAAAATTAATTACAAATATTTATGCATTTACATCAAGAGATAAACAGATATTATAGTAATTTTACTGATATGTAGATTTAGTTAATAGTCAACAAAAATGCTTAGATTTAGTAATAGATGTTTAATAAAAAAAAGTTAATTGACATTATTGCAAAAATTTGAATAAAAAATTATATATTTAGAAAAAGAGTCAATTATTAAATAATATCTAATAATTGTAATACGTGTAACAAAGAAAGTTGTAAAGAAATTCATGCTATTTTTTAAAATTTCTTTCAATGTTGTTAAAATTTACAATCTTTAAACTTGTCGATGTTTTGTTGGATGTCTGCAGCATCAATCGATAAATTCCAAAGTTGGAACGTGTTTTCATGCTGCTTGTTGTTTCGTCTTTTTTTTCATATAATCTGTAAAATCAAGGCAATTGTCTTTTTTTCCATTCTTATTGTATTCAATCGAAGAGACTATAACTCGTCTCGGTATAAACATTATATCCATCATTCCTTCTTTCTTCCTGTTCAGAACCCACACACACTGTCTCGTTCAATTTGTTCCCCACTTGTTTTCCGTACCTCATCACCGGAATACAACCATATATTTCTATCTAGTGCACTCACTACACATTAACGATATTTCACGATACAAAACAACACTTAGCAAAAACACGATTTATAGCATATATTTATACTACCTACACTTTAAAATATTGTAAATATTTAGAATGAGAACATGTTTTATTAAGTACATGGCATTACAGAATAAGAAAGTGCTTAATTCATTGAATATGCAAGTAATTAATAAAATATTACCTTAATTCGGCATAACAAGGGTTCAAGGGTCCAGGAGTTTGGCTTTGAAATTCACAAAATTGGCACTGGTCATTAATTAATTTATTTTTCTTTGCAAATTGCTTCTTTCCCGTGGGAATACACTTAACATATAAACACTTTGTGGATGTCAATTTTAAAGATTGTTAACATTTTTTTTTTTAATTTTGTCTTCATTTTCTTTGTCTTCATTGCTAACAAAATTTCTAATATTTTCTTCAACGTCATTTTAAAAACATCTATAATTGAACCATCTGAATAACTATTTTATCTAATTTTTTGGATATCACTTTCTTCTTCTACAACAACTTTTGGTCACATTTTGCATCAAATTCTTAATTAATTCTTTGATTGATGACTTCGTTATAGCGAAGCTTTGATATCAGAGGTAAATTAATGATGACTGTATATTAACACTTTGTGGACGAAGATTTTCATCTGTCAACAAGCTGTAGTGTATTTTGATAACAGGAGTTATCAAAACTTTATTAAAAACCAAGATTTATAACCTCAACTTATTTTGTCCTAAGCAACCTTAATTCGGCATAGCAAAGGTTCAAGGGTCCAGGAATGTGTGTTAAGAAAAAATATGTGATTGGACTTTGGATGAGTAAACTGAGAACAACAAGCTACGCCTAGTGTCTTCATCTCAGCAATTTAACAAAGAAAAATTTAATCTTCATTCTAATTCAAATATTTTTTGGAAAAATGTCGTGGGCCTTAATGGATAAGACGGCCTTAAATTTAAAAATCAGGGTAATCAGAAGTGTTATTAAATCATTTAAACTAAAGTAAAGAAACACATTAAAAAATGATATATGTTAATCTTACAGATGTCCTAGGCATTCTATAGAACACCTAAAACTATTAAACACAGTATAAAGTCGTTATTTATATCTTTAATATTATGTAAGAGAAATTATATCAAAATATAGAACGTGATCATAACAAATATATAAATTAATTACGGATGTAAATATTGTAAAATAATAAAGTTAGGACATTATATTATATATTTGTTTACTTTAATAATTTAAATTATCAGAAGTATTTTGTATTTAATTAATATAGAAATTGTTTAGATTTTTAAAAAAATAGTATTGTAATGAAAACTGCGTTTATTTCAATTGGCTTGGAATTGCGTAAGGTATGTAACAGTGCTAATTGAATGAATAGTGGAAGATCAATGGTATTGGAATTTATTTTTTGCGTTGCATCTGGTATGCATTTGAGAGAAGCATAAAAGTTTAGATAAGCTTAGATGCGCGGTCGCTGCTCATAAATAATTGATTGAATTTCAAAGTTTCAACTTCATCTATTAAACAGGAGAAAAGAACAAATTGCCAATTCCAATGCCGGCGCAATTTCCTTCTCTCGATGCAAGAAGACCTACTTAGCATTTGCGATTTATACATAGAGAAAAGCGCGCGTTCACCGACGGGAACGGTCCTTTTCTGCTCTCTTTTCTCGGTTCTTCCGTTGTTTTCCAAGACAACAATGGAGCAATACCAAATTTGTAGAACTCAATGACACCAGTTCAGAATGCGTGCGCGTCCTACGTCTCTCGACGATCACCATAAATCCTACTAGTCTCGCATCCAATTACAAACTGGAGGACTACTCGAAGACATTTGAATATAAATCCGATCCTTCTTCCGGATATTATCTTCGGGTTTAACAATCCCAGGAGACCCCGAAAACGGGTCGCCGCAGATCGTAAATTAACCTGTCGACATCGGTGAAAGCGAAAATGACCAAACGTTTCAGGAGCCGAAACGGTTTTTTTCTCTTCTTTTTAAAGCTTTGAATCTATATTTAAATGCAATTTAACAGCTGTTTGTGCGTCCATTTGGTCGCTTAGTAACTGGTAAATCGGTTCGTTTCCGGATTGCCGCGAGGCCCTTTTTCGCCCCCCGTCCGATTTCCGTTCCCCACAGAATCATCTCCGACCCAACTTCCTGCCTCCCGAATCGGAATTCGATCAACAAAAGAGCGAAGGAACAAAATCAACAATTCTCCACTGATTATTACTTTTGCCGAATGTTCCATCAGCCCAATATGTTCCTAACTACATATTAAGTCTATATATGTACGAAAAATAAGTGCTTTTCAACTGTAATACAAAGATCACATCGAACACAGTTTTACTATTCTTATTTTTCTTATTTTATATAGTTAATTATATAGTTTTATGTGTCTTTTAAAAGCCTCGATTAGTCCGGTTTTAAACGTTATTTTCTCAGAATTCATAATCCACACTGTGCGAGGCATTCATGTACAAGATAATAGGCACAACATGCAAATTCAGATTTTGAAATTATTCGAAAAAAATATATTCAGTAATTTTAAATATCAGATTTAACACAAAATCCTTTATGTAAATAATTCAATATTCAATGTATTTTTAAATTCAAATATTTTCTCTGTAAGATTTTTTTATGAACATATGGTAGCAAAGTATTTAGTATGGATGTGTCGTAAAAGTAATTAATTTTTATCCATTAGACAATTTATAATTTTGATATATTTTTTAAAATTTTTTGAAAACTAAATGTTTGCAAGTAAATCTGTAACAAAAAATATCAAAACAAATAAATATGCATCACTATAATAAAATAAAGGAATTAATAAGACTGCTATTAATTAAATTGTAATAAATTATCAACTTGCAATTGATAAATTACGTTTTATTAATATTATTAAAAAAAAAACTTGCTCGATTAAGCACGATATAAGTAATATATAAAATACATAACATACTGACTTAAGTATACTAATCTCATGGTTTTTATATAGTTGACCGCCGAGACTTTCGTTTTTCATTTGGTGCGCTGATTTATGCGCTAATAACTTCATTTAAATAATTTTAGGTATGGCCTGTGATGTGGTGGGGATGATTTATATTGTTATAATTAGCATAAAATTAATATTATAATAATTAATATAGAAAAAAACAACAACAAGGTAACGTAATCATCGGTTGATGATTTATCTACTGGCAATTAGATACAGTTTCGTTTTAGTCTATTTAATATTTGTGTAATTTAAAATTTTGGCATTCATCTTGTCGCTCCATATTGATTCAGACTTGTTGTTTTTAAAATCAATCCAATTAATACCGAAATTAATTAGATCAAATAAAATGTAAACCACAAATTAACGAAGTTTGAAAATCCAACATGTTTGTTCAACATTATTAATTGAGTCTTTGAGACCACAAAAGTCATGTTTTTGCAACCAATTTTATTAAAACTATTACGATTTACAATATTAAAAATATTTGGAAAATATATACACATATTATTGGATTATCCAAAAACTTTGTACCGATTTTAGCTAATAGTACTTATACCCAATTTATCAGATTTTTTAAAGACATATTGCATATTCTAAAATGTAATATTTCAATCGTCTTCAGAAATAATTTTGGTTCAGATCAAATTATTTGAAGATGGAAGAAAACAAAGTGCATTTTAGACTTTGATGCTTTTCTATTACTGGAAAGTCAACAACATTATGTTTACCAAACTTTTTGATACTTTGCATCTTTTACAAAAATGTAATAAGTTTCGCATAATTTCACGGACAAAAATCACGATAATACCAGGTCTTACATTTTTTTTACAAAAATTGCTGGAATTAGATTGAGATGTACTACTTCACCCACTATTATATCCAGAGTACTTTCAGATTTTCACTGATTTGGATCATTGCAAAAATCCATTAAATGCAATCTTTAGTCGACATAAAAAACATTTTTCTTGATAAAAAAAACTTTCTAAATCCTGGGAGGAAAAATGAAAAAAGAAAATAATCAAAATAGTTTATACATAATTAAAATTTTGTGATTTTGAATTTTTGGGAAAAATCAAAATCAAAACTCAAACATTTTATGGAAAAGATTACAGTATGTGATAAGAAATAAAAAATATTAACTAAAATGTATTGAATTTCTGTTATTTAATTCAATTATAGATGAAATAAAATGTGGAGAAAATACATCAACTTATTACATTATGTTAAGTTGAAGTCTAAATACAGGATTAATCTTTAAAAAAAAACTATTAATAAATATGGCAATTACTCATCTTTTCACACACCTTTTCATGTTTTCCTGTCTAATTAACATTAATCATTCGTTCGCGTTTACTTTTATCAATTTGTAACCTTTCTCTACATTTATATTATATAGGAAGTTTATTTTGAAAATAGGTCAATTATTCGTCGAGTTATCAAAACAAATTTATAAAATAATCCATGTAAAATATTTAATTTTTATCTCTGCTGCTATTTATATTTGAGAAGATTTTATATCGATAATGTTTGAAATGTTTTGATAAAATGTATACAAATATTCTTGATCCATCTTTCTAAGGTGCAATTAATATTAACCTGTTGTGCGCGATTTTGTTTTGCTCCAGTTAAGAATTTTTAATATATTTGCAATTTTTTGATAAAATTAATCAAAATTCAATTATATTTTTGAAGTACAGATATTTAGCTTTATCTTCCTAAGCTACGATTAATAATGTTGCATTATGAGCAAGATTTTTTTTTTGCTCCAGTTAAGAATTTTTAATATATTTTACATCCATAAAATTTACAATTTTTGGATTAAATGAATCAAAATTCAATTATATTTTTAAAGTACAGATATTTAGCTCTATCTTCCTAAGGTACTATTAATAATATCGTGATGTGAGCAAGATTTTTTTTGCTCCAGTTAAGAATTTTTAATATATTTTACATCCATAAAATTTACAATTTTTGGAATGAATCAAAATTCAATTATATTTTTGAAGTACAGTGATTTAGCTTTTTCTTCCTAAGGTACGATCACAATAATGTTGTGATGTGAAAAAAAAAATATTTTGCTCCAAATTAAGAATTTTGAATATATTTTCCATCGATAAAATTTGCAATTTTTGCATAAAATGAATCAAAATTCAATTATTTTTTTGAAGTCCAGATATTTAGCTTTATCTTTCTAAGGTACGATTAATAATGTGATGTGAGCAAGATTTTTTCGCTCCAGTTTAAAAATAATATTTTCCAACGAAAATATTTGGATTAAAACTTAATTATATTTTTGAAATACAGATTTCTAAGGTACGATGAAAATTGTCATAATGTGAGCACGATTTTCTTGCTGCAGTTAAGATTTTTGAGAATATTTATAATTATATTCTTGAAGTTTTATATTTCTAAAGTACGATTAATAATGTGCATATATCACTATTAGCTTTAGCTATATTTTCTATCGATTAAATTTGTTAAAATTATAATTATATTGTTGAAGCATAGATGCTTAGCTTCGTCTTTCCAAGATATGATTAATAGTGCTTTGACGTGTGTATGTATTGCATTATAATTTCTTCGCTCCAGTTGCGAATTGAATTCGTGAATAATTAATCAAGCAAAGCAAATAAACTAAAATTAAATTAGAGAAGTAAATAGTTGTGGTACTGGTAGTGCGGGTGTCATAACGGTTTTGTCGACTTTCACTCGAAGGTAATGAATATGAAAATAAGTGAAATGGAGTGTAACAATAGACCACACGGTGTTAGTAAACGTCGATAAGAGTGCTCGTGTAATGTAAGTCGAGAGTAGCGAAGATAAGGTGCTTTCCTGTAATCTTCACCTCGACTTGGCGACGTAACTTCTGCCAGCTAAGCAGGAACACGTAGATAAAGCACGATCTACGACTATTACTACTGCTGCTACTCTCTCACCTCGAATTGTTTTAATACTTTTGTTTACTTAGTAACTTAATGATTGATGGTGTTGAACATGCGCCAACTCAATTATCATTTGCAGACACGGATACACAGGTAGTAGCATCGTTTACACGTGGGTTTTTAATTTCACCTCGCACACGCAATTACGATATGTTTATTCATTTCTACTGTTGGTTAGATTTAACAAATCAAATAAAACGTATTGTTTTACATAAGTGTCGCGTAGGATAACCGCAGAGAATTAAAATTAAATAAAATTGTGAAAATATAATTATGATTAATGTTTCATTTTGTTATCACAAAAAATATGTACAGTCTGTCAAACCAAGCATTAGAAAGACCTTTGAAGATGAGCAGTTTTATTGATAAGATGTTGACAAAAAGGGAAATTAACTGAAGGGCTTTTTACAATACCCTACGCGTTCACCTGACTATCAAACTTTACCATTTTATGGTGATACATAAAATACAAAGTCTACACTATTAAATCGAGAATGCACACAAATTCTAAACGAAATGTCTCGTGATGTTTGCGATTCCATTGCTTCGCGTTGTCAGCACTGCCTGGACGTGGAACGGATGTCAGCTTGAAAACAGGCGTTGACAAAACAAATTAAATAATGTCAGTGAATTCTATTACATTTTGAAAATGAAATTTATTTAAAATGTAAATTTCCTAAATGTAAATATTTTATTATAAAAGTTGTGATAAATAAATATTATTATTATATTTTAATTTTGTGCTACAAATTCACTTGTTATTAAAGTACATTTTTATATTATTAATTCGATTTTAACAAATTTGTAATAGTTAAAAAATTGCAAATTTTATATGAATGAAGATAATAAATTTAATAAATAATTTTATTAGGATATAGATTAATTTAAAATATTTTATATTTTTAGTGTTTTCGAATATTTTTTAATGAAAAAAAAATGGATATAAATTATAATTAATACATCTTTGTAAATAAATTTAAAATTACTGAAGATTTGTAATTTAAACTTTTACATTTGTCTTATTGCTCCATATTGGTTTAAAGTTGTTTTCAAAATTAATTCTCTCAAAACACAAAGTAATGATTTTTTTTGTAAATTCGACGTCATGTTTTTCTATCATTTGTCAATTGATTGATTAAAGAAAATATCATTTTTTTACAAATAATTTTATTGATAGTTATTATTACAATTTAAAAAGAAACTCAAAAATGATAATATTTACTAAAAATAATAAATGATGTGAAGAATCGTAAAACTACTTTAAAATAATAAATAATACCAAATTCTACCTTAAAAATGAATTTCCAAAGGAAAAAGTATAACATTTTAATATTAAATCTGGGTACAAATGTGTTGTACAAAAAAAGTTCTTAATGATTATTAGACAATTTTTATTAATTTTTATATATTTTTTAAATCTTTAAAAATTATAATACTTTAATTACATATTATGAAAATAAAATAAAGTTCAGTTTCTACTAAGAATTACATGATATCTTTTTGCGTTTTTTCTTTTATGTTTAAAAGAAGATTTCATGAATATTACTATTTATTTCTGTCAAAAAATACATTATTTATTTTAATAGCAAAATTTTCTATTAATAGACATAAGTATTAATATTTTCTATCAAAATTTAGTTAGTGCGAATTAATAAAATTAGTGTGATAACAAATAAATTTGTTAAATAATAATTATATTTATTGCAACAGAAACACAACTAAAAAAATATTTATGTAACAACAAAAATATATTAGATAACAGTTACAAAGGGCAATTGTCCAAAGGAATTTTGGCTCTAAAACTGTTATTTAGTGTTTTTTTTTATAATTATCAATATTTTATTAATCCTAACTGAAATATGCTTAACAACAGTATTTTTAAACAACGGTCCACAAAAATTGAAAAAAAATGTAGAACTAATTTTATAAAATAGGAATAATTTTGTCTACGTAAAAAAATATTAAATATTAAGTAAGTTTTGGGTTGAAAAATATAACAATCTTCAATATTATTGTAAAATTTTATATGGAATAGTAATTTTTAATGAAATTATTATAAAATAAAATAGTTGGAAGCAATAACTTATGTTCTTTTTATTACATATTTTTTAGCTGAAATAATTTTTGCAATAAATTTTATACTAATAAATAAAGTATTTTCAATTATTTGTATTAAACTATTTTGTAACAATGAAAAAAATCTCATTAATGTGCTTACAATAAATAAAGATTCGACAAAGGAGATAAATCACCGAAAATTGGGCAACCCACAGAATAGGTAGTAAAATATCTCAAATGAATCCCTCCTCCTCATCAGAGCGGAGATTGCATCAGAGAGCAGCGGCTACTTGAAGCATTAATTGTTGTCCCGAATTGTAGATAAATCATGTGGAAGCATGAATGTAAAAGGTGTTGCTTTTTTTCCTTTCGTTCGGATGTAATAGCCTCACCGTCACTCTTTGAATAATTTAGGATTGTTTAATTGTGTTCTGGTCGTGTATGGATGTGGTGTGTATGTAATGTTGTGATTTTAATTTAAGCCGTCCATGAATGGATACATAATTCATGCATTTGTTTATAATAATAATTTAGATTTAGAGGCGTTGTATCTCACGTCGCCCACGCTTTGCCCCCTTAATACGAATTGTAAATCACGTTTCGCGGCTGTTGTGTAGTGGCCAACCTGAAATCTATCCTTCCCTCCTCCACTCCTTCAACTTCTTCTTCTTATTATTAATCTTTGCATCCATACACTCGTTCCTTTGCATCCTCCACCTCCTCATCTGATTAATCCTTGCTTCTTTGCATCCATACACTCGCACTAATCCTGTAACTTGTCCTTCTATTCGAGCGAAGGCAAAAAGGAGCAGCAGCGAATTACTACTTGTTACTTGTTTGATATCGCAGCTAATAAATATTCATGGGCGAGACGAGAGAGATTTTAGATTCATCAAGACATTAAGAAAAAAAAATGAGCGCACAACCGGACCGCAGCAGAAACAACTAATACTATTTAATGTAATTTCTATAATTATAGGTTTCAAATAATTTATTCGTCTCGTTTTTTTTCTTTCTTTCTTTTCCCATATAGAATTTATACATCCACCAAGATTAGATTTTTGTTTAAACTGTTTTTCTTCATAATAGTTAACTAAAAAAAAATATACTCCGACAGAGATTATATTTACAAACTTTTAATTGGATAACCTGGCGCTTACCTATTTTAATTCCATACCTACGTCTACCCACTATACTATATTACGTTAACTAAATTGGATTTTCGCTTTATCAAATTGCATATCCACCACAGATTTTAAATCTAATTATAGAAAAGTAACATTTGCTAAGCTAACTTAATTAAAGTTTCCTTAAAGTTAAGTTATCTGCAACAAATTGAATTATTTTTATATTCTTGAAGACTTGAAGAAAATCATTTACATTTAAATATATGTGTAAGAGACACTGTAACCAAATTGACGATTTGTTCCCATAATATGAAAATTATGTAATCAAATACAGAAAACAATTATGATTATTTTATTTTCACTTTTACTCAATTGTCGCACGAGTTATAACAGATCATTAAAAACTTTGGGAAACATTGTTTTCAATTTAATTGGTTTTAATGTGAAATATTTAGTATTATGTTACATCTATATTATGACTGACATGAGACATGTTTTTATTGATAATTATGAAATTATGGTGAGAGTAAATATGTATATTTATGAGAGTGAAACTGAAAACTACAATGAATTTTAATGGAATTGGACTAACATTACTAAGATTTTCTTTTACCGGTAAAAAATATAAGTAAAAACCGGTATTTTTTTTAATTGAAAATTTCATGTGATAGTACTTCTATTTATCAAGCAATATTTTTATAATATTTATTATAGGGTTATAATTATCAATTAATTAATCAAAAATAATTTATTGTTATATACTTCATTTCTTTATAAATAAAGCAAAATTTTCAAGAATTTTTTTTCATTGAAAGACATATAAGTTTTGGTAATGGCATGTTTATTCTACTGAAATAATATTATAATAATCCTTTTGGTGCACATTTCAAAATTCTAGAACATTTTGCATTAGATAATAAGATGTAGTATTATACAATCTGATTTATTTAATGTTTTTGTAGACAATTTTATAGATAGAAATGTAGATCATCTTAATAATATTTCATGCTCTACAATTATCAATTTTTGATTTTTTTAGAAATGAACAGTATTTCCTGTCTATATTTACCGGTAATACCTAGCTATAAATAATAAACTTTAATATTTTGTTCTGTTTTTTCTTAAATAAATTATTTTTATTTCCTGTCAAAATTTACCGGTAACATGGGATGATAAAACCGGTTAACCTTTTACCAGTAATTTTACATTCTAAATTATAAAGTATATTTTTGCACATTTTTTTACATGTATATTGTCAGTATTGATATTAAATAAATCGAGGAGAAAAAAGGTTATAAGAGAAATTCTATTTTTTAAATGTTATTTGGTGATTTATTATAATAATTCATTATTATTTCAAACGCTATATAAAAACGGTAAACTGGTATTAAAATATATAGAACATTATAATAAAACCTATTAATCATAGTTGGAATAAGGTCAAAATAAATAAAAATAATGGGACTAGATAAATATTTTTTAAGTCAAATGTAGATCCAAGATAAGTTTTCATATAAATAAATTTGATATTAAAAATAAATATTTTTTAGAAATATAATTAAATGAAAATAATAATTTGTTACTAAAGAATTAGGAAAATCGTTTAAAAAATTAACTCATGAATTTATTCTAATAATTGTAACTTTTGTTATTATAAGTATTATTTAGAATTAATTTAAAATGTAAATAATAATTTGCTTTATTTTTATAGTATTTAAATTATTATATAAAAAGTCTGTATTGTTATGATTTATTTGGAATTAGGAGATGAAATTTCAGAATTAATTAGTATTAATTAGTTTTGTTTATAAATAAATAAAATTATTGTTCTTTTTTGTAAAAAATATATAAATAGAATATAAAGATTGTGTGTATAGTGAGAGACGTGGTATAAGTAACTAGTTGAATCTCGGGATAGTTAGTATAAGTTAGTAACTTTTAGTTGAAGCAATGTCCTGTTTACTGGTAGACAACGCGGCGTGTTTCTGTCTTTCTGCATCGCAACGTTCACAATAAATAAATTGTCTCTGAGAATTTGTAGTACTGGAGACCCAATTATTTGCATTTGTATTTGCGATCGAACGAGTGAACTGAACGAATGTAAGAGCAGCAGCAGCAGCTAGAGTACACGAATGCTCTAAATCTAACAGTACTGTTGTTGTGCTATCGCCAGTGTATATCATACAACTAGCGGGATTATCTTGGCCATATTAAGCACAAGCCAGTTCCTTATAGTCTCCTTATCCCACTAAGAGAGACCAAGGCGGCGGCGGCTGCTGCTGCTGCTTCTGCTACTTCTGCTCCTTAGCTAACTGTTCAATTCTAGAGTGCGCGCATTGATTCGATTCTTCCATTCTTCTCCTTGCAGTTTGATGCAACCGCACAAGCTTTTCAATTCTTTTGTCCACTTCGGGACTCTGATTTGATTGAATTAATTGCCCCATTGAAAGCGCTTTTCGAATGCCGATGCCGTCACATTTCTCGCCTCGTTATTGACCGAGAATCATGGATGCAACAGAAACACAACAATAACAACCAACAACAACAACAACAAAAAAGCAGCACATGCGATACGTATATTCACACAAATACCCATAGGATAATCACTATATCATTGCTGATTGCCAAACAATTATGCAGAGTAGCTCTCATTCTTTCTCCATCAAATTCGCAATTCATTATTAATTACTCACCAAAAAAAAGGTAACATCAATACGTACTTAACTCAAATTTGCATAATCCGAAAAACCCTTTCGTTTTATTCTCAAGTAACTGTCAAATAATTAAAAACAATTAATCCATACTTTAAAAATCAATAAATTCTTTAGTATTGAAATAATAATAATAATAAAACAATATATGTTGTAACAATTTTCTTTTAAACTTAATTAATTAAAACAACGTAATCATAATTGATAAATTAATTATTGATCGTAGTTATTTAATATATTTCTAGAAATTTATGAAATAATGATACTTTTACAAACTGGAAAACTCTTAATATTGATAAACATTATTTATGTCATAACTACTTTTTTTTAAACGTACAAAAATGGATAATTATTATTAGGTTATATTCATTTTATTAAACTCAATCCATCTTTGTCTAAATATTAGTAAACTTATACCTCAAAGTTACTTCTGATAACAAAGTTTTGATAAAACGAATCCCAAAATTTCAAGACAACGCTCGACAATTATCCAATTAATAATTGGTAAAATATGACTAGAAGTTGTATTGGAAGAAGAAAATAATATTCCTCATAAGAAATCAGAAATAAATTAATTAATTTTTAGTTTTCTTTACGAAGGAATACTATTTTTAGCTCTGAAAACGAAGATTCGCTTATTTTGTATTATTAATTTTGTTTTGAAGATTTAGAAAACCTTGTTTGTAACGACGAAAATGAAAATAAATAGAAGATGTTTCTGCCGAAAAAAAAGCTTTTTTAGTGTTATATTTAATGTCCTTTTGTAGGGAATTCTCAAATGATAAAAAAAACAATCAACTTTGAACTTGTATTTTAAAATGTGATATCACTTTGCATAAAATTTAATTTTTAGTTTTTTTTTGTGAAGGAATACTATTTTTACCTCTGAAAACGAAGTTTCGTTAAAGGAAATAATTTCATTAATGTGCGCCATCTATTATTAGGTATTATTAATTTTGTTTTGACGTAAGTAAACAAAAAATTAAAAAAAAAAATTTTTGACATATTACGAAATCGTATCAAATTACTTAAAATTATTTGTTTCTTTATCCAAATTGAATGTATTACATTTCAATTGATTCTTACCTTTATACAGAAGTGATGTTTCCTGGAAGTCCGTAAAGCTCTTAATTACTATTGTGAGGAAACAAGTTTCTTCTTTCTTGAAATTTAAGCGACACGAATAGATGACTCTTTGTCAACATAGGTTTAAAAGATTTAGCAGAACGGAAACAATTTCCTAAAGGCACAAATCGACAAAATACTCACGAATTAATTAATTAGACAACAAAATTCAGCAATTTTGTAGATAAACAATATTGACGTGATTATTAATGTCATAATTATATTAATGATTGTTTTATTTCCATGGCAACATTGTGCGTATATAAATTTGCATTAAAATTATGCGCACTAAAAACGTTTTTTCTATTTTCTTTAATAAATATATAAATATGGTCATTGAACTCAAATCCTAATTATGTACACATGTGAAATACGATTATAAAAACTGAGCTTAAAATATGGAAACTCCACGGAGGCCGTATAAAGTTTGCAGAAGGAATGTCGAGGTAGTTTAAAGTATTTCATACATGCTATAACTAAAAAGAGTATGTTACATGGCTAATAACTGTTCAAATACGGCCGTAAAGCGGTGCAAACTATGGAAACTCACGTAAGTGAACAGCAATTTAATCGCATCCACAATCAGCGCATAAATTCGGCTGACGTATTAAGATAGTTTTCCGAGGATAGTTTCGATAAATGTTCATTCAATTTAAGACAACGAAAAAAAAACCGAATGCAGATTGTGTAATTCACACATGCTGATCACGCGATCCGAATTTGATGAACGCGTGCAGTGATGTAACAAGCCTTATTGTTTTCTAAGACGGAAACAACCTCTCGCACAATTTTATTAATGTAATGGCATAGTTTTTGGAAAAACACAACGCCGGTGCTTATTCATTTATCAACAGTTGGTTTATACGGAGAAGTGTGAGTGATGTTCGGGAAACACGCGATTCCTTTCGTGTACGTTTCATGCCACGAACTGATTAGAGCTTGAAGTATCTGAGCTCTGTGTTTATTAAACACATTAGTTAAACATAAATCTTGTGAGTTATAAATGAGTCTTCATAGTTGATCAACTTTTTTATCTATTAGTATTCATTACATAAAAGCAAGTTTCACTTAATCAATTGCTAATTTAAACAATCTTTATTATGTAATTACACAAGAATTTAATTACCATTATCCAGTCCAAAATTGTTTAGAAATTAGGAATTCAGGAATAATGTCAAAGCTTTATAAAAACAATGATACATAACCTCAACTTATTTTATTTCCAGAGAAACATATGACGATCAATGACGTTTGACGCCTAAGAGCTACCGTTGAACTAATGTTCGAAGACTGTGCCTGTCGAATATATCCGCCACTAGTTTGTAAAGTTTTGGTTTAGCAGAAATGAAGCTGTAGTTTCTATATATCTTCGTTTTCTGGAATGTAACATAAAGCGTGTAATCTTTGTACATTTTTTTCTTGTTATTTTTTTTATTTTTCAACGTGTGTACTGAAATAAAGGATAAGGTTTCATTCTTGTTCATCATCAGGATGCAGTGGGGTAGCAGGAGCAGTGAGATGCTGGGAATTGATGGGATGAGTCTACGTCGGAACATCTTTATAAACAAGCAGATAAATAATGTAATTACATGGGATGGGTTTCATTCGGTGAGCCGGGGGATTTAGAATCTTATACCTACATCCCCGATGGAGCGGAGCTCCACACGCGTAAATCACATTAAGCTACTTTAAGTATACTTTACACACACACACATTCTCTGTATGCGCCCATAAACCATTACAATTATATCTCAAACAACCTCGCATTTATCAACACAGGAACTCACTCTGTTCTAACTTTTTCTCTTGTTGTTGTTCCTCATTTAAATCCTTCTTTTAACTCAAAACAAACTTATCGGTAGTAGCAAATAATATTTAAAAAAAAAACAATAATATTTCCATTTAATTGCAGAAATGCTTTTCAGTAAAATATTATTTTAATATCTAAAGTTCTAAGTTGTTTTATGGGAGTATTTTTTAATAATATTGTTTTTCGGTCCGAATTAAGTTTTGGGTTAAGAAACACTGTTTTTGTGATATAATGGAATAAGTGAAAATATTGGATACAAATAAATTTAAAATCTTTGACTGTGTAAATGTTTTGATATTATGAGTGTGCTAGAAGGTTTAAGTGGGCAGAGGACAAAATCTTGTAGAGGTGTTTTAATTGAGTTGATACATCGTTAAAAATATAAATGATGGCGTGTTAAGTCTGGAGTGGATTCCCGGATGGATTGGAACGATAACGCGAAGGAAGATGCGAGAGATGCGATGCCTGGTTTCCCTATTAACGAAATTAAAATTGAGTGTGTAATTATGAAAAGGGGGGATGAAGTATGGAAGCGAGTCAGCTAGTGTTAAGTGCTCTCCAGACGTATGGCCCGGAATGGGGGATCTCCGCAAGGATGAAGGGGATGAGGGAATGAGGTTGGTTCGTATGATGGAAAGAGGATGAAAGGGGTAAACGCACGGCAATGGGGTCGATGCACAACACTACGTGCACTCGCGTAGCGACCAACGAAACCTATGGAGAGATTTGTGTATATAAAAGTTTGTCACACTCTACTTATGCAGAACACGCAACCTACTTATTATTAAGTTAGTAATTGATACGAGAGCGCACGTAAATCCGATCTAAACAACTTTCGTTTCGCAATTTTATTTACTTTATTGAAAATGCGCGAAATACTGAAGATGTGTGTTGTATATAGAGGTGGAGAGATGCATCTCTCAAAGACTAGTCTCGAGTTGCGCAAGAACATTAAAAAATATTCGCGGCCTCCGGGCAGAAGGCAGGATATTAATAGAATTATTAATATGCATCACAAATATCGTCATTAGTGGGCTCCGCTCCGCGATTAAACGACATATGTCATTAGAGTCATTATCATCTATCTGAGAACCGACAGATGCCACCACACCATGAGAACTAATCAAAACCTCGCGTGTTTAAACCTTTTCTTTTCTATATATATATTTCATCCTGCCTCTCTTTTAATAGCAGTAGCACACTAATTCCAAAGATATCATCCCGCAACCGTACCCATTAAGAAGTAAAAGTCATCGCGGAAAACAAAACTAAATTTATTAATTGTCGGTGCTCGCAGTGAACACATCCTTGCTCAGATTGTTCCTGAACGAGTAATTCGTGCTAAGCTCGGAGCAAGTGTTGAAGTTGTTCTTTTTATCGAAAATCGTCTCCAGAGCTGCGGCGACCACTCGAGGAACGGAGTTTTCATTCGAGGCGGCCACCTCTTCAGCTTTAGTTGTCCTCCTCTCTCTGGCGCAATTCTTAATTAAATCCTCTATCTTTATAACGTCCGACTCGAGTTTCCTAGCTGGAGGCCTCTGCTTCCTCTGCGTCGGGATTCCTAAATTCTTTTGCACTTGAACCTTGAGCGAGTTCAGCAACAGTTGCTTGTCGAGCTTATCGTCGTAATCTCCGGCTTGCCCACCTAAACACTAACCCATTCCACAATTAAACCGGCATCAAAGGAAAACGATTGTTACCATGTATTGTTGACTCTCTTCTTTGCTGCTGAGACGCGATTCGTCGCTCTGGTGTTTAACTAGATGCACCGGAATCTGCCCTCTCATGAAATCGCTCGAATCGAAATTGGGATACTGGCAACATTTGGAAACAAGATCGATGCTGGTCTGCGTTTGCCGATTATTGGTTTCATCCGGATAAGCTAGAAACGAATCGCTGACTATGGTCGTCGTCATCGTGGTGCTGGATTCCGCAAGATTCTCGACAACAGACTTCAGAACGGAAATTTCGTTTTTCTTTTGAGGAAGTTTCCGCTTTCGTTGATGCTTCATCTCCTTAGTCATATAGTGGTTCATCCTATCTGCAGGACTGCTCCCGGCGAGTGCGATTGAGAAGATCGCGAAAAAGAAGTTCCAGTACGATTTCCATATGTAGTCTCTGTATAGCAGTAGCAAATACGAGTAGATCAATAGGGTTCCGGTGCTCCAGAGGTACGAGTTCAACGATACACCCTTCGTGGTGAGTTGGTAGACATTCCTCGCGAATATGAACGTCGCGGAAATCATATGCGGATTAAAAAATATGCAACAGGTGTGAGAGTTGGCATTCGATCCGAGGAACCATCTCGTCAATAAGCTGATGACAAGCACATTAACTGAAAGATGAGGAGCAGACATAACAGGTAACAGGTATTAAGCAGTAATCTGTACTTACTGGCGATGAATATGCTCTGACAGGACCAAGAGCAGTACATTTCAATTCAACTGGAATTTGACTCGACCTCTAACAATTTATATATTTATTTTTTGACGTTCGACGTTCAACGAAATGCCAGGATAATTTGATTGACTATCGTCCTTTTCTGTTTCGATTGTTGCAGGTGGTGGTGGGGGGAGCGGGAATGGCAAGGCAGTTGAGGGTTCATCAGCTGTTAGCTCTTTTCCTCCTATCGGCTGTCGGCGAATCGCGGGGGTGAGTTTCGGGTGGCGCAGGCGTCGCCGGCATCGCGACGCCGCCGACCGGCGCCTCCAGATCGATACCGGCGTTGTTGTCGTCGGGTTTCCAGCACGTCGCGACGTCGTCGATTTCATCCTCCTACTTCTTCATCTTCTTCTCCGTGCAACGACGGCACAAGAGGATAAGCTCACACATGGAAAGGAGGAAGCCAGATCGAATCAATTCCTTCTTCAACTAAACAGCAGTAATTCACAAAACACACAGTGCGCGTATATTTCGCTTCTTCCTCCTTCACGTCCGCAATCTCGCGCGAAGCTATGCTACTAGGATTAAACATGCTTGGATTATCTACATCTCACTTTATTCACTGTAAGTTGCATTTGAATATTTTAATATTTATATTTCATAAACTTTACAAGATGAAACAAAAATTGCTTTCTTCACAATAAATTTGAGACCAAATAAAAAGAAATGCGAAGATCCTAAAAACCTAACATTAATAACGCCATATCCGACGTCGATCTTTTTATAAATGAATTTTAAGTAGCCGCAATAAATTATTAGAGTCGCAATCTTTTCAATCGTTCCGTCGCAAAGTGGTTCAGGATTTAAATTACATCATATATCACACAACTTTTTTGCTCTCCGCATTTTCATTTCATACCGGCATTCATTAAAGTTGATTGACTCAAAATAATGGGAAGCGCCACCTCTCGGACTATAAACGCATGCATTTAAAGCGCTGATTACTTTAAAAGCACATTTGGGATGTGTAAAATTCAATTATAATTCAGTTCTGACTTTATTATTAGTTCTTTTTTTAAATTTTATTTGAATATTTTGCGCAATTTATGCGGATTGTAGGTTTTGCGGAGGAAATGAACGTATTGAAAGTAAAATGGTTTCGGTTTTGTCGAACAAACATTATTCAAAGTTGTGCGTGAGTGTTTGTATGGCTTATATTATAGTAGGCGTGGTGTGTGTTGTGCCTTTGTTGAAAATTCTTAACGCGAATGAACACGTTTACAATAATTGCTATGCAAACTAAGCAATATAATCCAAAGGCAAAATAAAGCAAGCAAATTAAAAGGAGAAAATAATAAGGAGCAAGCGAAATAATAGACTAAGGATAGAAAGAGAGAGAAAGAGAGAGTGAAACAACTGGAGGAGACGGAAAAAAGACTGAGACGGAGAAAATAATAATAAATGAGAGGCATATTCTGTATACATATTTAGTTGCAATGTGCAAAATAATTGACCCATATGCGAGAGAGCTGGCAATTTGCCAATAAACCGGTTCGTTTCGTTCATGAGAATGGATTTGCTCGGACTCGCATGTTTCTTTTCCAAAGACGAGAAATATGTAGAAACCATTAAGTTATGAAGGGGGGTCGTGGGGAGCTTTATGGAATGATGGAAAGAAGGAAGACGTAATTGTTTTAAGAAAGGTCTTCTTTCTCGAATACGCCAATTAACTAATGCGAACGCTTCATTAAAATCGCCGACTCGAGTTTACAACTTTATATCAAAAAAATATATATCTTATATATACATTAATCTGTACAACTTCTGCTAATATTTTAGTCAGATCTACAAAAACATACAAAATTTAGTTTATTTCTTTGTAGCAAAATGTATTAATTTTCCTAATAGGTTTAAAAACTGTTTACATTCATTTCAAGGTGAAGAAACATATAGTCTTTAAATAGAAGCAATTAATAAATCAATATATTTACATCACGTTTTTGCGTGTACTTCATCAAATTACATTGTTTGAGCCAATTATAGTCAAACAAAATTATTAGCTAAATAATTCGTGAAATATTAAAAGTCTACAAAATTTTATATTTCTAGTGTATATCATTCAAGGAAATATATTGAAATACGTTTATTTCTAAACTATATTAAGGCTAATAATCTAATATTAAGTTTGTGATATAAATTGGCGATAATTGCATACATAAATGTATTTGAAATGCAATGTATAAATTTTGTATTTACATTTAGATATTTTTATTTAAGATATATAAATATTAATAGTAAAAGTGACTCATATAAGACTATGCATTTAATCTTGCTAATTATGTTGTTTCCTATGAGACTTATGAAATAATAAGTCTGTAGGATTTGGTACCTACACATTACACGATTTAATGCTTTAAGGTGAAGTTGGTTATAATTGGTTATCTCACATCTGTAAAGTACTAACTTTAAATACTTCTATTACTTTTTTGTTCTTCTAAAAACTGCGTTTAATAATATAAGTTTTAGTTCTGTGATACATCTTTTCATTACGATTATTGAGATAAATGTCTGTTCGAGCTTATCGTACTGTACTGATTGCATTATGTCATCTGGTAAGGTCTATCGCGAGGAGGATCTATGATATATCGAGCATCGACCATCAAAATATCTCGCAAATTAGCGGTAATACAATTAGGAATATGGGCAACACACGAGTGCAGTTTGATTTAAGTCAGCTTAGATCAAGCGATGCGTGAAGGAATTCCTAAGTGGATTCGATGCGGAGTTGAAGAAGAGGAGAGTGGAGTGCTAAGTTCAGTGTGGAAACGGTGTCGCGATTTCCGCGTGTTTACTTGGTTTGGAATTACGGAATTAGCGCGAGTCATGCGTAATGAGCAAGGAAATATTGAGCGTGATCAATGCGTAATTTGCAGAGTCAGGATCGCGCGGAACGTGGGCGGCCCTAATCCTAATAATCCCCGTGTTACGTATATACACGAGTGGAGAGAGGCTGCAGGTTGAGAAAAACGATGCGATCCTTCGGTTCTCGTCCGTGTCTCTGTGTGTGTGTGTGCTTCATACCTAGGAAAGAAGGGTCACTCAACCTAAATGGCTCCGCGCTGACGTTGAGATCTCCGTGTCCCTCCAGTCTCTCCACTCCACCTAACTGGGCGAATTCAATTAAGGTCCGGAATTAATTAGACCCACTCCCGGTGGGAGCAACTTGCAGAAAGTTGCCAAAGAGTATTACCTCTAACTTTTTTTCTACCTTTCCATTCTGTCCTCTTATTTTAGATGGAAAAGCTTAGTCGATCGAATAGCGTGCACGAAGGTGTTCCTTATTAAATTTAATTACATTGACTTCACCTCATCTAAAATATGTATTTTCCGTCGACATTGCAAACAAATTATTTCGAGTTTACCTGAAATTCGATTTGTAATAATTCTCGCATTTATGTAAACATTAATCACACCTACTTCTCTCATCTTTATTAAACTTCTATTGTATACAAGAAATATATGATACATTACTCATTACTTACCAAGTAACTTGTACAACCGTTTACATAATTCATTATCATCAACAGTTTTACTACAATCTAAATTAATTAACAACAAATGTGTTATGCTAATTTTTCAATACAATAAGCATATTCAAGTCAATACATTTAATATTTAATCGCATTTATCATATTCAAAATTTATTATTAATGTAATCATTATTCATGGAATAATAATAGGAAATTATAACAAATTAAATATCGCACCTACGCAATGCGTAAAACAGCATTCAATTTCCTACATTGATTACGTAATAATCTCTATTTTCTGTTAATAAATTAGTATTTATTTATCGAGATTTAATAATTAATTTAATAAAATTTTGACGAAATTTATTGGGAGATAAATATTTAAGTAATTGAATTAAATAGCGTATGTTGAAATCGCGGAAATCTATCGAGAAAACTGATTAATTATTCTCGTCTAAACATTAATCATATTTTTGCAAAAATGCTTCAGCTATTATGTTATGCATGTTTAACAATGAATGCTAATGCTTACAGATGGGCCCTACCTTTTAAATCAAGATAACAACTCACATAAATCCATTTGTAGACAATGCGATTTTCAAAGACCGAAACTTAATAATGTGATTTTATTCTGTGATAGATGAGTGTGGACTGATTTAGATTACGGATGTGAAACGTTTTCTTGAAAGCGACTTTATGGATGTGCAGAAATTTGAAAAGGTCGAAAGGCGACCTCAGCGAAACTATAAAACTGTCGTATAATATACCATTAACTTATATAATACTGTCATATTCCATTAACTTATACGATACCATCAATTGTAGATGTGTGACTGCCATCGATTTATTATTTCAGGATATTTTTTGGTCTTGATACATATAAAAATATCTAAATTTAAGATACAGTGAACCTTAACAGTTAGTTTAATTTAATCTAAATTTGGTCTAAATTTTTAAATTAATGTAATATTTTGTTTTCAATAATTACGACGATTTCTGCTAAACTTTCAGGTGCTTTCAAAATGCAATAAATTATTTTTATTTGATCTGAGTTTTGAACCATAATATAATATAAACAATATAGTGACATAAATGTTTTAGGTTGGTATTTTTAAGAAATCAGCTGTGTCTAAGTTTATTTTGAAAAAAAAAAAAAAAAATTATGATATAATATATTTGTAGTATAATAATTTACTGATATTGAACACAAATACCAATCTGATGTTGCAAAAGTAAAAGTTGTTTGTTTATTTTAGAACTTTTAAAGTATTTTTTATGGACCATTACAGTATTATATTGGTCTTATAAGAATATATTTTTAATTTAAATATCATGAAACAGATGTTTTTGGTTATGTGGAATTGGTACAACTGTCAGAATTATTTACAGCTGTTGTCAAGTAGTAAAACTTCGCATGTCGTTTGTATTGAGGATTAGATAAATGAAGAGGATTGTGTTCATTGAATAATGCTGATGTATACCGAAACTGTGCAAGCAACAATATTTCTCGATAATTATTGGGAAGATAGGTAAGTATAAGTCTAGTGTATCCGAAGATATATAATTGTCATCGTTATGAGAGTATCAAAGGGCGTAGTAACAGTCGACTGCTCGGTAATTTCTGTAAATAATGTAGGTTGCGTGGGTTACGTTTGGTCAAGTAATTGCAGTTTCCAAAGGGTGTAATTGTTATCAACGTGATCGGATCTTGCGACTTTTTTCTTCTCTCTCTTTCTCTTCGTGCTTTTTTTTTCGCGATCGGATGGCCGGGAGGCTGCGGGTTGGAGAGAGATAGAAGTATCTTTCCCCTATTGATCACATCACAGGCGTCTGTTCTGTTGCCAAGCAACCTCCGGACCCGGACCGTCTGTCTCCCTCCTCCGCCCGTGCACTTTTTGCTCTCTTCCCTTTCATTCCCACACACACACACATCCATACTTGCAGTCTATATATATATACATACTTGCAGAGTACACCACCCATCCAATGCTCTCTCTTGTGCACGATCTCGCCCTTTCCTTTCCCATAAACACCCCCCACGGCGTCGCGACGCCACCGCTGCTGCCGCTGCAAATTCCAACGTTAAGAAAAGGGACACAGCATGTTCTTGGGCGAGTCCAATACACGCACATTCCCAGCCGTGCGGTTCAATTTATCACGTCCTAAAGTCTTAATTATAATCGCGATCTGTAAACGGAGCTGGAAAATAATAAAGTATCAATTAATCTTTCCTCCCCGACCATCACCCTCAGATCCTTGCAACGTCTTATCCCTCTCTCTGTCTTTTATTTATTTGATTTCTTCTGGTTGTTGCTTCGGAAGGATTCAATCCTTCCTTCGCCGTTGTTTTCTTTATTTCTTCTATGTGTGGATGTGGTGTGTGTGTGTGTGTGTGTCTTCTGCGGGTATCGCGATTGCAGCGCGGAGCGTTTTATGGCCCATCTGATAACGGCTAGTGTGGAAAATGGCTCATTTCGGGATATCTTTATTACCACCTCATGGAAGTGCGCTGCAACGCCGCTCGATAATTATCTGCTTATAATAAAATATCCTGCCGTCTCGAATTCACCTTAATTCCGCCAACAATCCCGACTGTGCTTGACTTTGATCCCGTGCTGCAATTAAACGGAAGTACTTCGGATTTCATGATTATTGGGCATTCAATAGGGTTGGGGACTCTTGATGGATGCCTCCACCAGAAATGCCATTCACGGGCTTTCGTGTGAAATACGTGCACTTAATATGCAGATTCGCTTCCTTCTCCTAACATTCCATTTCAATGCAATATAATTTAATTGGATTTTAAAAATACAATATTTTTCACAATTTTATCTAATCATTATCCAAATTACAATCAAATTACGTTATAACACTGCTTAAGAGAAATTCATTTTTATGAGATATCAAAAGTAATATCTTATTAATTAAATATTTATTTTTTAAATCAATTATAAAAATATTTCTGTGAATTTATTTTTCTATAAAGTATAACTATAACTGAATCAACATACTTGTTTCTTCGAGCCAAAAGTATTTCAACATTTCCTTAATTTCATTTAAGGTGACATCTGTCAAATCGCGAATCTTCAAAAAAAAAATCCAAACATTAAGAAACGCTCTTATAGTAATTGCGAGTGTACTGTTCTTATAACAAAGGTTTCCTTACATATTTTGCCAATCAATTGCCAAAAGTATTTCAACAACTCTTTATTTGCCACAATATGACAGCTGTCATAATTAAAAAATTTAACCAATAGGTTACGCTTTAATAGACTTTTTGAGGTGACTGTTCTTACAATAAAGATTTAAATTTATATATGTGTTTTTTTGTGTTCTTATGACGTAATTTGTGGCAACCAAGTTTTAATCTATAATAATTGAATATATAATAGTATTTGTTTGTTAATCAAGAGAATCAATTATTTGTTTAATTAAGTTATAACAAATTTGATTTCAGATGTAGTAAATTAAAATGGATGTAATTTAGTGAACGTATAAGTGAAATTACTTTCGATGTTGTAGGAAATTTGTAATTAGGTGTGATTCTCACAGATTTAATGAGGAGTAATAAGAAAGTACCAATAAATTGCATTTGCTACATTTCTTGAACTTATGGGAAAATGTTGAGGTATTGTATTCATCTCAAATAGAAGAAAGTGATATGTACATAATAATAAGTATAGTCTAATAAAAGACTTCAATTTTATTAATTAATTAATTTTCGATACTATGAAAATACATAAAAAAGAAACAAAATGTTATTAAAGAAGAACTGATAATTTAGTTGTAGTAGTAGTCTATATACTCGTAATACACTAAATCAGCATATCTCAAACGTCAAATTTTCAGTGGATTACGAAATGACAGCTGACTGTCAAAACCAAGTGTCAAAACGGGGAACTAAAAACAAACAGTTGGCAATTTAGTCGTAAAAAAAGTACTAATAAGCGTATTTGCTACATTTCTTTAACTTATGGGAAAATGATTAGGTATTATATTCATCTCAAATAGAAGAAAGTGATATGTATATATAATAAGTATAGACTAATAAAAAACTTTAATTTTATTAAGTAACTAATTTTCAACACTATGAAAATACACAAAAAAGAAACAAAATGTTATTAAAGAAGAACTGATAAATTCCCATTCAGTAATAGCAGTAGTCTATATACTCGTAATACACTAAATCAGCATATCTCAAACGTCAAATTTTTAGTGGATTACGAAATGACAGCTGTCACCAAGTGTCAAAACGGGGAACTAAAGACAAACAGTTAGCAATTTAGTCGTAAAGAAAGTACTAATTAGCGTATTTGCTACATTTCTTGAACTTATGGGAAAGAGCTGAGGTATTGTATTCATTTCAAATAGAAGAAAGTGATGTGTATATATAATAAGTATAGTCTAATAAAAGACTTTAATTTTATTAAGTAACTAATTTTCAACACTATGAAAATACACAAAAAAGAAAGAAAATGTTACTAAGGAAGAACTGATCATTTACTGGTAATACACTAACACAGCGTATCTCAAACGTCAAATTTTTAGAGGATTACAAAATGACAGCTGTCACCAAGTGTCAAAACGGGGAACTAAAGACAAACTATTGGCAATTCGGTTGTAGTACAACTAAAAGCATATACGTGGAAGAAATGAAATTTTGTAAAATAATCAATATTTGCAATAATAACTGTACAGATGTACATTATAACCACAGCATATATTTATTGAATTTTAGTATCAAATTGTAATTTCCTTATGCTGGTATTCTTATAAATATTGTAAAGAATATTGAAGCGAGGACGTGAAAGACGATGTTGAATTAGACCCATTTCAATTGGAATTTTTATTCCGGAAGTAATGCAGCATCATCAATCTCCTCGTTGAAAAGATATACAGCAGATGGTTTACTTAGACTCCATGTTGTTGTCTTTGTATGTGCTGTGTCAACATAATTCACCCTTCCGGCGATTCTAAGGTGTCTGATAAGCTTATACATGAAACATAAAGCACTTTCATGATAATAATAACTACTTCTTATAATATTTCCAACGTCCTCATTTGCATTTTACATTTACGAATCTTATATTATATTTTAAAAATATTCATTATATAACACACAATTTTCTTATGATTAATTTTACAATTATTTACAATTTACAATTATTTTTTCTTATTTATTTAAAAAATAAAAAAAATTGTGGTAGCAACACGGAATTGCCGTATTCCAAGTACTCTTTCTAGGACATTTGGACACATGTAATACTGTCTAGACGCAGCGCGTATTCTATTATCTGATTTATCGCTTCAATAAGTTTCAACAATTTCCTAGTAAGATTAAACCAACTAATATGAATATAATTTAATGCTAATGGTAATATTATAGTCATAAACAATGCCACGTCCTACTAATTGTTCTTATGTATTAAATGTATAGTCTACTATAAATGAAAGACAATAGCCATTACGAAACATATACAACAACGCATTTTTTTTTATAATTTTATCATAATTTACGCAACTATACTTACAGTCATTATGAAAGCAGTAGTTAATATTTGTAACTACAGGTATTAAATCTGTAATTTACCTAAAATAAAAAAAACAATCATTTCACTTAATAAATAATTTTTGTTATTAATTTTTCTAATTTTAATTATAATGAATACTCATTATCCTTAATTAAATGAACGAGTCATTACAGACAAATACAATAAAAAAAACTGTTTTTTTTTTCTAATATAATTTTTTGTAATTTTATAATAATGTATATAAGTAAATCAATAGTAATTATCAAATTTTAACTCGGGACTTGGTTTTAATGAAATGCAAACAATTTACTTGAAAAGTGGTGTGTTTGCGCTTTAGAATATTATTTATTTTTTCTTGGTATAAGTGTTAATCTGTGTCTACATCTTAAACAAACTGTTTCTTCTTTATAAATTTGCCTTTAATTAAATCTCTTAGTTTTGTTTAATTATACTCAAGTACTGAGAAGGATTTACCGAGATACTTTAAGTATGAAATACGATACAATTAAAAGGCGAGTTTTTCTATTTCATATTATATTTTATAAAAAATATTTTTATTATTTATTAGATGAGAGGATTTTCATCTTCCAATATTTATTTGTTTAATTACTAAATTTAAATTTTACTCGGCATTATGAAAAGTTTTTAAAAGTGTTCCATCAGCAGTGATTTTTTGGGATTCAAATGGAATTTTGTTATTAGATTATCTTGAGAAAGGTAAAATAATTAACTCAAGCTTGATGGATAAATTGGATGGAAGAATTCTTTCCTGGTGAATATTATTAAAATGATGTTGTGAATTCAGTGATTTGAAGCATTTTAATCTTTGTTTCGGGATAGTTTTAGTAGCTATAAGTTAATAATTACATAATTTATAATTAAATGTATGCAACTCTCTACAATAAATCCTTCAGTTGATTTAAATTAAAAGTTTCTTAAATATTTCATTAACAATGTTTTAAAAAATTATGAATAACTGTAAAAAAAATATAAATAGATTTGATTATTATTGTTCTATAACTTATATAAACAAGACAATATTCTATATAAGATTAGATTCTAAGCAAAAATTTATTAATCTTAACTCGAGGTTAAACTTTGTAGTTAAGACTTAATCAGATTTTTTTGAAATCATATTCTTTTCTACGTTTTCTTAAAGCAATAATAATTTTTATAAATATTAACAGACTTAAAAAAACATGAATAACTGTAATAAATCCAAATTGATTTGATTAATACTGCTCTATAACTTATATAAACAAGACAATATTCTATATAAGATTAGATTCTTAGTAAATATTTATATATTTTATTAATCCTAACTCGAGGTTAAACTTTGTTGTTAAGTTTTATTCAGAATTTTTGAAATCATATTCTTTTCTACGTTTTCTTAAAGCAATAAGATTTTTTATAAACATTAACAGTCTTAAAAAAAATCATGTATAACTGTAATAAATCCAAATAGATTTGATTAATACTGCTCTATAAATTATATAAACAAGACAATATTCTATATAAGATTAGATTCCAAGTAAATATTTATAAATCTTATTAATTCTACCTCGAGGTTAAACTTTGTTGTTATTTTTTATTCCGAATTTTTTGAAATAATATTCTTTTCTACGTTTACTTAAAGCAATAAGAATTTTTATAAACATTAACAGTCTTAAAAAAATCATGAATAATTGTAATAAATACAAATAGATTTGATTATTACTGCTCTATAACTTATATAAACAAGACAATATTCTATAGAAGATAAGATTTTAAACAAAAATTTATTAATCTTAACTCGAGGTTAAACTTTGTAGCTAAGTCTTGTTTAGAATTTTTTTAAATCATATTATTTTCTATGTTTTCTTAATTTTAATAAAGAAGTTCTTATTGTTTAAGATTATATTATTTTTGTCCTAAGTTCATCGAAATTCGATATTTATTAAACAAAATTACAAAAATATTGCGAAATGAAATTTTAATAATAATTATTATATTTATTGGTACAGATATAAACCAAAACATATTCATATAAAATAATAGTGAAAGTAAACTCTTTTAAAGTAGACAAATTTTAATAATTATTTAATTTTTTTAAAATTTATTTATAGAAGAATTTATCACTGATTTTTATCTAATTTTATTAATAAATTTTACGAAAATTGAACTTTTATATAAGTTACAATAATAAAATTATATTATTTTTGAGTATTTTTTCGAAATCTTCAAGTAAAGTAAAATTTTACATTTTTTAAACCGTAACAAGAAGTTTTTTTATCAACATATATTACCATTAAGGTTAAATATAAGATAAATCGTTATGTTTCGTTATGTTAAATATAAGTATAGAAACACTAAGGTTTATTTAAGACTTTCTTTAAAATATTATTATGCAACAAATATAGTCATTTCTTTGAAGACTAAACTTATGCAGATTTTTAAAAAAATATGAAATACATATTATATAGATAATTTGAATAATAATGTAATTAGTAGTAGACAAAATGTGTTGCATACAAGTCTAACGAAATTATTATTTTTTACAAATTGTATTGTTTCCTTTCGACCAAAGTGTTGCGGAGCAAATTTTTTTCTGCTTAATTTAATTTAATTGAATATTCACAATCTAATTAATCAAGAGAAAGCTTTTAAATTTACGGTGTACGCTGTTGTACGTATTCCAAATCAAATTTACTGGAAGAAACCTGAAAATGAAAAAAAAAAGAGTAAATAAATCCAATAATAATAAAAAAAAACAGAAAACTCTTGAACCAAAATTACGTTGAAATAGTCTAATGCAATTTATTTCGCCTGCCGTCGGGCGCAGATTCGATTTTACGCAAATTTATGCGCGAGGCTTATCTAATTTACATAAAGGGCTCAAGAGATTTATATATTCATTTTTCATCCTCGATGAAATATTATTATTCCATCTCGCGTGCGCGAGCCAAAGAGGAGAAGAAAAAAGGGAAAAGATTAAAAAAAAAAAATGATGATGAGAGTGAGTGTGTATGTATGAGAGGGAGAGAGTGAAAATGAGGAGAAATGATAGAGAACGAAGCGACGTCTATTCATCAATTTCATTACGTAAATCCACTTACTTCGCCTCTATGAATCCATTAATAGAATCTCTGCCAACCCCTTTTCCTTAATGATATAGAAAGATGAGCATCTCCCTATATGTATTATATAAATAGGAATTTCGTCGTCGGGAATATTTCGCGCGAGGACAGATTTGAAATCTCAATTTGTGATTTCTAATTAAGATGTAAATTAATATGCAGATTTGATCAATCTTTAATAATAATAAATAATCCGATAATTAAAACTTCAATATTTTTTTGCATAGTTATAAATCTATTAGCGTGAAGGTCATAGACTATCATTTAAAGTCGCATATTATTTATTTATTAGTTAGATTTTTTAATTACTTTAAATTAATTAATTTTAAAGAAATTACACTAAAAGATTTCTTTAAATAATGAAATAAAATTGTTAATCAGTGAAATTAATGCCTTTGGTATTAAATTTTACTATTTTTCTTAGAAAATTCGCTTTTCGAACACAATTTTAAAATAAAAATATTTTGGGTTCCAAACAGAAAGTATAATATAATTTGTAATATTTAAGTTAGTATTTAATAATTTGATATTTTATAGAAATACTCATAGTTTCTCAAAAAATTCGATTCTCGAATAAAATTCTAAAACTGAAAAATTTCAGATTCTGAACTGAAAGTATAATATAATTTGTAAAAAGTAAATTAGTATTTATGAAATTATATTTTATAGAAATACTCACGAATTCTTAGAATAATCAGTTCTCGAATAAAAATATAAAACAAATATATCTTGGTTTCAGAATAGAAAGTAACATGTAAATTAGTATTTGAAAAATGGATGTTTCTCAGAAAATTTGGTTTTCGAACAATAATCTGAAACATAAATAATACAGTTTTCGAAAGTAATATATAATTTATAAACTGTAATTTAGTATTTGCTCAATGTTTTTCTGAATATTTGGTTTTCGAACAAAAAATTGGAAACAAACTTTTTGAACAGAAAGTATCAACTAAATTCTAAAATGTAATTTAGTATTTGAAAAATGATATTTGAATATTTCTCGAAAAAATCGATTCTCGAACATAAATCTGTAATATAAATGTTACATTTAAAAAAAAACTTTTGTTCAATAAGAAAACATCGAACAGGAAAAATCGGTTTTGCAACAATATCTTGAAAATATCTAAAACTGTCTATAAATATCTATTTGTAAAATAAAATTTTGAAGAATATTCGGTTTTCGAACAAAAATATTTCGGTTTACGAACAGAAAGTATAATCTAATTTGTAAAATGTAATTTAACAGTTGAGAAATGATATTTGAAAGAAATTCTCTATATTTCTCGGAAAATTTCTGTTCTTGAATAAAAATACAAAAATATTTTAGTTTCCAAATATTTGAAAAATATTCAATGTATTTTATTAATTTTAATTGTTTTTTTATATGATTTTATTCATAAATTATTAGTTTAATCATTTGACATTAATTCTTATGAGATAACAGTTTTGGTTTTCGAAATAATTGTTTTTCGAATTATGTTCGTCAACCGAGGTTTCACTGTGTATTTATTGTTTTTGTTAGTATTTTCCCAACGTTCCAACCATGAGATTTTTTTTTATAAAAGATTTCATTTTAAATAGAGCTTTAATCCAGTTTTATAAAATGATGGCACATTACAATATTCATATTGTCTGGTACAAATAGAGTTAAAGTTATGTGCAGAAAGTTTAGATACGTAGCAGATCGTAGAGTATGTGTGTGTGTATGCATCGAAATGCATGTCCGCAACTGTAAATCTATCAAATTGCACTGTATTGCTGCATATGAAAATAATAACTCCGTTTCCCGAGTTCCGAGAAACTTTATATGAAACGTGCACGAGTTCTGAATACAATGCAACAAATATGAGAAAACTGCCATATTTCTGCACGTTATAATAATATTATTATTTTTTGCATACTGGTTTCACATATTAAACCCACGTTGCATGCGTTTCGGTTTACTAATATTTTTCTGTGTTTTTAATCAAAATTCGTAAAAACCAAAAATAATTTTTAATTGGTATTTCTACAAATATTATTATAATCTAAACAGTTTTCACTTTAAGAATCTTTAATTAGTGTTGTCTTTCTTACATTAGTTTCTATTTAAAGTGAAAGAAAAGTTTATAAAAAATAGTTTTCAATTAATTAATAAACAATTTATTAAATAATTATTAGGAAAAAAGTGTTTGTAGGAATATAAATTAAATACTTTAATTATGTAAATTTAGACAATTCTAAAGATCTATGTGTTTTAATAATTACTAATCCAAGAAGAGATTTGCATTAATATAGAAAAAACAATAATATAGACTCTAAATTTCCAAGCAAAATAATTTCAATTATTTTGTTATATCATTAATGATTGTGGTTTCTAGTTGTGGTCGAAAGATCACTAAACTTAAACATCCAATTAATCCTTTCAATAAGAACGTCCAATGATAGAAACTGTATTTCGACAATAGTAGATATTTTTAGTTAATTTTTGTTTAATAAATATCAACACTTAATTAAATCCATTTAGTCATTAACTAAAATCTTCTTCAATTCTGTATTTTCTTGTATTATTTTAACGCAATTTGCTTTAAAAAATAAATTTGATTCTATAAGTGTTTTTATGTAATATTTGATGTAGAAATAATTCCCATTTCAGAAATATCTACATTACAAATTGCTTAACTCTCTAATGTCTGTAAAAATAAACAAAATACGCTTTCCATTTTAATAAAACTAATTGTATAAAAAAAATGTAAATATTTTATTTTTAACGCAAATGTGAAAAATTTAATAACTAAATTATACAGAATTTCATAAAAACTTGTAACCGCGTTTTACCGTTCGATTTGTTACGTAATTCTATAATCAAAGTACTGTAGGTCCTTCAACTCGTTATTTTTTGTTCCTTCAGTATTATGAGAATATCTTGTAAAACTTCTTTTTTTATATATTGAAAAGGATTTTTTTATGTTGCAATAAAAAACCATTAAGAATGATTAATTACGAAATCAGTATACTTGCACGATCGAGAGAGAAAAAATAATTACTTAATCAGATTTTATTCTCGTGTATTTTTTTTTGTTCATTTTCTAATTGAAATCGAAACTTTAAATGTTTCAATTACGTTCTAATATAAATTCTACAAGTAACTTGGCAAGTAAAAAAATATATAATTTGGTTATTCTGTCATTGGTTTCCATGACTACTAAATTGTTTTAATATATCTGAGGGATGGTCAAACTTAATTTGTTATAGATATTATGAGTACTTTCCCAAGTTGTCAAATTAATATACTTGACGCGCTACTTGGCAAGTTTCAAGTAATGTGTTTAAACGAATCGTTTATTAATTGTTATTTTTTGATAGTATTTTGTTTCGTATCGAAGATTTGATCAATTATTTGATTCAATGTGAAGATACGAGCTAACTGGACGATAAAAATGAGCAATTTATGTGTCTCATGATGGAATTTAAATTGTTTATTATATCCACAGTTTTCTTTCCTTCTCCTTCGGCGTCGTCGCCTCTCCTTGCGGCGGAGGCGGAGGCGTCGGCATTGCATTCAATTCTTCTTCGTCCTGCATCTCCTCGGGCCGACGTTGCGTGGCGGAATGCGGCGTTACGTAACGCGACGCATCATCGGCATCTTCGATGTTCGATTGACGGGCGCTGCTGCGATGTGTTTGTGTTGCGCAACGCACGCAATCCCAAAAGACTCTTCGACGGAATAATAAATGACTTTGGACTTTCGGAACGCACACGTCCATCCTTATCCATCCAAGCACACTCTCCTCCGCCCAAACCAAGTGAAAGTACTCGAAAGACCTGAATGCATACACATTTACACAAACACACTCAACATCCAAAGAACACAGCCGAATTGCACCGCTCCGTGATTGCCCCGGGCTCACCTTGCGGAATCATTTCACTAATTAACTTCGTGCAACGTAATTGCATGCAATAAAAGGTGCTCGTTTTTAACACTTTCTGCATGGGAATTCGAATCGACGACCAGTTTTTTTTTTACTTATGTGAGATACGCTATTCATTAAAAGTGAATCTTATTTACGTTTATTATATACTTTCGACATATTTAGAAAATTATGCTAAAACTATCTTCAAATTGATTCATTAATTAATCCATTATCAGCTTTCATTACTATTTATTTATAAAGTGAAATTATACAATATTAATGACTTAAAACGTAAATATCTTATATAATTTATCTTGAAGAATTTCAGTCTTTATTAAATAAAATATTTTTACAAAACTATTCATTAAGTACGAAAATTAATCATCAAAAAGTTTAGATTTAACGATCTTTAAAATTTGGACAGTTAAAAAAAAACTTAATCAAATGATGAGATTTAATTGTTATTACGAGACGAAATTTCTTATATAATTTCTCAGACTTTGCCATTTCTCCTCATGTATTTTATTTGGTAAACATATAATGTTTTTAGGGCTTTACGAAGTGAATAAAAATTATTATTTACACAAGAAAGTAATTGATCATTTTATGTGCATACCACGATATAATTTACGACCTGAAAATTGGAATTCACAATTTACTTAATAATATTTCACATCTAGTGATCATTATTTCAATTGTTTTATTTATATAACTGTCAAATTGACAGTTAAAAATAGTTAGTTTGAAATGTTAGTTATTAATTGGTTGTAATTTTGACAGTTAAAAAAAAAATTAATCAAATGATTAGATTTTATTGTTATTATGAGACAAAATTTCTTAGTCTTTGTCATTTTACCTCATATATTTTATTTGGTAAAAAAATAATATTTTTAGGGATTTCAAAAGTGTATAAAAATTATTATTTAGACAATAAAGTAATTGATTATTTTATGTGCATACTACGATTTAATTTACGACCTGAAAATTGTAATTCACAAATTACTTAATAATATTTCACATCTAGAGATCGTTATTTCAATTGTTTTATTTATATAACTGTCAAATTGATAGTTAAAAATAGTTAGTTTGAAAAGTCAGTTATTAATTGGTTGTAATTTTGACAGTTAAAAAAACTTAATCAAATGATTAGATTTTATTGTGGATTTAATTTACGACCTGAAAATTGTAATTCACAAATTACTTAATAATATTTCACATCTAGAGATCGTTATTTCAATTGTTTTATTTATGTAACTGTCAAATTGACAGTTAAAAATTATAAGACGAAATTTCTTATATAATTTCAGTCTTTGTCATTTCACCTCATGTATTTTATTTGGTAAACATATAATATATTTAGTGATTTTAGAAGTTTATAAAAATTATTATTTACACAAGAATATAATTGATTATTTTATGTACATACCACGATATAATTTACGACCTGAAAATTGGAATTCACAAATTACTTAATAATATTTCACATCTAGTGATCGTTATTTTAATTGTTTTATTTATATAACTGTCAAATTGACAGTTAAAAATAGTTTTTTTGAAAAGTCAGTTATTAATTGGTTGTGTTTTGTGCGGTTGTAAATATAAATAATAAATAATAATAAAAAGTTGGAATTCCTTCCAGATGTAATAACTGCGTTTGGTTACCAACACTCTTACGGAATAGCACGTACATACCTAACTATTTACGCTGCGCTCAGCAATAAGTGTTTATTAATTTGCTCTTCGGAAAGCAATCACTTAATACTCTGAAGCAGATCTACAGTTACATTATTTTGAGGCAATGGGTCAGTAAGTATCTTCGTATATTTTACTCTTAGTCGTATTCTAATTGCTTATAAAATTATCTATATTATATAAATATAAGCTCCATCTATTATTTATTAATTGAATTAAAGTTCAAATTAGTCCTTATCAGTACAATAATGCTTTGTTCCGAATTTATTATTCATAATTTTGATTCTAATTTAATAATTTTTATTATAATTTTAAAATGAAAAGCTTTAAATAAATGAAATAATAATAATAAGTTAAAAAATAATTAAAATGTTAGAATATTTGTAAAAAAAAATAGATTAACTCAGAAATAATAAAACAGGAAGACTACAGTCGTTTGCTAATATTACCAACATAAAAGGAATATTTCGAATGATTCTTGCATCATAATTTAACATTACTTTGGGTGCAAATTCCAGTCTTAATCGGATAATTTCTTAATTACTAAATTTTATTGAAAATATGTATTAAATCGAAAAAAATGTTTGTTAAATCTGGATAAAAATAACTATGTTAATAATTCTATAGTTAACGCTAATTAGGGATAATTAAAGTTGGTAATTACATGTTACAATTAATTATAAACTATTGTTTTTTATATTTAATTGAAAGAAGGAAAATGATTAAATGAGCTAAAAATAGTGTAATTAATAGTTAGTTAGTATGATAAAATGAATGTTTTCTGTAAATCTATTAATATTGTATGCCATTACATTGTGTAATGCAATTCCAGCTTTTGAACTTTACAAACTTCCCGAATGGGAAACCATTTCCGTTCACGTTTAATGCAGTTTCAAAACTACATTCTTTAATGTATGTTTTTCCAAATGCAATCACGGATAACGAAGTTTCTTCAAACAATCCTTTTAATCATCATGTACTAAGTTTCTAAAAAACTTTAATAATTGTACGATTAATTAAAAAATAAATAATTACAATTTATTTAATCAATTTATTAATCGTTTATTTTTAACTAAAGATCAGATTTATTCATAATAAAAAAATGTATAAATTTTAAAAATATTAGATTTTTATATTAATTTGTTCTTCATATTTGTGTCTAATTAAAATTTTGTAAATAAATGTTATATAACTTATTAAAAATATAGGATACACTTGAATTGGGAGCAAAGCGTACAAAATTATCCAATTTTGGTTCTGGTGCTAAAGCGTTTCGAATTACTCAATCTAACTATGAAGATTGATTCACCAAGATTGGATGGATGTTACTAAAAAAAAGTAATCTTTATATTAATCTAAACGAATCTTAATTATATGAATAGGAAATTAATTAAAAAATTCCATTATAAATAAATAAATGTCACCTTAAAAAGTCCAAGTTTTAGTGATTTCGGATATACTAATATATTTTTTTTTAAACATGAAGGTAATTAATGAAATAAAGGAAGTTTCGTTGGCATCGAAACAGGAAAAGGAAAATACTTAAACATCTGAAAGGCCTTAATTAATTTCAGCTTTCTTTATGATCCGCAGCTTCGAATAAAACAGAAAATTAAAAGAAACAACAGCAACAGAAAAAAAATGACTCTTCTTCTCCCTCTGGGTTTATATTGCTCGATAAACTGAGAAGTTTTTTTTGTTTGATGTGCTCTGCAGGATGAGGATGAGGGTTGGACCTGAGCGAAGTTGCAGTTTAAGTCCTGCGGGAATCCTTGGCCGGGTTCAACGCCCGGAATCCGGGACGCGCTGCCGCAATTTCGGGGGCGTCGGCACCTCTCACTCTCCCCCCAAAAGTCAACCCGTTTTCCGACTGCATCCCACCCAATACGGGACCAATAAATATTTAAATCATCGCAGCTTCATGTTTGCCTTAAAATCTCATCTTGAATACTTAAAGTTTTTTTCTTCTTCATTTCTCTTTTTTTCAGTTTGATGATGTTTCCTTTCTTGCTGGAAAATGCACATCGATTAAGTAAGAGTGACTTGGCTAGCTCTAGACCAGACGGCAACTACTAACAAGAGGCTAGTTTAGTTGGCCGGTGGGTGTAGTCAAGTGCGGTCAGTGGTGGCCTTTTTTTTGGTTGCACCTCTGTAAGGTGTCCGTTCTAGTGTTTCAATTTGTGAACAATTTTTGGATTACTATCAGTCTCAACATTACTTTTCTTAAGTAAGAATTTTTACCTATACAAAATATAATTAAAACAAATAAATTGTATTTGAAATAATTTATTGAACAACAAATTTATACATTTTTAACTATTTTTAATTTTTTTTAATAATTCTATTATCCTTACGAGAATAATGTGAGTAATTAATAAAATTTTTAATTTATACAAATTAGTATTATAAACGCAAATAATCATCATTTCATCATTTAAACTCATTTATAAATTTGTATATGATTTTAGTAAGTTTGGGAAACAGTGGATAATATTATTTTTAATTATTGTTGCATAACTTTAGTATTAAAATGCTAATTATAGTTTTCTCAATATTAAGTTTTAATTTAGTAACTTCGTGATGATTGGATGTATTTATTGTTTAGAAACTATCTTTTAAATGAACAGATTAATGTTTTCTGTACTATAGACTTATTTATAAATTTTTATATGATTTTATTAAATTTGGGAAACAGTGGATAATATTATTTATAATTATTATTACATAACTTTAGTATTAAAATACTAATTATAGTTTTCTCAATATTTAGTTTTAATTTAGTAACTTCGTGATGATTGGATGTATTCAGTGAAGAAATGAAGAATAGTGAGCTCGATATGAAGAAACCAACCCATTCTTCTTGCTCATCCACATTGTTGTCGTTTTAATTTTAGAAATTAAACGCGGTTATATAACAACATCGGCGGGTTCTTCAAATCGTTGCGAATGCCTTTTGTGTTTGTTTGTTTATTATTATTTATTATTTTTTTCCTCCGTTTTTCTCGCTTGCATAACGGCTGCTTTGAGCGGAGCCGGAGCGAAGGAAAGTGTGAGAGTGCACTGTTAGATAACTAATGTTCCTCACCATGTTTGTAAATAGCGAGCGAACGATGTTTTTCCTTTTTCTTCCTTTATTATTTTTCGAATGAAGGCGAACCATGGACACGTAATCCCGATTTAAAGTTTCCGGGGATTTCGCGCCCGGATTCCGGTTTGTTTATTAGTTCCTCGTTTGTCGCCTTCGCCGGACTCAATGAGGATTTATTTACTTCTCGTGGCGAATGCCACAAAGTTTTCGCAACGATAAGTCTGAAAACTTTCATATTATTTGTTTGTATCTAAATGGTCTCGAGAATTAACTTTTGTTTTCTAATGGTATTCCATTTAAAGGTTTATGTTTGGGATTTTAATGAGTGTTCATTTATAGTCGAGTTTCGCGTCGTTAATTCCGATCGCAACAAGGTTTCGATAATTTTAATTCTTGTCCGTAAATTGTAATCATAAAAATGATTAACTCCATGTTAAAGTAACTATTAAGCATTGCAAGAAATAAACTATAAAATAATACTTTCAATATCTGAAACCCACTTATAACTATTATAAAATCTTAAGTAATAGAGAGTTTGAATTTGAATGAAGAGAATAGAACCAGTACGAGACAACATGAATCAGATCAAATTTAATTTTATAAATTATTTTTTTTTTACTGTTTATATTAGCTTCTAAATTGTAACCGTCAATCAGTCCGCGAAATATTTCTCATTTTTTTACAGCTGGAAATTCGCTGTTCTATAAAAATATTTTCCTATAAAATACAATTCTATATTTTATGTTATGGAGTCAAAAACACAAATATTCCAGTAGGATCTTTAGTAAAATAATTAACATATGTGGTTATCGATTACTTATATAAAACTTTATAATGTTGCATTTCCAAATTCTTATTTTTGCTCAAATTTTTAGCTTATAACTTAAAAGTAGCTATAACTTTTTGTATGTAATAATAAAATCTATAAAAAGTTTGTAAGTTAATCTGCAACAAAAATAGAATATTTTATTTTAGAGTTTTCTACAAAAAAATATAATATTTTTGAAATTAAATTACATTAATTTTTATGTGAATTACAAATATTAATATGTTAAAATTTTTTGCTATTATTTTATTTGCTATTACTTTGAAGTCAAAATTTCAAATTCTATTGAAAAAAGAGAATAATTTGAAAGTAATTTGTGACAGGAATTTAAAAATTTTATGACTTTTTAAAATCAAGTATAAAAATAACTGATATATTTTATAAATGAAAATTATTTTTTGAAAATAGAAATACTCTTACAAAAACTTTAGTATTTACGTTTAATTAATGATTTGTGATTTGTTTTCAATGTTCTATAATTTATTTGAACTCAATTAAAGTGATATAAATTGTTTTAAGTTTTTGATGTTAAGACTTTTTTTGTAAGATTTAAGATTTCCGGGGATTTGCTTTCTGTGTTACCGGATTAAACGAGGATTAATTTATGGTTGGGTTGCGGCTCAAACAAGGTTTCGACAATGGTAATCCTCGACCGTAAATAACAGACCTAAGCAAGAAAAGCAGGTCTCTATATATCTATATCGCCTAGGCTCTAATTTATCCGGTCTCGCGCGTGTGCGTTATATAAATTATTAATTATCCGGCGAGATTTCGATAATCGGCGTTTATAAACAGTGTGTTGCCACCGCGGACGCAATATTTGTATTCAATTCCATTCAATTTATGGCCTCACCAGATTCACGTAGGTTGAATTTCCATGCATTATTCACAAAGGTCATACAAAAAAAAGGCCTCAGCTCTGCAATAATTACATCTTTGTAAAACACAGATACAGATACACGGGAGATTTCGTTCATTAAAGTTTTTATCCATTTCTCTCTCTTTTCAAAAGCAACAGCACGTTGTTTCATCTCTCTTTTGTCGTAACGACCCCGCTTTGCATACATCAATAAATTGAATTTATTATTCGGAATTTATCGCTTCCAAGAGGTGTACGATGGTAGAAAAATGAATGGGTTTTATTTTCAATTATTTATTTACGATATCTGCCATCTAATTTAATGGTACGAGCGCGGTGCGCTCGTTTTATCTGCGATCATCTGAAAATGTTCCGAGTGAGAGAGAAAAGAAAAACCCTCTTTTTCCACGGTGGGACGAGATTGGAAAAAAAAACGAGAAAATCGAACGAATCTCGTTCCTCTTTTTATTTTTCGTCTTTGCCCGTTTGTACTGTGTACATAAAATTGCTGTATGATATTTCATACGCTCGAAACGTGTACCTAGTATTTATTGTGCGGTGATATCTCGTTTAACGCTACCCCATGTCATTACCACATAAAGAATATCTTTAGTATGCTTATTAAGGCTTTTTATGACCTTGCATAAACGCAATCTGTGCAGACCCTTTAAAATTATTGAAAAAACAATGCAACTACTTTTTTATTTAATTATTTTAGTTTATAGCAGAAATTCCCAACCTTTTTATATCCTAGAGCAGAAGTTCCCAATCTTTTTCGGTTTGCGGTTTTACGTTTGGAAAGAAAACTAAATTGCTAAATTCTTGGAATTTTGTCAGCATACACTACAAAAATTCGAGAATCGAAAATTCCGGGGCTCACACTTTCGGAATCGCTGCCCTAGAGAACATTTGTATTTATCCTTATTTATTTTAAATCTAAGTTAATAAGATTAAGGCGATGATGCCATTACTCCCTTAGGTTAGGAAACCCTGGTTTAAAGTTTATCCTAATATAATTCGTATAAAAATATATTAAGTTACTTCAAAATCTTCTTCATGTTTAGTATATTGGGTTGGTATGACAGTATTTTTCACAAATTATCTTAAATTTGAAGAAGAAAATTGTGCGTAATTTTGTTTGCAGCTGTTAGTTGTTATTTCTTTAAAGCCCAAAAAACTGATAAGACTCACAAAGTATGTGAAGTTTACAGTGTTGACTGCTTAAAATATCAGAATTGACTTAAAAAATTACCAAAGTTTGGTTTATTTTTTTTGCTAATAAAGACAGAATTTGTCATGAAAGATGAAAAATAAGTCAATGAAGAAAATGGAAAAAAAAAATGATCGAAATTTATTCTTGAAGTTCCTGAGTTTTATTTTAGACTACAAAACCGAAATTGTTTTCTAACCAATCCAATACATATTAAATCTAAATCAACTATTGTTAAGTAGAGTTAAATCATAGTTAGTGGCAATATTTACAAAAAATAATTGTTTTATATGTAACTTGTATAAAGTTTACTTTACTAGAAATTACTGATTGTTATTTTGTTATGGTATCAATCTTTCCTAGAGATTATCTTATCACTTATTGTTCCGGAGTTTATTTTAGCATAACATAAACTTACTCTATTATATTATATAATATCAAAACTATAGGTTATTATATTGTATATGAATCATATCTAAAATCATGATGTTATTTTCTACATCATACATTTAATGATAATTACATAACATCAAAACTACACGTCCTACTTTATGAAGAATCATATCTTTAATCTCAAAATTTCTCTTTCACTAAGTGCTTTTATTTCCTAGAAAACAATCTAATTTAGTGTTTACTTTAGTATATTTTAATATTTAATATTATTTATCATCAATTTTGAAACGTTCTGTTTCTTACATATATTATTCATGAAAGATTTTAAATAAATAAATTTATTTTATTAATTTTTTTTAGTATCTAATTTATAGAATTTATCATTGACTTTAACTTTTTATATATTTTTTCCCGTGTCTGAATAGGAGACAAATTACCAAATACTTATTTGTTTGATGATTTTGTGGTACAATTATATTTATTTGAAATAAATAAGTGAATTAACGAATAAAAATAATTTTTGTAAATATTTTTTTTTTATATATTCGAAAATAATAAATTAAGGTTGATCATCTAAAATCTGAATTAAATAATTTATAGTTTATTTTGTCCATAAATTATCTGAAACTCCGACAAGACCATAATTCTTATTCTCTCTTCAAAGTTTTTTACTTTCTCAAACGATCGAAAGAATAATAAAATGCTGATTACCAATAAGAAGCACGTCCTCTCTTCACTTTTCTTTTTACATTTTATTTCTATAAAGCATAGCTTCCGGTGTATTTTCACGTAGAGCCGAGAGGGACAAAAAGTGGAGACGTGGCTGCCTACCGCCGTTTCAACCCTGAGAAGATTCCTATCTTTTCTCCTTCTCCGCATTGAATTTCTTGTTTCACCGAATGTCTTCGACGGTGACTTTGTTAAAAGATCACAGGGCATTAGAATGCACAGTTCGTGCGTAATCTACCTAAACTCGAGGAATAATAATATACAAGAGAAAAATGCATACGTATTTCCAGAGAATTTCGAATCAATTGCATGTACAATTCGAATTAAAGATTGTTTTAAGTTTAGTAAGTAATTAAAGAAAAATTTGTAGTTTTTGAAACTGTATTTATTATAAAAATAAATACTTCTAATAAATGGACATGCAATAATTTATATAATATTAGATCTTATGACTAAAAATAAAGATAATAATTTTATAGTAAATTTTTTTACATTAAATATTAGTTTTGTTAGTAACATTATTATGAAATGTTCTTTAAGAAATTTGAATGTAATTATATTATTTTTTTAATGGATAAAAGAAACTGATAAAATTGCTATTAAGAAATATGAATATTTTATATTATTTTTATTAATATTCACTATTTTACTGGCGTTTAATTTTACTGTTTAGTTAAATGTCAAGAGCTTAAGTGTATTTTTTTATGGACGGTGGATGAAAAATATAAAAAAAGTAATTTATTTTAATAATAATTAATAAGTTTGTGGTAAACGGTTTTAGATGGTTAAAAGAAGAAATAATACAAATTGCAATGACTCTTCATTCTTGGCGATGTAACGGTATATCGAGATACCAGTTCTTTTCACATGTAATTATTACATCATAATTTCATAATAATTTTTCATGAACAAAATTGCGCTTTCCTGACACAATGTGTTTTATTTTCCAATAAACTTGAAGACAAAATCTAGATTATCATAATGACGACGGGCAGCGATGTTGATGGTTGATGCTGATGTTGATGATGATGATGATGATGGCTTTTTCAGCGATTTCAAATTTTCATTATGCAATAATTAATTGCATTACGGTGCAGATATTTTTGAGCGAACGAAATCGAAATTGCGAGACGAGGTTAGTCACATGAAGAGAATCAGACGATTGGTTATGCAAAACGTGATTTGGTTAATCCAACTTCTTTCCTGAATGCGTGTGGTTCTTTATGATGATTTTTTTTGTGTTGTATCGAAGTAAAGAAAGTAGTAGTGGAAAATGATTTGCGACAAGCTCGAATCTTACTGTTTCTTTCACTCGTTTTTTTTTTCTTTCACTCTTTCTTGGTGCTCCGGTGAAAAAGTAACATTAGTATATATTTCCATTATTTATGGAGCCGATTGCAGGTTTCCATTAAAGGAATGTTGTATTATGTTTGTCGTAACTGCACACACATATTGTCCCCTCGGCTCGGGGACATTTTTATTTATCGCCGTTTTATACAATTAAACTTATTCGTCTCTCGCTCCGTCACCCCCTCACGGTAATTGCAGCGTTTCCTTTGCCGATCGTCGAAGCAAATTCAAATCACGACGACGACTTCGAGGAAACGGAAAACGCGGAAATTTGTTACTGGTTTATCCTGTTTTTTATTTTATTTCGACAGACCATAAAGATCTTGAAACGTGTCCTCTCTTCTTGTCTATACTCCTACAGTCTCTGGTATTCAGGTACCATTGATCTCATACCATCTGCAGCAAAAGTTCAACAAATTCAAAATACTGAATTTCATTTTATTTAAATCTAATATTATAAAGTACAAAGCAAAATAATTAATAAAAACGAATAAGATCGTTTATCCAGAAGTGTGATCATAATATTTATTTAAAAATATTGATATTATTAATTAACTCCAAAAGTTCTAATTCGTTTAGGAAGATTTTTTATAGTATAAAAAGAGTTTTGACTGTAAAAAATGATAATTTTTGGATAATTTACTTTCTTCAATTATAATTCAGTTTGTTTTATAAAACTAAAACCGAACTATCCCTGCAAAACCGGACTGTGCGAGGTAATGATGTATTTGGTTAGTCGATTAAATTCTGAACGTTGTAATCTATTGACAAATATAGTGAGTCAGCTATATCTGATCACGTAATATTAACAATTACTTCCAAAGCGATTATCAAACCATTCTTGTCGAATTGGAATACATATATGGATATCGACATGCAACTTCAACATTCAACAACTAGTTCAGCGATTTCAATCAAAGTTTTCGAATTGCAATATTTTGGATCAATAATATATCTTCACATTCTTAAGATATTTAAATTATGGTTTATAATTATTGATAACTTTTAATTATCTTAAATTCTTATTAACTAATAATAAACTTTTTTTTAATATTTTTAATTTTAAGCAAGAAATATAAATTATTTGAAGTATAGAATATTTAATTTCTGTTATTACAATTTTTATTTTCAGTCATTACTAATTAATATATACTTACTACCACTAGTTTTTCAAAGATTTTATTTTATTTTACAATTTGATAAAAATATTTAATTTGTATGAATAACATATTTAGTTTTTCTAATAATATGTAAAGTCATAAAATTTTTAAATTAAGAAAATATTTTCCGGTAATTATTATTTCATATTTTATTTATACAAATTATGATTCTATACATTTATAATCCAGAACTAATACCTTGCATAATTCCGCGAATATCACGGACTTTTTAAAACCGGACTAATCGAGGATTTTAAAACAGCATAACTATAAATAGCACAAAACGAGACTTGAATGTATAAAGTGAAAATAAAGCAATAATTTGTGTATACAAATATTTTTGAATAACATTTTTTAGAATATTAAATTTATATTTTGCTCAATATTTCCGGACTGTGCAAGGTATTACTTTAAAAAAAAAAGCAATAGTTAAATCCAAAGTACAAAAATATATAAATCAAATAAAAAATAACATAATATGTCGTTATATAATTTATAGTAAAATTTCTGTTTTATTAATCATAATAATTTTCTCTTACAACTATTGTCAAATATGAATTTTATAGCACTTTAGTAGACCTCTGTAGTAATTAGTTGAAGTTGTTTCAAAAAATATTTAATTAACAAATAATATTTAATTACAAGCAGATTTATATTATTTGGTAATTAATTAAATATAACATATGTTTTGTGAAACTATTCTATAAAATAATAATAAATATATTTTCTTTTCATTGAAGATGCATCAACTTTAAACTTCAATAATTTAACTGGTTTCAGTAATTGTTTTGTATGTTAACTTTTATTGTGAATAAATAAACAGTTTAATGCAATTCAACAATAGCTCAAGTTACATGTCAAACGTATTATATAATCTACAGGATAATCTAACATGTATTTCGAATGATTTTTCAACAGTAATTATGCGGAAGAATGGATTATGCATTGGACTTTCAACGTGCACGCGAATAATTCGAGAGATAAGCCTATCGATCTCTATAATTAAGCTTGTTATTGCAAATTATGCAAAGCAGTTGCCCTGTTACAATGCCGTGCAGATATTGAACTGCATTAAATAATTCCGCGACGAATGAATTGAGTCAATATAAACCGCTATACGCACGAAACGCAGATCGGATTTCTGATACATCCACTCGATTTACTCGTTTTCCATCCTCACACCGACACCGGCAGTCGGCTGGAATAGAAGCCGAGATTAGAATTTCTTCCCATGACCGAGGAGGATGCAACAAATAACGATAAAATAAGTGAAAAAAATGACTGTTTTAGCAATGCTCGACGGAATTTGATTCCTCGCGCTTTTGTAATGCAATATTCTACTAGCAATAGCTGCGCACCGAGATTGTAGAGTAATGTGTAAGCTTCACGTGTAAATCGAAGCAGATAAAGGTGCTGCAACAGCAACTCGCGTCGTGTTCTTCTCTTGTATCGCATTCACCGGTTTTATTAATTTCATCAGAAGTGGATGAATGTTTCTACACTCGGACGTGATAACAGCCGTGAACTTGAACCTGATACTAAGTGACTTGAGATGACTAAGCTTAATACTCGAGAAGTACGACCATAGTAATGATGATCATCCAGTAGAAGTAACTTGAGAAAAAATAATAAAATTGTATAGACTTTTTTTTGTAACAATGTAGATCGTTGCACTTCCTCGTAATGATTTTCACGAAACGCTATTGAATTTCGAGTCGTGTGCTAAACGTTCGATTTATGTAAATTGTTCTTTAATATACGTCTCCATAATAGCTGTTCAAATGGATAAACTGCAATTTCTAAATGGACACTGTTGCGCTCATTCCCATTGCATTGCATTGCGTTCGTCATTAATTAATTTTAAACCGACCATTTCATAATCACCTTTTCAGCCGGAGCGAAACCACCGCATTAATTGTTCATTTATATTCATTCGTTATTATTATTACTTGAATCGCACACAAAATGGATTTTGATGCAGAATGAAATTACTTAATATGAACAATTTAGTTCACATTAGATAAGCTCAATTTAATTTCTGTAATATGCAACAAAATGATTGCGGGAAAATTGATTATTTTTTTCAAGGTCAATAAATGGAGCATAGAATAATTGTGTTAATGAGTTTTGAAAACTTCTGCTGCTGCTGCTATTATTGATGTTGATGATGATGGCATTGATTTCGCCGTAAGATTGTACAGTTTACTGATGATTCCGTTCTATTTTGCATTTAAATATCTTCCAACTGCACTACTTTTACTAAATACAACAGATAAGGCTTAATTTGTTGAATTTTGAATTGAGATGAAAAAATCACCGAGACAGATGTTTGATAAATCAATTGAAACTATTTGCTTTTAATTACAACATTAAAAGCAAAAAGAAAAAATACGATAAACGAAGTTAATTTAATAAACTTACTTAGTTGATAATTAATATCCTAATGACATTATTTTTTTTATGTTTTCTAGTATTTATTTGCAATTTATTTGTATAAACATTAAATAAATCTTATAACGGTTGGCATTTATTTAAGTTTTAAGTACTTTCTCAATTATTTTGTTTACCTTTTTTATGAACATACAGAGTGCGGCAGAAATAACTCCTACGTTATAAAAAACATAGCTGATAGAGGGTTGCGGTAGATTCCAATAGGTGGCGTGCATAATAAAGTTGTGAGTCGTCACCAACTCGTGATAGGGTGAGACTCGATCTTTATAGTGGAAGCTTTTTTCAAAAATTTAATGTAAACATTCTTTTTATATAATTTTACAAATTATATAAATTTGTTGTTTTCTAAGTTATATAACATGCCAAAGGGTTTAAGTCAAGTTATAAGGTATACTTCGTACAAGGTGTGGTTCAGGTGTGAGATTCTCAATGTCTTAACACTGCTATTGCATTCTTCGACTTTAGTAAAGGTCTTTATGGAAAACTTATTGTAACTATCCATTTGTGATGAAGGAAAAACCTATTGCTGCAAGCACCAAAAGGAACTCACAAATGTCCTGGCATAGCTAGGCAATTCCTGAAAACTAACTATACAGTTATGAGTCGTCACATTAATATTTAACAATATTTGTTATATAATATATTGTTTTACCAATAATCCATTACAATGATATATATTTTTTTTAAAGATTTTTATGTGATTGGAATAAATATTTAACGTTTTGTAAACAGAAAACATGTAACATATTTTGTTTGGAAACATAAACAACGATTTAATTAATTTTAATAAAACTATAAAATATAATTATGTTAAAAAAATATATCAATCATTAAATATGCAAAATATTAATTTAAAAGAAAAAAACTATTAACTAATATATGCACGAAGTTGAATTATACAATAAGATAAATACTAATACCGTAAGAATATTAAATTATGAATATTATCTGACAGGAAATGCAACCTGTGGGCGGTTTTACTTCGAGCAGGTGAGCTCATTCTTTCACAAACCAGATTTGTTAAAATGAATCACAACATTTGCAAATTTCTCGTTTTATCCGAGTAGGAATAATGGATATATGTAAATACGGTGCAATATCGATTTTACTTGCAACGATTTAAGTAATAAATAAGATTAACAAAAACAAAATATTTATAAAATAAATTTACTGCTTTATAGGATTATTGTTGCAATATTGACCAAAACTAAAATATCAAATTATGTTTTTTTATGGTAAATGTAGATTGTCTATAAACTAAATTATTTTTAGTTGATTTTTATTTGAAAAATATTGTAAACATTTATTGTAACTTCGAATTTTGGATGTATTTATTCTTGTTTGTCAATGATGCTTTATAGTTGTTTAGATGATAAACCATTTATTAAGATTTAAAATCAGCTGATACTTTAGTAAATCGTTTCTGTTCTATGGAAATTACAAACACATGAAAAGTAATGATACACCTATTATGCTATTATATACGTAATAATGCTCTATTATGTCCGTATATATTACCTTTAATGGCATCATAAACTTAGAGCTTCCAAAATCATTTTGTTTCCGTATTTAGAAAGTAATAATAATATAGGAAACATTCTAAAAAATATATATATTTGTTTATTGCACAGTTTATTATTAATGAAAATATTTTATTTTATTTGATTCTAAACTAAAGTGGTGAAATTTCTCCATTAATACTTCAATGTAAAAATATTTTTAAATTAAAGCAAAAAAGTTCTAATTTATATTAGATTCTAGTTCATGATTATTAATATTTTTTATCAATTTTTAAATTAGTAACAAATTCTCATTCTCGAATTTCTTATTGTATAATCCAACAATGACATTAAGACTTATGTAAGGATGAAATTTTGTAAAATAATTTTTTGAACAAATCGTAATTATAACATTTTGTTTCCACTATTTTATTGTTTGACGAAGATACAAATTATATTATGAAAAATAAGGAAATTTTATTTATTAAACTGAAAATAATAGATTTTGTGTTATATTCAAGACTGTTTCCTTATTTCAAATTTGATAATGAAATTTATATATCGAATTGCAAATTCGTTTTGAATAGTTTTATATTATTTAAAACATAATTCAATAAATAATTTAATCTAATTAATTATTTTAAATAATAAAAGTTAAATAAAAGTTACAAATTATCTAAAATAAAATTTCAATTAAATTCGGTTGAAAATTATTTTTAAATATACTTGCTTATTTTAAATGTTACATGCTTTTTTTAAATTATATTTTTACTATAGATATTTAATGAATAATAACTAAACAAAGAACTAACCATAATATCTACCATAATGATTATCATTATTTCATGAGAGGATTTTTGGTGAGTCGCGACAAAGTTTTGATGGTATATTTTCATATTTTTAAGATTTAAAAATTAAAATTCTTAAAAAGGAAGTTGAAAAGTTGTTTCGATTTTGTATTTTGTACAAAACTAAAAAAATATACTAAAAGGTGCAAAAAGTACAGACAGTTTAACAATACATGACAAAATTCAATAATTCATCAAAAAAACTTCTTTTATGAAAAAAAATATATGGAAGACTACAAGTATGACAGTTTTGAAACTATTATAATTTAAATATTATCACATTATTGAAGAAATGAAAAACTAATAGTGGAAAAACTGCAATTCAGAACAATGAATTATCATCTAAATCCTATTTTAAAATTCTGTTCAACAAACTCAATTCTTTCTACAGAAGCTTTGAAAAAATTGCTCCCTTTTTCATCTTCGTACTTTTGTGATGTTGGACTTTCGTGAAATTTATACCAAATATTTGGACTTCACTACAGTCATCAACACAAATCGAATTTATTATTAGAAATATTTTTTGTAAAATTATATTTGATAATATATTTTTTTTTTTTATAGAAATTGTAAAATCTTCTTCAGTAAGAACGTGCGTTATTTGTTGGGATATTGTTTACTAGGTGACGTTAAAATAAATGTGAAGTAAATGAAATAAAAAGAAACAAAATATTTATTTTATTGAGGTGCCTTTTCCAGACTTAAGTGAAACGCTATAAATTAAGTTGATCTAAATGTTTCAAAGTTTGAAATATAAGTATATTAGTTGCATCATGCTTCTTTACTTTTATAGAACGTAGCATTGTCTCTGGTTATAATTTATTAGTTTACAAATCGGAAAATTACGTGTATAACATAGATGAACGTAGGTTTTGCACTGCGCACAAATTGAATTAATTTCCTTTGCTACAAATATGGATTATAAACGTTCCTTGGCTCCGGATAAAACGATAGTTACAGGATGAACATGTCCGAAGATCGCTCATAGAAACCAGTATATCATTGCGGCACCTGAAGATAGAAGCAACATGTGTTGCCTCATAGGAGAGTATTGGATAATAGGCAAATAAAATGTGTTTGCAGTAACTGTAGTTTTAATATTAAACGACGTACAGGGTTTTCTTCGACAATCGATACCTCGAGCGTAATTCTACACCGATCTCTTGCGTCCAAGTTAATTTATCCTCTCGGTTATTTTCCATCTTCTTTAAGATGCCTCCTGCGTCTCCGCCATCCACATATTCCCGCAGACGTCGACTCCTGCTGCATCCATATAATAATAATAATACCAGTGGTCTGAAGGAATTTTTGCGCCACATTAATTTCGGAATGCGAACGATCCGGCCGTTGCTTCGCATAGAAAGACCTCATTGTCCACTAATTTTGCACGCGATATTGCAGATTCTAATCGACGGACAGAAGAAGAATATAAAGAAGAGGTTTGAACGCATTCTACCGCATTATCGGATGGCACACAACAGCATAGCCTCGGGATTTATCATCACTTCCAATTTGTTGCGACTCGAACGCACTTTATCATTATTATCATAGGCATACCTTACGATGGTGCCGCCCATCGATCCTAACATCCCATCACATCCATCCGATCGATCTCTTCATTTTTCACCCTTCTTCGCATACCAAAAAGGAATGCTTCGAAGACGTGTTAATATGTGATTAAATTTACATAAATTCCTTGCCAAGATAATTCACGATTTATCCGATCCTTTATCCTTTGATGTTCCTTCCTTCCACACTTGCTGCAGACCCGATTAATCTGATATATATTTTTTTCATATATTGAGATGTTATTACAGTTATTTAATTTGTATCAGATTACATGAGCACATCGCATTTAGACATCAACATCGCTTTATAAAATTAACTTAATTTAGATTGAGATTAACTTAATGCGATCCGTTTCAATTAAACTGGTTTTCTTAAATGTTAAACCTGCATCATCAACGCATCTCATCTTTTCACAGCCGATTAAACGCATTCAATATTTAGGTGAACGCATTCATAATTATTCATTTCTTTTTTTTTTGTTTCAGAATACTCGATATGTCAGTACTATTGGTAAGTTTACTAATAATTCCGTTATATAATCAATATTTTAAAAAAATACAAAAGTTAATTAAACGTTGACTATTATTTTCATACATTTTTATATGTTTATAAATAGATGCGATGTATTTATTCATTGTATAAATTTGAATACAAGTTTCGTTTCTGGTTTGGATTAAAAAAAGTTTTAACATAATTTATCTTCAAAAAGAAGTTTGTTATTCTATTTACATAAAGACCAACAAATTATCTTTTTTTAAAAAACATAGCAAAAGTTTTTAGAAAAAAAAATGTAGATAAACCTATATTTGGAATTATTTTTTGAGTGAATTTTCAATGAAAGTTTTAACATAAATTGAAATCTTCAAGAACAAAGAAATTTGAAGCTATCTATTTTTTTTAAGAAAACATGTTAAAAGGTTTGTTACGATCCACATAAAATTGAGTACGTACTAAAATAGATTTTCCGTATTTAAGTGAATACACTCAAAGTTACATTTGTATTTCATTGTATGTTGTAATAATAATGATTGTTGTTTTATATAAAGTTTACATGTAGTGTTTAATGGGTAGCATGGAGCAGTTGGTCTGTTGTTAAACCTATAAGGTGATTCGTAATGAAGGCGTAGGTTTCAGATAACATGCGTCCAGGTTGCTTAACACCATCTAAATCCGAGATTAGCGATGACCTATTACATTAAACGATACTGTGAAGGAGTTCGGACCGCTCATTGTGCAACAATTAATCATTTGGCCACATTTGTGCAGTTGAAATTGAATCTGTTGCAAATAATTACTATAGAACCCACATGATTATTATAGCTCAGTACTTTTATTCCTGAAAAGAAAAAAATCTTTACTTATGAGAATTTATATAACATTATTATATGAGAATACATTCAAAGTTGATCAATTGTACAGTTTTAATTAGAATCAGTACATCACTACAATTTTTTTTGCAGGATTTCAATTACCACAAATCAAGTATTTTAACATTAATGATTACTTAAATTCGATATAATCATTGTATGGTGTACTCAAAATGCAAATTCATTACCTAATATAAAATGCTGACTACACACTATTAGTAACATGAGATATTAAGGCTTGTCAGGTGTACTAACTAGTGTGAACTATACTAGTTAGTATGTTAACATATAAGTAGTAGTCATTGTTTAACAAGGTGTTTGATGATAAAAGAACTGAAATTATTGCTGAAATTGCTTTGTTTTGCGTTATAACAGAATTTTTAGTTAAGTAGTTTTAATTAACAAATTTGTTTTCGTGTCGAGGGTGGAAGTCGGTATAAATAGTATAAGTAATACTTAAAGTTATTTGTGGAGGAATATTTTATTTGTCTAATAGAAAGTTAATAATAATAAACAACATTTATTGGCCAAATAAAAATCTAAATACAAAAATAAATAGTTAATGAGAATTTTAAAAAAATATAACAATCAAATGATACAAAGTTATTTTCTTGTAATAACAATTTGCTTTGGACATGTGTAAAATGTAATGAAGATTGTTTAGGATTGTAGTAGCTGTGTCCAGTGGATGCAGACTGTTGATGAGGTCGGATTTCGCGTGTAGTCGGGTCTTCGGAATGCATTAATTTGTAAGTGTTACGACGCAATGAAAGTGCAAGCGATAAACCTTCGGAAAGCGAGTTATTTAGATTTCGCGAACTGGGTATATAGACTTTAATGATTTTTCTGTGTGCGTACGTTACATGTGGTCTCGGTCTGTTTTTGGCGCGAGAGCACGATGTCAACCCGTTCGGTCCATATCCAGAGCCGCTGCGGCCTTCGCTTTTTCAAAAGTAAAAGTCTCCAGATAAACATCGGCCGCTCGACCAATCGCGACTTCACAGCTTCGACTTCAACTTCGACTTGGGCTTCGTCTTCGAGGCGAGAACAACGTACCTAGGCGGCAAAATTTCGCGCGATTATTTATGGCATATGTAAATATGGAGAGATGGTGGCATGACCTGGCCGAGCCAAGTGAAGACGCTGGAGGATGAAGGAGGAGGAGGTCTGCTATCGAACATACCGCCGGCCAGATCGTGACGGGCCCCAACTTCGTGGGGTTTCCTCCTATACTCTGTGTGTGCACTCCATCTCCTCTCAGCTCATAAGCGCTGACCGCAACGTCTTATACAACAACACCCATAATAGGAGAACGTCGAGGAAAAATAAAAGAAATCGCCTGAGAAAAGGCTCGAACAGAGAGAAAAAGAGAGAGAGAGCGAAGAACAACAACAACAAAAATGAGCACCGAGTCAATAACTTATTCATCTTAATTGAAGGTGCTAATTGCGGCCGCAGAAAATGAGCGAGTTTCCGTTGGGGAAATGCTTCGCTTACCAACTCGCAACTCGCAGTTCCTCCTTCCTCGGGGTTAAACAACCCGGCGACGTCTCCTCTTTCGCTCGCTCCTGCAGAGGTCAGAAAGTGAGTCTGCAAACAATGGGTTACATCGTGACAAGAGGGCTCAGCCAATGACCGCCGTGCCGTCGTCCGTCTTCAATAAATACCTTCACTTTCCGACTCTTCTTCTCACACTCTTTCATTGCCGCGGCGAAAGAAACGCGAACGCAATCCATCGGGATACCCTCCCACGTTAATTCATTAGCTCCATCGTATATCATTGGAGACCCTCTGGCCATAGACCTAATACCAATTAACAGTAATGAAAGATATGATATATACATCATTTCATTCGGTATAAGCATATACCCTTAAGACTTATTACGAACGGAAATAACATTAATTCCAATACCTGCTTCGAAAACACAGATCAATTTCATTTCATAACTCATTATGAATACACTCCAAACAATTATGTTTAATTTTTAATAATTTCTATAATCATATTTATAATATTGTTCGGAGTTTTTCCACCTGTTTATACTTATCAATATAATCAATATAATATAATTAATAATTGCTGTTTTTTTTTAAGAAGAAGAAATTATCTGTTTTTTTTTATTTTCCGAAAATGTAATAACTACAGCGATGTTTGTGTATCATTTCTCGAGAATATCTGCATTTTTTGTCTAAATGGACAACCATTTCTTAATTTCAGCAGTTTTCCTCGCCTGATCAAACTTCTTTTAATGTTTCAGTTTATGGTTCTTTATTAAGCTCAAAAAGCTCTTGTGTTGTAAAATTATTTCTATAATCCGCCACCAAATCTTCTACGTCTGCAGTATTAATCTTCAATCCCATGAATGCCTAGAGCCACATCGGAAGTAGAACGAATTTTTACTTTTTAGGCAAATATCAAACAAAAATGTAGACGAATTTATAAAATTGGAGTTTCATTTTATTTAGAACTGGACTTACTTAGTTTCAATTATTAAACTTGAAGCAATTATCTTGTAGTTATTCCATATTTAATTTCAGTAATCACATATTGATGAAAAAAGTTTATAAATTAGAAAAATTGTTATTTTTCATTAAAAATTGAATAATATAATTAACCTTTCAATTATCGTTTTAAAAAAATTTCAGTGTGTAAAAATTGTTGTTTTTTATATCTATGAGAGTTATATAAGAAACTGTAGAATAATGTGATTAAATGAAAATAGAATAAAATAAACAAAGTAATTGCTTAATACAACATAAATAATACTGAAACAAAATGCGTGTCCGCATTTATTTGGCTTAACCTTTCGTGTCTTCGCCGAAAGAGTTTTAACCTCAATTACAATAATCTCCTAAACGCAGTTTGCTTAACTAATCATACCTTTCATTTACGGCAATTGCCGCAATTGCATTATAATTCCTTGGGTCAGTTGCGTATTTGAAATACATATATTAGGTAATTATAACCTTTCACACTTTGAAAACTAATTGAGAATATAGGAAATATAATATATTAATTTTTGAATAAAAAAAATATAGATTGGTTTTAAGAGTTTTTCTGATGATTGATGTTCAGATGATTCACCAGCAATTCCAGATCATGGTAAATCTTCTAAAAATGCTTTTTTTTTTGAAGAAGAAATAGTAAATATAATTTAAAACTAATTCATCTGAATTATATGTAAATAAATTTCATTTTTTTATAAATCTTCACATTTAAGTTTAACAACTGGGGGTATTAAATTATGGAAAATGTTTTGTATGTATAATACGTGTGTATGGTTGAGGTCAGGTGGCTATCGCGAAGCAAAATTCTTGCTAGATTATTCGAACCGAGAGAACTCTACACATATTTCCGTGATGTTAAATTTAGATTATTTGACCGGTTAACAAATTCCTCTTGAATCACAAATTTATTTAAAACAAAATATTATAAATAAATGTAACAAAAAATTACAACAATATACGAAGCATAATTATAAAATTTATATGATTTAATTAATTTCTTACGAATCTCAAAAACTTTTTATTTATTCAAAAATATAATCAATTTAATTACAATTAAAATACTTTTGACGTACTTGTGATGAAAATTATTTAAAACAGTGATTCCAAAACTTTTTACTGCGATCCAATTGTTTATTTAAGGTAAGGTGACCCATTCAAAATTTTGAATCACGACCTGTAGGTTGAGAAACTCTGATTTAAAAGATTCAAATATTTATTACATCAATAAATTACATTTTTGTAATAAAATAATTAAAAAAAAAATAATACAACAAAAATAAAATAAAATTTAACTTTCTGCCCTAAAATATATTTTTTTTAATATATAATTTATTATTTAAACAAGACTATTTTATTGACAATTTTTTAGAGGAAAACCAAACTGCAAGAATTGTAGATCGTAATAACGTCGTTCCTTAATTTAATTCCAACGCGATTAAATCCGTCGCTTTAATCGTTAAGTGAAAAACGCCACGCAATCAAAGTTCCGTCCATTTTTTTTTGTACTTTTTCCTTTTCAAACACTTTGAATACCTTTGCATCCAATTATAAAACTTTGCTTCCGAATTGATGGAATTCAATTAAAACAAAAATAATCACCAGATTAGATTCGGACTGTCAAATAAATTACTGCAATGCATAGATTAAGTTTACGAGTTCATCGCGGAATTATACAAATCGATTAAACGCGATTCGGTATGCATGGGACTTCGATAAACAAAACATAAAGCGCCTAGGTTAAATGGATTCAATTCGAAATGAACAAGAACGACTTTTAATTTCCCCAAGGTTGCATCATGTAAACAATACATAATTTGTTGTTGCTGTATGTGATTGTACGGAACAACAAACAAACATGTTCGTGACTCATTTGATGCAAAAGAAATTATAAGAATTTCATGTTTATTTTTTTTTATATTTCATGGAATATCATTTCGATTTAACTTTGTGTACGGGAGACAATCACTCAAAATCGCGAATAATCAAAAGTGACAACTGGGATATGCTGTGTATTTTTTTGTGTGAGTTCTCGTTGATTGCATGTCAACCTGTTGATATTTTTGCTTCGGTATTTTTCAATTTTGCATCCAGTTTTTAATTTCCTCTACGCTCCCTGTTTTCAGTCGATTATTTCCATTGTTTGTTTTTTTTTGTACTTTTTCGGTTATGTCATTCAAAAACATCTTTATTTTTTACATTTTCAATTTGTGTTAATTCAGATTCAACATAAAATCTATTTAAATAATGGAGAATATCAATTTTTCTTTAACTGTTTTACAATACTTTCATGATTACTCACAAAAAAATAAATATAATTCAGAAATTCAGTCGATTATTTCCATTGAAGTTTTGTTGTACTTTTTCGGTTATATTATTCAGATACTTTTTTTACATCTTTAATTTGTGTTAATTTAGATTCAACATTAAATCTATTTAAATGATGAAGAATATCAATTTTGCTTTAAATATTTCAAAAAAAAATCTAATTCAGAAATTCAGTCGAATATTTCCATTGATTTTTTGTTGTACTTTTTCGGTTATATCATTCAGATACTTTCTTTTACATCTTTAATTTGTGTTAATTCAGATTTAAAAAAAAAATACGTATTTTCTTTGAACAATTTTTCTATATTTTCATGATTATTCAAAGACATTAAAATATAATTCATAAATTACTAAACAAGGATATTACATTTTTCTCTGCTATGTATTTTCATTCGATTATTTCCATTTTTTTGAACTTTTTCCATAGTTTTATTTTTACTTATTTTACATCTTTAATTTGTATTAATTCAGATTCAACATAAAATCTATTTGTATAATAGAAATAAAACAATTTTACGTATTTTCTTTGAACAATTTTACAATACTTTCATGATTACCCAAAAAAAAATTCAGAAGTTCAGTCGATTATTTCCATTGATTTTTTGTTGTACTTTTTTGGTTATATAATTTATATACTTTTTTTTACATCATTAATTTGTGTTAATTCAGATTCAACATAAAATCTATTTTTATAATCAAAAAAAATAATTTTACGTATTTTCTTTGAATAGTGGATATTTCAATTTTCTCTGCTGTGTATTTTCAGTCGATTATTTTATGTTTTTTAAACTTTTTCGATAGTTTTTTCTAATACTTATTTTACATCTTTAATTTCTGTTAATCTATTTGAATAATGGAAAATATCAATTTTACGAATTTTCATTTCAAAATAATTTTAATTAAAATAATTTTACTATACTTTCAAAAAATGTAAAATAAAATTTATAAATTAGTAAACAAGAATATGTACATACTAAAATATAATTTGGACTATCTAAAATCGGACTAATAATATATATATATATAGAAGTACTTTAAAATTTCTTATAACTTAATTTTTAAGTAATGTACATACTTAGTTCCTAAATCTTAGGTAAACTTAGGTTAGGTTTAAGTCAGTAAATTTTCGAGTATATTTCTGATTTAATTTGGTTAAGATAATAAATTGTATAAAAAAAATACTTGACTGTATAAAGAATAAAAACCATTGACTTATGTATAAAAAAAATAATTTTGTTTACTAATTTTTTAAAATTTGTTTTGCTCAAATTTATTTTGTTTGGTAATTTTCAAACTAGACCAATGATGGCGAACTTATGAGGTAACACGTTTTTTAAAATCCCACCAGCTCATCTCAAGTTTTGGAAATCATAACCAATCCTTTCTCTCTGCTCATCACATATAAAAACGCCAACATTTTTCGCACAAAATGACCCGAAACTAAGTTTTTCCATCTGAACTGATCGAATCAGCACTAAACGCGGACATATATGGGCAATACCATTTTATGTAAATTAGCACAAGAGATTTAAATGAATTTAGTTTATCAGATAATCTACTTTTATTTACTTAATATCCTATTAAATAATATTTGCTGATCAAAAAGTAAATATTTTTCTACAAAGTAATAAGAGTAATAAAACCAGGAATTGTTTGCTTTTCATTGTTCTTTTTACAATAAACCAAATTGATTTGGTGATTTTCTGGAAACGTTTGTTACAATAAAACGCAATTCCCTTTCACGGAATATACACACACATACCGAACCACCCTATTTTCCGCTTCGCTGAATTCAAATTTTCCATCGTTGTTACCATAGCGATTTTATAGAATGTCAACATTTTGTGCAACGAACAATGAGATACACATCTTTATTGTGATTTTATATGTTACAGAATGGAAATAGCCCTTCGAATAGAATATCGATTTCTCATTTATAAATTCCCACAAAAAAAATACAATAAAATTACTAATACTGCAACAAATATAATTTTGTATTATTATAAAGGTTTATACATGTTAAAAATTTAAAGGATAAAAATAAATTCTAAGAAGATTGGTTATTTCATATTTTCTAATTTATTATTGATACTTCAGAAAAACGAATTTATTAATAGAAATCATTATAATTTTATTAATTACTTAATATAGATTATATAAGGCTTAGTTGAAATTACATTTAATATTTTGCAATTACCTTTTTGAGATTAATATAATTTACAGAAAAACTTACAGAAATCAGATGATATTGTGAAGTAAACATCACTTCTTTCAATATAATTTTACAAAGATTTTACTTATTAGTTCATATAATAATTTAAAAGCAAATGCGCTTCAGAAATCTTAAATTAAATGTACTTTTCTAAGATTTAATAATTAATTGAATAATAAATTTGGGGAAATAAAAAAATCCTTGTAAGTAATTGTTATTAGTGAAAATAGTATAAAATGAAGTCATTTTATGTTCTATTAAATCTGAAGTATTTATTTCAACCTTCAATAGACAATTAAATAGATATTAAAAATATTTTTTTTTTTGATTTAAGTAAATTGAACAATTATAATAGTTAATGTTTATTTATAGCCAAGGATTAATTTGAAACGCATATTGAAATATGAGAGCAAATGGCATTTAAGAAAAAGATATAAAGACTAATCACCATATAATTTTTTTGTTTAATGTCAAGATTATTAATTTTATCGCATAATTTAACAAATTAGTTTTTCATTCATAAATAAATAATAAAATAGTAAGATTAATTTTGCAAATCTACAGTTGTTTAATTGTAAAAATTTCCCAATAATAAAGTGCAAGTTAATAAACATTTGTGTTTATATTAAGTTAGTAAGTAATAGTCATGACACAATTATTGGGTCGAAGGAACGGAGAGGTGAGCGCGCGCATTCACAGTTAAGATTTAATCGAGCAAGTCCAACGAGACCACTAATGGGTCTACGATCCGAAATCACATCTGCAAAAGATTTATGGTGTATCGTAATTATTAATTGTTCCCGCAAACCGAGACACGCCGTGATTTTGTTGGCTGTAAAACATACAGACCACCGTTGGATGCAGTCCGAACGAAAACAAAAGCAATGCAAAAAACAAAAATGTGAATATCGTTGCCACTAGTTGTTGCTGTTGCTAACTGTAAACCAATTATTAAAATCAACATTATTTCTGTTACGTGCCATTTCGACTTACTGCAATTTAAAAGGGACATTAGGTTGAATAACAGAGTCATTATTGGATACACGGAAAAGTTGTACGTGATCTACAGTTTTATATTTTTATAGTTAATGGTGAATACCGGTGCTTTTCAACCTGTGAATCATGAAATTACAAATGCCATTTTGAATAAAAAATATGGTATTTCTCAATTTTTTCAGTACAGATACTGCAATGTTTTGATTATGGGGCGACGGTACTGGATTTATGTTTGGAAGCACTGGTATAGACTACAAATATTGTCCTTATAGTTTTATATCATAGATCAGCAATGGACCTTATCACATAAATCCTTGTAAAATTACCAATTACCAAAATATCAATTGATCTTGTATTTTCTGTTAATCTTGGTAGTGCAGACTTGAATAAATATTATAAAACGTCTTGTGTGGATTGTGTTGACAGGATGATGTTGACGGTGGTGAAATTGTTGTGTCCAAGATTTGTGGCAAAGATGATGTAGAGGTAGAGGTTTGAAATCCGTTTTGTTTGAAATCCCACCAGCTCATCTCAAGTTTTGGATATCATAACCAATCCTTTCTCTCTACTCACCACATATGAAAACGGCAACATATTTTCGCACAAAATGACCCGAAACTAGTTTTTTCCAAATTTTGACACTTATCTGGACGTATTGAAGCAGCACATAATAATATACAAAATAACTTATGGAGAAGGATGTTGAGTTCAGGAAATCGCCGGAAATAAATTCTCTGTTGATCTTGGTGTATCAATTGATCTTGTATTTTCTGTTAATCTTGGTAGTGCAGACTTGAATAGATATTATAAAAGGTCTTGTGTGGAGTATGTTGACAGGATGATGTTGACGGTTATGAAATTCTTGTGTCCAAGATTTGTGGCAAAGATGATGTAGAGGTAGAGGTTTGAAATTCGTTTTGTTTGAAATCCCACCAGCTCATCTCAAGTTTTGGAAATCATAACCAATCCTTTCTCTCTGCTCATCACATATGAAAACGCCAACATTTTTTCGCACAAAATGACCCGAAACTAGGTTTTTCTAAATCTGGACTGATCGAAGCAACACTAAACGTGGACATACAAAATAACTTATGGAGAAGGATGTTGAGTTCCTGAAGTTCAGGAAATCGACGGAAATGAGTTCTCTGTTGATCTTGATGTATCAATTGATCTTGTATTTTTTGTTAATCTTGGTAGTGCAGACTTGAGTAGATGTTATAGAAGGTCTTGTGTGAAATGTGTTGACAGGATGATGTTGAGGGTGGTGAAGTTGTTATATCCAAGATTTGTGGCAAAGACGATGTAGAGGTAGAAGAGGAAGCTACAAAAGATATTTGAAGATGATGGGAATGAGTAAGGTAGTTTATGATAAGAAAGATGAAGAAGTTGGAAAGCTAAAAGAATAATCTTAGTCTGCTCTCTTTTAGCAGTGTTATCACTAGCCTTAGTTTCCGGAAGGAAATATATCTGCGGGATTCTTTATGTTTTTCTTCGAAAGAAAGTTCTTTCAAATAATGTGGGCATTACAGAAATATTCAGTAGTAATAACGAATTATTAATGTTTCTAGTGGATAACCAAATTTTCACTATTAAATGAAAATGAACTATTAAATAAAAATTATAAATGTAATTTAAACTTTAATTATTATCAGTTTTAATTTCTGAAAATTGAATTATTTTTTTGTCAGAATTAAATCCATATAAATTATGATTACATATATATCGATAATCTTTATTTAGTATTGATAAAGATGTTAATGTTGCAATTATTACTACAATACAGAAGTCAATAGGTGAAGTGCACGCGTCTTCTAAGTAATATAACCTTTGTTTTATCACGACTCAATGGTTAAATCTCAATGAGGATGACTTTGAAATAGGAAAATAGATATACTAAGATTCAATGAAAAGATCAATTATACTTATTTTATTACTAATCTATAATTATTATTAATATCAATAATTACCTGCAATTAATTTCTGATTATAATATACTTTATTAATGACTTGAATATGAAAAGTTTCCAAAAATATGTTATATAATTTACAGTAATTATACTTTTTTGGCGGAATTTTTTATAGCTCATCTACTTATTTAAATATGTATTAAAAATTGCTAATCATTCTTCAAAATAGTCCGGATTCGATCAGGGCGGATTTACTATAGTACGGTTTTAAAATTTCAGAATTTAATTGTGCAAATAGTATAAAAATTCAAGTCTCTCTATTTTTGTGCAGTTTTAAAGTCCTTGAATGAAAATGCAGAAAAAATAATAATATGCATAAAATCATAAATTATATGTTTCTTCATATTACATAATTTAATGCCATTTTAAAATCGTAATGAAGTGTTGAAAATAACTATATACAGTTAATATGTTTTGTAATATAAAAAAATATGTATAAACATTTCATAAATCCTGAGCGTATATGAGTATGTCATTATTTGCGGTAGGAAACTGTAAATTGAAGTGGAACAGAATTGTGCAACATAAGATCCACTTTATCGCGAACGCAGCGGCTCGAATGAGCAATCCTTAATCTAATTGATATTAATTTGGAGCCGAGAGAACGAACATTCGAGTGCGTGGAAAAGGATGAATAGCTATTTAAAATGCAATGTATTCATCCCGGTGCATAAATATGGAAGCTGCGAGTGCAGTCTCCGCAGGATGGTATACTTCTTCTTTCGCTCATTTTCCTGCGGAGCTTCCGGATCATTAGCGAGCGAGTGTTGTTCCCATGTTGCCGACCTGCGAGTAATTACGTAATTTGAATGTAATAAATGGAGTTTAGCTAAATCGCTACTCGAAATACGCAGCATTTGCAGAAAGAAAATCGCTATCCGGGCCAGATCTTTCTTGGTTCCTGCGTTTCAAGTTTCTTTCTTACGTGGAGATCACGTAGTGCTAACAGTTATTTCCTTCGAAACAATTTGTTACCATTTAGATTTTAGATAACGTGTATTTTGAACGTGGATATTTTGAAAGCTACCTCCCGGTGTTTTTCGTAAAACGCAAGTCATTCATTAATTTAGCAGGATTAAATGACATGTGTTTTTAAGTAGATTATACAATCGTACAGTTGTTACTGCTTATATTACATAGAGAAAAAAAACATGAATAATCAATAAACAATTATAAATGTTAATTATTTAAAAAATACATTATTAATTTAACATAATATATTTATTTAAACTCTCCAGTAAAACGTTACTATATTATTAAATAAATACAATTAATAATAATATTTTTTATTTATAATCTATCTCAAAAGGATATTCAGTAAATTTGTTGGCGGTACAGTTGTGATATAGATGTAAGGATTAAATGAATATTTATAAATATAATGAATAATTATTATTAAAACAAATGTTGTATCCTTTAGAAAATAAACTTATATATTTATTCTTCATTTTTTGGTGGTGATAAATATTATAAGAAATTTATTATTTGATTATTTCTCTAACAGAATCCCGTTGGTATCCTTCGAGCCGTTATCACGGGAAGTTCATTCATTTTATTTAATTTACTATAGCGAATGTTGATCTAAAATATCTGTTTTATGTCTTAGGTAATTTTATTATATTATCTTCTTGCTTTTTTTACAAAATTTATTTGAATTTTCGTATTATTATATATTTTATCGTAATTTTTAAATAAAATCATTATTTACGTTATTTTAAACGTAAATAATGATTTTATCTATTCTATGTGTAAATTATAACAAAATTATTTTTTTCTTAATTCCTAAACATGCCGAAGAAATCAAATCATACAGACTGATAGTCAACCTACCGTTGTTATAAAAGTATTTAAAAATTGGACATATCACCAGCATGGGACAAAGTATAATCTTTAATATAAATTAAGAAAATTATATCTAGAGAATAAAATATTTCAGGTAATAATTGAAGATGAATCTACCTATTTACACAGAATAAATATAGTGTTATAGGAAAGTTTCTAAAACTAGTAATACCAATAATTTTTGCATACGATAAGAATTCGACTGTAGCATCTAAAAATAGAGAAAGAAACTGAACTGAAATCTGTGCATATCACATTCACACTAAAGAAAGGTGCTATAAGACTTAATGACAAGATTTGCACAAATCAACGAAAATCAAATATCTCATCAGAAGGTTTAGATGGAAATATTAACATTAGGAATAACAGGGAACAATTGGATATAAAGTTTATAAAACTCTACTGGTACAAAGGTCAGAATTATTAGTAGAGAATAAATTACTAACATATAAGGTAATAATAAAACTAGCATAAACGTAAGATATCCAATTGTGGGGTGCAAAATGTTCAAGAAATATTACCCCTTGGGGCTTTATACATCTAGACAAATACCTGAAGACATACTCATCATTCTTGTAAAGTTAAAATACCAAATAAAGTAGCAAATATTATTGGAAATAAATTATTAAAATATAAAAAATATATTTGAAAATTACTTATAAAAATTTTATAATTTATTTATCGATATTGCATGTTTTTAATAATAAACAATATTTATTGGCAAGATATTACTTAACAAAATGGAATAAAGAAATACAAATAAAATTCTAACAATCAAAATGAAAATAAAATTACAATTCAAGAAAAGGAAAAAGAAAGCATATTTTTATTTTCTTAAAATACACTTTTTTTCTAATAAAATAACAAATTTTATTCCAATGACCATAAAATTAATTACAGACAAAAATTATGTAATAAAAATTAAAAATGAAACATTACAATGTAAGGTTTCTGCCCTTTTTAAAATTTTATAAATTAATTGCTTTATTTTCTAATGTAAAGGATTTGATATTTTTTTAAATTAATCCTGTAGATACAGAATAGGTACATTACTCTTCAAAATACCTAATGAATAGAAGATATTCTTTGACAGACGATTCAGGTAATTTCTTATACATCAGTTGTAAGTCGGTTAAGTCGTAAGTTGAATTTAAAAAAAAATGTAACAAAGAACCCCAACAATAATATTAGTATATAAAAAATCCAATATCATAGTTCAATCTTTAGTCAAAATTATAATAATTATAAGAAAAATACGATCAATTTATCATGATCGAATTTTTGGAGCCGTTTAGCTTCTTTATAATATATAACATTCAGTTTCGGGGATTTCCTATATGTAAATGTATGAAAAAGTCAAACACAAGGTTGTAAGTGCGAACATTCGTAAGTTGAACCTTCCTAAGTAGAGCAGTCTACAAGTTAGTGTGAAATAAATTTGTTTTTTTTTACATTATTTATTTATTAGCACTAATTTGAAGTCATCGACCTAGATCTTCCTTCCCATTTTTGTGTTTTTGTTATACTTTCCTGATTATCTCGTAAATTGAAATATGTAAATTTGAAGCTCAAATCACATTCTTTGCAACTTTATTATCATAGATGATCCTTCCTTTATCCGACGAGGAAAAGCGGGTCGCATTACACGAAGGCGCATGAAATTGCCAATTTCATCCCGAAATCTCGGATGCCTAAAAGGTCGCGTCCTACCTACCTAACAATTCTTAATTTGAATATTCATAAAAAGACCGTCAGAAAATATTTTTATAAGCAAAATATAAAATATCAAACTCATAAATATCCAAAAAAAAAAATCTCTTGAATATTTTATCACAAAAAAAAGTGTTATATAAGAAACAATAATTTAATGTTAAACTTGATAAGTGCATAAAGATTGAGTAATTTTAGTATGATTTCATTCCTATTTATTTTTGTTTAAAATTGAAATTGTTTTAATCGTTTAGAAAATATCAAACTCATAAATATCCAAAAAAATTTCACTAGAATATTTTATCACAAAAAAAATGTGTTATATAAGGAACAATAATTTAATGTTAAACTTGATAAGTGCATAAAGATTGAGTAATTTTAATATGATTTCATTCCTATTTCTTATTGTTTAAAATTTAAATTGTTTTACTCGTTTTGAATACAAATATATTGTTTGTGTTTACAGTATGATGTGTGTTAGTACATTGTTATAGTATGACTAAAAATCGTAATTTAAGTATAGAAGAATGTGACTAACAAATAGTTAATACAATCATATTCGTCACTTTAATTCGTAAAAAAAACTGCATTGTTTTATATAAAAAATATTTGTAATATGACGTTTGTTAAAAAAGTCTACAAAATTGTTTTAATGCGTTTCAATAATTGTAATTTATTATATAATTATTTAATACTAATTACAGGAATTATTAGTATATACGAAAAGTAAATTACCGATTTTAAAGCTTAACACAAAGAAAGACAGTTATTCATTGCACAACGTGAATGTATCATTCAGAATAAAGGTACTTATTACGATGCATTGCTTGAATTTCATTTATGAATTCGGTTTGAATCTATTGGGACATCCGAAAGGTAATTCCTCCTTCAGAGTTCAATAATTTGAGCACTCTTTAAGCATCCAGCTTCTCCAAAGATCAACGAACCTTCCCCATTGATCGTGAACAGATTTCGTTGGTACACCAACACCGAATCACATAACTACTCTCCATACTTTAGTCAAATTTATATTTATTCGATTACAGTTTACTTTATTATATAATTGTTTAAAATAAGAAATATTTTATCTCTAAATAATTACTTCATTATTTTTATACCTTTATTGATATTTTTAACGATAATAAACAATATAATAATTTGATATTTTTTATAGAAATTTAATAATAATTGAAAAGGTAAAATTAGATAAAATATAGTAAAGGATATTTTCTAATGCATTTAATCTCGCAGCAGGAATTCAACACTATACACCTAACACAAGCATTTAATTAGTGAGGAATGTTTGAAACATTGAACTATTCGAAATATCAGCAAGCCTTTCCAATAATTAATAATTGGAAGGAACGGATTTATATTGTATATTCGAGGATTGTAAATTGGTCAAGAGAAAATAAGAAAACTCGAGTATTAATAATGCATTATTTTAATAATTTATCGAGTATGTAGATTTTCAAAAGTGAATTCATTATTTATATTGAAATTAGTTGAGAAAGCAGGAAACATTTGAACTAGTTATATCCAATAAAACAAATATTGCGAATGAAGAGAAAACTTATATATTAAAATTAGGATGATCCATTTTTAATATTTTTACCTTAATATACAAACCTATATTAATAATTAATTCTAACTTATTATAAATAATTACAGATATAAATATTTCTGATTTTGAATTATATTGTTTAGTCTTGTGATTTGATAAATTAAATTCCAGAATGTAATCTTAAATTGCTATTTCTAGAATGAACCTAGGTTGAATCTGTCTTCAATTCCAGAATGTAAATTCAAACTTCTACACCTCTGATAATATAGTTTATTTCTGGATTGAATCTAGGTTGAATCTGTCTTCATAGAAGGTATTATGTCCACACTTGTGCTGCTATACCTCTGATAATATAGTTTCTTTCTGAATTTAATCTAGATTGAATCAGTCTTAAAGTATACTCTTTACTCTTGTGATATGCAATTTATATAAAAGTGTTCTTGAATTCATAGAAGTTATTCTGTCTACTTTTGTGATATAAAACATTAAATTCCAGAATTTAAACTCAAACTGCTTCACCTCTCATAATATACTTTATTTCTGGATTGAATCTACGTTGAATCAGTCTTGAAGTATACTCTTCACTCTTGTGATATGCAATTTATATTAAGGTGTTCTTGAATTCATAGAAGTTATTCCGTCTACTCTTATGATATGAAACATTAAAATCCAGAATGTAATCGTAAACTGCTATTTCTGCAACGAATCTAGATTGAATCACTCTTTACTCTTGTGATATGTAATCAATATTAAGATGTTCTTAAATTCATAGAAGTTATTCTTTCTACTCTTGTGATTTGCTAAATTAAATTCCTGAATGTAACCTCAAACTGCTCCACCTCTCAAAATATAGTTTATTTTTTGATTGAATCTTAAAGTTATACACTTTACTCTTGTGATATGCAATTTATATTAAGGTGTTCTTGACATTAAATTCCTGAAACTGCTATACCTCTTAAAATATAGTTTATTTTTGGAACGAATCTAGGTCTTGAAGTATACTCTTTTCTCTTGTGAAATGTAATCTATATTAAGGTGTTCTTGAATTCATAGAATGCAACATTGAACTAGTCCATATATAAACGAAGCTAAATTGCTTGCCGTGCTTCTAGGTAGCCAAAAGCAAAACTAAGGAAAAAGATTGTAGATGCTGGGATTCCATGATCGGAGATTCCGGAGCGAGTAGAAATTTGATTAATCGCTGGGCAATTTGAATAAGAAACAAGTCGTGCCATCGGAGTTATTGATTGGGAAGCCAAAGCCGCAAGATTCTGGCTTGAAATAGTAATCAGATTTGGCATGCGATCTTGAAACACGTGCGCAAATGGCAAATAGCGAATAGCTCGCGAACAACAAAGCATTGCAGATCGAACAAAAGCACAAACAGAAAAAAAAGCCAGCAACAACGGAGCAAGCGGAGAACAACGACAGCGGGAAAAAGGAGCAAGAGGAGAGAGAGTGAGAGCAAGAGATGAGAGAACGAAACCAGCGGATAGCAATAAAAATATAGTGTTCGGCTGTGTGTAAGTATAGAGATCGATCGATTCGACGGTGGTCATTTCGTGAGGAGGTAACGGTACCAGCGTGCTCTCTCTGATTCTATGCTTTTGGTCTCTTCCTCTATCTCTCTGTTGTTTCTAACGTGAGACTGTTTGGTGGTGTTCGTCATCATCGTCGTCGTCGGTGAAGAACGCGAAGAGTCAGGGAAACCACGGCGGAACCGATGATCGTCGTGAGGTTCGAGGGTGGAGCACACCGCACGACGCGACTCAGACACACTCGGAATCAGAAGAGAGCGAGGTTCTACCAGTCGCACATGCTCTGGTTCCACTGCTCTTGTGGGCGCGCACTTTAACTTCTTTCTTCGGTTCTTTTTCCCTCAACATTTGTTCATGTAACAGTTCCATCGCGGCCGCTGCCGGTGCGTACGACTAGCGCGCGCGCTCCCATCCACAAAACTTCGTTGCTCACAAACAAATTTCCTGATAACGGGGAATCCCCGTTCTAGTGATACATTTAATATCTGTGCTCCTGGTTTACAAATTTGGTGTGTGCAAATTCCTTCAGTCTCTTATCGGATTATTACACAATTACAATTGTCGTTGCTTCTTCTCCATTTAAAGGATTAACACTTGTACTTCAAGTAAGTCTGCGAATTCACACATTTATTTTCCACAAGTGTTCAGTTACACATTTATAAATATCATATATAATAATCTCCTTCGATATTTTATTCATACTATAATTATTACTATTACAAACTCCTTTCTTAAGGACATAAAACATTTTATTACATACATAGTAATTGAATTATAATAGTAACTCATATATGCTAATTCAATTTAAATTGATTCAAAATAATGTTAGGTCAAATCCTCAAACTCTTTTAAATAAAAAAAAATACAATTTTGCATATATTGAATTTATAATAAGATTCATTAATAAGCTAAAATTTCTCACGTCAAATTTATTAGTTTTAGGTGATAAACTTTTAAATTTATGTACAAACAAATTATCTACTATTTATTAATTAAAAATATCTGAAACTTGCTTTTTGGATCTTTCTTAATCCGAAATTCCTGAACATAAACCCATGTATATTCTATGTATTCCATTACGCCCAATCCAGTTTATTACGAAAATAAGTTTAAAAATGCCTACATGATTAAGTACACTACAACATAAATTAGTTTAAATTTATTACGGTCGAAACACCGATTAATTACTATTCGAATTTCGATTTTAAACGTATCATTTACATACAAGAATACGATGAACTCGAAGATAGTATTTGGATGTCAATGCTATTTAAATATAGAACAGTTTTGAAAAGTTCATAATATTGGTTGAATAACGTTTTTTTTTCTCTTTATTTCGACGATAAAATTAACAAAGTTAGAATTTTCGGATTTAGCACCGTTTTATTCGATATCTTTTGTCCATTTTGAAGGCAATTTCATAATTTTGCGATTGAAGGAAAAAAACTTAACCAGCTTATTTTTACAAGCCATTTTGTACCAACAAGAAAATTTTGTAAATGCTTGAAAAATATTTAAAATATTTAAAGATTTAGAAAATTGAGTATAATCAATGAATGAATTCATGAATTTCGACTGAATGTTAATAATGTCAGTAAAACTTAATGGCTAATAATAATAAGAAAAAGAAAATTGTTGATTTGATTATATCAATTATATTATACTGAAGAAACGCTGCAAGAAACGTGGTAAATATTGTTCGAAATATTATTATGAAATTGGAATTTCCCGTATACAATTATTGCATCCGACATCAACGATAATTACAAATTCCTAAGTGATTTGTCTTGATCACGTATAAATATTAGCTATTATGTTATTGAAGTTATAAACGTAATGTCCTTCCAAGAAATCTTATTCTCAATTTAATCGTCTTCTGTTTGCATGTGTATTTTACCAATTTGTAAAATATGTTCAATTTTATAAACTAATATTTTTATTTTGGTTCGGTCATCTCTTGATGTCTATCAATTATTATTATAGCAAACGATGCCGGGGATTCAATAAACGTCTGTATTGGTAGCTGCGAGTTTATGTAATAGCACGGACATAAATCCCGGATTTAAATGTCTCGAGATACGGCTCAAATCTTGTCCGCATTTTCTAACACACCATTTAACTAGAATTTCATGTCTTCTTTGGATAATAGCGCAGAAAGAAGAACGTTCCACGTCAGTTCTTCTGCAGTTTTCATAATAAATGCGGTTGAGATATTATTACTTTAATAATAATAATAATAATGATGTTACTCAATCCAATAAGTTATTGACCTAAGTATGTTATGCAATTTTTAGTTTAAACTTATTAACATATCATTAAGAATAATTTTAAATTCAATTAATCACATGTAAAACAATTATAATTTAATAAATTGCTTACATACTACATTAACTTGCAGATTAAACATGCCTTTGGCATCGCTCCAAATAAAGCCTTTGTCGGAAGAGATCTTAAGATTAAGATTTTTACTTTCAATTTTTATTATAATTAATAATAATAAAATATTGATTATGATGTTACAGAAATATGATATTTTCTCGAGGGGATTAATTTACAATGCATATGGGTCTTTTCTTCATACTCCTTGGATAATCTCTACTTCTACAAGTCAGATGAAAGCACGCTTGACTTATTAATGAACTTATGCACTCTTAAGCACACTGCCAGCTAATTAGTCTGTGCATTAGCATTTTCCTCAAAGAAGTCACGCACGATTAATTGTAGACGGCATTAATTTTCGCATCGCGTTAAACCGTTGTTAATAACGATATTTCAAATAATATCAGGGCCTAGCCCCTTTCAACATTTCTGCGGCATCGGGAAAAACGCACCAATTCCTTATGCCACTAAAGTCCGTTAAATATAACAGGATTATTAGATTCGTACTTTTCCATGTAAATTTTATACCAATGTTAATTTCAATAAATTTATTAATTGCAATAATTTATGATTATTTAATGATAGTCTACAAACTTACACTATTAACACTATTTAAACAATTATGGAATAATTGCAACAAATAAAATATTTTTAGAATTTATATGATAGTGAAATATAACAGGATTATTAAATTTGTACGTTAAACTTACTTTTCCATTTAAATTTTATAGCAATGTTAATTTAAATAAATTTATTAATTGCAATAATTTATGATTATTTAATGATAGTCTACAAACTTTCACTTTTAGCAGTATTGTAAAGAACATTTAATGTTTTGCGTAACTGTAAAATTAAATTTTAACCAAATTTGGAATAATTGCAACAAATAAAATATTTTTAGTATTTGTAGGATAGTGACATTTAGATGAACTAAAGTCCGTTAAATATAACAGGATTATTAAATTCGTACGTTAAACTTACTTTTCCATGTAAATTTTATACCGATATTAATTTAAATTAATTTATTAATTGCAATAATTCATGATTATTCTACAAACTACAAACAGTCTACAAACTTTTACTATTGGCACTATTGTAAAGAAGATTCGATATTTTGTGTAATTGTAAAATTAAATTAAAACAACTATGGAATATTTGCATCAAATAAAATATTTATATTTATATTACTTTGTTTTTTCAAGTTTTATTAAGTCTTAACATTTTATTAAGATCAATTAGACTAACAAAAATGTTAATTTAAATAAATTTATTAATTGCAATAATTGATAATTATTTGAGAGAGTCTACAAACTTTCATTATTAGCAGTATTAGAAAAAAACATTTAATGATTTGTGTGACTTTAAAATTAAATTTTAACAATATTTGCAACAAATAAAATATTTTTGGAATATATAGGATAGTTTTTAAATTTTATATTACTTCGTTATTTCAAGTTGAAATAAGATTTAATATTTTATTAAGATCAATTAGACTAAGATGATCATCAAAATATCTTTATCGATGATATTGCTTTTACATGATCACAAATTGATTAAATATAATCGAAAATGATAACCGATTCTTTAAAGAATTGCTACTTCAGTTAAAAAAAGTCTACTGAAGTAGAACTGCTTTCAACTGCAAAAAAGCTTTCAAAAATTTTTTTTAAGATTTTTGTCGAAATATGTATCTTTTACATTCTCAAGATAATCTATGTACAAAATTATATTTGCATCTCAAAAAACTGACGCTATCACCTTGTGGATGTTTCAAAATTGTCTTCATACATATTTTGCACTTTAATATTTCAATTTCAAACTTTTATAATTCATTTAAAAAAATGTAACATATGACGAGTGAAATCATTTTTAAGATGTTGACTATAAGATATTTTACTAGGCAAATGATTACACGCAGTAGAAACTGAAATTATTCATCAAAAGAGTTACATGAGGCTCCGGAGTTACGTATTGCCTAGTTTAGACCATTTCTGTAAATATTTTTATTGTAAATTGAAATGTGACTGAAAGTCACCAGAAATTAAATATTTATGTTTTCTCATATAGAATTTTTGGAAAGTAACAAATAATTTGGAAACCACTAATATAAAATCTACGAAAGGATTTTGCAAGTATTAAAATAAGATAATTTTAATAACAATACCGATTGTCTATTTCGGTGTTACAGAATTAAAAATGAAAATCTATTGATGATTGTCATCAGTGCATTTCAACGATGTAGAAATTGAATGAATCGATAGGAATATTTTAATAACGAATCACTTTGTCCAGACGAGAACTTAAATAGATTTTATTTTAATCTCGTTTAGAATACAATAGGATCGCATATAAACGAGATATTGTAGTATTTAATTTGATGATAAATTAATTTTAAATAAATTATCTAAACAAATATTGTTCCATTGTGATAAAAGCAGTTTATCAAAATTAATTAATTTTTATATTTAGTGTAGAAAATATATAATTACCATTCAAATTATGTACAAAAATTGCTTTTAATTTTAATTTCTAAATAATTAAAAAGAAATATAAAGGATTAATTTTATGCTTTAAAAAATATCTTCATTCTACTAAAAGGTCACCATATTTGTCACGAGTCGCCTCCAAAGGCGTTTTTTTTTATAATATAAATCTTACGGTATAAATCTTAATGAATTCAAAGAAACCGAAAGCGATTTCGACTTTTTGATTATTTTATTTTTTGTTGTTGTTGTAAATAAAGCATATACATTTTTTTTATAAACTTTATTTTTGTTAATGCATTACGCCTTCAGATTTATATCCGAAATTTCATCTCTGGCAGATTATGACACCTCGAAGCCATCAACGTTTCGAGTATTAAATCCGACATGCTTCGAAAAGTGAATCAGAGGAAAAGCGAAAGCGGTTTTCGTTTCTTTTCATTTGTTGCCATTTATTTGCATGCCGCTATAGGCATTTAATAAATACGGTATGACTTAACGATTTAACATCTCGCGATAACTGGCACAGTTATTCTGCAAAAAAGAATGAATTCAAGGTGAAATATGAAATAATTTACGAGAAAAACGAGAAATAAAACATTGTACATTGTACCACATAGCTTTGTTAATGTTTGCTATTTGCGTTAATTTTTGCACATTAAGTCGAACTGTTTCCGAGTAAAATGTTAACAAGTTTCTTAACATTCGCGTTTTCTGCGAGTCTCGTCTAAATCTGCGAACTTCGAGCAGTTCCACTTACTTAGCTGTACGTTATGCAACAAACGGAGAAAGTGGCAAGCAAAAAAAAAACGAACGGCTCGCGCGTTTGGTTTACAAAATTACGATTTTAAATGATTGATGATCTGGCGTTACGGCATTAATTTTTGATAAATACACTATATACAATTTTATTATTTGACCTTATTCCAAGAAATATAACAATATCAGTTAATTATTTATTATATTATATAATAAATATTTACAATATTAGAAGAAAATTGAGTTTTTTTTAAAAAGCTATCGACAAATGTTGCTTAACTTTTACAACAGTTACAATAGCAAAATAAAGTTTGATTATTCAAATTAACTCGTAGATTCCAGAGAATTTCCTCTCAATTAAGATATAAAAAATATTTTATAACGTCTTAATTTCTAATAAAGTTAAACAAAGTTTGATTTATACTACTTATTCCAAGAAATATAACAATAACAGTTAATTATTTATTATATAATATTTACTAGAACTAATTAAATTAATATTTACAATATTAGAAGAAAATATTATTTTGTTAAAACTTATCGACTAATGTTGCTTAACTTTTATAAAATGTAAAGTTACAATAATAGTATTTATTTAGTATTATTCAAATGAACTCACATATTCCAGAGAATTTTCTTTCATTTTAGAGATGAAAAAATATTTTATAACTCATGTGTTAATTTCTAATAAAGTTAAACAAAGTTTGAGTTATACGACTTATAGACCTTATTCCAAGAAATATAACAATAACTGTTAATTATTTGTTATATAATACTTAATAGAAATAATTAAATTAATATTTACAATTTTAGAAGAAAATATTATTCAATTATTACTTTTTAGTTATATTAATAAATTATTTTTTGTTAAAACCTATCGAAAAATATTGCTTAACTTTTGTAAAATTTGTAATAAACTTAAACAAAGTTTGTGTTATACAATTTATTAAACTTATTCGAAGAAATATAACAATAACAATTAATTATTTGTTATATAATATAATAAATTACAAATTCACTTGAACTTATTAGAAATATTGAAATTAATATTTTCAATATTAGAATAAAATTGAATAGTAACTAAAATATTATTCAATTATTACGTATTGGTTATTTTAATAAGTTTTTTTTTTTGTAAAAATTATCGGAAAATGTTGCTTAACTTTTGTAAAATTTGAAGTTACAGCAATAGTAAAACTATGTTTGATTATTCAAATTAACTCACAGAGAATTTCCTCTCAATTTAGAGATGAAATAAATACTTTATTATAGCACATGTGTTCATTACAAGTAAAGTTAAACAAAGTTTGAGTTATACGACTACACGTAATCAACTTCCACTCGAATTGAATCACTTTATGGAAGTACCATAAAGCAATTTCCGATTGTGTCAAGAAGAAACTTTTCGCAGCAGTAATCTAAGTTTCGCCATTAGTAAATGGTAAAAAGCGTTATGAAACTCATCTTGTTTTATATAAATAAGTTTACTTTTACGAATGTAGAACAATAATAAAGTTAGCAAATTATTATAAATATCATGGAATAACGAGATGTTTTCGGAAAATTTTGCAATAAAATTTGGGTATAATTAACAGAATAATTACACGTATTTGATTTATTTACAGCGTCCTTCGGTTATTTTAGTATACGAAAATTGTAGTTTATCCATCGATACTTCCATGTAAATTATACGAACAATTAAATTGCGTAGACCGAAACAGAAATATAATAGTTACAAAAAAAAAACCTTGACAAAAAATTAAGCCAATTTAAATATAATAAAACAATGAAATTGCGCTACGAGAGAGAAAAAATTACAAGGTGAAAAAAATATTTATAAACAAGTAGGGTTTTCTCTATCGAAATAGATGCCTGAATCTCGCTTTCTGAACTAATTGCGGCAACGTTGCATAAGTTAATTAAAGCGCGAACGAAGTAAAATATGATTACTTAATTTGCAAAAACATCGCGCATTAAAACCGAACGAAAAATTAAACGTCGATTAGAAAGTAATTTAATTGCCGCAATATTTTCATTCAGGTTTCATAAGAAAATCGTAAATGTTGTATTTGATTATTTTTTTTAATTTTGTTTGTTTTTCATTCGAAGCGCGAGATTAGCATGTCTTTGGATTGGCCGCCTAATGAAATGTTAATCAAGAGTTAATCCATTCGCAGTTTAACTTTCATCTTTCAGCCTGTAATTATATTTATTTGATATTTTATTTTACCTTCGAGGAGAAGACATTCCGTGTGCGTTCTCTCGTTCTGTTTGCAATTTGTAATTCATTAAGTATGTGGTAGCGAGTCTTCCGGTCTGCCGGCTGAAGACCATTAACTGAAGCCTCTCTACCTTCATTTTATTTCTGTAATGATCTATTCACATTACTTCGTGAAGAATAAATCAATTTCGCTTGATCGATAATTAGCAACGAATTTTAACATTTTTTTACATGCATTTCATCAATATATCACTGTGTGTCAATCAATTTATAAACATCTTAATTTATATGATACTGCAAATACTTATAATCCGATATTCTGAAAATAAATGAAAATATTTTCTATATAAATGAAAAATTTCAATATTATATTATTTGTTTTTAGTTATATTCAGCTTGTAACACCTCACTGAATAATTTCGTTGGATGATTTATAGATGGCGCAGCTATAGACAAATCCATATATTCTTTAGGAAGTACCAACATTCAGACGTCGCCTGTCAAAATTTTATGGCAATCTGACTTTTAGTTCACAAGTTACAGTGGTTTTATTGACGCTACTTTTATTAATTTCAATAGAATAGAATTTCAGAAAACTACTTTTCTACCATTTGCCTCGACGGAAAAGAATCCCCATAACACTTATCAAGTCATTGCTTTGCTTGAACAGTATTTTTTACCATCAAAATAGAAGCGCCATCTATATGTCATCCTACGAACTTATTGAGTGAGGAGTTATAATGACGTTATTTTATTTAATTACTACTTTACTTACATATTAACTAGCTAAAGCACGAAATATTATTAATATTCTCTAAGTTAACTGTTATTGCATAATATACCTAGTTAAAACATATAAAGTATACTTTAAAGTTATATAATTTTTGACCCACAAATTAATTAATTAAGTATCCTAAAGATAATTTAACTTTAAATTTTTTTGCATTTTTTGCATTATATAAAAGTAAGTATTTCTACCAATTAATTGTATATTTGTATTTCATTGACTAAACTATCTTTTTTTTACTAATAAAAAGTGGATGCAGTCAATTATTGTCGCTATTATTTATTACAAATAAATATTCGATAATAAATTTAACATGTGTGTGTGGGTTACGTTAAAATTGTATGTATTCAAGAGTTTTCATTCATTTTTAATGAATTGCAGAGCTGTTAATAACCTTCTTATAAAATCCAGTCATGTTTTTCTTTATACATACGACAGCTAAAGATCTTTATCCACGAAACATGCAATTCGTCTTATTTTCCTCACCTTTCGCCTCCCACATTCCATACCTTACACATCTAAAATCGAAGCAGTGTTCGCTGTCATTAAACCACATTCACCAGAAGCGGTGCGACGAGGAGGAAGAGAGAAAAAATCTAGAACCATTAATATTGCTTTCCAAACCGGCGTTGATTTGTGTAATTAAAGTGTTGATCTATGAACGCATTAACAATGAATCTTCCAATGGTACCGTACGAAACAGGATTATAAAAAAAAATCAAATGGACGACTCTCGTGGGTATTTCCGCCTTGTTTAGGCACCGTCTAAGAGCACTCCCGATGTCGCAATCTTCAATGAAGATACAACAACAAAAAAAAAGCGATAACAAATATAATCATTGCATTTCACCGATTCCTTACGTCGTTGCGTAATGGAAATCCTGTTTGTCGATGTTATCTCATCGTTTGTAACAGAGTTTAATTTTTTATTGATTCATTATTTTTAATTATATTTTAAAAACCAAATTAATTTTAATTAATAGAAAATGTCCTAGTAAAATGATCATAATTTTTATATAAATGAATATTGACTCTTAAATATTTATACTGATGAAAATTGCAATTTCCCTTCGAAACTTCGGCACATTCGAAATGTAAAACCAAGACCATTTCCCTATTTTTTTCTCTTCCAAAATCCAATCCTAAAAAACCTTTCCGTGTCCGAGCATTTTGCTATTCGCATCCTCACCAAAATTCGTCACTCTTTAAAATCTTCTTTTATCTAAAATGATGTTTTTCTATTTATTATAATTTATCATTAATTATTAAAAATAATAACCATACAAATAAAAATTGATTTAATTAAGATGTCATAATTATTTTAAGCATAAAGTTTCTTATCAAAGACTAAATAAATTTATAATGTGTTGCGCATTATATAATTATTGATTTGGGATCGAAGAAGGAAATGACCTTTGGCACGTTTCAAATTTAATATGTATTGAGATTTCGAAGTTTTCTCGATTAATTGCCTTGAAGTGAAATTGGAATTACTGTAAATATGTTTCAAGCTATCATAACGCTTTATTTCCGGATGATAATTATAATCCTAATTAATTCGATTTCCATATAATTAATCGAAATCTGTAATTTTACTACTCTCATCTTAAAGATTTATTTTTGGATATTTTTAAAGATGTTTTCAAAAGTTTCATAAAAAGATTCAATCAAAAAATAATTATGTAATCTACATAATTATTTTTTGATTTCTTTGATTCTTTTAATTATCCGAACAATCATAATACATTCACAAGTCCAATATAAGAGCTTAAAATTAATTATTTTTTATTAATTAATACATGTTTTATACATAATAACTAATTTAAACGCCAACAATGTTAACATTTTTTTTTTAATTTGAATAAAACGATAGTGAATAATAGAAAATGTAATTTAGTTTATTTTTTTAAATACTAAATATAAAATTTGCATGAACGAAATCTAACAAAACATAAAAAATAACAGGTTTATGGAAATTCTCCAATCACTTTTACTTTTTTTGTCGATGCACGAAATCGCAAAATATTTTTTTACATAATAAAATCAATTTTAGTTCCATTAAAATCACTCTTTTAAATATCATATTAATTTGTGTAACTTTGTAGTTTCAAGAATATTTCTTTAAGAAAAAAGATTCATTCATTTTTATACTTCAAATTCTAGAATATTTTTGTTTACAGTACAGATATTTATTTGCCATTGAACACAAACTATTTGTAAGATAAATTTCGATTAACGCTAAATCGGAGTTACGCGTTTCTTGATCTTTCTAAAAATAATATTACGTGTACGATTACATGTATCCCGGATTACGTGACTTTTCCTGTAACTTCGGGATCCAAAAAATCGAAATATTTTTGAAAATTAATGCTCCAATAATATTATTGCATTATTAAAAAATATTATTTATAAAAAATGCTAAAAAAAGATACTTTCAAAATTGTCTGTAATTATTTCTGAAATTGTATATAAATTCAATATATCCCATCTATTTAATTTTCCAATTTAAATGATTGTTAAAACTTTGGACGATGTATTCAGAAATGTCTTATTAAAAAAAAGGTTTAGTTATCACAAAATGTATTTGTATTACAATTTCCTGGTTAGTTATAGTTATGTGAAAGCTGCTCTGAAAATGATTCAAATGTATGCGTTTCGGTTGATCATAAATCAATAACATCGGATCAGAACATGTATAATTGTTGCATGCATGTAACTTTTCGAGAACCTCTTTAGGTGTTCTCTAAATTTGGTATTTGCATTGCCTTCTCTTTGTGGGTAGGCGACGCGTTCTATGCGAGTCTCTACATTCCGGACGAAAAGAAGCTTTCTCTTCGAAAATGGAGAAATAGTCTGAAAACCCTAATATCCGGGGATAATGGTGGCACTCAACGCGAGCGTCTCTTGAGTATAGAAGGATTCTCCCTATAGAGATTTTGTCTTGGAATTTCATCCAATAAAAAGAAACTGAATGAAAGATGGATGTTTACTTTACAAAGACTTATAAGATATTATCATTAATATATGTTTATAAGATGTTTTCCTTGTAACTTGACAAGTATAGAATTTATTATTTTTTGTTCCTCTTTGTATTATTTATTTAACTCAAATTTTAGTTATACTTTCTATGTTATATTTTTTTAAATGTTAAATCATGTTTATATATGTTTTCTAAATAACAGTAATATCAAAAGGCGAAAATTGAAATATGTTGATTGTAAAATTAGTATTGAAATATTTGATTCATGATAGTTTTATTTCAGAACTGGATGCTTTGTTTAAGCAAAACGTTGAAAAAACTATGATGTTTATAAAACTGTTTGTTGTGTAATTGAAAGATTAAACTTGACTCTATTATGTTTGCTTTTTGTATTACTCATGTATATTGTTTGTTATTTATAATAGATGATGATTTCTGCAAAAGTTGAAAAAAAAGCAAACATTAAACAGTCATCTGAATTGCCGTGAGAATTCTGGTGGGATCCAAATTGATCGGATCCGTTAATAAAAGTGATCCGGGTCCATCCGCGAGGAGCCGTATGATAAATTAATTACGTAACCCGTTAGCGCGGCTCCGTCCATCTATCAATTAGTCCAGCACCGGAGTTATTATTCACTATCTGCCTGCACTCGTCAGCAGCTTCCAACAAAAAAAAAATAATTGAGAAAGAAGCGATGCCAATAAAAAAAAACAGTACAAGTACACAACAACTGAGAAGAAGCGGCAGCAGCAGCAAACTGGATTCACTGTTAGTTTCTTTTGATGGCTGGAAGCGAAGCTGGAAGATTTTTGTTGGCGTAAAGTAGTAATAGCAATAGAGAAAAGAAGAATGAAGAAAAATGTGTGTAAAAAACGAAACCTACAAGTAAACCCATTGAAATTTCTAACGGAACACCGAAGTGAATCGTATCAGAAGATAAGCCTTCAACGACGAGCTCAATTTCCGACGACGGAAAAGTGGCCTCCTCTCTCGCCTATCCGCAGCAATTCAATGGACGTGACGTTCCTTTTCGCCCGTTCCGTTTCGAAATTTCGTTTGTTCTGGTTGCATCTCGAATATGGGAATTGGGTTTCGTGCCGTTCCAAAACCATTCCATTCGCAATTGCATTCGCGTGTGTGAGAAACGTGCACGTCCATCCACATGCATTATTCTTGTTATCATTATTATTATTTCGGGGTATTAATGAGCTCTGATTAACAGCAGGATTCGCTGCGAGAGACGATGATTGTCCTAGTTAAGTGCTCCATCCGGTTCCGGCCAATCGTTTTGCGCCCTTTCCATATCCTCCCCCATTCACATTCTGCGGTTTTCATTAATCGCACAGCGAGAGGAAAAAATAGGTCAATTAGCATCCATTCTGCCACTGTTTTCATCATTAGATATGAGAGCCTTCCGGAATAATACGATCCTTCATTCTCCACCACATACCACTCTACTCTTTATCCAAACCAAATACCGCATAATCCCAAGCACAATACACACAATTCATTAACATTCCAACTTTTAAATAACTGAAGTATATATTAAATTTAATATTGAAACACAACACGTAATCAAGAAGTTTTTTTTTATTAAAACTTGAAATTTTATTTAAAAATTATATCCTATAATATATTTTTTCTAAATATAATATTGAAATTTTCCTAAATTAAAATTCAATTTAATCTAGATTTTGAGTTAAAGATGCATTTTTGTAAATCATTAAAACAACGGAAAACTAAATGCAATTTTGAAAGGAAGACGAGAATTCTCCGAACAAACTAATTGTATAATACGACTTTTACGACTCAAAATAAAGTGTTGTTTTTATATGCTTTAATAAAAAATGCAACTGCGAAAAGCACGCAAACTAAAGTAGCGCAATGCGAGATTTAATTTTTAACTTTTTTCTGTTACAAATTATTCTATTAACTTTTTTAACAAATTTTCTATTACCCAGATTAAATAAAGATGACTTTGAAATTTAATTTAAAAAATGTTGTTACTACATTATTTAATAATTATAACATTTTTTATTTTATGTAAGAAATAATAATATTTATCATGTGTTTTGATAGCTAGTAACAATGAGTAGCATCAAGATATAATTTAGATTGTTCCAAGTATTTTGGGAGCAACAGGCAGAGAACACTTATTGACCTCTCATATAGTTAATTTTCAATAAGTGGAAATTTTCACATCTATTTAAAATCTCAGTAAAACTGAGCTTAATCCAATACAAATCCAAACTTTAATAATTATATTAATGAAAATAAACAAAAAATATATTTTTTTACCAAAATTATAACATAAATTTGATTTAATAAGAACTTGAAAATTAATCATATAAAATGTAATAAAATGAAATTGAAATATCAATTAAAACTAAATATTTTTAAATTTCAAACAAAAAAACATGAAATATTGTTACCTTCAATTAAAAAATGTATATTTTTACGTATGCAAATAGTTGTTGTTTCCATGAATTGAATAAAAAAAATACAAAAATATATTTTTGTCTTCGGGTCATGAATTAAAAGCAATTTTGAATGTTAATTACTTGACTAAATAACAAACATTACCTCATCGCCATAATAACACCGCGGTTGTTAATTATCTTAACTCGGGGCTATAAGCATGCATGACATTGGCAATGAGAAATCTTTGAAATTTCGATTTCTTCTTTTTTGTGTAATGTAAAAATAGAAACGTTTAAGATTCTTTCAATCGCAATTTATATTAAACTTTATTGGCCGGAAATATAAAATAATAAAGAACAATAGAGAAATATAAAAAATAATAGTAATAAGAATACTAACAAAATAAATGAAATTGAAAGAAATATTTTTTAGTTAAATTCAGTTTTTAATTATGAAAAATACTCTAGAAAATAATTGATTATTTTATTCGTAAAATATTTCTCAATTTAGTTAAATTTGTTATATTCAGTAAATGTCTATGAAAAATACCTTAAAAAAGTTAAGCTATATTTGAAAAGATAATTGAAAAATAAAATTTTGAAATTCAGTAAATACCTATCAAAAATACCTTAAAAAAGTTAAGTAATGTATGTAGATTCATTTATTTGTAAAATATTTATAAATCTAGTAAAAATTATTAAATTCAGTAAATTTCAATCAATAATACCTTAAAAAAGTTAAGCAAAGTATGTTTAGGATAATTGATTTTGTTATTCATAAAATATTTTAAAATCTAGTTCTAATTATTAAATTCATATTTATCAAAAGATACTTTAAAAAAAAGTTAAGCAACGTATGTAGAAGATAATACATGAATGGATGAACTACAAAACTAAATGTAAAAGTAACAAATATTAACATGATTTAAATAAAAATATAAATTATAATTTAACATGATGTGAATTTATGTAAAACATTTATATACATTATATAAGATAGTATTCTGATTATACATATGAGATGCATTTCAGAATGTGTAATAAAAGCTTAAACTAATTTCCAGCATTACAGGTGATTTATTTTATTTACCAATTACACACGAGTGCGACATAATTGGATGTGTATTTCAATTGCACTTCACAAGTAGATAAAATGATTGGGAAATTATTGTTACGACTACACTTCAATATATTTATTTCAATATTGCAATAACATCGATTTATATAACATTGTATATCTCAAATCATTTTTTAATACCAATTACAACAAAACAAGCGTGCCGATTTTTTACTAAAATCCTAAAAAAAAATACTAGATTAATTGCTGTTACATCAATAACATATTTACAAAATCATTACGTTTAACTTGAATAATAATATTTTATTTTTTTTTGATCCAATTTACTAAATAAATATTAAATAAAATAATTTGTAACAATGCAAATAAGTTGCCCGGAATGTCACGTTTATTCTTTCGGATTCAAGATCAACTTCCTGTGTTTTTTATTGTAATGAAGTGCGATACCGTTATTATTTTATTTTTCAAATGTTGCTTAGTATGCATGTACTAATACATTGGTAAAGTGCAAACTAAGCCCACGCAGTCGTGCTTAATTATCAATTCCCAGCAGTGATACGAAAAATGCCAGCGAGTAATGCTAATTAGCGCACTATTCGCTTGAGATATCCCCTTTCACTTGGTATCGCCTTAATTTATTTAGTCTGGAATTTGGTTTTGAATGCATAAAATTTGTAATCACAATTATATTAAAAATTACGAAAATGTCTTATTTTTTTCAGCGTTTTCAGAGTATTAATTAATTTAAAATTTTGATTGTTCTAATTTATGTAACATTGTTGTATATTAAGCATATTTATACCTCGACTTACGCAAATTTGGAGTTACGCGGTTTTTGATCTTTAATGTTTCACGAGATTTTCACCACTTTTCACGTAACTTCGAGGTATTACTGTACAAAGTTTTAGATTAAAATAGATATTGCAACTTGTAACTTACGACATAACAGTTCTTAATTTAATTCTTAACTGCATTTTACAATTTTGATTGTTCTAATTTTTGTAACGTTGTTGTATATTATCCACATTTATACCTCAACTTACGCGAACTTGGAGTTACGCGGTTTTTGATCTTTAATGTTTCACGCGATTTTCACCACTTTTCACGTAACTTCGGGGTATTACTGTACAAAGTTTTAGATTAAAATAAATGTTGCAGCGTTTTCAGAGTATTAATTAATTTAAAATTTTGATTGTTCTAATTTATGTAATGTTGTTGTATATTATGCACATTTATACCTCGACTTACGCGAACTCGGAGTTACGCGATTTTCACCACTTATCTTTATTTATGTAACGTTGTTGTATATTATCCACATTTATACCTAGACTTACGCGAACTCGGAGTTACGCACTTCTTGATCTTCAATGTTTCACGCGATTTTCACCACTTTTCACGTAACTTCGGGGTATTACTGTACAAAGTTTTAGATTAAAATAAACGTTGCAGCGTTTTCAGAGTATTAATTAATTTAAAATTTTGATTGTTCTAATTTATTTAATGTTGTTGTATATTAAGCACATTTATACCTCGACTTACGCGAACTCGGAGTTACGCGATTTTCACCACTTATCTTTATTTATGTAACGTTGTTGTATATTATGCACTTTTATACCTCGACTTACGCGAACTTGGAGTTACGCGGTTCTTGATCTTCAATGTTTCATGCGATTTTCACCACTTATCACGTAACTTCGGGATATTACTGTACAAAATTTTATATTAAAATAAATGTTGCAACTTTTTACTTACCACATAACACTTCTTAATTTAATTATTAACTGTTAATTATTAAATTAGATATAAGAAAAGGACACAAAAGGTTAAAGTATGAGTTTGTTTTTTGGGATACAAAGTGAATTTTGTTAATTATTTTTTTTGAGAAAAGTTCAAAATATATCCAAGTAATTTAATTTAAGTGTTATATTAGTTTATTTAAAATTATTCTATTTCCACATACACATTTCCTTCTAAAGATGACTTGAGTATACAATTCAGTAGACTATCTAAGTATTTAGTGTATGCCAAGATTGCTGTACACAATATCCTTAACTTTCACTTTACGTACATTATTTAAGGGTGATAACCTATCACTATATAAACACCATCTAAAGTTTAATTAAATGGAACTATCTTAACAACGTATAAATATAAATTGCCTCATTTACTCCTCAGAGGGTAGATTCAGAGCCGTAACGAATCGATAAGAGGCAGACACTTGTCTAACAAATAGCACAAATGGTTTGGAAGCGGTATATAACACTTTCTTCCTATAGTTAGAGACACATTTACAGATTTAACAGCACATTAAAATCCCATAAATTGTAACTGTAAATATTTTATTTAAATAAACACATATTTATTATGAATCTGTAGATTCTAAATTATATAAACGTTTTTAACTAATATACACTTCAAAAGGGTTTTAGTCGATTTGAAAATAACTCGATAGTCATTAAATTAAACCTAAGTAAAAGTAAATTTTTATATCACAACTTTGAAAATTATAAAAGAAGGTTTACTTTTGTCTTATAATTGAAGACACATTTACAAATTTAGCAGCACATTAAAATACTAAAAATTGTAGCTGTAAATATTTTATTTAAGGTAAAACCCCTTTGAAGTTAAATTAAAGTAACATTTTTAGTCACTACTTTGAAATTTATAAAAGAAGGTTCAAATTTTTCTTATAATTGAAGATACATTTACAAAATTAACAGCTGATTCAAATCCTATGAATTATAGTTGTAAATATTTTATTTAAATAAACATATTTACTAAGAATCTATAGTTTCCAACTTATTTATTTAAACATTAAGCGATTTGTAAATAACACGATATAAATGAAACCTAATTAAAAGTGAAATTGCATCTGCGGATGCAATTCATTTTCACTCGTATAGTTGAAAACACACTTACAGATTTAACAGCATATTAAAATCCTATAAATTGTAGCTGTAAACATTTTATTTAAATAAACACGTATTTACTAAGCTTATATTGTTTCCAACTTATATAAACTAACTAAACTACATTAAACGATTTTGAAAAACTACGGTATTCATTAAAACAAACCTAATTAATAGTAATATTCCATCAGCGGATGCAATTTTTAGCCATATTTCATGATAATTAGAGAAGAAGGTTAATTTTCTTCTTATAGTTGAAGACACATTTACAGATTTAACAGAAAACCTATGAATTGTAGCAGTAAATATTTTATTTAAATAAACACATTTTTACTTTGTTTTAAACTTATATACACTTTAAAGTGATTTTAACCGATTTAAAAAAAACAGTATTTGTTAAAATTAACCTAATTAATAGTGAAATTGCTTTTGCGGATGCAATTTTTAGCCATAGCTATTAATTGTAGAAAAAGGTTCATTTTCTTCTTATAGTTTACATTTACAAATTTAACAGCACATTAAAATCCTATAAATTGTAGCAGTAAAATTGTTATTAAAATAAATACATTTTTACTATGAATCTAATTTTTTTAAGTTTCCAACACTGAAAAGGTGTTTTAGTCGATTTGGATCGTATTTTTTATTCGTTAAATGAAACCTAATTATAAAGTTGTAAAATTATAGAAGATGGTTTACTTTCTTCTTAAATCTAAAAACACATTTACAAAATTAACAGCACATTAAAATACTATGAATTATAGCAATAAACAATTTATTTAAATAAACACGAATTTACTAAAATTCTATAGTTTCCAACTTATATAAACGTTCTTAACACTCAAACGAGGTTTTACGGTATTTGTAAATAACACAGTATAAATTAAAACAAATTAAAAGTGAAATTATATCTGTGAATGCAATTTTTTTCCATAGCTGGTGAAAATTATAACAGTTGGTTCACTTTCTTCTTATAGTTGAAAACACATTTACATATTAAAATTCTATAAATTTTAGCAATAGTAATTTTAGCTTTCAACTTATATAAACTTTCTTAACTTATATAAATTCAAACCTGTTTTTTCGTCAAATGAAACCAAATCAAATAAAAGGTGAAATTAGGTCTGCAAATAAAAAAATGGCCACAGCTTGTAAAAACTATAGCAGATAGTTTATTTTCGAATATAGATGAATTTCTACTTGACAAACCACTATAAATTAACGAAAAAATCTCTTTCACTAGAAGAATTATATAAAAAATCATTTCAAACAGCTTTTTCTTATACTTGCTTAAAATTTAAACCTGAATTGTTATCATTACATTTAAACTCAATAGTCTGAGTTTTCATGAAGACTGCACATATTTTTTATACTGATTTTTCTACATTATAAAATGAAGGTTTCAGTATATATCGTTTTTTTTTTCATAGTAAAAGTGGATTATAAATATATTAGTGACGAAATTAAAAATATAACTTTATTATTTTTAATAACGGAAAAGATTAACAAATTCTTAATTAATAAATGTTTTATTGCGTTCATGTTTTATTGTGATAAAAATAGATCAATAAATCACAGCTCATTAAAATACTGAGAAATATTGTTCATAACAAAATTAACATAAATATGAATGTCGAATAGAAGTTAATTTCTTTCCACTCTACGTGAGAATCGAAACAAGGAAAACAATGTAAAATCCAAATATAAACCACACTTCATGACCGGAATATCAAAAATTCGCAAAATTACAGAAACAAATATTTCCCACATTAAGAAGATGAAAGTAAAAGCGAAAACAGCAAAAAAGAATAATACACCTGGAAATGTACACACATACAATGTTGAATAAAGCGATATGCAAATATATACGACGCCGTATAAAATATTTACGTTACCATCAAATAGTGTTACGTGACGTTCTTGGAAATGGCGTAACAACGTCCTCCTTCTGTACGGATAAAAGTCAATATGCATTTCGTATATATTTTATTTTTTTAACTGCCGATCATTTAAATTTGATATTTGAAAATGGCTAAGTTATTTCGACATGCCGAACGCCTTTAATTACACGCGTCGTGCCCGGAGACTCCCAAACATTTTTGGGTTTTTAATTAAATTATAAAACCGTTTACGTAACGCCACTACCACAAAATTTTATCATTATTATTTTTTTACAAATATAATTTTATCGTGACAGCTAGACATAATTTACGCAAGGATTTTCGAGATATTAACATTTACTTTTGGCGAGATGAATTTCGCGCTCGTAAAAGAACGTATAATATAATAACGTATAATAAAATCAAATGCTTCAAATATTATATTAGGAAGTACAAAAATTTGCATGATATATAAACAAATCTTTACAAATTTTACGTAGTGAAATTCGATCTTCTGATCCCATTAAAACCATACAATGTTGAATGCGAAATTCGATCGCGCAAGTAAAGTTCTCGTTTTTCTTTCGTATTTGCATTTGAGTTTCAATACAATTATTGCAAAATTAATTATTATATAATTATTGCATAGTGCCTCTTCAATTTCTCTATAGTCCGGATTTCAAATATAAAAAATAAATTGTAAAAAAAAAATATTTTTTTGTACATAAATAATCGATTTTTTTGGTGGACACAGAATACTCAAATTACAAACTCGATTAGTCCGGCTTCAAACAGTACTGGAAATTTGAGGATGTAAAAAGAAGTCGTGGATTTTGATACGCAAATCGTGTAAATCGAATTCGAATAATTCAGTTCTTAATTTAAATGTAAAATAATTGTCTTGAAAACATTTATCAAAAAATCGTGTATTTTGTTACGTAAAACTTTGTAAAAGCGAAAATGTATTAACAAAATACCGTTTAACTCATTATTCTTAATAATATAATTCAATAATTCTAAAAATGTTACAAATATTTTGTTTTTATTTTATTTCTTGTTTTTTTATTAATAAAACTTCAAATTTTAATCAAATTATAAAGAATATTATATTTGAGTTTTAGAATTAAATGTAAATATTCAACTTGGTTTAATTAGAAGAAAATCATCTTAAAAAAATATAACAAATTTTCTATTAGCAAGATTAAAAAATTGCATCAAAAACTTTAATTTATAAATGCACTTTTTAATATCATATTTGTGAGTATTTCAAATGGAATGTAATTTTGCTAATGACGCTCAAAATCTACGTTGAATGAAAGATAAGGCAACAATCGGAATGACTGCACTACGTAGTAAAAAAAGTAACGAAATTATTCTCGCGAATGAATCACAGAATTATTCAATTGAAATGAATGGAATGCGCAGTGATACCAAAACTTATCACGATTGTTGTAAAGGCTAAGGAATGTTCGGTATTTAATTGAGAAGTTGGTCTGCAAGTTAGTTTAGGGCTTAATACTCAATGGAATTGTTAGTAGAAATGTTCATGAAAATTACATAATTTTGTAAGTATTCAAAGAATTAATGTAGTTCATTATTAATAATAAAATAATATACACAATTTAAGTAGAAAATATACTAGTAGTAATGTAATTATATCAGACATAATAGCTTGGTATTTTCATAAACGTGTAAAAATCTATACAAACAAAGTTATCTTAATCTTATGATAAATATATTAAAACTTATGTCAGAAATAAATAAAACGTCTATGCAATAAATAATATGTAATATTGATTTTACCACAATTTAACGTTTTTTTTGCGACCGCAAAACTGATCAAAATAAAGTCTATAAAATTAGTACACTAAATTATTCAAACTATCTGGAATATTGGTGGATTAATTCAAATAGAAATTTATTGTACAAAGTATATAAATACCTAAAGATAATTGATTTTGAATAATATTTTAATAAACCGTTATGTAATAATTAATAACAATGCAAGAATGTATACTATTTAAATATTAGGAATTGAATGTATGAAATTTGTAAAGCTGCGCCAATTAAATAAGCTAATTATTTAATTCTCGTAATTAATGTATTAAATTGTACGCATAAGCAAGGGTAAAGTTCAGAAATTAAACTTTTGAACTCATTATTATTTCGAAAATGAAATTGTTGTGCGAATTTCGAAAGCGAAATATGCGAAAACAAATTAATGATATTATTTTTTGCAACGCAACGATTTCCACACGTGAGAGAATCGCGTCCAAAATACGGCTGGAGATGAGGTCATCCGAATAAGTAAAATGAGAGAACAATTATATTTTAATGATATCGCTTATCATCGCAAGGCGTTTATCAGGAATTACTGTGGCATTCGCGTTTAGTATCTCAAGTGCCGTTTGCCCAGTCACTAACTAACTAGTGTTCGCGCTGCAATTACCACTAGGAATTTTGTTGGTGACATGATCGGTTCCAATCAATTTTCAGACTTTTATTACATCAACATTGTAAATAGTTAAAGACTTATTGTGTAGTTATTTATTTTTCTTAAACGTTCACGATGAGACTCTTCAAGAAGAGGACTCAGCGCGGAGGAATTGAATCTCAGAACAGTTTCAGGTGAATTCAATAATGCAATTAATCATTTCACAATGTTATTTAATGAGCTGCGCGTCGTTGCAGATGTTTAAGAAAAAGGGTATTGACCCAAACAATTTTTTTTTCGTTTCTTATTATATCAAATTAAATAGTAGATGATTCTATACAAACACAGGATGTTTGTCTATCACTTAGACGCAGGTCCTTCCGTTAGATTATAACGTTTTATTTTCTATTAATTTACAGCAATCCTATATTGCACAATTCGATACTTTAAATTAATAAAAAATATTATATAATTATTAATACTTTTCTTATTTTTGTGTCAGGTTTAATTATTTGCTTTTTGTAAAATATAAGAAAAGTTAATTGTAAATAAAAACTATCTCATATTGAAATAAGATATAATTCCAAGTATCCATTAATTTTATCTGCTAAGTAATCATAATAAAACATTCATTACAGTTAGAGATTTTCAATACTATATTTCATTGAAAACAAGTTAAATTGTAAAATTCCACAATTTTTCATTGTTGGAAAAAATGCGAAATCTCATTCACATTAGTTTGATGACTCTACTAAAAATAATTGACTCAAATTTATTGAGTTTGTCATTAAACAATAGTTTAGTATAAACCGAGTGCATTTTATTTAATACCTCTAATCCATAATGACCGAAAAAGATAACTGTTATTGTTTGGTAGCGTATATCGAAAAAAGCAAACAATAAATTTGATTGAACAGATTCTATGCACTTTAGATAAAACGAATACAATAGTATTTCCATATTTGAATAGTTCATAAACTAAATCCAATTTTTGAAGCGTTGTAGAATATTTATTCCCCAGTAAATTATAAAAGATAGATATATTATGCAAAGGCTTCAAATTCTCTAAATATTCGAGATATTCTGCTAGGGATTCAGTAAGACTTTGTGGAACTTCAAATACGAGGCAGTTTGAAAAGTTTTGAAACAGAAAATCCAGGTCTTTTTTCACGAAATTTTCTATTCAATTGATCTAACAGACTTATATAATATTTGGATTTAATTATTTTATCTTTCTTAAGACATATTAACATAAACTTGTATCGTTTTCAACTGCTCTTGTATGTTGGTGGAGATTGGCTTTTAGGAGAGTAAAGTTAAGACCAATTCAGACGATGCAGAGTTAAGAATCATCCACAATATTAAGAGCAAATATCCACAATATGTACAGTCTTCTGAATGAATTTTGAAAATACAAGAAAACGAATTTATTTATGCCTTCCTTTATAGAATCTCGGAAGGTTTCCCACCATATCCTCCATTTACTCCTAGTTTTTAGGTGGAGTGAGCCCCAAAGATCCATGAGATTTAAACAAATTTGAACAAAATGATACATTTTGAGAACCCGGACAATATGCACTCGGAAATATATTGTATAGTGTTTTCAATTAACTTGAATGGGAGAATTATTAGAGCCCTAACAGCACTTAATAAAATTGTTCAGAAGGAGATTATGGGGGTTTTTGAATATTAAGGATATTGTGGAATAAAGAAAACAATTATATCTTTTCTTGACATTTTAAGTTTTGAGGCCCCTTTCCTTGACATTTTAAGATTCCTTCCTTGTGTTATTGATTATAATAAGGTACCTCGGCGCATTTTGCCCTGTAATTTTGTAATAATTTAGAAATCTTTAGTAATTTCTAATTGTCTTTGTGAATCCATTTAGTTTCAATTACTTGATAAATATTTAGAATTTATGAACACTATTTTCTTAATGGAATTCTTTATTTTTATAAAGACTACAGAAGAGTGTATAAATTGGAATACTGTAGTAATATTTTTTTTTTCAGATGTAAAAGTGCATTAAGTTGGGGTCGAGGCATGGAGGGCGACGGAGACCGCTGCGCCGATGAGGGCTACCTCCTGGTGAGGATCCACGTGCCCGAACTCAACGTGCAAAAGTGCCTACAATTCCCCAGGGACCAACTCGTCTGGGATGTTAAGCAGCAGTGTCTCGCCGCGCTGCCCAAGGTAAACCCATCATCCTTCGAAACCTATCATCATCAAACAACACTCGCATCTACATCAAAATACAACCTAATCGTATCAATCGTAGTAAATCTACATGTAAAAAATTAACTAATCAGGATGATAACCTCCTTACAAATTCCAGATTTAATCACTAATAGATTATTGTTCGATACAGCTCGTTTTATATTATATTTTTATTTTTTTTTCAACGAGAGCACATTTTCACATTGGGATTTTTTGCACGATAATTGCCGGCAGTTTCACTTTCACTTACATAATTAGAGCATTGTAGTTAATGTGCATACATTGCGTTGATATGTAGGCATAACTAACGTCCATGTTCACGTTTCCATCGGAATTTTAATGCTTAATATCGCACATTTCCTGATAACCGAGACCACTGTGTGTCAATAGTTTCAGTGCAATTCAACATTCACACATCATTACTATTCCTGTTATTGTGCAATCGCCGAGTGAATAATATCGACGTTCTGTACATGGCTTATAATTGAATTATTTTCATACAGCTTCATAAATCTCGACTTTATCTCCAATCTTCGAACCGGGCTTTGTGCTCGATTTGTTATTACGAACGCAATTCTTATTGATGCACACGCATTCTATTTATATCAGTTTTCATCATTTGCCTAATTACATACATTCCAAAATGAATTGTTTAAAAAAAGTTAAAAAAAAACTAATTTCCAGAATTAATTATAAGTTTGCCAATTAAAGAGCCTAGAAGTAATTTATAAATAACTTTGACGATGATGTAACTTTTGATTATGATAATCCAATAAATAACATCATAATCTTTCTTGGTTGTTATCACTTAATTAGTGAAAGTCTTTAATTATAATATTTTCAAAAGTTAATTTCCTTAAATGCTCCAAATAATTAAAATTCTCTCAAGTATTCGAATTTTAACATATTAATTTCAGGATGATATAAATACAAAAATGTGTAAATTAAACTTGAGATTTTAAGGTATAAATTTGTTTTGGAATTGTATCGGTTCGAGTTTTGGAGATATAAGAATTCACACGAACCGAAGATGATCACAACGCACATTATGTTGATGTATATATAATTTTGTGTGTGTCCTGTGCTTGTTTTTTTTTAACACCGAATTTTGTTTTCTTTTTTAATTTTGGCTCTACTTTGGTGGGTTCAGGTGGCTTCGTGGTACAGGGTAGGTAACGTTAATTAGTTCTAGTTGAATTGGCAGAGCCCCAAACAATACTTAGTCCATCTCTCTTTCTCTTTCTATTTTAATCTATCTATATCTTCTTTCGCTTTCGAATGCCTTTCTTGTGCCCTTTATTTTCTTAAAATCGATTTGACCCTGAGCTTGTACATTCCACCATTTCACCTAAAAAAAAATAACTAAACCAAAATACATGCATATATTAAATGACCTTTCTGCGGTGATTTGCATAAATCGCTTCCTGTCGCTAATTTCGTATATTTGTTGTTGCTTTTTTTTTGTCAAGCTTGTGTCATTTCTGCGTGTATGTCAAGGACTGGTCCACATTGCGCGACGTTTGATGGTTAAATGATGTTGGAGGAACGAACAAAATTATCGATTTCTGTTGCGAACAACATTTATAAATATAATGCGGCCATGCATCAACGTCGTTCCAATTCAATAATATATGCTTTGTTTTGTCCATCGTCATGAATTATTTAAGATATTCCTCGGTTTAAATTCACTCTCTTCTCTTTATCTTCTTCGTACACACGTGCGCGTTCGATTCTATTCGATTCATCAAAATCCGCAAAATTGCGACAACCGATTATTCCATGCGTCTGGGACGTGGAATTAAACTTTCAATTATTTGCGAGGAATCAGGTATTCCGGAAAGTTCAAATATGTGCAAAACTCACAGGTATTACCTGCGTATGACTCATAATTCCATAAATGATTAAAACAGATAGAAATGTAGTTTTACACTTTAGACCAATCTTAGTAACAATTTAGAATGTCCAATTTAGTAACGTATTCCATGGTATTTATTCGTTTATGTTTTTTATATCCTTGTTAAAATATTACTTGAACTTTATAATTAATACACGCTGCGGGCCATATATTTAAATTATATAATAATCACAAATGAAGCTTATGTTTTAAATAAATATTTGTATATATTTAAAAACTATATTATTAAAAGTAATATATAATTTTATTTTATTTAAATTGAATCTAATCTTAATCAATCTCAGCAATTGTAAAAAATAATGACTCAAGCAAAACATTTAATAATATTAATATTATTTATCAAAGTTATTAATACTTAATATGCATACTAATTGCATTTCACTCTACTTTCCTCTAAATTACTAGGAATCATTTTTTTTCTCTTGTTATGGAAGTTCTACTTGATACTTAAAAAATTGAATAATTTTTAGTTTTACTCTCACTAAACTAAATATACTAAATTTATTTCAAGTAGATGTATACTATTTTCCTTTATATTACTAAGAATCAATTACTTTCTCTTATTGTGGAAGTTGTACTTGATTTTCAATTTTACTCTTACTAAACTAAAGATACTAAATGCATTTCAAGTAGATGTATACTATTTTCTTTTAAATACTAAAATTGAATTACTTTCTCTTATTGTGGAATTTGTACATGATACTTGAAAAAATAGAATAGTTTTTAGTTTTAATCTCACTAAACTAAAGATACTAAATGCATTTCAAGTAGATTATATACTATTTTCCTTTAAATTACTAAGAATCAATTACTTTCTCTTATTGTAGAAGTTGTACTTGATACTTGGAAAATAAAATAGTTTTTAGTTTTATTCATACTAAACTGAAGATACTAAATGCATTTCAAGTAGATGTATACTATTTTGCTTTAAATTACTAAAATTGAATTACTTTCTCTTATTGTGGAAGTTGTACTTAATTTTCAATTTTACTCTTACTAAATTAAAGATACTAAATGCATTTCAAGTAGATGTATACTATTTTCTTTTAAATTACTAAGAATCAATTACTTTCTCTTATTGTAGAAGTTGCACTTTATACTTGGAAAAATATAATAATTTTTATTTTACTCTTACTAAACTAAAGATACTAAATGCATTTCAAGTAAATTTATACTAATTTCCTTTAAATTATTTTCCTTGTTGTGGAAGTTGTACTTGATACTTGTAAAATAGAATAATTTTTAGTTTTATTCTTACTAAACTAAAGATACTAAATGCATTTCAAGTAGATGTATACTATTTTGCTTTAAATTACTAAGAATCAATTACTTTCTCTTGTTGCGGAAGATGTACTTGATACTTGGAAAATAGAATAGTTTTTAGTTTTACTCTTACTAAACTAAAGATATCAAATGTATTTCAAGTAGATGTATACTATTTTCCTTTAAATCACTAAGAATCAATTACCTTCTCTTATTGTGGAAGTTGTACTTGATACTTGGAAAATAGAATAGTTTTACTCTTACTAAAATAAAGATACTAAATGCATTTCAAGTAGATGTATACTATTTTCCTTTATATTACTAAGAATCAATTACTTTCTCTTATTGTGGAAATTGTACTTGATACTTGGAAAATAGAATAATTTTTAGTTTTAATCTCACTAAACTAAAGATACTAAATGCATATCAATTAGATGTATACTATTTTCAAATTTGGGACTTGTTACTTATAAAGTAGAATATTTTTTAGTTTTATTCTTGCTAAAACTAAAGGTGCTAAACTTTAAATTCGATTTAAAGAAAAAAGTATCATAAAGTAACTAAACATGGATGAATATACCAAAAAGACTGAGTCAAAATGCAAAATTTAATTTTAACTGAAAATTGATTTTCTGAAGAGAAATATTTGAAATTGTTATTTAAGAGGTAAATATTCTCACCATGTAAGGCAAATGTAACTGTTTAAGCATATTTCTAACGTGTGAAAATTCTCAAAATAGAAACAAAAATGTTAATGAAGTATTTGTAATTTGTTGATTCCTAAAAAGCGAGTGCAAATTAATCATTTGGAAATACCGGGGAGTGAAAATAAATGGAAAACGTGTAGATATTATCCATTGAAACGATTTTCTCACGCAGCGAAAGATATTTGGAGCAGATAGGAAGTAACGTACGATGAATATGCAATCGATTCGAGTATAGCGTATTCTTGGGAACACATTAATTTGGCATGATGCTGCGTACAAACATTTCCACAATTTTTGCAGAATCTTTAAGATTAAAAGTTTACTACCTCTCTTCATCTCGTTCTATGGCATTGCTATAGATTAAAATTTGCATCTCTTTCCGCACAAAGGGTTATTCTTCTAGATGCGTGAATAAGGCATGCGACCTCGCGGCCGTCCGCGACTGACCCCAAGCCGATTTTATTATCTATCTGCCATTAGGAACGGCGAGGCCATTAAAAGCCCGTACGTAAATCATTTATTTACAATCCTCGGACCATAGCCGCGTCTTCGCGAACAGAAAGAGTGAGGAAGAACGATGGTGTCTCGGACGAGAGAGATGAGGATGGCGAGGAGAGAGCAACGGCGAAAATAAAGGAACGACACGACCTCAGGTTGAAGAGGAAAAAAAAAAGATTGAAATGAAAATGAAGAACAAGAAGGGAAAATAAAAGGATCGGTTTTATTGCTGAGACAAACGCAACGGGCAAAGCGATACGCCCACGCGAATATCGCAGTCGCAATGCTTGCGTACAATAAAATTTCCATTTCCATTTTTTTATTATTTTTCTTACTTTTGATGACTTCCATTCTTTGCAAAGGACAAACGCTCATTGTTGGTGGCTGTAGCAAAGCAATATTTTTATTCGCTTTGTTTTCTCCATTCCTCGCGTACTCAAAAGGTGCTAATTGCGTTCAATTTGAACCTTTGACCATGTGAATAATCCCAATTGATTGCACAAAGAGATTGTTTGATGTACAACATTAACTGTACCTCTTCAACATAAAATAAAATTTATTTACCGAAAAATTCACAATTATCATAAAATTATATTGAAAATAGTCTCAAGGTCATAACAGTCATTTACGCAATAATACTGATACTGTAAATATTAAGTTGTACATCTTATATATTTAGTGTTAGATAACATTTTCGATATCTTTAATTGCAATTGCTTAAATAATTATAATATTAAAACATATCAATAGCCTCGAAACTCAATAAATATATCTGATCACATGATTCAGTTGAGACATCTAAACATTGATGTAGAAATAATTATAACTACAATAATTTCTTTAAGGAAATACCAACCAAGTCCATTTAATTGAAAGTCCAAATTGTGCAATTTACAAAATCCCTTTTTTATGACCATATTTTTTTATTATATAATGATTAGACCATAACTGGAACATTCTGCAATGCGCAATTTATATTACAGTTTTCCGTTGCTTCTGCTAATGAAACTAGTTTCGACGGTTCTCTGGTAATGCACTCAATACTTTTTTTGTGTTTGCCTTCAGTTCCATTTGGATGTTCGCCAAATTTACTGGTATAACTAGACTATCGGACTCATCCTAAATGCAATTTGCAAATCAAATATAACTATGCTGCACTTACAGTATATATATCCAAAAACTAATTGAAACTAAACATGTTTATTATATTTTGTTTTATTCCTTTAATTTAATTAAAATATGTTAACTTACCAAATTTAATTAGATTTTATGTATAAATAATTTTATTAAGCGAAATATAAGATTTATTAGTATATATGCAATAGCAAACAATTATTGTGTTGTGTCCTCGGGATAGAATTTTGGACGTTGTGGAATATTGGCTGTTGTTATCTATAATTAATTTATTTATATATAATATAAAGGTTGGACACAACACCTCCCTCGTTGAAGTAGAGGAAGCTCTGAAGCTTATCTCATTAGTTTCTTCTGAAATTCACAATAAAAATATCAAAATATGGTTTAAAACATTCTATCATAAAAAAAAATAGATTAAGTATCAAAAATTTAAACAAAAAGAGTTTTTTATATAAAAAATACACAATATTTGAAAAATCATTTATTCTTATTCAAAAAATGTTGAAAATGTTCGTTTTCTATATTTTTAACGTCATTTTGTATATGTACAAGTATTTTAATTTTATAATCTAATGCAAAACTAAATATATCATCATCTCTCCATTCATTATCAAATTTTAAAATATTTTTAGCATATTTCCGAGATGAACATTCATTTAAATAAGTTGAGAATAATAATTTATTAATAAATAAATAAAATTACAAATTTTCTGTTTTTGACAAATTTTTATTATCGTTTTCTTAAATTGAATCTTTTTCTATTTTTCTATTTTTCTATTAAGAACAAAAACTAATTTATTACTATTTATGATTTTATGATTTGTTTAAATTTGTATAATAAAACGTTAAGAACAACCGCAAGTAACGAATAAAGTTATGTAAAATTTAATCGAATTTAATTAAGACTACAACACCAAACAATATTGTCTATAGTATCCAGAATTCCATCTTTGGAACACAACACATATTAATACATAGTATTCAAACTAGAAAACGTGAAAATAAAAATGAAAATGATTATATAATTATTTGAAACTAGTACAATTATTGGAACGTACTTTTTTTTTATAAAACCTAATATAGAAAAACTTTATATAGTTATAAAGCAGGATATATGTGGATTTAAAAGATGTAGAAATAAATCAATGTTGATTGCTTGCACTTTCAACAACAATGAATGAAACTATAAATATGTATTCCTACTCTATTTACCTTTATTGGAACACATCTGAAATAGATATAACTTTAATTAACCATTAATCACGTCACGGATACGATACAGGACGATTCGCTTATAAGGACGAAATAATTAAAAAAATAATAATTTGAGAAATATCAAAACCATAATTTTCTACTTTATTTACGTTTGTATTTCACAAATTGACAGCACTCCAAATACAGTTTATTGCTGTTAGCAAATGAAATTATATAATGAAATCGAACTGTTAATTAATGAATGGCGAAAGAGCTTAATAATAATAATAAAGAGAAGACAGAGAGTAAAAAAAGGAGAGAACCAGACCGGAAAATTGCGCAACATCATCTCAAAAAGGAACGATTAAAATGAGACGTAGGATGTATTTGATTGAAGCCCTAACCGACTTAAGTATTGTAGGTCGATCAAAAGCCTGTTACGAAATCCGTGCTGCCATTGATAGTTCTATATGAAACACTAATTTCCATAATTATTTGTTTCAAACAACAAAACAAACTTTTAAATTGGCTTTCGTCGAAAACAATCGTAGTATAATTTATAGACACGTTAATTGAATTCACATTTAAATACTAATTTAAAATAGACCAGACCAATAAAATTTAAAAAAAAAACATGTGATTTAATGGACTTAATGGAAGCGTGGGTGTTTTAATTATAATCTTGAAACGACTATTTTTACTTGTTTTATTATATTAAAACTAAAATGTTATGCAAATAAATTATATAATTAAATATTTTTCTCTTTCAATTAAATGATGTGATAGTGCTGTTAATATAATAATACATCACTCTATTTATTCCGAATTGGCAAAGTACACAAGTTATCAATCCAAGTAATTCATGTGACAAACATTACTTAAATGAACTTTAAACACGTAACAAACATTTTTTTTTTATCAAAACTCAGTTTTTTTAATCCAAACTAAAGGCATCTAAATACTCTCAAAATGAAGATATTCCGGTATATTTAAATGAGGTAAACGTACGTTCGTTACTGGCAATATTTATAATTCTGCTGCAAATAAATTTATGAGCGGTTTTGTAAGTTTCGCAATTTGAATACCGGACCGGCCTTTAAAATGAAAACGCGATTTACTGAAGGCATTTCGTGCCTAATTGGAAAACAAATAATTTAAATTAGATTCTATGCGAGTTCCCATGTCAATTAAAATTAACGGAACAACAACTGGGTTCGCGGTTTTCGCGACTCGCACATCGAGGACTACATTTCAGACACTGCTACTACTACTACTTTTAGTACGATCCAGATGCACCTCTGAAAACGGATTTTCGCATTGGGATTTAAGACATTTGCATTGATTAATCGAATGATAAACTGCAGGGATAGTAATTTGTTAACGGGATTGGAGCAGATACACTCTTGTGTAATTAATTCATATGCAAATTTCGGGCGCCGTCCTTCTTGCATAATCCGAGGATTTCAGAGGCGCGACGCACTAACTTCAGGTCTTATCAATGAGGATTCAGATTATGTGAGGTACTTAGTTTTACAATCCGTTCAAATTATAAAAATATAATGTGTGGCTTATATTATATGATAATACTTCAATTTACGACTTCATATTTTGTGAAATAAACACAGAAAAAACATATTTAATCCAACTTAATCTTTTTTTTTTAATAAAAAATAATCTTTTAAGAAAAAACAATCAGATCATTAAGTAAATTTAAAGATTCATTTAATTATTTCCAACTTAATTTAGAAAATCTTCAAACAAAAATTAAATCCTTGATAATTAAAATACATTTTTAATTAAAACAAAAATCTTTTGAGAAAAAAAATAATCAGATCATTAAGTGGACACTTTGATTCAAGTCAGTTTAAAGATTCTATAAAAAAAAATCTCGAAAAATATTTTAACTAAAAAATAAAGACACTAAATTGATAAACTTTTTAAATAAAATATTTGATAGCGAAACTAAGAATTTTTTATTGAAAAAAAAACTTTATCCCTCAAGAAATCAATGTGTCTCTAAAAACTGAATATTACAGAAAATCTGTAATTAATAAATATCAATTACAAATATAAGTATGTTTTAGAATTTTCTCCCTAAAAAGTACATTGTATATACATTTTTCTGCTAAAAACGATTTATGTAAGTTTTGTATATTAATTCGTATATAATTTTACATGTATTTAAACTGTTTTAAAATTATGACTTATATAATTTTACTTGCTGTAACTATTCCTAATTTTAAATCAAACTGTCATAAACGAACAATTGGTAGTTGGTCTAAAAATAACGACCATATGTGTCGCAGACGTAAAAAAAATCGTTTTTTTTTTAATTCCATTATTTTCTAACTGAATTTGTCGCTTCGCCGTTTATCCAGTAAATCACCAGGAAGCTGCACTTCGCTGAATTTAATATATATCATACTTAAAGGATTTACGAATGCAATTATGAAAAAAAAAAAGTATACAAAATACAGACTCAAAACCCGGCTGCAATGGGCATGCATCAAGTGATTTATTCAAATGTGTCTGGAAACTGCGTGGGTGGTAATGCTAGAAATTTTCCATCCTGAGCTCAAACTCTACACAAATATTACCATTCAGTTTTTGTATACATATTCATGAACTTCTGTTCAAGTGTTTACTATAGAACTATCGGCAAGTCAATTAAATTGATTAGATAATCGGTAATTAATTAAACTATGACTTTTTAATTCATTTTATATATGGGAGATAAGTAAATGAACTTTATAATATACATTTACTTAGAATTGTATGAATTGTTATCAAACTATTACGATAATACAGATTTATAAATTATACATTTTTATTTCTTTTAAGCTCTATACATACTACGCCTGATTAGAAACTTAATTGCATCAACTTATAGAAGATGTCGCCAAGTTTATAGAAAGAATCTGGTAATTTGAAAAACTATGATTTATACAGACTTAAATATTTTTATGTCACCATATTTACAAAAAATAATAATTGATTAGTCTTTTCTTCCTATATTTATTTTATATATAACTATAAGTGCATATTCGAATTATGTATACATTTTCCGACATAACTCCCCATTTGGCAAATGTACTTTCAATACACATTTGCTTATGGAAATTAGGAAAAAAATATTCTTACTATTTTTAATTTATAACCAAAACTAGAAGAACCTAAGGTACTAGAGTGCACATTCTCCAAAGAAAGTATGTACATTTCCCGGATAATGTGGATACAGTTTATATTTCATTATTTACAATCTACTTTGCTTCAGTTTTTAGCAAATCTATACATTATTTGGTGGTTATTTATTCGCATATTAATATTGTTTTTCATAAATTTCAATTAGTTTGCATTTAAATATACATGCAAATATATTTTACAATAAAAAATTAATCTAATTAAATAATATATAATATTAATTTATTTCATCCAGAATATGAAATGCTAAACTTGAATTCCATAAAGCAAGGCAATTTTACATAATTTCAGTATGTAAAAATCTGGTAAAATATAAATTAAAATTATTTTTTTACCTATAAAAATAATAATTATTTATTATAAACACAAATTTATTAATGTAGGAAATTAAAATATGCAGTCTAATTCATATGAAAGCTGATCCGAGAAAGAATTAAGATTAATTTTCTGGAAATCGCGAAATGATATTTATATAAATAGCGACGATAATGCAGAAAGTCAAATGTGGGTGGCGGATGCAAATTGACCCAAAAAAGTCATGCATGTTTCAACTAAGCTTTCAAGCTGCGCCATTTCCAAATGAATATTTAACAGGTTTTCCAAAATTTAGATGGTTCCGTCCTATTTCCTCGAAACCGGACATTTTGACACGTCACACCAATGCATATTTAATACGATTAAACGAAACTCGACAATTTTATTAACATATTTAAAATTCAAGCAACAAAATCAATCACTTTATTTCATTTATTTATTTTTAGTTTTTCATCAAAGTAATAATAAATATTGAATGATATAAACTGTGTAAATAGTCTGTTCAGAAGTAATTCAATAATAAAGTGTTGAAGAAGAGATGTTTCGAAGAAATTGGGAACGAAAAATGTATGAAACTTTACTAGACTCTAAGTAATCCGATTAGATGGAGCTATCGACCTGAGGTTCTTCAACCCTGTGAGAATGAAAAATACAAATAAATAAATAAAATGAAAATAAAAACGGGTACGATCTATAATCGCGCAAATCTCACCTTCATTCAGAATAAAAACACAAATATTATGTTAGCGGATGTATGAGAATACGTAATTTACACTTATTTTATTTACAAATATCATAACGAAAAAAATAAGCGAAAAGTTCATTCACATTATGCCATTTAATTAATTTAAATATAATAATACTGTAAAATTATTAATTTTTACATGTTTATGTTTCATTTTTCAATTTTATGCAATATTCGAAGATAAAAGAATTATTATATTATAAAATATTGAGTAGGTGATTTAAATGTGGGAACGTTTGCTACATTAATTCTTATAATAATAAATGTAACTTTTTAATGGGTTCGTGCGGTTTGCGTAATGCAAGAACAATAAGAATTCAGAGCGGTGTATTAATAATAATAATAATAATGATACAGTTGCGAAAATGCTGATCATTTTCAATGGATATATAGAGAGAGATCCTTCAACGATATTAAAGTAATGCTTAAATAATGGCTTAAATACATTGAAATGCTTAAATAATGGCTAGAAACTAATCTATAAACACGGCTTCAATTCATAACAATATTCAGTAGCACGTATAGAAAGTTAATCATGTAAATTGAGCGGAGCGGTGAGGTATATATCAATTTATTAAATGAATTATGTATTCAGTTCAGTTTTCCAATTACCGAAAAATAGGAGAGGAGAAAAATGAGGGAACAGAAAAATTAATGAAATTAAGCGAGTCTCGAAAATATTAATTCTGTGATGATGATGATGAATACCGGCGCGGGTTTAACGACCTGGAATCATCCCTTCTGGTGGTTGTTCTGCTGCTGCGGCGCGGGGGTGGATCTGGCATTGGCCATCGCGGGGATAAAGCCTCTATTGATTTTCCGAACGCGGTCGTTCCTCCGGCTCGTGCTAATCCTACGATGCTGCTGTCTCCAATAGGAAAAGCAATAGCAAGGCTTGCATACATAGCATAGAAGAATGAGCACGTGCTGCGAATAAAGAAAAATCTTTGGACTAACTTTAAACGTGAACTCACCTCTTCGCTGCAAACGTTCATTTTTCCATAGTTTTTCGCAGCTTTTGTTTAATGCAAATGGAATTTCATCCATTCTGACTCAAGGAAGTGAACACAATTACGTTTGTTCTTTCTCCGTTGCCGTTTGTTTTGTAATATTCACGTTATTATCGAATAATGTATTTTTAGATCATGACTCGATCGTTGCAAGAATACATGAAAAAAAATAACATTCTCAAAAATTATGAAAAACATTATTGATATTTACCAATAGATTATTTCAAATCAAAGAATAACAACATTTATTTATAAACATTATACATGACCATTTTTGCATAATTATTTATATAACATATGATATAATTACTGCAGTCAATATAATCATTCTACAATTTAGAAAATAGCACTTCTGAAAAATGAGTTACTTTTTTCTCATAGACATTTTTTTATTAAAGTAATTCATTCATATTATCAACAATACTGAGAATCGATTGAATAATTATCTAAATAAATAATTTAAACGATCGTTGCAGGAATACATTAAAATAATAACATTCTTAAAAATTATGAAAAACAATTTTGATATTTACCAATAGATAATTTCAAATCAAAGAATAACAATATTTATTTATAAACATTATACATGACCAAGAAATTATCAGAGTCATTTTTTCATAATTATTTATATAACATATGATACAATTATTGCAGTCAATATAATCATTCTACAATTTAGAAAATAGCACTTCTGAAAAATGAGTTACCTTTTTCTCATAGACATTTTTTTATTAAAGTAATTCATTCATATTATCAACATTATTGAGAATCGATTGAATAATTATATAAATAAATAATTTAAACGATCGTTGCAGGAATACATTAAAATAATAACATTCTTAAAAATTATGTAAAACAATTTTGATATTTACCAATAGATAATTTCAAATCAAAGAATAACAATATTTATTTATAAATGTTATACATGACCAAGAAATTATCAAAAAGAGTCATTTTTGCATAAATATTTATATAACATATGATACAATTACTGCAGTCGATACAATCATTCTACAAATTTAGAAAAAAGCACTTCTGAAAAATGAGTTACTTTTTTTCTCATACACAAGAAAGTAATTCATTCATATTATCAACAATATTGAGAATCGATTGAATAATTATCTAAATAAATAACTGCAGTCAATATGATGATCCAATCATTCTACAAATTTAGAAAATAGCACTTCTGAAAAATGAGTTACTTTTTTCTTATAGATATTTTTTATGAAAGTAATTCATTCATATTATCAACAATATTGAGAATCGATTGAATATTTATCTAAATAAATAATTTAAAAATAAACATCATTAATTTAAATCACGAGTACATAATATTATTATTTGACAAACAGTAAAATTGGATTAAAATCGCATGATGCGTAAAATACAATGCAATTACATTACGTAATTGCTAAATGAAATACTTGAGGGTAACGCACAACATTGGTAAAAGTTTATATAGATTTAAGCCCAGCAGGGATAACATGTTTCAAGAGCAGACAAAAGCCCTGGAGCCCAGAAGTATACGGAGGGTCCCAGACCTTTGTGCAAATACGTTCATTCGGAAAGCGTTCCGTATTGATGTCTATTCAAAAAGTAGAGGGAGTTTTCGTTGCCTATGGTCCTTTTGGTAATGATTACTTAGGGGAAGTATGTTCAAAGACCTAACCTTTTCTTCGGTTAAAAAATAATTATTTTTTAGATTAAAAATTATTCGAATTTAATAATTCGATAATCAAAATTCAGCTATATTGGAAAATCGTACGTGCATAAAATACGTTATATTAATAAACGTTTTATGAAATTTCAAATATTTTATGCAGCATCGAACATTTTAAATTCGATTGAGCGAATGTGCGCCTCCTCATTGAAAGTCATGACTGTCTATGCCTCTGAGGCTAATATATTTCAAGTTCCCCGGAGCATGAATTCAATTGCTTCTCCTCATCTAGTCAAGTCGTTACAACTCTTAGATGCAATATTCCACTGCACTATGATTTAACTTTGATGATACCTTATATTCGGTAATAGAAATTCTAATTCTCAAAGACCAGCTCCATCAAATTATTAAAGATCAATAGATCAATATTAATTCCCAACAAGAAATTCAATATATTCATTTACAACTTAACCATTTATTAAGTAAAACGAGAAATAAAACACTTAGTTTTCAAAGAATTTAACGCAATTTTATATCAATAACGCATACAAAAAGTAAATTAACGTTTAAACTTAAATATTTACTTAAATTTACTCAAGGTAACAAACATAATCTAAATTAATAGAGATAACGACCATAAGCAAATAGGTTAATTAAATATTATTCACATAATCATAAAATTTTAATTAATTATATCAACATATTATTTTACGTTTGTGTTTCCATTAAATTAAATTAAATTTTGATTTTTTTTTTGTAGTTTTTATAATCCAACTTTGTAAATTTTATAATCCAACTAACATAATTTTGTTTCGCACTTTTTCCTGCTGCTTTTAGAAAAAATGAAAATATTAAAAGGAAATAATATTGTTAGTAAAGGACTTTAAATGAAACAGGGAATGGTTCTTTGAGATGCTGCAAGAAGCACTCAGAAGTAGGAGCAGACATTAAATTGAAGTATATTTTTTGCGTTGGAAATCGCAGGAAATGGACGCACCTCGGGGCGAGAAAATGAAATTTCCTCGCCGTGCTCAATGCATAATTCAATCCATCCCATTTAACTTTTATGCTACCAATTTCATTGTCCGATGCACTCTACACGTTCTTTGCACGTTACCGACTCTTCTCAAGTAGCTCAGATCGTAATCATCGCAATGATGAGACTCACAATAAAATTGTATGCTTGTATGCACACTACTTCCACCTTTTGCAACTCTACGATTTCCTAACTTATTTTGCTCTTATTTTTTTTAAATTTTGTATTTGGAAATATATTCTAACTTTTGATTTGTGCCTTTTTGCAGGAACTTAAGGAGAGCTTCAACTATGGCCTCTTCTGCCCTCCGGAGAACGGAAGGGCCGGAAAGTTCCTGGACGAGGAGAGACGCTTGGGTGATTACCCTTTCAACGGTCCCGTGGGATATTTGGAGGTGAGTCCGGTTTGCATAATTTCCGATACACATTGTTGCTGATTCGTTCCAAATGCGATTCTAATCCCTCCGGCAATCGAGCATGGCTCGTATCGATCATACTTAAATATGTAATTGCCGTCGAGTCCTTGAGATTACCGCCGTAATTGCTATTGATTTTTATTTGCTTAAAGTTTCTTTTCGTAACATTGTATTATTCATTATTATTTTTTTTTGCCACGCTTATCTCGTCGATCAATCGGTCTAGCAATAAGAAACACTATAAATTGACTTTCCCGTTTCTAGTGCGCATTCCTCTTAGAAGGAAGTGTAGTATATCTATTTTTGATATCCCCAGTCCATTGATAAAAACACTGATACTTTTCGACACTTTACAAAATCGATTAGAAGATTGATTACACAATGACTTACAATAATAAAATTGTAACTATTTTTTGCAATTCTCAAAAATAAATACAAAATTCACATTCTTCAAAATTTTAAAACCTGTTACATTTAAATAAGGATTATTAAAATAAAATATAAAAACAATAATTGCCAATCTATTTATTATTTTCAAATTTCTACATTTTCAACTTTGATCGCTCAATTTTATTATCTACTTATTGATTTTTTAATACAACGAGAATACTTACAAAAAAAAATGTTTGATTACCAAAGTTGCAAAAGTATAAAACAAAATAGATAACAATCTACAATTGTTGTAATCAATCATTTATAATTATTAGTTTCCAAATTTATCTAAAAGCCTTTATTAATGATGATTTTTAAAGTGAAATATTTATCTATAAAATATTAATAACATCTGTCATCACTAAAGCATGTCTAATGCGTTTAAAATCTAAGGTGCGTTAAGCCATTATAATTCCTAGGAATGTTTTCACAAACTGGAAAGAATTATCGTAATCGCAATTTTATTTCATTAAATTTTATTAAGTCTGACTTTAATTTTAACATTTTTATTGAAGATTATCTAATCTTATAGTAAATTACACAAAACATTGTAAATTTCAATAAAATAGTACATGAGGTCCAAACTGTTTCAAAATCCAATATGTATATTTAATTATATATTATAACATTTAAAATATTACTATTATAATAGTTATAATGTTTTTAAAAACTGTCTTTTAAATAATATAAGTTCCGTTTGGACACGCTTGCGCCATCTATTGGTTACATCTTCATTCTTTCAAAAGACAAGTTATTCAAAAAACCACTATATCTTTATTAATTTATTATTGTATTAAAATATTATTTACGTGTTTATTGCGAATCTTTGCGATCTTTCATTTACATGAAACATGTACAAATTGGAGCAGTAAAATTATTTTCGCATTATTGCACTGAATACAATGACGCAATGCGAACCTTTTTTTTCTTTCAGAATAATAAACTTGTGCAGAACTCAGTACATAATCTAATCGTACAATTCACAGGATTTTGAATGCAAATTATTTATTTGTTTGAAATTAACCATGTTTTAGTCAATACTTAAAATTATCATTGAATTGCGTTATATTATGGTTTATTTATCTTTTGATAATTGCTATTTATTATTGTTAATGCGGTGATTAATACTTCTTTATTCATGCATTTCTGTATAAAATTTGTGTATTCTCTCTTTCTTTCTTGTTGTTTTTTTTTTCTCTTGAATGCCTTACTTTTAATCTCTTTAATGCTTTATCGTGTATTCTGACACACCGGCATCGCCCGCACTCTCAGTCCGACAATGTTTATAAATATTTAATGTTTTCTTTAGTTGAAGTATAAGAGGCGGGTGTACAAAATGCTGAGCTTGGACGAGAAGCAATTGAAAAGTTTGCATACTAGAGCGAACCTCAGGCGGTTCCTCGATTACGTGACCAACGGGCAGGTCGAGAAGATCACGAAGATGTGCTCGAAGGGTTTGGACCCGAATTTTCACTGCCAGGAATCTGGAGGTAAGCAATTCCTTTACTTTATTGTTGTAGTTGTGTTGGTTTAGACATATTTAAATAATGTATGGTGTTGTTGATATTGTAGAAACCCCATTGACGATTGCGACTGGTGTTAAGAAGCCTGGGAAAGTGTTGATCGCGCTTGTGAATGGTGGAGCTCTTCTGGACTACAGAACAAGGGATGGGACGACGGCGATGCACAGAGCAGTGGAGAGCAAGAATTTGGAGGCGATGAAAACATTATTAGAATTGGGTGCATCGCCTAATTACAAGGATAGCAAGAGCATCACGCCACTATACCTCACAGTCACGCACAACGTAGAGCCGATCTTTGCGGAAATCCTGCTTCACGACCACGCGACTATAGGCGCCCAAGATCTCCAAGGATGGCATGAAGTGCATCAAGTAACGTCTCAAACATATCCATCGTAGTGCAACATTTATTATTTAAAAACTCGATGTGTTTCAGGCTTGCAGGACAGGATTATTTCAGCACTTGGAGCATCTCCTATTCTACGGTGCCAATATGAACGCGAGGAACGCATCTGGAAATACACCTCTGCATATTTGCGCCGTCTTCAATCAAGAATCGTGTGCGCGACAGCTGCTCTTCCGAGGTGCCGAAAGGCAAGCTCTCAACTACGCCAATCAATCACCGTACCAGGTGGCTGTGATTGCTGGAAACATGGAATTGGCAGAAATCATACAGACCTACAAGCAGGAAGATGTCGGTAAGTCCTTGCATCTCGTCCTGTTCTATTAACTGTTCTTAATCTGGCTGGAATGAAGCATGTTTGTTTTCGATGGATTAAAAATCTGAATGTGTTAGTACTGTGAATGCCTCGAATTTGATGAAAGATGAAATAATAGTTTTAAGTCAGTATAGTAGTAGTAAGTCAGAAGTGAGTCCCAGGTATTGTGCCTAATGTTATTTTATTTTCTTTCTTGTTATTGTTGTTTGTTGTTTGATGTAAAAGTAGATATTTGCGGCTTCCTTTAATTTCACAACAAGAATAAAGATGAACGAAACCGAAGAGGTTTTCGTTCCCTGAATGAAAGAAAATATAATAATACAGACGAAAAGGTGGAAGCAGAATAATATATTTCGGCTTCTCCGTTTCGTATGTAAACCAAAAAACCAAACAAATTTCAGTTGTGTACCGCGGACCGCCGACGTACAATCCGAAAAGACGATCAGCCATTGGCTGGCTGAGCCGAGCTCCGTCCATTGGTTGCCTTGCCCTGCCCCCATCCCCTTGTCCGAGCGATCGCTCTTCCGCCCCCTACAGCTCGGCCAGCTCAAGCATGAGCGATGCCAGTCACATGCCCCACGGCAACGAAACAGACGATGCCAGCATCATCACAGGTGCGTAACCAACACATTACAACACCATTATCAATTATACCCATCATCATCATTGATTGATTGATGTGATATGTACCACCAACAAATTGGCATGCAAACTACAACAGAGTTCCATAACTGCTATGGCTATAGTCATTATTTTGTTTGTCGTTCTTGTTACCATAATAATTTTGATTGTCACTAGTTTATTTAAAAAAAAAGAGGCGGAGCGCACGCCGGGAGCAGAAGATAAGTGGCTACGTATTATCCTCCTACTTTTTTTTGGCATTTCGAATTCGGCAATATTCAAAATATTTTCCAGCACTTTGCATGCTTCTTGCATTATTGCACTCTGTATCATCCATATTTTACACTGAATGTTCCAGATAAGAGCCTCGTCGACAGCGACATCATCAGCGACAGTTCAGGCGTTGGCACAGCCAATTCCGATACAACAATAGGAAGCATCTCATTACCAGGAACGACCGTAGTTTGCATCGAATCGTTTACTGCTCACGAAGAAGGTCAAATCAGTATTAGGGAAGGAGACATTATCGAAGTCACCGGTGCTACAGACGATGGTTATTTGGAAGGCACCTTGAAGCCGGGTGGCGGAAGGAATGGCCTATTCCCAGCAAATTGCGTGCAAGAAGTAAGATTGAGGCATCACAACATACAGGCGCCAATGATGGTGTCCAGAGATAGGAACTCAACGCAACCGCGTATCGAAACCACCAACAGCCGGGTTTTGGGCCGAAGGGAAAGCACCTCGAAACATTTCGCTACAGCTCCAAGACTTAAAAAATCGTAAATCTTGAATGAAACCCAGGAAAGTTTATTCGATATTTATTTGATCTGATTTTAGGTACTCGGTGGCTTCTGCTGAGCCCAGGACCGTTGTTTTGCATAGGGGTCGCAAAGGTTTCGGATTCATCTTAAGAGGTGCTAAAGCTACATCTCCATTGATGGAATTAACTCCTTCCGAGAAATGCCCAGCTCTTCAGTATCTTGATGATGTTGATCCTGGAGGCGTGGCAGACATAGCAGGTTTGAGAAAGGGAGATTTCCTATTGGAAATCAATAAGGAAGACGTGTCTTCGGCTTCGCACGAGCACGTCGTTGATTTGATCAGGAAATCGGGTGACCTAGTATCGATGACCGTGGTCAGTTTGGGTGGAAAGAGTGGGCCCGGAACATTGCCCAGCAGCAAAAGTACCATCCTGCAGAGCGGAAATACAGATGTACCTTTGAGCAGGCAGTACGCGACGTTACCGAGGAAACTAGGAAACAGTACCAATACTGGTACATTGGGTAGAAGTCAGGCGCCTCTGCCTCCCAGAAGGGATCCGAAGACGACGCTGAGTGTTGGAAGGGCGCGAGCCAAGAGCATGGTTGCTGGGCTCGAAGCTGAGAAAGAAGAGACTGATGATATTACGAAATCAAGCTCGGCCGAATCTATCCATCAAGGTACGGGCAATTCTACCCCGGTTCAGCCTAGAACCGCATCAATCCGACAGCGGCCTACATCCAGTCGTATTACGTCTGCCGAACTGGAGGAACTCTTCCAAAGACAGAGAGGCGATGATAACAGGCAACCTTCGCTGATGAGCAGTTCCAATTTCCAAAGTGGCCATAATACCATTAGTTCTCCAGCAAAAGGTACATCCATCAATGTCCTTTGATTCATATTGAATATTAACATTTTTAGGACGTGTATACGCAAGTGTAGCCGAAATGAAGAGATGCAAGCAAAAACCGACAAAGGTGCGCTTCAACAGTTCCAATGTCGGTGAACTTCATCGCGATTTCCATTCCACTCCGGATTTAGCGGCGGCCCTCGCCGCTGCCTCCATTCTTCCTGCCAAATCTCACAGAAGTCAAGAAGACGTTACCATTCTCTTAGGAAATAGATCTTCGCCTCCTAATCATCCTCCACCGCCGCCACCGACCGGCCAAGTTATTAAAGTCGACGTCCGCAACTCTACGGACTGTGACAATCTCAATAGCAAGGAGAACGGCGAGGAACCTATTGTTTCCTCTTTCAGACCAACGGCGACCGCTAAATTATATGCTTCGCCGGAAGATGTTAAGACAGTTGGCTACAGATCGCGATCTCTTCCTTCGCACACTGGTCGCACCGTGCGAAAATCCCACAGTATGCGCACCAGTTCCACTTTCAAACCGAATAGTACAACAGCCGCCGCCGTCCCAAATGCACCGCCGGCTCTCAATCCTTACGCACAGCCGATAAATCGCGCCTCGCGTTCTCATTCAATAACTGGATCGAATAAAGACAGGAAAAAACGAAATTCCACGCCCGGTATCGAAACTCCTCCAATACCGGAACCCGACTACAGCTGCAGCGAATCCGATAGTGAAGATGAGAAGAAGCATGGAAGGTTGGGTGCTGTTCAGTTACAGCCTGTAGAAAACAGCGGAAATAGCAATGCTAGGTAAGATTCGCTTATTATTAACATCTTGTTTCTTGATGATCATTGGTTTGGGAATGTTCAGTGGAAGCAGCTCAGGCAGTAGCTCCATTCCGCATAGTTTCAGTGTAGACGAGATACAGAAGGGCAGGTCTCAACTGAAATCGTCTAAATCTTATCCGGACGATTTCCTAAAGAAGCAAGCTGCAGCTCTGGAGGACGGTGACAACAGTTCATCTGGAGTTAGCTCCGATCAGGAAGTTCCGGCGCCCAGCAGTCACCAGGAATTCGCAGAGCCACGCATAGCTGCTGAAGTCAACAGTCTTACCTTACCTAGCACCAAGGGCCAACGGCAATCTATAGGTTCGATTATCACGTTTTTCTACTTTCTCCAACTATTGTTATTAAACTTTTTTTGCATCTTCAATGTAAATATTAATTCTGACTTCTTAAAACTCTCATCCATTCAAATAACTATATTACAAAGAATAATCCCACCTTTGATAAATAACCTTTCACTTTAATTATTATATTTTTAATGAGAACCTAACGGTTTTTCATAAATGTGAATTTATAAAACTTTATCGGATTTAAATAATCTGAAGATGAATTTGAATATTTAGCGAAAACTATACTATATTTTTGTAGATTTAGATTGAAAGAAAATGCTAATAATTTCGATGTATTTTTTAGGTACTATGTATAGACATGCCATGTCTTTGGCGCAATTACCACCGCCGTTGGAGGCGGACACAGACGAGAAGGAGGAATTCTGTTTGCCACCACCCCCAGAGTTTACGGGAGAGAACGGAGCCCCGCAGCAGGAGACTCCGGAGGCGGTTCTGGCACCGCCGCCGCAGTTTAGCGACGCACGGCACGGCGGCACCGGAGGAACGCGCGTCCGCATCGTCGGGGCCGTTCCCAAGCTGAATCCTTCAGCGAAGGTGAAGCACGGTCGCCTCCACAGCCAATGAATACTCAACTAAATATAGGAAGCATCACTAAACAAAATAAATAAATACATAACTTGGAGAACTTTAGTCAATTTGATGGCGCCAACGCACAAGTTTCCGTTTCCTTTGTGTTATATAATAAATTTATGAACAAATAGAAGGAATTGATTAATCAACAACATCACGCACGCCATCAACATTTGTCTACACCATATAGTTTCTTCCATTTCTCATCCGCAGTTTCGTACTCTAGGCCCTTTAGTCCCTCTCAATGTTTGAACTGCGAGGAAATCATTGCACTTTGTAAAAGTCCGTCATTCCTTAGATTAATTAATTACAATCATCCTGCCAAATGTTACGAATATTATTAGGAACGTATTACTATTATTATTATTATTAGTATTCTAATTATACAATATTATGATTATTATTATTATGATAATTACTATAAAGGAGAGTTGTAAGAGATTGAAAGTTTGTGAGAAAGAAAGGGAGAGAGTTCGGTGAGTGTAATATATATATTTGACTATAATGCGTTTATTCCTCTTTTAAATTATTATATTTTTCTATGCGAATTTTTTTATTGAAAATGCCAAAGCTCCTGCGATTATCATTTGAGGAGTTCAATTTTGCGATTGTTTGCGGGAAATGCTCAATTTCTAGATGGGGAAAAATATAACAAATAGAAATTTCGATGTTGGAAATGAATGCCTAAAAATGTGTTTTTTGTTTGTCTTGTTTACTTTTTGTACATATGATTTAAAGGGATCGATTTGTAAGGTTTGGTTTTGGGGTTTCAGACACGGTTCTTGTACAAACTTCTCACAAATTTTGTACAACAACCGTGTCGCCTGTTCTGTTTAAACTACGCTCGTTTAGTTTCGGCAGAAAACAAGTTTCCTTCACGTTGTTTTCTTTTTCTTTATGTTTAATTGTTTTGTTTGTTTTTATTGCATTATATTTTTTTTTTTCGGTTCGTTCAACGAACCACTCACACACATACAAATTTAGACTCATATACATTAATAACGTAACTAATGTAACAAAATATTTATAGAGCATAAGTTTCTGTTGTCTCCATTTCTTAAACTGTTACTTTTAATGTTATCATTTTAGTCTCTTCTCTCAACTGTACGCTCTATTCGTCCACTCGTTTCAGTTTCTCGTTAGAAATTAAGATTGAGAATGTATTTATTTTCAAACACCATACACACAACAAACACATACGAACTGCACAACACTACGTTGGAGTTTCACGTAAATATAATAATAATGATACATGTTTCCTTTGAATTCCTTTTCTGCGATTTTATAATATTTATAAAATCTTTTTTACTACACTGTAGCAATTTTTCAATGGATATTTAATGTGTTTTACGGTTCACACCGCAATGAACGTTTCTTCTTTTGTATATATTTAATATTGAATAAAAGATCTAATATGAAACAAAAATACATACTTTTATTTATACCTCATCTAACAACATTTACTATTTAATCATGATTTAAACATAAACATTAAGAAATACAATCTAATGCATAATTTAACTATTTTATAGTCTACATTTTTAATATATTTATATCATTAATTTTAATATTTGGTAGAATTTCTGTTTGATGATTTGAGCACTTCTATATCTTGAGTCAGCATATAAAGTACTGTTAATGCACATTAATTTCTATAAACTATAACCAAAATGTAACATGAAATTGAAATAGGTGCTAAAAATACATTCAATAAATATTTCATTTTTTTTATATTGTTTTCACTAATACACTTTTCTAATAAATAATGATTAGTTTATTAGTAATGATTCAGTTTGCAGAAATCTGGACTATTCTAAATAAACTTGGGATCTAGCAAAGAGGAAAGTTATGAAGAATAAGTCAACTGGAGAAGCGCAGAAAATTACTTCTTATTGCAATCGGCTACTCATCCATCAAATCAACTGATCAGGGTTTTCAGAGATCCTGGCCAGCAAAGATACGATCATCTACACCCAAAAACCCGGCCTGGACTACGCTAAATAAACCCAAAATATACCTAAACTGTGACTGACATTAGGCGTTGAAAGGTACTTCTTAGGAAATTTCGAAGAAATGATTCACTTCATGGATATAATCAAGTTATAAGATTACATGCTACTAAATTCCTACTCACCTATGTAACGGCTCTCCAATGTACATTCCATCTTGAACTCCAAATGGAAAAAATAAATATTTCACAACACTCAAAAAACTAACGTCACCCACAACACGTTATTCGTTACAAAAAAAATGACAAATAAATTAATCATTTGTTTTCATTAAAAAATAAAAACGTTTAACTGAAAGATATGGGTTTATAAAATAATCAGTAAATAAATTTATTAATTAAAACTATAATAAAATACAAACAAGTGATAACAACCGAACAATGTTTCATGAACCTTTTATATTTTTTAGGTCCTTCACGCTATTGATGAACGTGACGATTTTCTGTATCTTAAATTCCGTTGACTGCTGCTCAGCTAACAATTCCTTCTTATCTTTATCTTCAGTCTTGACGCTGATTGTTAGCTGAGAATGCTTATCCTGCAGCTGCGTCAACTCGGCAGTCAACTCTCTATTTCTTTCTACTAGATCTTGTTTTTCCTTCAACTTCTCTAAACAAAAATTACTATCATTACTTATATCAACGTATTGCAAACGTTATTATTTACCATTTAATTCGGCATTCGCAGCTGTCGCACTGTTTTTCATATCTTTGTAACATTTTGGACAATGTTTCGGTTGCTGCACCAACGGTCTGTTATGGCAACCGATGTGAAATCCGTTCGTGCAGAACTCGCAGATCACCAGGAAGCCTAAAATGTAAAATATAATTTATTAATATTAGGTAAAAAAATATTTTATTTTTATAAATGTTCAACCTCCTAAGCGGCATTCTATGCAAGTCTTTGTATCAGCAGTGGATCGGGCTTGCGTTATCCGTTCTATCGTAAGTCCGCTGGGCAGGTTGGGAATAGATACCTTCTTGTCAATAGGAGAGCTGGGTCTGGACTGCTTGAAGGTCGGAGATGAACCTCGCGCTTTATTCTTAACGGACTGTCTGGTATTTGGAGGCGATGCGTTTGCTAAGTACAAGTTGCGTTTTCGTTTCTAAAAATAAGTATTGTGTAAATCGGATATAAACAACGTTTCAAAATGAGCTTACCGATAAATCCCAGCCTCTTGCATATAAGAACTGAGGATTTGCCGTTCGCCTCCTCTTTCTTTCGGCTCGTTTGTTCTGAATTTCCTTAAACACATCATGCGTAGCCAAACCGAAATATGTAAGGAAATCTGTTTGCGAGATGTCTTGAGGATTAATAGGATTCGGGGCGCATGGTTCAGGCGATGATGGACCTGACTGCAACTCTGACTCCTCCGAAGGCGAAGCCGATTGTTGAGATGTCGATCTTTTTATACTGAAACATAATTAAACATTATTAAAAATCATATGAAACACCCAAGTATTCTGATGCAATGATTCATATTTTTCAGTGGCTGCAAAACCAGACTTGGTTTAATTAAACATGCAAACTCCAAAGTAAGTATTTATACAATATCAGAAAGGGGATTTAAATTAATTATGATAATACAACTTACATATCTTGTTTCCTTGCTCGATTTAGAGCAGATGTCAAGTTAAGTCTTCGCTCCTCCAAACCATTTTTAACTGTTGAAGCTTTGGCATTTTTTTGTATTATTTTGTACTCCTTCCGCAATCGATCCACCAAATCTTTCTGCAAACAATTAAAATAAAACAATTAATATACTATATTTGTAGCTACTAAATTATTCATTACCTGCTCCAATCCAACATTGACTATTTCCTGCCTTGTCTCTTCTATTAATATTTGCACTTCTTTGTTCTATAACAGATAAAAATATGTTATATAATATTAATAATTGCAGAAATAAAAATTCATTTAAATAAATAATTCAATTATATTTTTATTGAGATCTAAATCAATCGAGTATGATAGAAAGAAATATGGTTACTTAATATTTCATATAGTGCATAAGTAATTCTTCTATATTTAATAGTTTAATTTGAATAAAGTAAATAAAAATATTGAATCGAGTAGTGACATAATGAATGAGAAAAAAATCCATATTTATAGAAAAAAAATTGTACATACCTCATTAGGATCTTTTATATCTTTGAGTTTGCTTAGGAGAGTCTGTAAAAAGAAAATAAATAAATTTTACATTTGTTGAAAAAGATATTTCCATGTATGAAAATATAAAAATATTGTAATGTAAGCAGAAGGTGCAATTGAAAGGTGTTTCTTTGTTGTACTTATTTTAATTGAATTTAATCTAATCTAAAAATAACTGTAATTAATGTATTTTGATAGATATGCATGAATTTGTTGAATTAGGAAAGAATAATGAGTATTAAACAAAACATCCTTGAAATCAAGTAATGCGTAAACAAGATTGAGTAAATGGCGGACTAAAAATAAGCATAAGTTGTAAAACAGTTTTCAATTTTCCTTTCATCTCGTTGTTTTACTTTTACGAGTTTTCAGCGATTTCCCAAACGGATGCATTTCCTTCGGTATTAGATTTTCTAGCTTGCGTAGCCAACTTCAGGGCATGTCACGAAAACCGCTTTCGTTCGGTAACATTAAACAAAGTAGAATTTCGTCTGATTTTTGTAAGAAAACTGTTCCCATCGGGCACATCCTCACTTACCTGATGTTGCTTTATGCCTTTCTTCAGCTGCGACTGATTTTTCTCCAGCAAACCACGAAGCTCCCTCGAAATCTCCGCGTTCAGAGTGTTCCTCATTTTCTCTACAAAGCTCACTCCAAACTTTGCAGCACGCGAATAAACTCTGTGTGCGCACTCACCAACTAACACGCTGCAACAAGAAAAGATTCTACTTAGATTCCGAATCCGCACACTTGTTACGCTCGGACCGCTGGGATTCTAATAATCGAACAATAACGTCGCTTATTTATCAAAACGGGAATAGCTTCGTGCTATTTAGTTAATATCTTGGGGGGAAGTCCGAGTGAAGTATAGTGAAAAAATAAATACGTTTATCTCGGCCGATTGTTTCGATAGACACAAACCGAGGAAAACACGGGAAATGATGTTTACGTTTATCTGTAAACAAAACTTGTTTTTAAAAAATATAACTGTATGAATCACAATCCACGAATTATTAAAGGCTCACCAAAATGTTATGTAAATCTCTGTCTCGCGCGAAACCACGTAAGTAATTAAAAGTCAAAGCAAATATAAACCCTGCAGACAACTACAACTAGTCTAAATCACTTACCGCTACGGGAAATTTCCATAGAACTTCACCCTCCAAATTACTCATTCACCCTCACCAAATCTTGCGTACCAATAAAAAAAACTAAGCAATAGTTTCTCTGCACGGGTGGAGGGGGCGTTAGACAAATATAATATGCAAAAAAAAACAATAACTTCCAATCCACAGACCACTATGCTCCGCTTTCGGTTTACTGCGATTGAGCAAAAGTTGATACAAAAAGGAATTGCAGTTTCCTTTATTCCGCCGTTTCAACTGTCCCGATTCGATGTATTGCACCTCTTCCAAATAATCTTGATAAACTAATTCAATCCCAATTACAAACCTGTTGCGAGCAATTGATTTGCGTTGGTAATGCAGGTTGCTGTCAGTATGAATGTTTAAAACATTTCAGCTATGAACGCACTGGCCTCCATTTCCACTATAAACTATAACCCCAAGAACGATTTACTTCAAGAAGTCTTAAAGCTTTTCTAAATCTTAAACTCTTAACAACATGTATATATCTTACCGTATTGTTTTCTTGATAATTATAACACTGATCTTCACCACAATTTCCGCAGTTTACAATAATTAAATGCTCCGACTGTTATTTCACTCTTAACAATATAAGAATACTCAACACTTTCCCTTGTTGCCACCAGATGGTGTTGGAGTAGTTTTCAAACTTCTCTTAAAGAATAATTCTTTATTTACAATTATATTCAGATATCAATATTATAAATATGCAGCATTACTAATATTCATTTAACATTCAATTTCTATATTTACTACTGAAGTAGTTCATTTAACTTTTAGTTATGAAAATTTAAATAAATAAAAAAAATTATTTAATATTTATTCACAATATAATTATTTTATTAAATTAAGAGATTAAAATCTATAAATCAATACTTAATTTAACTTTAAGAAAAAAAAATTGTATTTTAAGTTTTATAGTAAAATTTTAATTTAAAATACCAAAAATATTAATTAATATATGTAATATGAATGTTAAAATAAGACATAATATTTTATTGAATAAATAATAAATTGAAATAAATTTAACTATTTTTAAATAAAAAATTACAAACAAAAATATGTATATTTGTATCACAAGAATTTGGTTGATTATTTTCATTTCTACGTTTGTTAAAATAAAGTACTTAGTTATGAAAGATTCATAAATATATTTTTAGTATGTTTACGTAACGTTATCACGAGATTTAATTAAAAAACAAATATTTTATTTGTAAAATTTGAACTAAACTGGGGTTTAAGTGAACTACTCAAGTCCAAGTCAACAACAGCTGACGAGACAAATTTTAGTTTTTCTATTAACATGTAGTAACATAACCGTAATTTATTAACTAACATTATAAAATAATGCATAGAATATATATACACATATTAATTGTGCTGTTGCTAGGCTACAGCTGCAATAGTTTAAGGATTTACAACAAAGATGATATGATTAAGTTTAGGTTGGAAGCAAAAGTTTCTTAAGTATTGAATCCAAGTAAATAATAATATTAATTTTTATTCAGGGAAGAAGCGAGGTCAATGTTCTATCATGCCTACGATAGCTATTTAAAATTTGCTTATCCATATGATGAACTTAGACCAATTAGCTGTGATGGGATTGATACTTATGGAAGGTATCTTTACTAAATAATATGTATATTTAATAAATATATTAATTATTTTTGTCTTTAGTTATTCATTAACTTTAATAGATGCACTCGACACATTAGCAATTATGGGAAACTATACTGAATTCCGGAGGGTAGTTAATATACTCACAATGAAAGATAACTTTGATGCAAATATTAATGTATCTGTATTTGAGACTAATATTAGGATAATTGGTGGGTTATTAAGTGCCCATTTACTCTCACAGAAGTAATTGTTACTTTACTGATTTGCACTTGGGAATAGGTTATTGTGACTGTGATTTTTGTGTTTTAGAGCTGGTGTAGATTTAGAACCAGGCTGGCCTTGTAATGGGCCTCTGTTGAGATTAGCTGAAGATGTTGCCAAAAGACTGTTGGTGGCGTTCGATACGCCAACGGGGATGCCCTACGGTACTGTTAATCTTAGGCACGGAGTGCCGAACGGCGAGACGACCGTCACCTGCACGGCCTGCATAGGAACGTTCATTTTGGAATTCGGCACTTTGAGCAGGCTAACAGGGGATCCGCTATATGAAGAAGTATATTTTGCCGTTTCTGAAATTTCAAAAAATACCTCAAAATTAATTACGTTTGCGTACATTTTAGGTAGCTACGAACGCGCTGCATTCGCTCTTCAATCACAGATCCCAAATTGGCCTGTTTGGTAACCATATAGATGTTGCTACAGGCCGATGGACTGCTCAAGATGCTGGTATATTAAGTTTATATAATAATCATGTTTGGATTACAGAGGTCTTTCTTATTTAATGGCATGAGATAAGATAACAATTGTTTGCATAAACCAATTCATTGATTTGTTTTGACGTTAAATTTCATGCATTTATTTTAAAGTACAGTTATTTAACTTATTGATACAACTTATCTCCCAAGACAGTAAATATTTTTATAAATTGCTTAAAAATCAAATTTTATTATATGTAGACGAGGCTGTAATCCAACGGCATGAATAATAAAAATGTTATAAATCTTTTGTGTAGCGATGGCAATTGATTTATACTGAATACGTAATGGTATGTTTTAGGGATTGGAAGCGGAGTCGATTCGTACTTTGAATATTTAGTAAAGGGCGCGATACTCTTACAAAAGCCAGAATTAATGGATATGTTCTGGGCAGCACGAAAGGGCATAGATAAACATATAAAACACAATGACTGGTATCTGTGGGTATCTATGACCAAAGGAACCGTGACTTTACCAGTTTTCCAATCCCTCGAAGCCTATTGGCCAGGGGTTTTAAGTTTATTCGGTAAAAGAAAACTAATGTTATTTGAATGAAACGAATGTATTTGTTCTTATTTATTTCGTTTTTGTCTAGGTGATACAGGAAGTGCGATGAGGACATTGCACAACTATCACCAAGTGTGGAATCAGTATGGTTTTACGCCTGAATTCTACAATATTCCGCAATTAGAAGTTGGGTCAAACAGGGAAAATTACCCGTTGCGACCAGAGCTTATAGAATCTGTGATGTATTTATACCGAGCCACCGGAGATCCTTATTTAATTCAAGTCGGGGTCGATATTTTAGAAAGTATTCAATTTAGTGCCAAAACGCCTTGTGGTTACGCCACCGTACGTAGAAGACTGTTTATTTTTAAGTTTGTTGTACTATATTCGTTTTTTTTTTGTTGCAGATAAAAGATGTGAAAGATCATAGGAAAGAGGATCGCATGGAATCGTTTTTCTTAGCTGAAACCACGAAATACTTATATTTGCTTTTCGACACTGAAAACTTTATACATAACCAGGGTGGACAAGGTAGGGTCGTCAATACGCCGAATGGGCATTGCATGATTGAAACTGGCGGTTTCATCTTCAACACCGAGGCTCATCCAATCGATCCGAGTGCCTTGCACTGCTGCACACAGGCGCCTAAAATCAACATCGTCGACTTCACAGATCATCATTCCTTCGAAGGTGTCAGCATCGATCAGATGAAGAAAGAAAAACGTCCGGCGGAGAAATCAAACCCGAAAGATCCCATAGTGGAGCCCCCCGGCTTCAGCTACAAGATAGACGAATCCGAAGATGTCGACGAAAACTCGGAGCAATGCTCAAATTCCACCTTATACGAGGATGTCCTGACTTCCTCGTCCATCATACCAGATTTCGTTGAGCACGTCTTCTCGAATACCGAAAAGAAATACAATCTTCAAGACTTACTGCTAAAAGTCCGCGAGCAAAACGTAACTAGAAACACTACGTTTTCTAACGACTATAAACTGTTGAGTTGCCAGGCGCAGCCCTTCATGCAGAAGCTCTCGATTTTCGGTGAAATGTTTTAATGTAAAATATATTTCTTCTTTAATATTTATGTTATCAAAAAATGAAAAAAGAATAAAATAAAAAATTAATAATTGATGCAGCAAAAGCAATTTCTTCCTTCACCACATAAATATTCACCCTTTCAATTTCGTTGCTTTATTGATTTAGTTTTTTGGTGTTTCCCTTGGCTTCAATAAAAGCGACTTCCTGCTCGACTGGTGTTGCCAGAAACATTGGCCCCTTTTTTTATTTAGGCGGAAAAATGAAGACGCGCGCCGCAACCTAATGAATACTGCATTATTATATCGCGAACTTCAACAGCGCAAAAACCACTTTGCGCCCGCCTCGTCCATAACGTTGTCCCATAACTCAAACCCCTCGAGATTCAGATAAATACGGACACGGTGGTCTCCACAAAAGACTATCCGAGAACTTTAGCCGATTTATTTTTATTCCTTTTTATCCTCCCGCATAAGTTTAAACTGTTTGCTCGCACAAATTTGTAACTTGAAAAAGCGGAAAAGTGCACAAGTTCGTGAATAACTTAATCACGCTGAAATTACATTTGTTTGAATTGGATTTATTGCAGCTACAAAGAATACATTTTCGAATCTCGTTCCGATCATTTATGCATTGACCAATTGGAGAAAACGAGGGTTTTATTTGAGACCCAAGAGAGACAGGTCAATAATATTTGGCCCAGTCGTCACAGCGTCTTTCAGGCAAAAAATAATCTAGCCAGACGTCATAAAATAAGACTTTATTTATTTATGAAAAGTACCAAATAAAATTACATTTCTTTATTTCAGACTTTTTGCAACATAACGACCATATTGATGGAATCTCAAGGAATAAATCTTATTTAAAAAACAACTTATATTAAATAGTAAAAACCATGAAAACAAATTTCTTTAAATTGTTTACCATTTCCAAATTTATTATATTAACACTAAAATACCTACAAAAAGTATAAATTATACAAATTTTTCAAAGTTAAATAAATAATATAATCTAAACTGTAGCGTCTAGAACGACAATAATATTTTTTTATTATTTATTACTATTCAGGGTGTAATTTTCTACATATTCCCTCTTTGTTATTCCGTACCATTGCGACCTATCTCGACAATTTTACGCACATTACTTAAATTTATCTACATTTAAAAAATGAGTTTGTGTAAAAATAGATGCGAATAAATTAGATTTATAGTATTAAATGAAAATTCTCATTATCTTTAAACAAAAAATAAAACATAAGTAAATTAACAAAAAGTATATGATTATTAAATCTTTTTTAGTGTTTTGTAATGAATTTGTTGAAGCTATTAATAAATATGTAAGTTAAATTGATTTGGGTCTGGCGCCGATCATCAATTTTGTTTGTCTTATTAGTACTAATAGCACCGGTAATATGATACTTCAGACAAATATATACATACGAATTCGATTCCATTTAGATGCAAGATATTCATTATATTCATCTATATTTGAATATAAACTGTATTATATTTAAATAATAGTGTACAAACTCGTTAAATAAAATTTAAGACTAAATCATTTTTGAGAAAGTCATGAGAAACTTTGTGCATTATTTAAAGTAATGAAGACAAGTTTTGTATATCAAAGTTTAAAACACAATAAACTGCGTTTACTAATTCTATTGTAAGTTCTAGTTCAGGTTGAGAAAATACATTACATTACTTGGAAGAAACAGTGGTATATTTGCTTAGCGAACAAGAGAACTTTAGAATAAGTATAAATATCTTGCTCACATTATTAATAAATACGTTACAGAACTGGGAGCTCCTCGTGGAATACTCACAAGAGCTACATTTTACAGTTATAGCACAATTTTTTAAATGGGTAAATATTAAAATAAATAACTTATAATATCGATAACCATTTGATCTCTTTAGGGTTAATCAAAATTTTATTATTATATAACACATTTTTAATACGATAAAAAAAAAATATTTATACAAAAATGTACAATACTATTGCATTCAATATTTTCTGTTTTCATCTACTTTTGAAACCTTTTATTTCAATCCAAAACTGGTCACTTTAAAGTGACGCAACAAAAAAAAATCATTTTGTTTTACCAAATATATTTTTGCTTTACATCAAAAATTATAACTCTACACATTTTTATTTATCAATTCCTAAATAGATAATTTTGTATATTTTTTTTTAATATTAATATTAATAGATCAATCAAGGTAATATTTGGCAAACTAATCAGATAATAAATGATGATTGAAAGTGATCGTGATAACAATAAATAAAGTTAATCTATACTGCGTCTATAATTTCCAATTTGTTATTTTATGAAAATAAATATTACACTTTCATAGCATGCGTATGTCCCGCCCGTAATTCATCATCATCATAAATAAAGTACCAGGAATTAAAAAAAATACGCATGATTTTTCTATTATGCAGAAAATTATTATCTTTTTAATATTTATAATTAAATTTTAATCAAATAATTAATAATTTTAGTATAAAAAAAAGTTTTAAATGACCTTTGAAACGTAATTAATAATACTTTGAAATTAAAATTATTTGAATCATTTAACATAATTATTTATCTGATTCAATATTACAAATATCACAACGATTTATAACAAGAAAAATTATATTTTTTTGATCTTTTGTAAATGAGATTAACTATTTCATCTAATATTATATTGTTTGTAATATTGTATGTAATATATAAATTATAATTTAAAATTTATAAAATTGATTATTAAATTTTCATTTTTTAGTATGTGTTAAATATTTTATAAAATATAAGTTGTGTTTACTTAATCAAGTGATATAATATTCAAACTTGGATGAATGCTTTAATGTAGAAACTGCAACGAGAATTCCCGAATTGTATAATTAATTAAGTGGAGATAGTCGGAGTTCCAAACTAAGTAAATGTTTTACGGCAGGAACTTAATTACTGAGACAACTATATATTTTCTTAGTGAAGTATAGTATTTTATATCAGCATTCGCTACAAATTTAATGAAAACCCAATTAACTTCAAATGTAAACAACATTTGTAAGTTCAGAAAATTCTGAACAAACAAATTTTTACAAAATCATTTTATGAAGAGAAGATAACGTGCATCAAGTGTATGTCTTGCCCAGGGCGACATAACCTTTTGCGTCGGTCCTGATCTCTTTATTATAAGTCACCAGTTCAAGTAGTATCCGCAAGACGCGTTGCTTAACTATTATAATATAATTAGTAAAATGTAAAAAATGTGTTTTGAAGTCTTAAAGATTATTTAACAAAACAAATTTATTATATTTCTTGTGCAATAATTTCTTCTTGAGTTTTTTTATAAATAAAATTGAAAATTATTTTTGAAGATCATATATTTTCTGTTTTACATGAATTAATCAACTGATGTGTTAATTTTTTTTCAGCAAATGCAATTTATCAACTTTCTTGTACAGATGCTGCTCCGTATTAGTTTTCTTCTTCGCCGAACCAACTGCCACATCTCCCACATACTGCATCTACTTTTTTTCTTTTCTCAAACCATTTCTTCTTGCAGGACTAATTTGTGCTCTGAAAATACTCCGTCGCATTTTCCAGCTTCAATTCCATACTTCAATTAATCAATTTCTTTGTTGAGCTGAGAAGTGTACGTGTTTGCCTTCCTATTCTCGTAGGGTAAATAAATATTTATATTGTTGTTCGAGATGAGTGTTTTCGTGTTGGCGCGACGTCTTTTGTGGGACACGGTTTGGATTTGCGCGAGGAACACGAACTATGTTAGTGTGCGTCCGAGCGTCGCGGTGCCGAGCGTCTAGCATGCTGCAGCATCGCGACGGCCCACAAACTCTATACTCCTCCAGTCGCGTGTTTTGCACAAAACCGACCGGTTCGATCACGGCCTTTGCGGAACAACAAACTCATCAATAAATTTATATACGAACGATCAAATATAGTTTTAAAACCACCCTTAAATCAAGTGTTCTTAGTTCAGTTTTTTTTTTGTTTAATTGTTAAATAATCATGGAAACCACGGTTTACATGACGACCAATCTGGACTGCAAGACAAGATTCGTCAATTGGTTAAAACGTGTTCAGTTGAAAGCAGCCCTACAGCACATCCTTCTTCTCGTTGCTCTGATGGTTTACACACTTATTGGTGGATTGGTAAGATATTTTTAAACTTTCTCAAACATTTTACAATAAATATATTTATCTTCAATAAACTTAAATAATGATTTTTTTTTTCGTAAAATTAATGTATGATTATAAATTTTGTTTAATAAATCAAAAAAGTAAATTTCAAACTTACTTACTTATTTTTTCTATTTACACTTAGGAAATAAATTGCTTGAAATAACTTTCTATGCATGCAATTTATTCACAGTATCTTTTAACATTCTGAACTAACTTCCATCCAATATTCAGTCACTATACAAATTGTAACGCAATATGTCTAATATAAACTATCTCACGAACTACTCGTCTATAAAACTACCATAAAAATTGAATGGAGTTTTAAAGATAGATCAAGTGGTTTTAATATTGCTATGTTGTTTTTAAGGACGTTTCAGAATTGAATGCTTCGTCTGTTTATATAACGCCATTGATTAATCTTATACCTCTCAATTACTTTTAACTAGAAGTTATTAAGTTCATATTAAATTACACTATTTTTATTAATTAATAACTTTTACATTAAATTTTACTGTATTTATATATTTTTTGCAATTATTTTAAATTAACTACTTTATAAAAAAATAGAGAAATCATCATCTCAATAGCAAATTGTAAATCAAAATTAGATTGATAGTTTCAATACAAAAATTTATATAAATTTTTGATATTCTTAACATCAAACAAAGACGAATAAGAAATCATCATAATTGAGACTTAAATAATGTAGATTATTAAAAATAAATGAGAAGATTTAAATTTTAAATTAAAAAGGAAATTGCAACATTGCTTCCAACACTTTACAAATAAAACATTTATTCATTTTTATTTTAGCATATTAGACTAGATTGTTATATATATTTTTATTTTATAAATTTCATATTTTTTAAAGTATTTTGTTCAAAATTATTTGCATTTTCCCGTTGAATCATGAGTTTTTTTATATTATATTTTTTGAAACGTAAAGAAAGAAAATTGAGATTGGATTTATGTATCGCATTTTAAAATAACAATAGAAACGAATAGGTATAAGTTTTTTAATATTAAAATATGTTTGGGAATTTATGATATTTGCAGATACAAGGTAAAATAATATTTTGGCAAGGATTCCGGGATACGAGTTCGAAACAATCCTACTATTGAGATAGTATTTTCAGCCCCTAATGTGTGCGCCCCAAATAAAGATATGAGAAAATGTAATTGAAGTGCAGGTGTTTTCAATAGCCGCAGATATCCTTATCTTTGGGTATTTTCGAGAGGATATTCGTCTAATTATAGAAAGTCCATTGACCTTCCAATTCACAGAATAGTTATAATACTTTGATTAACATAAACTTAACCGATAGTTATCTTTATTATCAATATAATATTATTACAAATTAAAATAATAGATATTATTATGAATCTATGATTTTTTTAACAAATAACCATAAAGTTTATGTACTTAATAGAAAGAATCATTAATTAAGTGAAATCCAGTCCACACGTATACTTCCTTTTTTTACACGAAATCCCACACCTTAATTAATTTGACCATTTCACTCCATATTATAATACCATTAATGTAAACACCTACATTTAAGAGACTCCCCTATACTAATTCGTAATAAGCATTTATAATAAAATAATTTTCTATAATAACTGCTGAAATTATTTAGTTATTAAATATTTAAAACAGCATTATTTAACTTTTTAACGCGATCCAACAGATTTACGTGTAATTACACTAGCAACATAAATGTCAAAATTTTTGACAGCTGTCATTTGACCTAATGTTAGGTTGCTTTGTAACAGTTAATTATATTTTTAAAGTCTTTCAGAATGTATTAATAACGTCAACTGTAATTACAATTAAAATCAACGTGATATGGATAACGTAATAAATAGTTGTTATGTAATTTGATGGATGTGTTCGGTCGATTCTGCATTGGGGGGTCTTTCATTAAGGGATTTAGTTTCGAGGCAAGTCAAAGGGTAAATGTAATTATGAAACAGGCAAACGAAAGGGAACATAATAGAATGGTGTATTGCGGCAATCATTAGTGATTGAGTTCACACCTAAGTTCATAAATATTTGTCAGCAAATATTATTGTATTCGAAGAATGCAAGACTTATTAATTATGTTCATAAATAATAACAATAATCCTGTATTTTATTGCGCTGTTAATCAAATAACTTATGTTAGAAATTGTAAGTAAATTTCATTGTTAGAAGTATACATAAATTATGTGTATTTGGGTTATGCGAAATTAGTGAACTGTTTGAGTAATATCGTCGCTTTATCAAAATAAACTACAGAGAAACGTTATTAATGATTACATGCTTGGATTTGACTAAATATATGTACTAATTAATATACTATAACATTTGAAATAATTAAAAAAAAACTCATTAATCAAGAAAATATTCTTTAATTACTTCGTCATATAAATCTTTATAATAATTTAATTTAATAATTATAAACAAGTATAATAAATTCATAAAAACTAAATTACTAAATATCACTACATTTTCATTCTCTTTGTGCTCAAATTAATTTCTGTTTGAGGAAAGATGGCTTAAAGCAAACATTAATACCTATTAAATTAGATTCTTCTCCATTCTCACACATCTCCACATTTTCTCGTTTACTTTCTTCCTTGTACCTTTTTTCTTACGTCCTACTAAACCTTTTCTATTAACTATACTACGTGACTTCCAGCAGGTTGGTACTTTTATTAGGTTTTGTCTTATGTTTCTTCCTGAATTTTCCTCTTCGTTAATAAAAACTTATTTAACGAATAACATTAATTTAGAAATAGTTTCAATTATTAGAATTGTTTTAAACGGCGAATATTGCTATATTGAAACTTCAAATATTGAAAATACATATAATATTTATATTACACTTATAATAAATAAGACACAAAGTTATGACATCAGTTTTTTGGGATACAAATTATTAATGCAACTTAACTAATATTATACAAGTTTGGAATAAAAATCATGAAAAAAAAAACTTGGTTTTTATCCTTTCGTTTTCAAAACTGTTCAAACTGCCTTCAAATATTGACTATGGCTCTAGTTTTAATACTAAGAAAACTAAAAATTAAAAAAAAATCATTTAATTTACTTTTTTTCAATTTACTCGAATTCGCGTAGTTACTATAAAGTTTTGTTTATTAAAGTGAACATTACGAGCATATGTTGATATCGTATTCATACTAATATAAATGTTTTATAGTCTCTGAATTTTTAACACTGGCTTGTAAAAAAGTCGTTCAACACTATATATTATATCTAATTTGTCACATCATCTTATTGTCATATGCTGTGCTGAAAAATATATTCCTAATTAAAGTGATAATTAATCTCTCTTCATAAAATCTAAATAAATCTATAACTTTGCATCTTATGCAATATATCATTCATCAATTTTTCGAAAGATTAATCGTAAGCATTAAGAGGGAAGCTTATGATGATGATTTGGCGTGTCTGAGTCCCAAAAACTTTTACGACCAGAGTGCATTATGTTGATGAATACGAAGAGGAGGGCGAAGGGCGGAAAATGAGTTATAATTTGGGCCGCGAAGGCAGGAAGAGGAAAAAAAAATAAGAGAAACTGAGTTTCGCTTAAATTTGACTGTAAATTAAATCAGAACACCCGGAAAGTACGTAAAGACCAATTGCAGTTAAGATTATTTAAATTTCCTATTTATAGTGGCGCCTCATCAAATCTATTTATAGTTCCATTCAAATCACTATCTACTATCAAGTTTCCTTCTTCCATTTCGCTTACGTAACTTATGGCTCCATTAAAGTCGTCCTGCGGCTTTTTATTGGAAAGTGCGTAAATGTCACGAGTCTCGCAAACCTAACCTTTTAAAGGGTCCGCTTTCCAAAATCCATAGAATTTTACGGATGCAAACAGGAAACATTCATTTTTATTATACGCATGTAACCGACATTTAAATAAAAAAAAATCATCGATTCCACATTCCAAAAAAATCTTTGATTTGGTTTTTATGTTTTCTAACTTTAGATGCGAATCGTGGCTTCAATTTATCTGTTTCGCTTTAAGGTGAGTTTGATTTGGGTTCCGGAAACTGTGATTAATCACCGGATTGTACGCTGATAAAAATCTGGATTCCGGATCCGGTTTGTTTGTCGGTTAAAAAACACTTCGCTTAATAAGTCAGGGAACGATCGTAATTGCCGAACGTTTATCATGCAGACCTTTTTTTTGATAAATGGTAACTTTGTTTCAGGTATTTAGAAGCGTGGAGTATCCGGCGGAGGTGGCACGTTTAACGCATTTGAACCAAGTGGTGAACGATCGAAGACACTACTTGGTTAATCGGATTGTGAATAACTCGGAACTAAGCAACTTGGGTGATTTGGTTTTGATGGAGGTGAAGGACTACGAGAAGGTCCTGCAGGACGCCGTCCTCGGAGGACTCACCGATAACTCGCGACCTCTGGAAGAGCTCGAAAAATGGACCATCCTCAAAGCCGTCTTCTTCTCCTCCACCGTCATCACGACAATAGGTAAATAAACACTTTTATCTTTGACCTCGTAACAGAATAAATAAATAAAATAAAATAAAATAAACGAAATGTAAATAACATCGATTTCCACTCTAATAAATATGATATTAAAAGTTTTCCTTCACGCACGTTCCAACGTCAACGTGATTTAGAGCCGCCCGAAAGAAGCCAAAAACGCAAAAGAAAGCTTTAATCACGAAAGGCCTTTCCTTCTTATTTCATATTCCTCTAAAATGCATGCAAATAGAGAATATTATATAACACTGCACAACTAATCTGAAATGCTATTGAATCAATCTTCAGCGTGCTACAAATTGCAAATCCCTTGTTACATTTCACTTATCGCGCGTTGCGTGAATTTATTATTTATATACTGGAGCACGCTAAGATTAAAGTTAATCAAAATGGAACATTTAAAACGCAACAGATTTATTTTTCGAGATTGCTGCAGTCGTGGTGGAGGTGCCGGGTTTCGCGTAAGACTAATCTTCTGCAGAATATGGTTATGCATGTTATTTAAGACTATTAATAGCTGGGTTTTAAGTAATTGGGTCAGTAAGTTACGAAGAAGCCTAGGATTATCCCTGAGGACTTATTAATCGTTGATGTCCTCCGGAAGGGAAAAAGGAACTAAAGCCAACACCACCGTCTGGACTTTCGGAGTTTCGAGTTTCTATTACGTCTGGGACCGTTGTCTGCTTAATCTGCCACATGTGGACTTCTTTATGGCGGCGTACGGAAATTTTAATTACAAAATTAACATTTACATTTCTACTACTAATGTCTTCTCTTTGTTCCTGAAGCCACCAAAATTATCTTGTTAATTATTTTTCACAAATTCACTTAATTTTAATCAAAAATTGTTGTTTGCTAACTATAAGAAAAACAAATTACGTTTGTTAACGAAAGTTACGAATATATTCAGAGATATAATTAAAAAGTTACATTTATAATACAATTATAATAAATGTCTTGATAATTTTTTATTCTAGAATTTTTTTGACATTATATGCAAATAATTTATATTTAAGATTGTTGATATGTAAACTTGAATACTATTTGCAATATATTTTCGTGGGTCCTAATATATAAAAAATTGCTGATTATATCATTCATCATCAATAGAAGTGAATATAATTTATATTTTATTTAAATCTATATATAAATTTATATTTGAACTATAAAAAGGTTTAAGTATAATTGTATCTATTGATTAACTTAGAGTTAGCCAAATGTCTTATTGATCTATGGTCATTTGCCAAAAAAATATTTTATTAGTTCGTAAAACGAAATTTCAATACTTTGATATACTAGTCGCAATAAAAATTTATTAAATCATTCGTTAAAATTAACTGTTAAATTTGATGTATAAAATATTAAAAGCATTTAATTTCAAAGTTATAAAGCGGGAACAGAAAGTTTGAATATTTAACTGTTTAATCTGCATTCCTTAATAAATATGTCAGTAAATCAAGTCCCATGTCCCATATTAAATTTATATTAAAAAATATCAGCGTGCAAAAGTTTTCCTATAAAATTTTAACACGTTTCATAACAAAAAATAAAGAGATTAATCACATTCATTAATATTCTTGATTAATTGCTTATAAAAAAATGTAATTACATAGAATTTTTTAACAATTAATTATCTTTATATAACCTAACCCAAAATTGTATTGTGTTATTTTTTAATATCATGAAATGACAGCTGTCATCTTGTGTCATACCGAGGAACTAGTGAAAAATTATTATATATTGGATCACGGTAGAACTATAAACAAATATGTTGGGGCGCTTGAACCATCTCAAATGTTATCTTGTGTCATTACGAGGAACTGGTTAAAAACTATTACCCAATGAGTCACAGTACAACTACATTCAAAAAGTTATTTTTTAATGTCATGAAATGACAGCTGTCAACTTGTGACAGATTCACTGATGAAAAATTGTTAGAGATTGGGTCATGGTAGAACTACAAACAAAAAAGGAAAAAACGCGGAAAAAAGGTTTAGAATCTTAACCTAACCTGAAATTGTGTTGCGTTCATTTCTTAATGTCATTAAATGACAGATGTCACCTTGTATCAGATTCACTGATGAAAAATTGTTAGAGATTGGGTCACGATAGAACTACAATCAAATATGTTGGGACGAGCGGAAAAAAGGTTGAGAAACGCTACATTTCTCAACCAAACCGAAAATTGTGTCTCATTATTTTTGTAATGGGTCATGAAATGACACCTGTCACCTTGTATCATATCGAGGAACTGGTGAAACTATTATTGATTGTGTCAAAGTTCAATTACAAATAAATATGTTGGATAAAGCGGGAAAAAGGTTGAGATACGCTGCATTTATCGAGCTAATCCAAAAGTCACCTTTAGTTATAACGAGAAACTCCTTAAAAACTGTTAGCGATTGCTTAAAAAAAATGAGTGTAAAGTTGAGGAACGCTGATTTAGACCCTAAATTAGAAAAGTGCTTTAGTGGAAAGTTTGTGGAAAGAAAATGCATATTTAATATTTATAGGTAATTTTACCAATTTTTTTCTCAACGCTGAACTATTATAGGAAAAAGGAGAGTAGGGCGTTAGACTCTAACAGAGTGTAATTGGATATCTTTATAACTGATGTAAATGATCTTCTTGGAGCAAACATCTGCTTGAAGTAGGGTAGAGTTAGAAATTGAAAAGATAGAGAAAGCTGATGCAGAATATATATTATAAGCGAAACTCCTATTTCTCAAAGCGCTGAAAATGTATTTCAACGAACAGCATTGAGAGAACTACAAAAATCGTTAAAAATTTAAACGACAAAGTCTGCATCTTAAACATACGAAAGTCGTCTACTAAATCATTGAAACTCGACTATGCAGTAAAATATTTAAGTTTGTTTGTGAGTAATGTAATAAATTTATTAATTTTCATTCAAAAATAAATTCTATATATTTATTTTACTTCTTATTTTTTGAAGAAATGATCCTAATGAATTAGTTTTAAAAAAATATGAATTAGTATGTTTACAAAAATACGAATCAATATAAAATATAACGATTGTGAATTCTTCGGACCGAAAATTTATGATGGCATTAAGTTTATTAATATAGATACATAAGTGTAAAAAAAATATATAGTGTATCTAAACGCGCGAGGAGTTGAAGTGTAAATTTAGAACTGTGTTTCTTGTTTCTAATGTTTGGATCAAAAGAGTGTGTTTGGGAAATGTTTACGATTCGAGTGAAAATGTAGAAATTTAATGTAAACGAGAACCTTGCCCATTCTTTTCGTCATGCGTAAATATTTAAAAAAATCCACAACACCAGCTTTGTAATAAAAAAAAAAGAGTAATACAAATCTTTTGTGAACGCAAAATTATTTGAAAGGTATATTGTGATACGCATTTTCAAATATTTGGACGTTGCGTTTCTTTGTTTTTTTCCCATTAAAAATTTTCAGTTTTTGATCGTAAGAAAATATATATGTGCAGTAGTCAAACTTTTTTTATACTTTGGCAGCTATTGCCGAATTCCATTGATCTTCGCGTTTCGCTTCAACTTAATGATTCGATTTCAAGTTTCTGTCAACAACCATCAAACCGACTCTTTGATGATGAATTATTTGAATTTCTTCAGTATTTAAATTAAGTTTTTCTTAAAACAATAATATACATTCATTGATGTTTTAAACTTCACTGTAATCTGTATTAACTTCTTATTTTAAATTTTAAATAAATTAATTATAACTAAATTATATAATGATGACGATAATATTAACAACATTTCATAATATTTTAAATGCAATATAACAAAAATATAACATATTACTAGTTTACAAATACAAATGTAAACTTTCATCCAATATTTTATTTGTTACATCAATATTTAAAACATATAGTACATGCAATATACGGCAGTTCTTTCGTGCCAAAAACATGGAGAAATGCTTAGTGTTGTATCAGTAATGCATGAATATATTTCACCAATAAAATATAATGTTTTGAAATATACATGTAGAACACATTTCATGAATATTAAAGTATTGTCTAAAATGTTATATAATATTTCTTAGTATAAATATTTCAGAATTTAAATTACTTAAATTGTTTGCCTTATAACAAATGTAGAAATCTAATGAATTTTGTATCATTAAATCTACACATTTTTAAAATAACAATTAAAAATTATTACTTAGAAAAAATATTTTAAATTTTCTACCGTTTCTACAAATTATTTTATTTTAATTAAATAAATTTAAAATATGAAAAATTATAGCTTTAAGTACGAAGTTTATTTTAAATAATAATTAAGGAAATAATTGAGAATTTCTCAGTCATGAGAAAATTTAAACAATATTTTGTTAATAATTTCCTTTTGATTTAATTATAGATTTATTATCGTACATTTATGATAATGTTTTTTTTTTTTAATGATCATTGATAATTATTTATCCTATAAATTTATTTAATATTTAAAGAAAAAAACGAGGTAATAATAATTTAATAGTCTTAACGTAATTTTAAAATTTTGTAATTTATATAATTTTTTACCATTATATGCAAATAGTTTATATTTATATTTAGGGATAAGTTAAGATTGTTCTAGACCCTAGGCAACAGATCTCATAATTCAAAGCTTTAAAACTTAACAAAAAAATGTAATTTGTTAATAATTTTAATTTAATTATAGATTAATTTTTCGTATATTTATAATAATATGTTTTGTTCAATGTAAGAAGGGAAGCTATAATTTTAAAATTAGATAGGAATAAATAGATTTTCAACTGAAGGACGACCGTGCAATCATTAATATCGATAAGTACCGAAGTAGGGATCTTCTCAATGGGTATTTTATGCACTTGATTAATGAAATTGCTAACGCAGTTAGATTTACTATAAAGATTGAAAAGAAACGTGGAAAGTATAATTATCTAATTGCCAGTTGTGGCTTTAAGTAAACCGTGCGGAGTTACCATGCGAATTAATTTGCTGCAGTAATAAATTAAACGAGTCCAAATGGTGTTGAATAAGCCTCGATTTCGTTATATCCCCCATGTAAACGATCATTTTCTTCACCTAAATTTATCCCTCGCGAGTGAGTGGATCGATAAGCTTGCAATTCGATATCCAATTGTAAATACTGAAATACAATGAACAGCATAAGCTAATTCATTTACATTTGATCATAATTTTCGGTTGCGGCGTTCTTCGTTTCGTTTGCATGCGTCCAGTCAGTAAACGAAGGTCTCTTATTGGAACCATAAAATTTACATGTACCGTTTTATAGGCTCATCATATTTTAGCTATAGTTTATGCAAATAGCATTATTTGATTACATGCGGTGCTAAAACATTAATGGTAATCAATGCATAATCCAGAAAATATTTTTTATGATTTAAATTTAACTTACAAATTTTCTTTATCTAAAAATCGAGTTTAAATATTAACTAGTTAGTTTAATTATATTATTTTTTGACAAACAATATTCATATAATAATAGTGAAACTATTAATGTAATATTTAACAGTTAAATTAGTTTCTATTAAAAGTGAATCTATTTAAAAAAAGCTTTTGATAATATTCAGTAAAATTTAGCCAAGTACATCAAAATCTTGCAATATGAGTTTCAATAATACCCTGTACTGTTTGAAATTGGACTAATCGTGAAACTAAATTTAAACAAAATGAAACTTTACTGAATAAAGAAAAAATAAAAATAATTTTTGTAAAAAAAATATTTTGTGCACTAATTTTTTAGAATTTATTTGGACTATAGCAAATCCGGACTGATCGAAGCCGGATAATGAGAAGTATCAGTGTTTGTTCGTATATACAAGATAATTTAGTAAATTTTACAAAAAAATCTTGCAATTGATCTATTTTGTAAATGGTATATCAAAAACTTAAGTCTTCGAACTTTTGGAGTCATAACCCACTTGGCAAAGTGAAGAACTTTGATGAAAAGTGCATTGAAATAAAATTGGCACCACCTAAATGTTACAAAAAATTAATCTGTTTTTATGTGATTTGAATAAATAAACTATTTTTTAAACACATATAATGATTAAAATAAAAAATAAAGTTTAAAATATTTGCTACAGTTTATAAATTTTCTCTTCTAGTGTTAGGATATGATTCTCTGAAAACACTATCTATTATAGAATTAGTGAGTTTCAAGCACGATTTTTAAAGATAATTTAATTATTTTCCAATAACTTTCAGAAATTTAACTATTTGTTTAAGTGTGACATGAAATAAAAAAAAGTTGAAGAAACACTGATATAATATCTTTGTTTTAGTATACTTAGGTTGTACTAAATACATGAAATACATTGATCTATAAGAAATAAGAAATGACTCCAATATTGTTTTTTTTTTCTTAAAATAATATTTCTTATTACATGTAAATTACATTTCATTTGTATATATTTCAAACCCTTATTATCTAACTATTTTCAAAGATATTACTACAAAAATGTAATATCTTTGAAAATAGTTAGAAACCAAAAAAATACATTTATAAAAATGTAATGAGTATTAAATACATGTATTTGCCACGTCATTTGTTGATTTAAGTTTTAAAAACTAGTATTTTAGATGATAAAATACATATTTTTACAAAATATATTATTAGATAAAATAGAATTCGTTTCATATCAATTTCTCTACATAAAAAGATCTTATGGATTGAAAAAACCGGAATAAACAATTTATTTTCGTTTGTAAATTGGCCGGAACTGGTAGCAAGGACGATGGCAATCCTGCACTGATCATTACGTAGCATTGCGACTTATGCCGGAATTTTTGTGAGGTCATGAATAATAACGTCGGCATAATGTTTTGGGTTTCTTTTCGTTGCAGGATATGGTGATATAGTACCTATGACAACGGAGGGAAGGGCGTTCTGCATAGTGTTCGCCTTGGTCGGCATCCCATTAACCCTGACCGTGATTGCGGATTGGGGTCGGCTCTTCGCAACGACCGTGTCCACGCTCATGAGTCATCTACCATCCGTACCGAAGATGTGCAAGTGAGTTTTTTCCGGTTTTCCCTATTTTATATTTAAAATAGAAAACAAACAACGTCGGTCCGCGCCTCCGGGCCGGACTTTAATTAGGTTGATAAACATATGTTTTCCCTCCTTTCGTGTGTGTCATGATGTGTGTGCGGGTGGAAAGCCGCGTAAATTTTAAGGCGAGCCGCCCCCCACATGTTATTCATGCATGTACGTGTGTTGTTGCGAACCGGCGAACCGGAAGTTGCTAAAGGCGGAAGAAAAATCTCCTATTACATAACGTGCAACAACGAACGTCCGTATTGCATCGTAAAGAATAATATAATTAACCTTATCGATTCGTATAATTCCTTAAAAATACGTTATAAATTAATTTTATTGGTACATACACCGTTCGCATGAACGTACTCGATAACATCATTATAAATTCGTTCATCTCATGTACGCTTATCGAACGTACGTAAAAAGAAAGTACGTTTCATTAATACCTGAAATATTTAGTTTTGCACATGTTACGGTATCAGTGCATATTCGAATAAAGTATCAATTTTCCGGCAAATGTTTACTGTTATCACCTCATTTAGTAAATGTACACATTTGCCGATTGGAGAATGTGTGAACACAGCCATAAATGTAAATTTTTTATATACATTTTTTATATACACCCAACCCAAACATGAAAAACCTTAGGCACTAGAATGAATATATATAAAAATAAATTTTTAATAATTATTTTATATTTTTACCTATTAATTTTCACAACATTAATTTCATTTTTTTGCCAAACGTGTGAAATCTGCTTTTTCCGGATAATGTAGATATAGTTTATATGTAATTATTTAAATCTATGTTTGCTTCAATTCTAAGTAAATCTATACATTTTCCGGGCAATCACTCCACTATGTACTTATACCGTAACATATATTAATGTATGCAAATTTAAATTAGTTATTAATGAAATTTGGGGAAAACAATGTATATTTCATGTGCATTTAGTTACAATTAATAAATTAAAATGAACATCTTATAGTGATTATTCTAGAAAATTCATAATAATTAAGTTTATTTATGAAAATTGTACTAGTTATGTTAATAGAATTAACTATATATAATTACATAAATCATTTAAGTTGGCACAAATGGCAAAACGACGTGTATGTATTTTAGCGTAGAATCATTTATGTATTTATATAATATTTTTTAAATATAAAAGAAAACGTACATACCTATAGAAAAATCGTTATCGAAACCTTCGGCTTGATCATTTCCAACAAAATTAGCTATTATTTTATACTAAAACTGATTTTATTTTTCACAAATTATATTTCTGTCGAAAATATGTGTTTTGACGTTTTTTTACTAAATAACAAATGTTATCAAACAGCCACCTAATTAACGTTTATCAAAATATTTTCAACCATTATTTGAGTAACATTTGAGTAAGTAAAGAACGTCACTTAGCAACATTAAAACAATAGAAATAATATATAAAGTCAATTATTTCCAAAATTATTTTCTATAACTAAATGTTATATTTTTAAAATTGAATACGTTTTAAATTCAATTTTACGTCTAAATTAAATATTTATATTTCTAAACATTTTACTATCACATCAAAAAATTGCAGAAATTATATTCATATATTATTAAGTATTAAGTATTTTTGCTTCTAAATTACACTTTTGACATTTCTTACAAAACAAATAAATAATGTGACCAAATTAAACCAATCAAATACATTTATTAATTTATTTTAAATATGATTTATTTCTTGTTACTAATTAAATATATTGTATTTTATTAACATTCTACCTAGTAACAAAAATAAATTATTTTTAAAATTATCTGTTTGAAATTCTATCCTAAAAAATACATATACTATTTTAAGCTTTGCTCCTAATTCATTTTACGTTTAACATTCCTCAACTCCGCTCGCTTTACGCTCATTCATCAACTGTCGTTTAATTTGTAACTCCGAGCTACAAATCCTCTTGAATTACAGTTGAGATTACAATAAATTCAACTTTATTTGAATATTCTGTTCACGTATTTTATTATTAAATTGATAAGGATTTTATACTAACAAATAAATTACATAAAATTATTACTAAAAATAATATATTTATAAAATTATTTATCAAAATCATGAGTTTCATTAATTATCTTTAATATAAAGATTTATAATATAATTTACAATTCTTATTTATTTTTTTTAATAATTTTTATTTGACCAAAATGACAGCCTTTTGTAGTTTTTCCTGTAGTTTTTCCGCCCATAGTATTTTTATCTATTATATAATTAATAATTATATATGGTAGTCCTACAACTTCTTAATTATTATGTTATGATTACAACTATTGATTGTTACCATCCCCTTTCTAAAATGAATAGATTTTGTATAAAATAGTTTAGTCTTAGTTAAAGGGTGAAAACAAGAACTTAGTCTTAGTTGGTAAGTAGAAAAGAACACAATTCATAGTCGATTGTAACTCTTAGTTGATAATCCATAAGATTAACACTTGTCTAGTTGACTTCTCAATAAAAACACCGATTTGTATAATAAAGTTACTTAAGAATATTGTATTAAATAATTACACACAAAAAACATTCTATAGCAGCAAATTCCTTTAAATGAAATAAAGATAAATTTAATATTCGATTTTACTAGATCGGAAGGAACGAATGCAAGGAAATACTGTTGGAATTCGATTCTAGCGACAGCTTCCACAACTGCATTCGTAGTCGACTATAAACCTGAGTTGACTAGGTCGATTATTAGTATGTATGCAAAAGTTGTTGTCCAAAAAGCAGACGTGCATATTGATATAGTAACTGACTTAGTACATCAGTTCTAAGAAAATCTATACATTTTCCGGGGATTGTGCACAGATTTTTTCATTATTACTGTAACTTATGTACTAAACGTCAGAATGTCATGAAATTTTGACAGACGTCGTCTGCAGGTTGGTACTTCCTAAAAATCATATGGTTTATCGATAGAGGCGTTATCTATATGTCATCCTACGAACTTATTGAGAAAGGTGTTAATAATTGATTTCAGTACTTAGTACTTCAGTTCTAAGAAAATCTATACATTTTCCGGGCTTTGTGCACATTATTCCACTATGAACTTATACCGTAACATATATTAATGTAAGCATATTTAAACTAGGTATTAATCAAAACAATACATATTGAATTACAATATCTAACACCTCACTGAATAAGTTTGTAGGATGACATATAGATGGCGCCTCTATCGACAAATCCATAAGATTTTTAGGAAGCACCAACCTACAGATGACGTCTGTCAAAATTTCATGGCAATCTGACGTTTAGTTCACAAGTTACAGTGTTTTTAGTAACGCTATTTTAATATTTTTCAAAATTATATCTTATTAAGTGAGGTGTTATATAGTAATTGATTATGGATCATTTTTTTCAGACGTTGGACCAAAGGATTGCTTTATTGATTTATTCTCTTAGCTGTTCCACAAATAACAAATAAAAATTGGTAATTTCACGAAGAGAAATTTAATATTTAAACAAATATGAATAAACATTGCGTATGCACATTGAATACAAAATATAATTTAATTTAATTAATGCATAAGGATAAATAACAAATTGACCTCACGAGATACACACGATATTGTTAGTTTAATTAATTATGAATATAAAAAAACACAGCACGAATGAATGTATGTTTATTGGGTGTTGCACTCGTGTTAAATTCATTCACTGCTTTCGATGCGGCATTCGCAACGTTTCATAAAGTTGGATTAATTAGAGTTCCCGCAACTTTATAGGTGGACTCTAACAATGCTTCACGAAATATACAACGTGTCCCGCAACATAATGTCTCTCCCGGACGCCCCGAAACTTCTCAGCTCTTAGAAAACGAAAGTTATTTGCTTTTACCATAAGAAATACGTCGGAGCAATGGCTTGGAATAAATCATAATATTCGTTCAAACAATCTAAACAGAAAAATAAAAGATTTGAAAGTAATTAAAAGAAAGTTGCTGTACTGAATTTATTTTAATTATAATTCAATTTATATCTTTATTATATTTTCATTTAATGATAATTTTTTCAAGAATTAAAAAGGTGGTAAAAATATTTATTTTACGCGGAAAAAATGTAACTTTATCGTGGAAGTAAGAGATTTATTGTTGATTTTATAAAAGCTTTCAAATACTGTAGAAATATTTTACTTTTTATGAACTGAAATAATAAATATTAATGTGTTCACTATGAAATAAAATAATACGAGAGCAATGAAAAGTACGTAGTAGTAATGAAAGTTATAAAACGAAACGTTAACAAAAAAAGAATAAATCAAATGAAAATGCTAAAAAAAACTAAACTAAAGTATATAATAAATAAAATAATAATTATGTAATTTAAATGTTGCGATTCAACAGGTCAATCATTATCAATCATAAAACTCTATAGATTCTTGTAATCTGATGGAAGTTACGCAAGGTTCCAGCGTACGTCGGAAATATTAGAATGCTAAATTGTTTTTTTTGTATGTATTTTATGGTTCGCATTTGAAATGTACCCTAATCTACACGTGGGACCGTATAAATTTGACAGGTGTCAAAAAGCTGTCACGCAACTGGTTTTATACGTTTGTGCAAATGATTCCTTTATCCGCACGATCGCTGAAGTTAGTTAAATCACGCAGAGCAATTAAGAAATAATCAAAAATGAACTGCAAAAGAGTTCGAACGATGACCTACGTGTATAAGCATGTTTGCTGTAGATTCAGGTGTGCAGGAATTTGCATAACGAAACTTTTTTTTAATGCAGCCCTGCAACGCAACATCTGCAGCACGAAAATTTGCGGTTCTTTGAAAGCTTTGCTGTGTTAATGGTAACATTATTCATTGAATACTGGTGTGTCAAATTTGGGAATAAATCAATTCTATTGGTGAATTACTTTATGTTTATGGGAAGCGAAATGTGGTGTGGTAAAAAAAATTGGTAACAAGAAACGATCACCTGAGTGACATTGTTGCGCAAGTTTGCTGCTTGCGTTGCGGATGAATCGATACTTACCCAAATAAAATGCAGTTTTAGAGTTCGTTGCAATAAATGTATGTATGATTTGTAAAATTTACTTAAAAATTTATTTTAATTATATTACTGGTAAATAGTCCATATTAAAGTAAGTTATTAAACATAATAATTAATTAGTATTGAAATAAATTCATCATTACTCCAAATTGGCGCTAAGAATAATATTGTTATTATTTAATATTGTAATGTAACTTAACAAAATCTAACCTAACTTAACTTATTCGAAATTTATGCAAAGTAAACATTTTATTATTTTTAATTTTATACTAACTTTTTCTGTTAGTAAATGATGATTTAAAAACCTTAATTTAGATTATATGTAACAATACAAATCTAACCTAACTTAACTTAACCTATGTTTTTGCAATTAAACCAAACGTTTTATTAATTTTAATTATATTTTTTTTAATCATTATCTATTAGTAAAACGTATAATTTTAATACCTTCATTTAGATTATATGTAACATCACAAAATCTAACCTACCTTAACCTAACCTAAGTTTTTAGATTTTTTTCCGATTTTTTCAGATGATCTGTTAGTAAAAGTGATTATTTTAAAATCTTAACTTATATTAACTTATGTAACATCACAAAATCTAACTTGACTTAACTTAACCTAAGTTTTATTAATCAAACTAATCGTTTTATTAATTTTAATTATAATCTCATTTTTTTCTTCTAATTCATTATCTGTTAGAAAAAGTGAATATTTTAAAAATATTAATTTATATTATATGTAACATCACAAAATCTAACTTGACTTAACTTAACCTAAGTTTTTTAAATCAAACCAAATGTTTCATAAATTTTAATTATAAACAAATTTCTTTCTAATTCATTATTTGTTAGTAAAAGTCCTGATTTTTTAAATCTTAATTTAAATTATATAACATCACAAAATCTAACCTAATATACCATAACCTAAGTTTATTCAATTAAACCAAACGTTTTATTAATCTTAATTATAAACTATTCTAATTCTTTATCTCATCTAACTTTAATGAACCTAAATTTTTGCAATCAAACTAATCATTTTATTATAAACTCTCTTTTTTCCAATTCCTTACCTGTTAGTAAAAGTGATGATTTTAAAATATTGATTTATATTATGTTACATCATAGAATCTAACCTAACTTTACTTAACCTAAATTTATGCAAACAAACCGAAAGTTTTAATAATTTTAATTTTTTGATAATTCATTATCTGTTAGTAAAAGTGATAATTTTGTAAAACTTTAAATTTCATTCCTTGTAAATAAATTTACATTAAATATGTATTAATAGATTTACAGATTACAATTTGCTTTAAATTTACGTTCGTAAATTTTCGATTAATAAAAAAGGGACTTTAAATATATAAAAATAAGGGGAGTGCAAGATAAAATTGCCAGCTTAGAAATGGGCCGAATGATGATGAGATTCCTTAAGCGAAAGAAAATTGATCTAATGCGGGATTTACATAATAATGTTCGAGAATTGCCAATCGCCACAAATCTAGAGTATGCGGAAAATAATCTAAGTGGAATGTTTGATAATATTTATTTAATAAATCATTTTTCTTGGTAATTGGTTTTCCTCTTAGGTTAATTGTGTTGATGTTAATTATGTTGACATAAATATTGCACTTCAATCTAAACATAGTGTTCCTAGTAGTAATGAATACAGAATATTTCGATTATAGATGCAATAAATATTTTCGAAATAAAAATCTTGTAATTGGAAATTCCACTATTGTTAGTATCTGGTAGAATTTATGTCTATCCTCCTATTCTACATGATGTACAAATTAAGCTAACGGTGAACATTAGGCATTTCCTGTGCCAGACGAAAATACGGAGGGGGTGATGAGTATCAGCCCTTTCGGTTTATCAGTTTGGTTGAGCCCGGAGACGATAAACGCGTTTAAAGTCCCAGACAGCTACGTAATCTACGCAAATTACATCTTACCAAGACGCTAATGAAAGCGGCGTGCTTTTATATTCGCTTCCCCTCCAGAAAATTTAATTCAATTGCAATTAAATGTCTAATTACATTTAATCCGACCTCTTCTATTTGTTTGCCGTGAATCCAAATGACTTATTTATATCATAAGGTTTCCAAAAAACTTTCATTCATTTTGTTATCTTTTTAAAGTAATTACTTACTTTGTCTTTGACTTGAAATATATATTAGTTCACATTGAATACAATTCAACGTTGAATTATTTAACAGTTTGTCTTTCGTACATAGAAGATTCATGTTTCATAGGTCATATTCAGCAAGGGATGGCGCATTACGCGTAGGGTCGCACATAAAATATTTGGCTTTTTCTATTTCTTGAAGCTCGAGCAAATTAGATATTTGGCTACGGTCGCAAAAATTCCTAGTCCTGGTAATATTATAGTAAAGTATCTCGTAACAAATTATCTGAAAATCAATATTTCTCTAGTTTATGTTTTCAGAAATACTAATTTTTAGTAAAGAAAATCAAAGTAGTCGCCTTTCAACCTTCTTGTCAATCGACCCAATATATTTGTTTATAATTGTACTGTCCAATTGTTTCTAATATAACAATTTTTACTCATGACTTAAAGTGACAGCTGTCATTTTGTGACCGATGAAATTTTTTAAGTAAATCAAGATTGAATTGATTTTTTATGTTTATTAAAATAATCTTTTATATATTTTTTGTTTTTAATTGAATCTGTCAGAATGTAAAACTACATGTTATTATAATATAAACAATAACATAAAAATTTAAAAAAAAAATTAGATTTTGACAGCTGTCATTTTTCGACTTTTTTAACGTAAACCAATATTGAATCATGTTTTTTATATTTATTAAAATAATCTTGTATGAAACGAAATTTTTTAAATGAATCTGTCAGAACGCAAAACTGATCAAAATTTTTATATAAATAAAACAATAAAATAAAATTGTTTATATAATTGAGTTTTGAAATTAGTATATCAATAGAAACATCATAATATAAGAAAGAACATATAAATACATTTTTTATTAAGATATTGACAGCTGTCATTTTACGACCCATGAAAAATTTAACGTTAACCAATAATGAATCACGTATTTTATATTTATTAAAATAATCTTGTATAAAATAAAATTTCTGAAATGAATCTGTCAGAACGCAAAACTAATTATAATTTTTATATAAGTAAACAATTTTTTTTCATATAAATGAGTGGTTATGAAATCAGTATATCATCATAAGACAGAACATAATATTTTGACAGCTGTCATTTTGTGACGCATGAAATATTTAACGTAAACCAATATTGAATCGTGTTTTTTCTATTTATTAAAATAATGTTCTATTTTGTACATAAATTAAAAATACATTTTGTCTACTACTACTAATCTTGTATACAGAATAACAATATTACAAAAATTATATAATCACAGAATTAATGTATGAATTAAAAAATAGTTATACTGTGATTCAAATGGTAAGAATATTAATTAATTACACCGTTTGACACTAGATGACAGCTGTCATGTCATAAAACAATTTTGAATCGCGATCTATAGGTTGAGGAACACTGTTATATAATAATGAAAATCTAAACTTTAGTAAAATTATTTTACGATAAACTTAATAAAATGTAAATTATAAATATATTAATATTATATTAAATTAAGTTTATTGTTATGATGTTGAAATTTGTAACAATTTATAAAATATTTTACTGTTTTAACTTAAAACAAAGTGTTTAAATGTTAGAACATTTTACAATTAGTCTAATATGTTGGAAACGAGTTGAAACGCTTAACGCAATAATAAATTTGTGCACGTCTGGAACGGGACCAAACTAAATTTTAGATTTAAGTGTTGTTTTCAGCTTTCCGAGCATTACACCTAAGTATATTTTCTCGAATAACATTGACTCCGCGTCGATTCAGCTGCAAATCCGTTCGAAAATGATTATGTGTATATATATATAAATTTAAGTTGAAAAGAAAGAAGCAAAAATAAAGTTAATGCATTTAAATCCGATTATTTTCACGCATCGCAGACGAGATTTGGCAGAGCGAATTGCATATATGTAAACTGTCAGAAGAATAATTTTCGACGAGTTATAATAATGCAGTGACATAAATATCATCCAGATTATGTGTAAAGGAATGAAATGCCCTCGCCACATAAGTCGAAAAGCGGAAGAGATTTATGGTGGCTCGATGTGGGGAAACAAATGGAGCAAAGTGAATTTATATAAAAAAAAAGAATTATTACTATTTCTTGTTAAACGAAAGTAAATAAAGAATTTTTAAATTGAAAGAAATGAAACGTTTGATATACGAAAAAGTTTTAAAAAGTAATAAATTAAGTGAATTTATCTGACGTTTGGAAATTTGCTAGAGATGTCAGAGTTGGAGAATTGCATTTACGCAATTAACATGGGAGGATGGAGGCGTTTATGAGTTTACGTGTTTCAAAACGTGCAGTAAATAAAACTTAATTATTTGATATTGATATTGTCGATGCATGGAATTAGAGGAAAACCGCTTTGTTCTTTGGCTTTTGTGAAATGTACGTTTTCGCATAATTAATCCGAAGGGGGAAAAAGGCAGTTTGCACGCGCTTTCTCCTTATTAGAGGCACACACGTAAACCCTTACTGCTGCAACGATCCACCCTACATCTCCTCTCTCAATATTTCTACAACACCCCTTGTTATGTGTTTTTATTGCATCGATAAGCCGCCCCAATTATATGCCCGCCCACCCTCATCATGCTTTGTTATATTTCGCGAATTCGGAACGGTATAAAATAACTATAAAGAAATACGGTTTGTTAAGTTGTCTGTAATGCAACATCGATAAAATACTAACGAATTGCTCAATTTTACGTAACGAGACATATCATTTATGTTATTTCAAATACCAAAGGAGAATGACGAAATAATTTTATGTTCTTTATTTCACTACTTATAATTGTCAACTCAATTATATAAACCAGTGATTCCCAAAGTGTGCGCCGCAACAATTTTCTTGGAATTTCCAATTCTCGAATTTTTGCGCCAACAATTGTGTATGCTGACAAAATTCCAAGAATTTAGCAACTTTCGAGTCTTTCATTGTTTTCTTTCCAAAAGCAAAACCGCAAACCGAATAAAATTGGAAACCTCTGATATAAACAGTTCTTTATATAAAAATTATGATTACGTTTAATAAAGTTTTATAATTCTACTAATTATGGACTGATAATTAGTAGAATTTTCATGAAGTGCATTCATATGGAAACTTCGTTTTCAGAGGTAATGCTCTAAATGGCAATACATTCCTTCTTAAAGAAAATTCAAAGTTTTTTTTTTCTAACAAGGAAAAGTTTTATTCAACTTAATTTACATACAAAGTGAAATCACATTTTTCATTTGTCAACTCATTTATGTAGTTTCTCTTCAGTTTTATTTCAATGTTTTCTTTATATAAAAAAAATATGATTACGCAATATATAGCATCCAAATTTTACGTTTTACGTTTTATATATCAGATTTGGCAGTCCATTATTTGTATAATTTTCATTAAAATTCATATGTAAACTTCGTTTCCAGAGGTAAAAAACTATAATGCTCAAAATGAGAAAACATTTCTTCTTAAAGAAAATTGAAAGTTTTTTTTTGCTAACAAAGAAAAGTTTTATTAAACTTAATTTACATACAAAGTGAAATCATATTTTAGTTATTAACATTTCTTTGTCAGAAACTTATTTAATTTTCTCTGTCTTTAATATCTGATGCATTTAACAAATTTCAAAATTTACAAAATCAATTGATTGAGTCATCTGATCGTCTTATTTCTGTTATTTTCTTCTTCCAGTACAATTTAAACATTTTTTTAGTGACTTAATTTCAAAGACTAAAAACTTATATATTAAAGGCTTTCTACATAAATTAAAATTAATTCTCTCTGAGCAGTATTATTTACTCTTGAAATCGTATTTACATAATTGACATTTTCGTGTAAAATATAAATATTCATAATCAGATTTGAAGTAGATTAAGACTGGAGTTCCTCAGGGAAGAAGTGTTCTGAGACTAGTCCCATAGCTGCTCTATATTAATGATGTACCAACTACTTTGTAGAGTACAGCCTCATATTCCGACGATAGTTGAAAGTTCTACCAAAAATACATATAAACAATGTAATAAAATATATAATTAACATTTTTATTTTAATTTCTTTACTGCTAAAATAAATATAATTTAAAGAAAGATAAGAATTTTCATAAATAAATATCTAATAAATGTGTACTAAATCCCAATTAATATAATCTAATATGTAAATATATCACTTAATTATGAAATAATACAATTATGTTTTGATACGTCTATATATGCTTCGAGGATCTGGTTCCAGGTAATTAGAGTGGAAGAATTGAAATTAACAGAATTTATGATATAATTTTGTTCAATGAGCAAATTTCTCAGTTACCTTTAAGAATAAAGTTTCTTCTAAGGTAATTCTCATAAATTGATGATTAACTTCTAAATTTTATAAGAGAACAACTTGAAAGTGATTTTATGAAACTCTTAGTTATTACGCAAAAAGTTTTTATAGAAAATATATCTATTAAGTATAAAATAATACTGTTATGAAACGTGTATGACTTATATTAATGGAAGAATAAAAATTACATAATGTATAAAGTTTTAAATGGTTTTGATCTAAATTTTAACAATAAAGTTATACTTCCAATATAATACACACAAATATAAGATTTACTTTTTAATTCTATTTTAATAAAAAATATTAATTTTAAGAAACAAATAAAAGAGATTATTCTCTTACATACAGAACAATACAACCTATACACTTATGATTTTTCAATCGGATTTTAGGTATAGCGCGATAATTTGTAAAGTTTAACTCAAGTCTAAGTCATAGTTTCTGACATAATTTCTAATAATAAAGTTGTACCATATTTATCGGCGTATAAAAATATTTTTTGTCACGAATTTCTATAACTACAGAACAGAAAAACATATGGAAAATGTAATAGAATATGTAATAGATATTTCAACTCATAATTTTGATTGATAAAAAATATTCCAAGTTGTAAATCATATCAAATAATATTATACTTTTGGTAATACGAACACATTTACTGATTACTTTTTTTAACTGACCATTCTTCTTTAAAAGGTCAGTTAAATTGTACTTTAACATAACATAATTCTTCATTACTGCAGCACTTAATCATCAGTAATTGAATTATTGTTGCAGAACTGCTACGGTGGCAAGGACGTCGTCGTACGCTCTCCTCGCAGTGTGCTTCCTGTTCATCTATTTAGCTGCGGGTGCAGGACTCTTCGTGATGTGGGAAGAGGATTGGACGTTCTTCGACGGTTTCTACTTCTGTTTCATAACGATGACGACGATAGGCTTCGGGGATCTGGTTCCAGGTAATGTGCGTCCATTGTTTCTGTTCAGTATCCGTCTGAGACATGAAAATAAACCACGGAAATTGGCCACTTTCGCAGCGGCCGATAAATTTTATTGGATTTAAAATAAACTCGCTCCGACGATAAATCCAGCAGATTTCGAATGAAACTCAACAAGTCTGACGAACATTATAATTTCGTTGCAATCTGTCTTGTTGGTTTTATGTTTATTTACTAAATTTCTGTGCTTTCTCTCAATTTTTTTTCTCTATTTTCTTTCTTCCAGTAGATTTATGTACGTCAATATATTATATTGTAAATAATAGCGACACTAATTCGCCGACAGCTCGGGGCTACTTTCGAATAAATATATCGAGGGTTGATCCTGTGGGAATATCGACTACCACCTTGGGAATTGTAAATAAATAACCGAAGAAAAAGCAGAATCCGTATACTTTTCGATGCTAAACGTTATGCTAAATGCGGACGTTTTTAATGAATCCGCAACAATAAAAGGACATGAAGCAGTGTGCAAATGTGAGATGGGTTTTAATATGTACCTCGCGTGTTTGCCGCTATGTTTATTGGCACAAAGTCAAAGGTTAGAGCGGAAAATCCGTTCGAATCGGTCTTTGATTTTGCAAAAACACAAAAGCGACTCCGTGTCGTTACAATTATTTATGGACCATTTCAAATTTTATTTATTTTTTGTTAACTTCTGAATCGATTTTTCTTCATTTTTTTTTCGACGCCCCTCGAAACTTACGCAGAAAATGGAAATGCCAGTCGTTTCTCTCTACACGCTCATCATAAAATATAATAAGTAACATGTTCCGATTATTATTTAATGTTTTGTGAAACGTAATCACTCGAGGGGCAAAAAGGCTGTACAAAATAAATAAAAGATGCCCTACTTCTGCTGAAACTTCAATTTTACGACTGCTCACATCACAATTTAATTCATACTACATAGTTTTTCTATTCGTTATATTTCTACTATTATTCCATAATTTTATATTATACATAAAAGTTTCTAAACAAATATTTAAGGTAAATGCGTTAAAAGAATTATTGCACCATAATTATTACACTTTTCAATTAGAATTTTGAAATGTAATATTCAACACTCACGAGTTTTTACATAATTACTAATTTAAAATTGTTCTCTTATTGAATTTATAAGTAAATCTACTATCTAATACTTGGAAATATAATTTTATTACTTTATAAATTCTTTTATTTTCATTCTTCCACTTATATAAGTCTCTTTTATAAGTATATCACAACATTATTATTTCATAATTAACAGATATATTTACATAATTTATTTGGAAAGTTTTTACGTAATAACTGTGAGAGCCTCATAAATTTCTCGTATAAAATTTGTTGGTAAATCTTCTATTTGTTTACATTATCTTGGAAGTATAATTTTATTGTTAAAAGTAACTGAAAACTTTGTTAACACCAAAATTATATTAAATACAACATAAATTCTGTTATTTTCATTCTTCCACTTATATAAGACTCCTTTATGAGTCAGTTTCATAACTGATATTTTAACATATTTTCTTAAATCCATCTAAAACTTTATACATTCTTACACGTATCAAAAGATAACTGTATTATTTTATAATTAACTGATATATTTTCATATTTTCTTTAAAAACTTTTTGCCTAATAACTAAGAGTTTCATAATATCAATTTCAAGTTGTACTCTTAATAAATTTAGAAGTAAATCATCAAGTTATGAGAATTACCTTGGAAGGCAACTGCAAAGTTTGCACTTTGATCAAAATTATATCAAAAACATCATAAATTCTGTTAATTTAATTTTTTTACTCTAATATAATTAAGTGAAATATTTACATATTTTCTTTAAAGACTTTTTAAGTAATTACTAATAAAGTGGCAAAATTCAATTTTAAATTATTCTCTTATAGATTTTATAAGTAAATCTTCTATTTGTGTGCATTACCTTAGAAGTATAACTTTATTGTTAAAAGTAACTGGAATCTTTTCTGTTTAATTTTTTTTTCAAAACTATCTAAAACTCCATTAATTATGTCATTTCACTATTATTATTTTAATGAAATAATATAATTTCAATATTTACAATTTTGTTGAATCATAAATGTCTAATGATATTAAATTAAAAGCAAATTATATTTTGAAAATTGAAAAAAAAAACTAAATTTAGTTATGAAAGAAAACAGACAAAAACGTACTTAAGAAACTGAATCTTTTAACTTAAACATATATATTTATATGAACTTTTATACATTTAATTAATAATATTAAGATTGTAAAAAAATATATTAATTATATCCTGAATGTATGAACTTTAATTACGTAGAATTAAGTTGATTTTTTTCGTTATTTAAATATATATAAATTCCTAAATCTGAGAGTTAAAGTTTAAATGAACCTAAATTCCGAAATAATAGTTTGATATATTTATGGAAATGCAGAATTTGTATTCGGTATTTGTTTGCACGTACTATTTTTCTTCATCGATCTAAACTTCTATCATTTAGGTTACTTGCATATTCACGTCAGGTTCTTTGCATTTTCAGTATCGCACGATATCTGCACGATCAAATGGAATTAGTTTTTTGATTATTGACCACCACAGCTTATTGGTAGTATTATCAAGTCGATAGATGTATTATCTTAAGATTTCACGACTTTTAAATTATAGTCCGTGATTTCTATCATTTTTGTAATAATCTTGAAGCACTTAAAGTACTACACGGCATCACATCATGATTATATGATATTAAACCAAATTTATTCAGTTTTTATATGATTTTTATTTTACTTTATAATCTTATCATTATTTTTAAATTTAAAACTAAATATGACTATAATTTTTTTTATTTTATTATTACCACAAACTATTGTTTTAATTAACAATTCCTTCAAAAACGATTGATCTAAATAATTCCAAACATAATTTTACAGAATTTTAGTTATTAAATTCAACAACAGCGTTTTTAAACCTATGAGTCAAAACGCAATTTTGGATCGTGGTTTAATGGTTAACGAAATGACAGCTGTCAAGTTGCGTCAAAGCAACAATTGGTTAATACAAAAAAGGTTGGGAAACGTTTTTTATATAGTATTATAACATTCTTTATGAGAGACTTTTTATGTTTTTTTTTTAATACTTCACAAACTTGTCATTATTTTAAAATTAAAAACTAAATATGACTATAAAAAATTTATTTAATTATTACCACAAACTATTTTTTAAATTATCAATTCTTTCAAAAAAAGTTTGTTAGAAATAGCTCCAATTTATACAAAATAAAAAAAATAATTCCATACATAACTTTACAGAATTTTAGTTATTAAATTCTACAACAGCGTTTTTAAACCTATAGGTCAATACCCAATTTTGGATCGTGCTTTAATGGTTAACGAAATGACAGCTGTCAAGTTGCAACAATTGGTTAATACAAAAAAAGGTTGGGAAACGTTGTTCTATAGTATTATAATGTTCATTATGAGAGGCTTTATCTTGAAATCAAGATATAGTAATCATATCCTTTATTACTTTAGAAAACTCAATCAATTTATATTACCGCAATTAAGTTTAAATACGTTAAATAATATAGTTTGATACTCCTTATGTAGAAGCTTCATAGATACTACACTAATTTAACACCCTAGTCTAAAAACAAGGAATAATATCAAATGAAATGAAAGCCTTGTTTTTTTTTGTAATATATAGATTTCTAATAAATATTTAAAAAAATGATTATTAATAATAATTTTCCAATTCATATTTTAGTAAATAGATGTGATTGGAGCTAATAATTGGGGCAATGTTAATCATGATGAGCCGAAATCAATAATGCACATCTCCGGTATTTGACCACAGAAATGCATCAATGTGATTTCCGAATAATTTAATTATTGATTTTAACATTTTTATCAACAGATAAACCAACGTACATGCTCCTTGCGACACTGTACATCCTGATAGGATTAGCATTAACGACGACGATAATCGAACTGGTCCGAAGACAATACGCTCAATCGTGGAGACAGCTGCAAGCACTTTCTGGACCATTGGCGGATAACCTGAGGAAACTCGCGGAGAATGCACCTGGATTGGACGTTTCCGATCTTCGAAGGGTCCTGACAGCGGTATGAATATACTGTACAATTCTGATCAAACTAAATCAAACACAAACCTACCAAAAACAACAAGAACAACAAAACAGTCGAACGGTCTTGAATTGAAACGATTCTTTAATTCTTTCCACGCAAACCTAGAATAACAATATAAAACATTACGTATGTATACAGCAGATAGAGGCTTAGTGTAGAACAGTGGTCTTCAAACTTTTTCAACTTATAAAACAACAATTTTTTTTGAATTTTGATAGATAATATCCGTATCTCTTTTGATATTATTTATAAACGTATTTAGTATACAGCAAGCAAACACATATTATTGTTCATCCACCCGTGTCAAAGATGAGGAAACCTTTAGTTTTGTGTGTGCATAAAATCAAGAATAGCAAAACAGGATGAACAGTCAGTTTTTGGAGATTCAATATTCTGGATGGATTGCTGGCTCTTTATTATTAATTATTAATTAACATGAACTAAATTATTTGGGTGTTTCTTATAACAAAGTCTTCTCAATACGATTGTAACCTTAATTCTGATTTCTGTATTTGCAGTTTTACAGCAAAATAAGTATAAATATAGTTTAATTATATAAAATTTATTATTTGACTCTTGGAATATTTTTAAATTATAGTTTGAAGATCATTGGTGTAGAAGCTTCATTGACACTACGCTAATTGAACACCCTAGTTTAGGAGCAACATTTTGAATATGCGCATTACGTTAATATGATATCACGTGAATGTTCTAGGTGACCTTGGCGAAGAAGTTCAACACCCAGAGAAGCGTCGGTCAGAAGATCGAGGCGAACGGCGGCGATTGGGAGACGATGGAAGCTGTAATCAGAGGCTTTACCGAAGCGGCGCAGAAGAACAAACCTCCGATAGTGCAGGTCGTCATTTACGAGAGTTCTGTTTAGAGATTGCTCCCGTCTAGAAAACAAGTAAAAGTTATTGGCCAATAGTTTATAAAACGAATTATAAACAAAGTTTGGTGCGCTTGTTTAGAATGGGCTTTGAATTTTTGGGATGAAATTCGCTTTCAAGTAAACAAGACATACAAGAGTAAACAAAATTGATCAGACACGCTTTTTAATATACTTCTTCTTTTTGTAAATAAAACGAAATTCGAAATAAAAAAGAAAACATTGAAATAATATTAATAATAATAATAATATAAAAGAAACAAATACAAATAATCTGTGAGTGTTATTTCCGCGGATGCAGTTGCACTTGGAAACCCTCGGCCCTTTTGAGAATGATATCGGCTTGCAGCTGGAAATCCTTTTCAGTCAGTTCGGAGTGCACTCGGAAGTTCCTCATTATTGTTGCCAGTAGTATCTTCAGTTTCAGCATTGCGTATTTACGACCTATTAAACCAACGTATTAATCGACGAAGTTTAAACAATCAATAGCACTCACCAACGCAACTTCTTGGCCCGGCGCTGAAAGGGACGAAAGCGTAGTAATGCCTGTCAGCACTTTGCTCAGGTAAGAAATGATCCGGGTCGAAAATGTGGGGGTTTTTGTAGATTTCAGGATTCCGCTGCATTTTAAAAGTGGCGACGATCACCGTCGCTCCGGCAGGTATTGTATAATCACCAGACACTACAAATGACAATTAAAAATAATAAAAAAATAATAATTTAAAATACTAACCCAATTTTAAGTCTTCCTTGATTTCTCTTGCTATAATAGGTACTGGTGGGTACATCCTTAAAGTCTCCATCAAACATCTCTCCAAGTATTTCATCTCCAAAGTGTCTGCAAACGTAACGGGTCGATCGCTGTCCCCGAAAATATCGTCCAGCTCTTTGTGGACCTTTTCCTGAATATCCTTGTGTATTCCCATCATGGAAAGGAAGAAGCTGCTTCCGGCAGCGGTTGTATCGTGTCCTTCAAACATTATAGTATCCACCTGCTCTTTGATCTCTTCGTCGCTGATCACCACGCCGTTGCGGTTAGCCTCTAGCAGCAAATCCAAGAACGCTGAGCGCTGCTTCAGTCCAACATCATTATCATCCACATCCAAGTCATCTAATTAAATAAATAAATTAAAATTATTAATAAAAAAATATCAGGAAAATAATTTGAAAAGTACACAAAATTCTTTGATTTGAGCTTGAAACTATCTCACCTATATTTGCGGTAAAACTATTTGAAATTCAATTGATAAATGAAACATTAACAGTTTCCTTAAATGGAAGATGCACTTAATAAGAATAATACCACAATGCATTAATAAAGCAATAAAATTAAATAAATCTATTTTGTACTTTTGACTTTCCGATTGTTCTGGTTACTAACTTAATCGCATTCAGTCCACAAATACTAATAAGAATACATAATAATATGAATGAATTATACACTACGCATGAAATAATATTTGATATTCGTGCATATATTTAAAACATTTTACAACATTTCTTATAAAATGAGTATAAAAATTATGCAATTTGCTTGAACTTATTGATTTGAATTTTCAGTTTAAGGTAAGTACATGCTACTTTATGCTTATTTATTAACAGTTTTATTTCACATTAATTGCTAAGCAACCAATCAACTTGTAACCATGACTACCATATCAAACAATTGCTCCAAGTAAATGAATAATATTTAGATAATAAAATTAAATTTTTACCTTTCAATCCGGAAGATTGACCATAAGACATTCCTTCCACAGAAGTGGTTTTACCATTTTCGATACCATTAGACTTAACCACATTATTCGTGCTTTTACCGTTCGCGTAATTTTCCTTCTTCTTTTTGATCACCCTTTTAGTCAGACCATGTATAACACCTAGCAGTTTATTCTGCAAGCTACCGTATTTGCTCAAATTGAAAAGTACATCGGACCTCAACCACAGCTTCGTATGCCTAAGATGCAGAATATCGCACATCTTCATCACAGCCATAGCATATTCATACCCGCTTTGATTTTGCGTGGATTTGTTTACTCCCATTGCGGTTTCTGCACAAGAAAAAAAAAACATAAATAATAATTATATTTACAAATTTCTTTTCTGAATTTACCTAACAACATTTCCACTGTGGCTTCTGACATGTAATCGTGACAATCGATGGTCTTTCCTTTACATTCCTTCAACTTTTCAACAACTGCTTTGCTGTTTGCGTTGAAGATATCGATGAAAGATTTCAGCACGTTCAGATGGAAGGTCGGTGCAATCAATTTACGATGACTCTTCCACTTTTCACCTGTGCTGATCAATAAACCATTACCTAACCACGGCCTGAAGAACCGATATTCTGTAGATTTATCGATGTAAACGTGACTGCTTAAGATCAATTCTACATCTCTGGGATCGGCGAGGAAGATCATAAGTCGTGGTCCGATCCATACCCTAGCCAACGACGGGTATTTGTGGGATAACGTGTAAATCCTGTTGAAAATATCTGCAATGGAACAGAAATAATACACGTTCAGAGGTCACGTTCACTTTCTCTATCTATGTTTACATAAAAAAAAATCGAGTAACTATTATTGAGTGTTTCGTTACGCAGACGTTTGCGAAACGGACACAGAAAGAAAAACAATAACATTAATGGACAAATCAAAACATAAAATATTAACCAAGAAATCCTTCATTTCCCAATTGAATACGAATTGTTTATTATTTAAAATTTGTTTATAATTCACATAATTATTGTAAAATCACATTTCTTAATAATACATATGAAAAAATAAAGTTTTATACATGTTTTTATACTCAGTAATTTTTGTAACAACCATTTTAAATATTAAATTTAATACTCTTTATTTTTTTTTTAATTTAATTTTCAGATCTTAAGTAATTAATTTTCTTAATATACATGAATTTTTGTTTAAATAAATGATGCAACAATATTAATGGAATTGATGATTGAAAGTTTTGTAAAGTAGAAAATAATTTTTTTTGTAAAGTAGAAAAAGTATTCTTTTAACTTATTGTACCGGAAAGTTGTAAATTATTAAGAATAGGACTTACCTGATGAAGATCCTAAGAAATATAAGGCATTCCCTAATATTGGTAATCCTTTGGGTCCGGGAATCTGTTCAGCTAATTTGATCATGCGTCTTCTCGAAACTTTCCAGTAAACATAAAGCAGGATAAGAAACGGCACGAGAAGCGATACGAAAATTGCGCTCGGAGAAGCCTTTTTGGCCATTTTGGTGAATTCAGCTAACGCCTCCATGCTGAAAACTGCGAAGATCAAAATCTGAACTAAATGTTTTGCTGATCACAAACGACTAAATGTTTGAACACTTTATGTTGTGGTACAAACCTGTATTCCGTGCACTTTACACCTTATCCGCGTGTAAATGGATAATGTGTAGGAAATAATTAATATTCAATTAAGACGAGACACATTTGCGGTCGTCAGTCAACTGCATTCGAAACGTGACAGAATTTTCGTTTTATACTCGCTCCGCTCTTGTGCTGGCTCCCCCAATTACCGGACTTCCTAATTCGAATGCAGTTGCATCATCGAACAGCAATTAAAAAACATAAATAAAACAAAACGTTTATTGATCAAATGGAAAGCAATAACATTTATGCATTTCGAATTAATGAATCGTTTCAATGTGACGTTCGCGAAGTCGGATCCTGAAACCATCTTTCCTCTTCAGAGTCGTCTGCGCTGCTAATTGGAATTCCTTCATTGGCACCGTCGAATGCACCCTGTATCTTCTCAGGATGTTTGCAAGCAATACTTTTATCAGTAACATTGCGTATCGTTGTCCTGCGAAATTCCAAAAATTAGATCAAATATTTTATATGAGTTTTTTTTGTTTTATTATAAAACCGATGCATGTTCTGTGTCCAGCTGAAAAAGGTATGAAGCTGTAGGGGTTCCTCTGCTTGATCCTTTCCGGCAGGAAATTATCGGGATCGAAAACGTTCGGCTTCGGATACTGACTGGGATCTCTGTGCACCTTCATGATCATCACCGCGATCGTGCAGCCCTTCGGCAACGTGTACTCATCTGAAATTAAGATCCATCCATCGTGAATTCTCTTCTCGTCTTGTTAAAAATAGCGGAACTGTACCTAATTGAATATCCTCGGTGGGCATCTTTCCCATCAAGGGAATCGGCGGGTAAAGCCTCCACGTTTCTTGAATCACTTGCTCCATGTATGGCAGATTCTTGCAATCCTCGTAATCAAGGGCCCGCTCGGAATCCCCAAATACTTTATCGATCTCCATCACGAGCTTATCCTTTGGTTAGAGTTGGACGTCAACGAGAAACAAACAAACAGAAAAGAGCACATCTAAAACCGACGCATCATTTTTTCTATACAATAATATTATACAATAAATATCCTTTCTTTATTCTCCAGTTCGATTTATTTTTCTCCCTGATTTGCTATAAAGTATTTACTATCAGCTTCACCCAGAATACAAACACATTCACTTTTTCTTCACTAATTCTTATTAAATATATTTGCACAGACTTACTATAATATATATTTACTCATAAATTATATTCAAATTAAATTTAAATATAAAGTTTTTAATTCAAAATATTATTACATTTTCCTAAATTACTTTTTCCAAATATAAATTATTTAACAAAATTAAAAAAAAGTTTATTAAATTTATCTTAATTTTAATTCTCAAAAAAAATCGATTTTTAATAAAGTACTTTTTACTAAATCTGGAAGAAATCCAAACTAAATTCTAATTAAATTAAGTTTTGCAGTATTTTATAACTATAACTAAAAATACTATAAAACTCATAAAACTCAAAATACTACAATATAAAACTTGAAGAAATCCAAAATAAATTCCAATTACATTAAGTTTTGCTGTTCTTTATACCTTAGTTTATAGACACTGCAGATTTTATAACAAAAAATACTATAAAACTCATAATACTTTTAAAACACATAAAACTCAAAATACTATAAAACTCGAAGAAATCGAAACTAAATTTCAATTAAATTAAATTTTGCAGTGTTTTAAGTGTTAGTTCATATATTCTAGACACTGCAGATTTTATAACTAAAAACTCATATATATCAAAAATACTATAAAACTCGAAGAAATCGAAACTAAATTTCAATTAATTTAAGTGTTTTAGGGTTTAGTTTATATGTTCTAGAAACTGCAGATTTTATAACTAAAAATACAAAAAAACTCATAAAACACATAAAATTAAAAATTCTATAAAACTCGAAGAAATCCAAACTAAATTCCAATTAAATTAAGTTTTGTAGTGTTTTATGTCTTAGTTTATATATTCTAGACACTGCAGTTTTTATAACTAAAAATACTATAAAACACATAAAATAAAAAAATCAATAAAACTCGAAGAAATCCAAACTAAATTCCAATTAAATTAAATTTTGCGGTGTTTTATGCCTTAGTTTACATATTCTAAACACTGCAGATTTTATAACTAAAAATACTATAAAACTCATAATACTCTTAAAACACATAAAACTCAAAATACTATAAAACTCGAAGAAATCGAAACTAAATTTCAATTAAATTAAGTTTTGCAGTGTTTTAAGTGTTAGTTCATATATTCTAGACACTGCAGATTTTATAACTAAAAACTCATATATATCAAAAATACTATAAAACTCGAAGAAATCGAAACTAAATTTCAATTAATTTAAGTGTTTTAGGGTTTAGTTTATATGTTCTAGACACTGCAGATTTTATAACTAAAAATACAAAAAAACTCATAAAACACATAAAATTAAAAATTCTATAAAACTCGAAGAAATCCAAACTAAATTTCAATTAAATTAAGTTTTGTAATGTTTTATGTCTTAGTTTATATATGTTCTAGATACTGCAGATTTTATAACTAAAAGTACCACAAAATTTATAAAAACCCCGCGATTTACAGACAGTTATTTTTATATTTTTCAAGTTACAAAAATTAAATAAATTATACACTTACTAGTTAATATTCGATTTACACGGTTTTATGTATCATAATCTAAGATTTCGATTTACACGGTTAATAATAATTAATACATAGACCAGAATATATTAGTAGTTTTTGGCGTGTAAAAACCAATAACATTTTTCAATTTAACAAAGATATTCTTAAATATTGTTACAGGTTTTTGACAAACATAAACATATAATTAACTATAAATTATTAATTCAATTTAAGACACCACCAAAAACTATAGTTAAAATTTTGAAAATAAATAATAATATAATCTATTTATTACTTAGAAAATTTCTTAGAATAATAAGCTATAAGTCTTTAATAATATAATATTTAATAAAAATTCCATAAACCATAATTTTACTTTAAGGTCAAGAATTTAGAAAAACGTATGTAATAACTATTCTTAAATTTGTCGTTTATATACATTTATTTTGTCTAGAGTAAGTTTGGAGACTCGTTTACAGCAATTAATTACATCGTAAAACAAATTATTTAAGACTGGTTACGTCTTCGAAAGAAAAAGAAAAAACATAGATTTTACCTGTATATCCGGATTGAGACCGAGCAAACTGAGTGCGAATCCAACGGAGACGGTCGTCGTGTCCTGGCCCTAAAATCATCTTAAATATACAAGATTTTACATAAAGTAAGTGTTTTTCGTACTGCGAACATCATCGTCATGACTTCGTCTTTGATTTCTTGATCGCTCAATCCTTGTCCTTGCTCGTCTCGTGCTTTAAAGAAGTTGTCGATGAAGAGCGGCCAAGATCTTTCATCGGAATCATCATTCAAATAAGATTTCTTCCGTTCAGCTATAACTCTTTCAGTTAAAGGATGCACCACTTTCAGATACTTCTCCTGTGTCTGTCGCAGTTTCGAGAAGCGGAAAATCGCGTTAAATCTCAACCACACTTTGTAGACTCTCTGATGGGCGCAACGGCCTAACCTAAAATTAAAGTTTCAAAACATAAAATAATAATCAAATTTTAAAACCCATGAAAAAAAAAAGACAACAATTTTATAAACATAATTATAATCTGACTTTTACTTTTTCTATACTAACTTATAATTAAGTTATTAATTTTTGCATTATTAAAAACCGATTACTACTTAATTAAATGGACAATTAATGCTAAGTAAATATTAATTATCTGATAATAAATTAATAAATTGAAATAAGATTATTCAAATTAGTAAAATTCCACTATAGTTGGAAATTTACATTGTAATTTGTATTAAATAGGAAAGATTTCTATATTTGTACAAATAAATTCCAATTATTGCGCTAATTTTATGTATATTTTTATTGTTAATTTTTACTTTTATCATTATAAATTTTTACAATTAAAATTAATATTATTGCAACAACAATTTTACGAAATCTATTAAAATAAAAGTTTTAATACTTCTCTAAATTTATTTATAATAAACCACTTTTTGAATACAATATTTGCTTATTTAAAAGAGGAATATTCAAGTTTAATTTTTATTATTCCATTGTGCAATGACACTTACGTAATGAAAATACTTAGTTAGCATTCATAAATGGAGACGAGTTTAATTGATTTGCAGTTTTGGAAATTCCACTTTTATATTATGAATTTAATTTCAATAAATAATGTTATATGCAATTACCATTTTTCAAATAACTTTTAAATTTTTTTTTTTGTTCATTTTGAAATAGACAGTTCATGTACAGTTCATAAACTAGTATTAATAGACTTTCTACTAATGATGTGAATTATATTCATGATTATTGGAAAAGTTTAAAACTATTTTTAGAACATCCAAAATTACCAATTTTCTTTTACCGGTAAACGGTTAAACGGTAAATTAACGGTAATTGAAAATTTTGTGTGATAGTACTAATACTTATTAGCTAGCTTTATTGTTTGTGTTAACATTAACTGTTAACATTGTTCATAAAAATGATATATTTTAAAGTTTTGTTAAATTGCATTTGGTTTTTCTTCATTTTTTCTGCTCAATGGTTAAATACAATTACAACTTTTTATCAAGATTCTACAAGTTTTTTGTTGCTTCTATAAAAAAACTAAATTTTCTAGCTTTTTTAAAGAAATTACCGAAATTTTTAACCGGTTTTTTTTTCTAGTAAAATTTACCGGTAATCATATTATACAGATCAAACTTCAAAATTCTACAAGTTTTTTGTTGCCTCTATAAAATAAACAGAATTTTCTAGCTTTTTTAAAGAAATTGCCGAAATTTTTAACCGGTTTTTTTTCTAGTAAAATTTATCATAATAATCATATTATACAGATTTACCGGTAATGGTATCACTAAATCTTAACCAATTATAATTCAAGTAGAAATTTATTTTAACGTAGAAATATTATTGTTTTAGTAATTTCAAATTGCACCATTTTGGACTGTGAACTAATTTACAATTCTGTATATCTATAAAAAATATTATATATTACATAATTGATAAGAATTTGTTAATAACAATTTTAATATGATGAAACATCAAACCTTTCTACAGCTTCAGCATAATCCAAAGCATCGACTCCTAACGTTTCAGTTTTAACGCCCAAAGAAGTCTCTACAAAAATTGAAAATTAATCAGAAGAACATTAAGATTTCAAAAATTAAATATACCTAATAGAACGTACATTGTCGTTAGACTCAAGAACGGATGAATATCAAATTCCTCTCCATTCGCCTTCTCCTGCAAATCGCAATTCAACTTTTGCGCGTACTCCCCGAAAACGTGCGTGTATTGCTTCAAATTGAGAACATGAAAACTGGGTGTTAAAAGTTTCTTATTCCTCCTGAATTTAGCACCTGAATAAAAATTAACATCAATAAATAAATTTAATAAATAACAACACTAACCTTCGCTGATTAATATACTATCGCCCAACCACGACTTCAAGAACTGATACTCTTCGGATTTCACGGTGCTTCTCGAGTTCTTCAAGATGATTTCGGTGTATTTGGCGCAGAGTATAATCACGTGCAATTGAGGCCCTATCCATAACGCTAAGAGCTCCTTAAATTGCTGACTCAACTGGTTGAATTTTTTGAACGCTTCTACAACGTTAATTGTTGAGTTAATTTAGTTATTCATACAAAAAAAAAAAGCTAAATTAATACTCTCTGGGTTTCCGTAAAACATGAGCGCGTGTCCTATAATTGGAAGACCCTTAGGACCTGGCAATTTGCTTCCCAGTAAAACGATGTTCCTTCGACGATACTGGTAACAGACCATCATGATCAGCACCCAGATCAGGATTAGCGAAAGCATCTGCATTAACAATTAAAGAATTACAAAAAAATAGTTACAAAAAAAGTCATGTACTTACCTTTAGGCTTATTTTATTATCATTGAACGAAGTGCAGCACTAAACTGGAATTGTGCAGGCCGCAATTTTTAACGCTCCCGATAAACCACCTGCAATTAACTGCTTGTAATAGAGACACTTTTATCTTTGTTCCTTGCTAATAACGTACGCTTAATTGCAGCTACAGTACGATATTGCAAAATATAATGGTTTAAATATAGCTTTTTTCCTTTCTTTCTAAAGACGAATGCAAATGCAATGTCAAGTATTTGTACAAATATTGATTCACTTAACAAAATAACTTATAAGTATTTGAGACATAGCTAATTTTAAAAAATTTATTATTTTTATGCATTTATTTTATTGAACGTTACCTCCAATAACGAAGTCCAATTTAAGACCAACGCCTAACGATCATCCAACAAAATATGATTTGAGGAAGAATATAATATCCAATAAATTAAGTTATTACTTTATAAAATGTTGGATATTTATTGAATGTTTCTGAAGATTTACAAAATATTGTTAGAAAAGAAGACAAAGAAAATGAAGTTGAAATTAAACAAGAAATGTAAAGAATTAAATGATATAGAATACGTTTTAAATTACTGAAAATGATTCTGATTTATGAAGAGGTCTTTTTGAAATTAATGAAGTAATTAATTAGTTACATATAAATTGTATTTATAAAATTTCTAAATAATTAACACTTTACTTTTCTTAATTTTATTTGTAAATGATTTGGATTTGCATTTATGTTATTGAATGTTACCTCCAATAACGAAGCTTCGATATAACGAAGTCCAATTTAAGACTGACAATCATCCAACAAAATATGATCTGAGGATGAAAATAATATCCAAGAAATTAGAAAGTTATAACTTTGGAAAATGATGGATATTTATTGAATGAAGAAGATTTCCTAAGATTTAGAAAATATTGTTAGAAAAGAAGACAAAGAAATTGAAATTAATGAAGTAATTAATTAGTAACATATAAATAGTATTTATAAAATTTCTAAATAATTAAAACTATACTTTTCTTCAATTTATTTGTAAATGATTTGGAAATTATTTCACCGTTGTTTTTTTTGTTGTTGTAGTAATTTTTTAATTATTAATAAAAGTGCAAGTGATTACCTGTATACGTCCTAATAATTTCCTTTTAATTTGTAGCACATGCAGTATGTTGTTGCGGAGATAACGACACATTCGTAAATAACGATTCCGATGAGCGCAAGAAGCAATTGTCTGCTTGTATTAATTGTTGTATGATGCGAGGCTACATACAAATTGATAATTATTGAAATTGGACGCACGCTGAATAGATAGTAGGCGAAATATAGTTTACGAAAAAAAAAATATACGTCAATACAATTATTTTGTTGTTTTCAGGCAGGAAATCAATGATACACTTTCATGCAAATACATTTACATTATTCATAACAGGATCCTCTTATTCTCGTCTCTGGTGGCCCAAAGGATTTAGTTATATTAATTACCAATACATTTTTAAAACCCTTAGGAAAGTGATGTCATCACATTAATGATACATTTTTCAAATTAAATTTGTATAAATTTGTCATCTTTGTGCTAAATCCTAAGGACGTGATAGAAAAGTTGTTTTCTTTATGTAGAATGTCAAGAAGATAATACAGAAATGTAATTTATTTACATGCTGATATGTGCAATTGCTTAATATGGAAATATTGTTAAGAAACCCAAACATTCTGCATTCAAAATATGTCAGATTAAGACTACGTATAAAAAATTTGAATTTATTTGTTAATTTAATTAAATTATAATCTTTTAGATAAATTTTATAGAAAACATTTGGAAAATCTTTTTTTTTTAATAATATTTGAAACTTTTTACAGAATTTCGTTAAATCATTTCTAATAAATTCACATCCTTATATATTTTTGAATCTGATAATCTTATATTTTCTTCAGAATAAATATGAAAACTTGAGTTGATTTCATAAACTAAACTTTTGAACTTTCATTTTATAAATCCAGATTTATAAAAATAATAATTTTAACTGAATTGTGTTGAAGAACAAATTATATTTATCAATATAAATTGAAATGTCCTTGATTCATATCAAAATCAGCATTAAATACTATGATTACATAATATAATTATTATATATTTTATCTTCAGATTCGCAAGTTAAATAAAACTTCAAAATATTCTAATCTAATTTTTATTTTAGAGATTTAAAAAAAAATAAGATTCTTATTAAATAACATTAATGAATATATTCAACACATAAAATCCATGGTTTATATATGTAATAATATTTTTTGCTTTCTAAATAATTAATTAATCAATACACAGTCTTCTGTAAAAAAAATGTAAATAGTAATGATGAAACTAATTAACTAAGTTTTTTTAAAAATAGTACAATAAATTATAACATTTGTAGTAAGTAGTAAGTTATAAGAAAACTCATTTCTTTATTGGCTCTCGCTAGATTGTGGAGTACTGCTTTCACCTGCGAATAATTAATTAAAAAAAAGTGTTAAGAAAAAGTTGAAAATTATAGTTTGTGATCATTCTTACCTTCCTCTTTCTTCTCTTCCTCCACATCGGTCTTCTCTTGCTTGGCTCCAGCATGCAAGTATTCATCGATTTTCTGAGTTCCGTAATCCTTGAGGGCAGCGGCCTTCTCCAGAGAAGACTGAACGTACGGCTCGACCATAACCTTGGCGGTGTTCATTGCCGGTTCGACCATGCTCTTTGCTCCCTGCACCGTCGTCTTGGCAGTTTCAACAGCTTGTTCCATCTGGTTCTTGGCATTCTGGAATTTGGGTTGCACCACAGCGCAAGCAGTTTGGACAGTCGGGTTGCTGGCCACATACTCCTTGGTTGAATTGTACAGCTGCAAAAAGAGCTGAATGAGGACTGTTAATTATACATATCCTAAATTTAATGATTGATGTTTGTTAATCAGCCATGCGATGTTAGTGGATCTGAAAAGAAGTGTTATTAGCAATTACCTCTGCAGGTGGAAGCTTCACAGCAGGAACGTTAGCTTCGACGAAGTCCAAGCCGGTGCACAGCATACCATCGACCTTCTTGATGGGTCCTTCCAGACTCTGAACGACCGGAGTGGCGTACGGCGTACCGATTTCGACGGCCTTGCTGACGGTATTCTCGGCAGTGGACATCGTCCAGTTAGTGATGCTGTTGAAGTCCTTCACCTTGTCGTAGATGTTCTTTCCAGTCTGCCAGGTGCCTTCCACAAGTGGAAGCTTGGTAATCCTGTCGACGGACTCCATACGCACGCAAGCTTGTTGATTGTTTTGTTCAGACATCTGCAAGAGAAAAAAAATATGGGGTAACCAAAACGATCATTTGCATTTCAAACTCGGTAACAAACAAAGCCGTAAAGCATTCTCATTTTATCCGCAATCGCAGATATCAACTAGCGATTAAACTAAAAAAATAAAGAAAAAAACAATAAAGTATAAGATAGACTCACAAAAAATCGAACTCTAAACTATCGGAACTTAAAAAACAGAATAAATCGATCAATTTGCATATCTAAACTGCCTTTAAGATAAAAAAGAACCACCCCACATTCAGTAATTCATAAAAAATAGTAAAATCGTAGTAAATAACAGAGGGAAAAACAGCAACGTAATCAATTGCGAAGTTTGTATGTGAATCATGAACGCGAAACAGGATTTGATCCTCGCACAGGTCAAAGATCAAATCCGGTTCACGCGAATTCAAAGTTCGTATCAGAAGCGCATTAAGTTTCCATGAAAAACAAAACCTCTTACAAATGAAAAGAATAAAATCTTAAAGATATTTAAAAAATAATTATCACTTACGTTTCGTTATAAAAATGGATAGTGGACGAACACAAGACACGTTAAAATGCAATGAGAGGCGATGTGGGCCGTTGATGTTCATATAGTGAATTAATCATTGAACCAAGGATGCAAGGCTGGTGGCTGTGGTGGTGGGAGATTCGAATGGATTGATAAGGATTAAAACCGTGCTGATAAATGCCTGAGGTCAATGTGAAACTTTCGAAAAATTGTGCCTTCATCCAAATATAAAACGCATTAAATCTCACGATGAATGCAATCAGAAACACCTTTGGATTCGATCAAATCAATTGTGTTTGGATAATAATACGGAGATTATGATTGCAAAAATAAAACGCTGTTCAGAAAAATCTTTAAATGATCATAGTTCAATAAGCAAGTATAAATGAATAGAAAACACGTACAAAGTAAATAATTAGAGAAACATTATTATTGCACAAATTATGGTGTTAAAACAGTAATTATATGTAAGATATTTGTAGATGAATAACATATTCGTAATCGTTATTAGTAAAATATATCAATTACCAGATATTCTCTTATATAATGAAAATGAAAAAAAATAGCATAATTTAAAGAATTGCAGAAATTAAGTCTAAAAATATCAAATATGTAAACTTTAAATTAAATTCTTGAGAAAAAATAGTTTTCTATATATTCCATGTGGGAAAGTAAACATTTACGACTATTGTCAAACAAAATTCTGCGATTTATAACATAATCAGTTTCATTGAAAAAAAAGTCATAATTTTGTATGGAATTGAAACTGTAATTAATCATTAATAGAGATTCGCGAAATAAGTAATACTACATTAAATTATGTGATTTTCAAATGAAAAAATTATTATCTAAAGAATTAAATCATTTAAACTGCATTATGTAAGCATAAATGTATGAAACAAAATATACATTAATTTATGATTTTTAAAGTCATAGAACAAAACATTAAACTAATATTTTATATATTTACTAGGAATGAAATAAGATATCTCATTGTGTATAAAAATTATTAAGGTTTCAAGTAAATTTAAACAATTGTTTGTGAAAAGTGTAAAGTATTTTAATTATAAAAAAAAGCTAAAATTATATTATTATTATTGTGGAGTATGTAATAAAAATATGTGATGTCTATTTGATAATATATTTTATTTAATATCTATATAATTATGTGTATATATTTTACATCGACTAAATGGTTCTACTTAAACAAATATAATGTGCTGAGAAAATATTTATATATAAAGTTTTACTTGAAGCAACACTTAGTTAATATATATATTTAATACATATCGAATTGAAAGGATACAAAAGTCAAAGATTGAAAATTACATATTTAGATAAAATGATACTTTGCGCTCAGGTAACAATAGGTCATCCAAAGTCCAAAAAATAAAACGACTCCGCACAATCTAATCTGATTAGATTCGATCGGAGAAATAATAAATTTGAAAAAATATAAAACACATTATTTACTCGTTTTGTTTGTAGCTGCGCAATAATTTAAACAACAAAACAATAGGAGAAAATAAAACAATATCTTACAAGGGAGACAACGTCGTCAGCGATTTCCAAGATGTTGGCCATCACGCGTTAATCACAATAAATTTGGAATTAAAAAAATATACAATAAATTTTGATGGTCTTGACAATTGTATTAATCAGAACGACCTTTCAAACAACGAAACGGAAAGGCGCGTCAATTGATACCCATTTCCGCTTCCCAGAGTTAAAAATAAACTGAAAAGAAATGCATAGCATTTCATTCTTTTCATTTTCTTTAATTTATCGTTTACATTTGAATCTCAATCAACTAATACTGTCTATTGTTATATGTTAATCCCGATTATTGTTATTACATGTAGTGTAGATGAAAATAAACTTACATTTAATTTGGTTTTGAGTTTTAGTCACGTACGATATTCACTTGTAACGAGTTGAAGCGTTTATGTGCAATGAACAGCAAACACCTTTACCATTTATATATATATATATATAGAATGGACTTGAACGATAATAATGAGCCGGTTGATATGATGATGGAAGTTGTACGAGCCAGTCGGTGAGTCACTGACATGCCACAAGACGCGAGACTTCTGGTCAAAGTCCACGAGAGAAGTTCGAGATCATTGTGCAACCCATCCAACAAATGACTTTTACCGCGCATTTCGATACAAACAAAACGTACATTCTGTATATCAAATAAAGTTTTAACATTTGTGGATGTTGTTGTTGAAGTCATTGTCGTTTTAATCAAAACTGAAGCCACAATCTTACAATCTACAAAAGAAACAAATATAATGATACAATTAAAAAATATAGTAAATATTATTAAAATTATCAAAAAAAAGCAATCGATTTTAATTCGATTCTCTTTCCTCTCTAGAGGACTCCAACGTATTTATCAGCTCCGCTTGCGACATTGCCTCTTCCGCGCTCGTACTTGGAAGGTTTAAAGATTCAGTATCTAAACACTTCAAAAATTTCTCGAAATCCCCCGATTTTGCTACCTTCCTGGTGACCAAATTATCTTCATCCTGTTTCTTATTAGCGATCGCCGTTTCCTTAGTCGTGTCGTCTGCAATCAATGTTTCTTGGGTATCATCATTTTCCACACAAAGGTGCAAATCGTCTTCTTTATCCTCGTAATCGCGGTTCTTCTGGCCACTCTTCGAAGATTCAGCAACTTCGCTTACTTCATCCACTTTTTCCTTTGTCGGTTCATCATCATCACCAGAACAATTTGTTGTATTCTCTTGAGTATCACTCACGACATCTTTTACAGATTCATTCAAATCTTCAACAGATTCCGTTTGCTTTACATCATCTGTCGCCTTATCTTCAATACTCGTTTCCGTTGTTGAAGCTTCACTTTCCACTTCTTCAACAATCTCCACACTTGTTACATCTTTCTCAACAGACACCTCCTGTATATCAGAATCTTCAGAAGTCTTGACAGTTACTTTAGGTAATCCCTCAATGCTTGAATTTGCTTCTAAATTATCAATTTTCGTCGATATATCAATTTCTGCAGTCATCTCGATTTCACTGATTGAATCTTCTGGATTTATTATTATTTCTGTGATTTCTACACTCTTTAAATTAGTGTCTGAACCGCAATTATTTTCCTCAATCAACTCAACTTCACCACTATCATCTTTTAAAGATATTTCTTCAGAAATGTCCACAATTTCCGCACTCTTTGAACTTGATTCTAAATTAACAATATTTTCTTCAACATCAATAGAATCTTTTTCAATTGCTTCATCGGAAGGCTCATCTTGTTTCTCTTCAGAAGATTCATCCAATTTGGCTTCTTTTTTAGAATCAGCAATAGGGGAACATCCTTCATTGCTGTCTAATACAACCATTGCGTTATCATCATTAATATTCAGTTCAGAGTTATCATCTACAGATGGTACTTTTTGCAATTCAGATTTACTGTTGGTATTTTCGTCTTCAGACTTATTTTCCTCTGGATTGGCGTCAGATAATTCTATCACTGGATTATCATCATGATCTTTGGAAGCATCAACAGTGGATGATTGGTTTTCTTTTTCAACATTAATCAGCTCACTTGTTGTTGCTGCGTCTTCCTTTTGTACATTATTTTCATTTGCAAACGTTTCTGTTTCATTTGCTTCATCGCTAACAGTATCGAATTGAGATCCCTCACTTTCTTGTTCCAATATAACTGTTTCAACGGATGCGTTTATATCCACAGGTAGTTCATTCTCATTTTCCGTTGCATCATCATCGGCGAGTTCATTTGGTGCCGTTATTAAAACATTATCTAAAACTACTGCGTTTTCTGTAGACCTTTCCACAGATTCTGAGACTGAATTTGAACATTCACCTGATGTTTTCACATCATCTGCATCATTATCACGATGAGCAACGTATTTATTGACAAGATTGTTAATATCTTCATTTAAGAATCTATTCATTTCTCTTTTAGACTTGAGAAATTTCTGCTCATTGTAGGGTGTAACATTGAAGTGAATAGGGAGTTTATAACGATACAGGCGAATTTCGATTTCCAACGGCTGCACGTGTTTCAAAAAGTGCAACTGCAGATTACATTTTTCCATGTAAGCTTTGAAGCATACGTCGCATTTATATTCCTTGGTCTTTTTAAAACGGATCTTTATATCGCGTTTCTTCTTCAACTTTAATATTGATTTATTTAAAACCTGAATCTTTCTCTTTATTTGCACTATTTGCTTATTAGCTGTTGGATTTAAAAAAGGTTTCCTGGCCTTCGGTTTTCGTCCAGTTTTCCTCCTTGTTTCTTCTTTTTCTGTATTTTGAACCTCTTCCTTCGTTTCATCCACATTGACATCATCATTATCATCATCAGAATTCAAAACAATAACGCTTTCATTCTCATCTTGGCTCTGTTCATCTTCACTTGTAAATTCAGATAAAAGATTTTTGGTTTCCAAAGCAGAACAATCCAATGAGTACCGTTTCTTTGACTTACTAACGTGATCTCTTTTGTGTAACATCTCTGCAGACATATTACCGGGAATCGGCGAATCGCACTCACTCTCATGATTGTTTTTCTCAAAATCATCATCACTCTCGTCACTACTACTGGAACTCTGAATATGTTTCCTCAATCTATTCTCCAACTTGTGACGTTGCGATGCAGGCATTGGTTTTAAAATATCCTTCCTTTTCAGTTTCTTTAAACCAGATGATGAGGCACCTGGAAGTTCTGTCAAATTTCTCTTACTCGCAGCATCCCCTTCATTGTATTTTTCTTCAAGCAATCTCCTTTTAGAAGCTGGCATTGGCTTTTTCAACATTTTGCACAATAACTTTCTTTTCATAGATGCTGGCATTGGCTTCACAATCACCTTTTTCTTTATTTCAGAATTCTTATTTTTCTGTAATAAAGTTTCATTTTCTGAATCAGACTCTTCAATTGTGTGTGTTGATATTTCTGAATACGACTCTTCATTTGTGTGTGTTGATATTTCAGAAGTTTGATTCTCCTTACTTGGTGTATTTTTTTGCTTTTGCTTTTCCTCATATTGTCTTTTCTTTGATGCTGGCATTGGCTTTAATTTCTTTGGTGATACCTCTTCCTTTCTTATCTTTTCCATTAATTTTCTGCGTCTAGATGCAGGCATTGGTTTATTATTTAGATCAGTTGTCTTACTTGACTTTATTTTGGAAGATGCAACATCTTTCTTTTGTGAAGTTGAAGGTTTCGTAATTTTGTTAGTGGTGGTCTCAGAAACTGCATTTTCATCAACTAAATTTGTAGATTCAGTGTTCTTATTTAGTCTCTTTGACTTTCTACTAATTACTTCAGACTTATCATTCTTATCTTTTGAAGTAGAATATTTGCTTTCCTCATTGCTATATGATTCATCAGAGTCTTCCAATTCATCATCAAGAAAACTTACAGACTCAGCAAAACTTACTCTCTTTTTTACATTGCTCCTCTCATGAGAAGCTTTCATTATGGATGGTGAAAGTAGACTTTTCTCTTTCAATGACAAATCTGATTTCCGACGACGACCTTTTATTGGTGATATATTTTCTGTAGTTAATTCATTGTCATTCTCCTCATCTGATGAAATAATAATAGGAGCAAATCTGCGACTCCTAGTTGGAGTAGAATGAACAATTGGAGATATTTTTGGGGTTACTACTCTGCGAGTCCTTCGCCTTTTAACATCTGGTGTCTCAAGACCTTGCATGTTTACATAGGGTATTTGCTTTATCATTTTTGGATCTGTTAAAATATTGTTGTCATCCAAATCAATTCTTGTATTTAACCTCATCAAGTACAGTTTTTTCTTGGAAATATTATCATGTATAAGCTTCACAAATGGAACATCTTTCAATATTTGCTTACTCAGTGGAACTGAGGACTTGTAGAAAATATTTTCAGTATCCAATATTGTTTTAACTGTTTTCAAGTTCTGCAAGTTATGCTTTTTCAAGAAATTATTTTTCTTGCTAGTTTGTTTCAGCGGAGTTTTCTAAAAAAAAGAAACAATTGTTGGTAAGTATTCAGTGGCAGTAGTGAATGCAATTATTTGCAACGCATATAATAACTGTGTATGTTTGCACAGAAAAAATACCTTCATATCTTCTATACGCTTCTTGCAACTTCGACTTGGAGTGACCTTCATATTCAATTGGTGACAATCGTTATTATATAACACAATATATACTTAATTGCTTTATTTTACACCAATTTTAGTAGAAACAATAAACCGGACACTCTTTAGCATACATTTTTATTTATATTGAATGAATGTAGTTTCCTAATACTACGAAAAAGACATGGTGCACATTCTCAACAGCATAAAACTAAAATCACAAGATGATCATTTGGTTGCATCCATTTCTAAACTTTAATTATATATCTATTATATATTTGTATTACAAATTACTTTCATTTGAGCATTACTTTAAGTTTGTAAATAATAATATTATTTTCTTCAAGATTTAACATGAACATTATTTTTGTTTTAAAACTGAATTATAACCTAAAATAACAAAAAACATCATGACTTTTAAGCATTGGAATAGACTCTGTTATAATATTTTAAAACAGAAACAATATTATAGTACGAAACCGAAAGGGAAATTAATAATAAGTTGCAAACGTTCAAAGTATGATTTCTACAGTAACCAACAATATGATAAATTTGAAGAGATACAATTGGCCTCGAAAGGTTGGTTCAACAGTGCTTCAAAGGGTGACTACTTTGTTGTCCATGGTAATAAAGAAGAACATGAGGAACCTACAGTGCCTTTTAGTCATTTAAGCATAAATCCTCAATTAGCAGAGGTATTAAATAATGAAGGAGTCTACAAATTAACAGAATTTCAAAGTGATGTTATACCTGTTGTTGCTGAGGGAAAGCACACTTTATTAGCAGCAGAAACTGGTAAATATTATTCATCTTATATTTACATTGAGTCTACAATATCAATTGCTTTTTAGGCTGTGGAAAAACTTTTAGTTATTTATTACCCTTGGTGCAGAATCTTATTGGTTATCAATGCACAGAAATGAATACACCCAGAGTTTTAATATTGGTGCCAAATAGAGAATTGGCTCATCAGATTGGAAATGTAGCAACAACATTATGTGAACCATTTGATTTGAAAACAAAGATTGTGGTGGGAGGTAGCACCAAAAGATTAATGTTGGACCCTGAATTTGGATCCATAGATATTCTTGTGGCAACTCCAGGTGCCATCAGCAAACTATCAACAGTTGGAATCTACAGGTTGAATCAAGTGAAAACAGTTGTACTAGATGAGGCTGATACACTTATAGATGATAGTTTTTTGGACAGAATTGAGATTCTATTAAGAAGGGTATCACAGGCCCAAGTTCTTCTTGTTTCTGCAACTTACCCCAAACATCTGCCAGTGGTGATGGAACCCATAATGGATTCTCTCGTGCAAATTAAATCGCGACGATTGCACAAACCTCTTCTGAATGTTACGCAGCGATTTCTTAAACTGCTGAAATCGGCGAGACCGTCGCAGCTTTTGCAGATTGCTAATAAAACTAAGGAACCGTTTATTGTCTTCACAAATCGCAATGAGACGTGCAATTGGTTAGCGATGTTCCTAAGGGAGAATGGTTTGAAATGTGCCAATATCAATGGAGACATGAATTACAACATTAGGATTAACCAATGGAATGATTTTGTTAGTGGAAAGGTCAATATATTATCGGCGACTGATGTTGGTTCTAGAGGATTGGATACAACGAAAGTGAAGCATGTTTTAAATTACGATTTTCCTTTGTATCCAGCCGATTATATTCATAGAGTAGGAAGGACCGGACGGTTGGGAAGCCCGGAATTAAGTAAAGTCACCAATTTTATATCGAGCGGAATTGATGTGAAATTGGTACAGAACATTGAGGTAATTTATATAACCATATTTTAAATTTGTAATAAAAATAATTAATATTTCAGATGGCAATACGAACCAATAGCGAGTTGCAGAACGTAGATGGAAATATAACGAGTATAGTGAAAAACAAGATAGCAAAGCAAATGAAGGGTAGGAATGCATAAGTTATTTGTATATACAATAATGAATATATATTAAAAAATAAGAAACAATAAAATATACAACAAAAGAAATACACAATTTACGTCTAACTTAAACTTAAATAACGCTGGAGCTGTTTTCTGAGGAGTCGGTATCACTATCTGAACTGTCACTACTATCATCAGAAGACTTCATTAGATTATTCATGTCTTTTTCCAATTCATCATCACTGTCATTGTCGAATTTAATATTGAAAGATTCTGGCCACACATTGATCTTCTTGAAATACTTGATGTGTTCCTTGGATAAAACCCGAACCATCTCCGCTTTTACCTTGTCACCCTCTTTGATGGGATCGACGAGCACGAAATCGCCACGTTTAACCCATATATTTTTTCGAAACTTGACCGGCATCGAGACCAAATAATTGTCGTGATTGGGACTTTCTACTTCGTGCAAGTTGTTACCTTTGCTGCTCACGATTCTTACAATCTCTTGATCATCTGTGGGTGGCGAAAAGTAGTTCTGGATGGATTCGTTGAAAACGTGCTTACGTTTCATTGCTCGCGACATCTCTGCAATAAACAATAAGAAACAAATTAATAAATACACCGTTTAGAATAATACTGAACATAAATGTGCTGGATAAATTTACCTCCGCTTTCATGAACCATTTGCGCTTTCTATTGTAAGATTTTTCAATAGCCTCATTTATATTTAAACTTTCGCCGTTGGGGATACCGTAGCCCTTGTCTAACCCGTGCGGATTTGATGGTGTTTTACAATCATGCTTCGACTCTTTCCTCAGAACATCATCGATCTCCACCGATGAGAAGAAAGCAACGGAACTTGGCAAATCGTATATGCCTAAGCGTACCGAACAGAACGCGCGCGTTAATAAATTAGTGACATGCATAGCCAGTGCAGCCCTGTATTTATGTTTATCTGGTACAATATACCGAATTTCATCGTGAAAACTCAAACAGAACCTAACGTCATCCTTCATAATCCATCTCATGCAGACTAACATTAGATGGAGAAAATCAACTGCTCCGCTCTGGACAACCCAATTGATTCGAGTGGGCAAAAATTTATCATCCGGCAAGTATTTGGGTTCAAGCGCTCTGCTCAACCTTGAATTTAAAAACGTCGTTACTGGACTAAAATTCCCTGCAATCTCCTCCAATCTGTTGAACATGGCAGATTCTGTGCCATCGACCCATTTAGGCTTAAAGAACATTTCTTGTAAATGTTTACCATGAGCCTTAGCTAATTCATATGCTTGCCATTTATTGTAAGGTATATCAGCGAAATCGTGCAAGTACTCAGGACGAATTTGGTAGAATCGTTTACCCTTGGTTAGGTTAAACATTTTTACAGCTTTGCTACGTGCTTCTCCTTCAGACATTGCCGGATTGAACTGTTTCAGTAGACGTTCGGCGAAGTTTTGTCCTGCACCGTAGATTCTAGCATAGTTCATAACTTTAGCATGATCACGCGATATACCAACAGCTTTAGCCGTCACGCTGTGCATATCTGTTCCATCTGCTTTGCTACCACTCAAAGTCATCCAGCCTAATGGAGTGGCTCCATGCATCTTCGCGTGATTCGCATCTCCAATCACGCTAGCAATCCACAATTCCTGCGAGTCAACATCAGCACCAACAATCTTATATCCTTTCGGTGCTTGAATCATCGCTCTTAATTCCGAACCGATTCTTTCTTTATGGGCATTGGAAGCAGTCATCCACGTCGATTCGACTGCGCGTCTCGTCAATGTCCCGCATACAACAATTTGCGGTATAATAGCTCCATTATTCTTCTCTTCATCTAACCACACGACCATCTGCTCTTTGATCCTATCTCTGTTATTTCTCCAATAACTTAATTTCCTAGCAATTGCAAGAACTTGCTCGGCTCCATCTGTATCTCCAGCTAAAACGTTTTCAGAGAATTTATTTAAGAAATCTTTAGCTAATGGATTGCCAACTCGGTATGCCGCTCCGTCTTTATGAGGCAGTTTAAAGAAGAACACCGAATCCTCCAAAATCGTGTTACACCAAATTCCAGAACCATCATAAGCACCGCCAGATTGATCTTTCTTTGCTTTACTATAATATTCCTTCCTTGCCAAATTCTCCTGAACTAATTGCCTGATATTAGTATCAAACATTTCCCCTTGTTGCCCTTTAAGTGTCTTCAATGGACATTTTTCCAATAATTTTCTTAAAGGAATCGTTTTGTCCTCACAATCATTGTTAAATGGTACTAAAAGTCCCCACCCCAAGCCCCTAATAAAATGAAGTGGATATCCTTCCCAAGTTAGATTCAATAATTTCGGAGTAATTTGCATGGACGTGCTAATTAAATGGGGACCGGGCGTCCATTCAGGTGCGTTATGTTTCAAACAAAGTTTTTTATACCAAGATGGATAACCAGACAATAGCTGATTCTTATAAATCAAATCTTTCATATCTTCCAAATACTGAAACTTGAAATCCAGTGGATCTAAATCTTCCACATCTTCTTTAGGAACAACTTTCCGTTTAAGCATCATTTCTTTGGCACGTTTCGCAGTTTCTTTTTTAATTTTGAATTGCTTCACTTCCCAGTCCTGATCCCACATCCAAATATCGTCTTTATATTTATCGTCGTGCAATAGATGGCAAGCCTGATCTGCCCTTTTCGTTAATAACATTTTTCCTTCGATGTCCAAATCTTCGTAGGTTTGTTGCGATTCTTCAATATACCTCAACCAATTGGAATTTACTGGTAAATACGCCGTACCCAATTCTAGCATACCAGCAAAAGTTACAGGATGCGGAAAGCGTTCCTTGAACATAGGAAATAATTCTCGTAGAACATTGTGAGTAGCAATAACGTCATTGCAACAATAGTCCATCACATTAGAGAAATCTTTTTGAATATCGATAATCGTGCCTTCGACAAATAGGTTACGAGTTTCCTTATCTATGTATGATCCACAGTATAAGTTATGAACTTCGTTTAAACTGTTTAGAGAACTTAATGCCTTCCAGGATACATCCTCGTTGTCCTCTGACTTGGACTTGAGAACTGCTCTCTGGTAACTAGTCATGCCACTGACACAGACATGCAAGGACATGGTGTCAACAAACCTGAGGCCAGTTCTTTCTAACCAATACTGCTCTTTAATTCTTGCTCTATCATATGACACATTATGACCTATAACAATTTTAAACATTTAGAGATCCAATTTTCAAAAAAGCATTTGTATTGTCTCACCAATAACTACTTTAGGCTTCAATAAGTCATCACTGAACTTCCCTGTAGACTCCAGTGGAATTAAAGATGACTCAGTGTACTGATGATCAGATTGTGGTTTACTGCTTCCATCAATCAATTCTTGACTGACCCAACCATACCATGCTTCCGTACTGACTGCTGTTGCTAAGGTTGGGGCTTTTCCAGATTTCATACATACTTCTACATCAAAGATTATGCCTTCTTCCAGTGGATAATCTACTGCAACAGGATTTTCACCAGGTACATATCTGGTCCAACCTTGTTGGAAACTCCAAAATTTTGGCCTTTTAGGTAGTGTTCCCATTAGTTTCTCCACAATTTCAAAATATGGTTTTGCCTGCTGCTCCCCTATTGCCAAAAAATGTTCTTCCAAATTGTTACCTAGCATTTGAGGTAATTCCAGATCAATGTCATTAACAACTTCACCAGCTTTGCTATACATTTCATGTTTATCCAGAGTTTTTCTACAACTTTCAATTAAACTGGCATTGAATTCAGGTTTAGGGTAATTTTTAAATACTTGTTTGTATAAAGAATCTGAAATCATTTGTATATCCAAATAGTTGTATCTAGGACCAGATGTCTTCTCCACTCTTGATATCATTGGTGGTTCAATTTCTTTCTTCATTCTCATTCTCTTTAATTTATCAGTATCCGGTTGGAAGACAATTTTCTGAACATTTGGATTCCTCCAAGTTTCCCAAGTCTTGGTATGCAAATAACGTATCATATTCATCTTTTAAACTACACCAACAAATTAAGGATAAATTAAATAATAAACCAGAGAAAAACATACTATAAAAATCTAGCAAGCAGCGAATTTCACATGGTTATGTTCAGCAATTTACATGTTGACTAATTTATTTATTTACTGACAGCACAAACTAAATGATCGTTGGAAAGTAAATATTATCAACTCACCTTTAATTTTGATATAACTGCGTTTACTGGCACAAACAATATTATTGAGATTTAATAAATGTAAAGTTATTTAAAAGAAAATATGCCACCATTCGCTCATTCAATACCACACCAAAATCATTACTTTATATATATATATTGGTAAAACTGTAATCAAGGTACCAACTACGTTTTTGTTATATTCGAATTACTGCAAATTTGCAATATTATTATTAGTATTTAATAAACATTTTTATTATTCCGTTAAAATCTTATAAGAAAATTGTTACAATTAATCGAAGAACTATAAAATATAATATTAGTATAAATAGCTAACTTCAAGATGCATAGGTATTGATGTTGATTTGTTTTGATTGTTGAAATTGTTGCTGTTGTCAATGGCAACTGTAAACAAAATGGTTTATGTTAAGTTTTATAAAATAGTTTAATTACAGTTAGTTCAAATAAGTTGCCATAAAATGGGAAATGAAAAGGTAAGAACTCTCATTATTGTTTATTTATTGTCAGTTTATTCCATTATATCAATATGATTTACTCTTAACTACAGCTGTTGTTCCGATTGGAACAACCCCATGGACCAGGAGACATATACATTGCATGGCAAAAGGGGTCGGGAAACTATTTAGCTACAACTGGAATTGATGGCATGGTCAATATTTTTGATAGATATGGGCAAATACAAGAAAGAATTAGGCTTCAAAGGTTTGTTATTTAAATATATTATGTGAAGTATTAAATTGTGTTTTTGGGGCTTCAAGCTTATGTTCAGGGTTTGCTTGGGATGTTGATGGCGATGTGTTGGGAATCATAAGTCAATCACCACAATTGATTTTATGGGATGCAAATACAAATAAAAAGCAAATAGTAGATGTTGGCTTAAGAGATTCCATGACATGTATTCTATGGTCAAAGAATGCTCCAGTACTAGCAGTTGGTACATCTAAAGGAAATGTATCAATTTACAATCATACCACATCAAAGTAAGTTCAATACTATGTAATAATGAGTTAAACTTATTTAGTTCTTATTTTATAGGAGAATTCCAATAATTGCTAAACATACTAAGAAGATTACTTGTGGCGCTTGGAATGCTGAGAATCTATTGGCTTTAGGTTCAGAAGACAAAACTATTTCTATAAGTAATATAGAAGGCGACACTTTGAGAGTTATTAGTTTACGTTCTGAGCCTTCAGAGGTGCAATTTTCTGAAATGAAATTGGATGAACGAGTTGGTGGTGAAAACACGGTATATTTGAAACAAAAAAGTTGGCTAAATTAAATTAATATTATTTATTTGTAGGTAAGCGTGATTGTCGGCAAGAAAACTTTGTATTTGTTCAATCTTCTGGATCCTGAAAATCCTATAGAGCTTGCCTTTCAGCAACATTATGGTTCATTGACTGTATATAAATGGTTTGGTGATGGATATATTTTACTAGGATTTAATGCGGGATACTTCATCGCGATTTCGACGCATATTAAAGAAGTTGGGCAGGAATTGTTTCAAATTCGCAATCACAAAATCAATTTAACAGATATAGCGTTATGTCAACCAATTGGTAAAGTTGCTTCAGCTGGAGATAATGTGTAAGTTTATATTATATTAATCAAATAAAACGTTTCATAACTATTTTATATATTAGCGTGAAGATTCATGATATATCCAACCTACAAGAAACGTTAAGTGTCATAACACTGAGTCAGGAAATTGGAGTGGATAGAGTTGGATGGAGCTCAGATGGACAATTGTTGGGTGTATGCACGAGGAACGGATCGTTGAATGTTTATGTCTCGCATATGCCCACTTTAACTGCGGTCTGTGGACCTAGAATTGCCGTTTTATCAAGTTTAACCGAAGTCAGCTTATATAATTTCACAACAGATAAAGTATTATTTATATTATATAATTAATATTTGTATTATCATCGTTAATTTTTAGTCGAAGTTAACACCAATTCCAATATGTTTAGAAACAGAACCTCAGGTAATATCAGTCGGGCCTTACAATCTAGCAGTTGCCATGAACAATAGGGGTTGGTTTTATGACTTAACTAGACCACAACCCGGCGTTGAGGATGCTCCTTTAATGCTTAAAGATAGACAATACTTGGGAAACGTTACCAGTATTAAATTAAACGCCGAATACGCTTCAATATTGTTTGATGGCAAAATTCATTTGCATATGGTAATATAAATCCTTCCATATTATTAGAAAATTAAAAAATATTAATATTTGCAGATTGAACAACCTGTGGCTGAACACGAGGAAAGGGAAAGCATAATATTTCCTGATGATAATTCGCCAGCTGGTGTTATTCAATGCCATGCCTTGACAACTGAATTTTTAATATACGGAACAGATGTAAGAAAATTTACTTTCTATATATTCCAAACAATTTCCTTACATTTTCTTTTTACAGTTAGGTCATATTGTGTATTTCTGCGTGGAAGAATGGGCAGTATCGAGTTATTACAAACATCCAGCTGGTATTGAAAATATTTACGTTGATCCCGCCGGAACCCGATTAATATTTTTTGATGTGAAGAGTCAAGGTTTCCTCTACAACGCTGTAAGTTCAATATCAATTATACAGATATTATATAATAAAATGAATATATCTTATAGGTTTTAAACGAAACTTTACCTGTGCCCGAATTACCAAACAAAGTTAGTGGAGTTACGTGGGATAGTAATCTAAGCGATAGAAATGTTTTCATTGTTTACGACGAAAATGAGATTGATACATATTTATATGTTAAATTTTCAGTTTATGGTAAGACATATTAATTTTATTGAAATTTTAAATTATTATTTTTTGTGTTTCAAGGTTCATGTGTTAAGAAAATCGGAAAAACAACATTGGCTTCAAAGCAGACGCCTTTATTAATGTATGGAGGTGAAATTATGTCTGCTACTTCAGGTGGGCAATTGACGCAACTTACTTTATCAACGCACGATGCAGCACCATTAACTGAAAAAGATAAAAGCGTTTTGGAAAATAATTTTACAAAACAAGTGGATTTGCAAAGATTCAATATAGCATGGAGCACATGTTTGCTTTTAAATTCTAAAGAATATTGGTTGAAATTGGCGAAAGAAGCTATAATTAATTTGGATATTGATTTAGGTAATTAATTATTTATTTTTTAAATTGGATATTCATATTTTATTTTCAGCCATACGCGTTTATAAACAAATGGATGATGTCTCAATGGTATGGTCTTTACGCGAATTGGCGGATATTGAAGATCAAAGATTATTGGCCGGTCACGTAGCTATGTACTTAAATGATTATGATCAAGCCCAGGTTTGGTTTTTGAAATCCAGCGAACCTTGGGCTGCTTTGGAGATGCGTAGGGATTTGCTTCAATGGGATCAAGCTCTGCAATTAGCGAAGAAGATGGCGCCTGATCAAATTCCACAAATCTCAAGGGAATACGCGCAGCAATTAGAGTTCACGTAGGTACACTAATTACGAATTAAGAAGTCGTCTAATTAGATTGCTTATAGGGGTAATTATACCGAGGCGTATTTGCATTTCGAAAAGGGTATCCAAGAGACAATAAATCAAGATCACGTGGTAATATGTAAGGCTGGTATTGCAAGAACGGCAATTCGTTGTGGTAATTACAAGCACGGTGTGCAAGTTGCTTTGGAATTGCGAAACAAGCAACTGTTGAAAGAATGTGGAGAGATTTTGGAAAACAAGAAGCAATTGCAGGATGCGGCTACTTTGTACGAACGTTCTGAAAATTATGATAAAGCTGCAGGATGCTATATAAAATTGAAAAATTGGATTAAGGTTGGGGAAATTTTACCCCAAGTGACTTCTAATCGCGTGCATATCCAGTACGCGAAAGCCAAAGAGAATGAAGGAAAATACCAGGAAGCCGCTCAAGCTTATTACGTGGCTAAGGATTTCGATTCGGTGATTCGTTTACAATTGGAATATTTGAATAATCCAGAAATTGCGGTTGAATTGGTTCAAGAAACTAAGAGTACCGAAGGCGCAAAATTGGTTGCACGATTTTTTCAACGCTTAAATGATTATCCTACGGCTATCAGATTCCTAGTTTTATCGAAATGCCACGACGAAGCCTTCGAATTGGCAAGGAAGCATTCCAAGTTGCAGTTGTATGGGGAAATATTACTGAACAGTTTAGATCCAGATGAAATTAAGCCAGAGTACTTCAACAGCTTGGCTCTATATTTTGAAAATGAGCGTAATTATTTGTTTGCTGGCAAGTATTGGTATCACGCCAAAGAATATAATAAGGTACTTAATCTTATAATTCAATCCTAAAAAATATTAAAATGATTTAATTTGCAGGCAATGAAACATTTGCTGAAAGCTTCTAAACTTAATTCTGATGAAAATGAGTCAATTAGTACAGCTATCGATGTCGTCGCTTCATCCGGAGATGAAGCTCTATCAAATCAACTAATAGAGTATTTATTAGGTGAAGTGGATGGTCTACCTAAAGATCCCAAATATTTGTTCAGACTGTACATGGCGCGAAAGCAATTCAAAGAAGCATCTAAATCTGCTGTAATCATCGCTGATGAGGAACAAATCAATGGGAATTATAGAAACAGCCACGATGTTCTCTTTGGAATGTACCAAGAGCTGAAGCAAAATGGTATCAGAGTTCCCAGAGATATGTACGCCAATTTAATGCTGCTGCATAGCTACATACTTGTCAGGTTGCATGTGAAACGAAGCGATCACATGAAAGGCGCTAGAATGCTCATTCGTGTTGCAAACAACATATCAAAGTTTCCGTCGCGTAATATAATACATTTAAAGAATGTTTCCATAACCGTTTATTTGTACGATTGTTTTTAGATATTGTTCCAATTTTAACATCGGCTGTGATCGAATGTCATCGCGCTGGTTTAAGGCAGGCCGCTCATAAGTATGCAACTTTACTAATGAAACCGGAATACAGGAAGCAAATTGATGCTAAATACTCGAAGAAAATAGAAGCTGTGGTGCGAAAACCACCGAAAACAGGAAAGGATGGAGAAAAACTTGATGATCCTTCTGAGCCTTTAACTCCTTGTCCATATTGTGGAAATGAATTACCAGAAAGCGATATATACTGCAGCATTTGCAAAAATAACCTACCATTTTGCATAGTAACCGTAAGTTAATATTGATTGTTATATCACGTTCATTTCACTAAAAAAAAAAAATTATTCTCTGTAAGGTTATCAAAATGTACTCTGTATAAAACTAAACAATATTGCTTTTTTAGGGTCGACATATTATTATCTCTGATTTAACCGCATGTCCGGAATGCGATTTCCCAGCTCTATATTCAGAGTTTGTACAGTGAGTATTAACAAGAAACAAACAATATATTTGGTTTAACATTATATTTTTTAGATATTTGGAGGCAGAATCTAATTGTCCGATGTGTTCGGAAAAGATTGCCGGTCGAAAATTGCAAAAGGTTGATGATTTTAAGGCCTATCTGAACTTTGATTGAGTACTTTTCGAAATACTTTTTTTGTGATCAATTAACTTCAATTCCGTCCACTTAAGTGCAATTATTTATTGATTACATAGTTTTTAGGTTTTACACATTAATAATACTCAATTAATTTTCACAATCTTTAGTAAATGACTTAAATGGTTTAGATAACTGAAATCCAAAAATCTCACTTAATTTAAATTTTATGCGCACTTTATGTAATTGTTAAATTATATATCATTGTTGATACATACATGTTACAATAAAGTTTTAAACAAACAATTCCTTTTTTTCAATCAAGATTCTCGTTTTAGCTTTAATTATTAACTAGTGTATTATTTCATGAGTAAACAGCGAATATTTAGTTTTTAGAACAATCACATTTTGCACATTTTCACTGGATATAAATGCTACTTGGACTCCAGAAAATGTTGCGCAAATCGATGAAAATAGCTTGGGTAAATATAGATTCTTAAAAATTCAGACAAACGACTCGCGTATATTCCAGGAGTTTTTCATAAAACATATTCGATCTTTGAACTTTACAATCAACAAATAATAATAGAAAATAATACAAGTGCCAAAAGAGCTGTCGACCATAGTCTTTAGGGAAAGGGAGAGGTATATGTCGAGGCGAGGAACAATTTTGGTTTTGTAGTAAAGGATGTCGAATTTTGATGACGGTGCGAAAGTAGTACGTTTGGATAAATAGAGGTTTTTTGGATTTCGGAATTAGGAAAGAAAAGGACGGCAAATGGATTTATAGATGGAAGTTTGACATTGGATATTTTGGAGCTACGTTATCGGAAATACTAATTATAATTAAACCTGACTTTTATATTTATTCATGCTGTATTAAAATCATTTGCATATATTCATATACATATTTTATTTTTATCATTTCTTTAAATAGTGTTTTGACAATATTATCTTATCTAAGTTTTCTATGCATATATTGTATTGTATTTGACTTGTAAAAGTCATTATTAACTTTTAATGACCACATTGACTGCTATTAATGATTTTCATAATTGAATACCAACGAAAACCATTTAATTAAAGTTAATACATAAATAAAACTATTATCTATTTTTTAAAAACAACTGAAAGTTCATAGTCATTCAGCAATAAGAATATGAACATTTTGGAAATTGAAGCTTTCTCAACATTGTAAAACCTAAAGTAAATTAAGTAGTGATTCTATCAGCAAATCAAATCATAAATTAAATTTTAACTATTATCGTTTATAGAATAAGTTATAAAAATGTATAAAATATATTTATTAAATTAAAACATGTTAAGAATTTTTAGGATAGTTATATCATTTATCTTTATGTAATGTTTTTAAATTTAAAATAGATTTTCTCAATTAAAATAGAATTATATCAAAAGTAAGGATATTTTATCTGCACTTAAACCGAGAAATAAATGAAACCGAGAATGAAATGATTTAATGGTTAATTTAAGTGTACTAATTGTGATTAAATATTTAAGACTTTGATGTGGCTTTAATAAAATTTAAAGATTTGTATTTTAATGTAAACTGTGTTTTGTCAGTTTATTGTAATTAAGGAAATTGACCTTTCGGAAGAGATTTTCGGAGAAAGTTCACGCTACAAGATTTTTACTCTTAACAGCGGAGGAAACGATTTTTCTATTAAAATCGAAAGTGTTGGGAAACATCAAGAAAAGATGGTCGACTTGAAGGTTTCACTTTATATTCGTAAGGACCAATGGGAAGATAACAATTCTGGGAAAGGAATGTAGTCTTGATATTTTAAGAAGGTGCCAAAAAAAAATAAAAATGGTGATGGTATAATAAGATACAAATCACTTTCGATTGGATTTAAAATGATGACCATTGTTAATGTAAATAATAATCTGAAATAGACAGAAAATCAGGATTTTGAATGCGATATTGCTTTTGTGAAGCATAAATGTATTCAATGCTTATGAATAAATGAAATCTTCAGATAGGAATGAAGGAGAATGTTTTAAAAATAGCTTGATCATATGTTATTGTAATTATATATAATGCGTGAGGATGTGTTGCGTAAGAGAATGAATGTGCTGTTTCTGTGTTGTTTAACATGTATGGATGTGAGATGAGACGCTCTCTCAGCATGTTTTGTAAACAATGTTTTTATGTAAAAAAGAAGCGGCTGAAGAGAAACGGGGGTATCTAGAAATGTCTCCACACAACACGGATGACGTTTCGAGGTTGAGAAGTGTTTTTCAGTGTTTGCCGGTCGTGCGCATGCGTAATGCAATTGTTTAGTGTCGCGACGGGAAGCCGCTGGTGTGCAATTGGGTATTCGGAATCTCAATCATTTGAGGTTCTGGCAGAGTGAAGTTACCTATCTCACAGGGTGCTCGCAATTCGTGTGAAGAACTACATGTAGTAACAATACATACAGCAACAATAATCGTATCGACAACGAGCAGCAGTTTTATCGGTAGGCAGTCGGCAGAGGAGAGGATAGGTAGTGTGAAGCAGAGGATTTTTCAAGATTAGAGTGTGGACGCAGCAAGATGGCCGATATTAATAACAATAACAAAGCGGAGGAGGCCGGGGCTGAGCCGCAATCCTTATTCGATGAACTCACAAATCCATTGAATTTAACGCTCATCCTGCTCATCGTTTTCTTGATGTACAAGATCCTGAAGAGTCGCCAGCCGGTGCACACGGCGTCGCCGCCGGAGCCGCAGCTGCCGAAGTTGCGCAGGGATTTCACCGTGGAAGAGCTGAAGAAGTACGACGGCACCCAGGAGGATGGCCGAGTACTTGTCGCAGTCAACGGAAGCGTTTACGACATGACCAAAGGGAAACGCTTCTACGGTCCTGGTATGTATATATTTACTGATGATGTACACGTAACGATGATACGATGCGTGTCTGACTCTATGTATGTATATGAATGCAAGTCATGAACACATCCTCTCTTCCTTTAATCGAATTATTATTAAATGATCTTCGCACGTGATCAGGTGGACCTTATGCCGCATTCGGCGGTAAAGACGCCTCCAGAGGTCTGGCCACATTCAACGTGTCCGCCTCCACCGAGGGCTACGATGACCTTAGCGACCTGAATACCGAACAAATGGATTCAATCAGAGAATGGGAGGCGCAGTTCAAAGGTAACACACCACACTACTTACTTATGCATCAATTTTAATTTTGCAGTGACATAGCATTCTGCTAAAGCGAAATAGTCATTTATCACTGCTTCGATAAAAAAAAATATGACTGCCCTTATCTGTATTTGCCAAGCATGCAATTCTGTAAACTATTCGAGAATTATTCACATTTTACACCTGCTGACACCGTTATCAACACTGACCCACTCCAATATGCCGCATAAGAAAGTGCGATTCTGCATTAAATCCATAATGCATGCAAATAACGAAACGATAACATGCTTTTTGCGGCGATGATTCGTTCAATTATTTATGATTAGTATGTTCGTGATAATGTAGAAATCTATATGTCGCAATCCGACAGCTTCTGTCAAGTAATTAACATTAGACTCCTCGAATCAATAACTAATATTCGAAAGCGTTATGCATTCTACATTAGTCCGGTTTCGTTTCTCGCATCTATCTCACCAATCGCATTGATTGATGAATTTCGTGCGATAAGCCAACCGTAACCTAGAGATAACCGCTTCCAATGATAAGTAAAGCTAACAAATCTAAGTAAGATTATGAAATCTGTCTCGTCCTAATTAAACAGTGATTTGGAATATTTTAAAATTACTCTAACGCTATTTGAAAATAGTTAGAGTTAAATACAGTAACTACAAAAAGTCATGCTTTAATACTAAATTCGATTAGCATGTTTTTTTTATTTTTTTTTACTTTATTTTCTGTTAACCTTCAACTAGGTGTTTTGTGTACATGTAACATTAATGTTTTTCTTTGCTTTTGCATCTCATAAATTTGAATATAAACGCATTTCGGAGCAAGAACACCGTACTAATTAGATTTGGCTTGTCCATCCGTCCGTGAATAAAATGAATTACATTTCCTGCGATTTACGTAACGTCACACAAAAAGTCATTAATACGTGCGGTTCTTTTGTAGCTAAGTCACTTAAATACGACTGTTTTTCAAGGGCCAAGGTCATGCATTTCGTTTGAATGTTAATTTTCTATTTCTATTTTCCTGATGGTCAAATTATAATTTTATTACAATACGTTACTATTCAATAGTCGTTGATAATGCATATGTTAATCAAATCTGAAAGGTAGATAAAGTAATCTGAATCGTTTTAGTTATTTGGTAACTTCATAACTTTATTTGATTTATTTAGTGCGATAAAGCATCAATAATATTCTTAATCTTTTAGATAATTTCAGTTTCCCGTTGTTAATATAATCGTATCCTAAAAATTTTGAATTTTCTTCAAATACCAAAAAAAAAATAGTTTTCAGATTTTAATTAATTAAATAACAAATTTGAATTATAACAAAAACTAATTATTTATAATACAAAACTGCAATTCTTTAGGTGTAAGCAAAAGTTCTTTCTCAATGTTTTTATATTCTTAAAAATTGTGTACTTTCATTTCTTTGGAACTTTACATTATTTTATGTACCAGATGTCATAACTAGTTTGACATGAATTTTATTTACTCTTTTAATTTAGCACACTTGTTATGTGTACGAGTAATGAGTGGTTGTTAAATGCAAAAAAAACATTGTTGTTTTGATTATCCGCTGTATAATGCACGACATGCAACTTAAATGACGTTCCCATTTATAAGTTATGTCAAAAATTGACTTAAAGGTTTCGAAGTAATTATTGCAATTGGATTAATAAATTACATTACATTGAAATTACTATCAGCAAATGATTCAAGTACTATATTATCAGCGTTACTTAATTGGACACCATCTGTCATGCTTTAGATTCCCACGCAATGGGAAAATGGTAACACAGGGCAGTTTTTAATTGCATGTTTAGAATTTGTCAAGATGTTAGTTAATTAGTAAAATGCAATTGCAACTTTTCAAGGCTGTTTAATTAAAAAATTAAGACGCAGACAGAAATGTATATTATTTTCGCGAGGTGACGTTGTCCAACCTTGGCCGCGGAAATCTGGAAGTAAGATGCGAAGTTGAGCAGAGTCGAAAGGTTAAACATCTCTAATTGGAGTGAAAATAATCCGTTTACATTTAAATGTTTGTATATATATATATTCACCGTGGTACTTGCATTTTGTTATAAACATGTAAAAACCAAGTGCAAATATCGCAATCATTAATTTTATGCCCGCAATAACGTTCGCGCAATATATTCGACATTGTGATTACATTGAAACTTTATTGGGTTAATGACTGACTGACATACTGCTTTCAAAAGAGATATCGACCCAGGTTTACGTGCCATATTCAATTGTACAGTTATGTATTTCTACCAAACAAATTACATACGAAATAAGTCATTCAGATGCAACATTATTACGACTATGACCGTTAATGAGAAAAACTCATGTATAATAGTTTAACACACGCTGCAAATTCATAATAACTATTTAAAAACCTTAAAGAAAATGTTAACTTAGTTTATTTTAAACTTGCAGAAGAATCGGTAGGAAATGCGCAACAAATAGACAAGTAACGTTAGGATATTTACTGTTTTTATTTCAGTGTTTCTATGACAATGAAATAAATCTATAAATAAGTACTCAATATTCCGATAGTTGACGGTAACGAAACAATAAGCAAAACGCGATATTCAAAGAAAATAAAACAAAAATATCAACAATGTTAATAAATTTTAATTTTTTTAACTATTTGTTTTGAATTTAAAAGGCTTTGATTCATATATGATATCTTAAACATGCCTTCATAAAGTAAAATTATGTAATTAGATTAAGGTAAAGCATTTTAACGGCCGTTTCTCACGAAGCTTTTGGCTAATTAACAACTTATTAAAACTTACGACTTACCACTTTTTGGGTTTGGCAATGTAAATATTTGTGATTATATATTATCGCAAACATTAATTAACTGTAATTTTCTATGTGCTATTTTTAGTTTGTTATTTTACAAACAATAACAATGTTAAGTATACTAAATGTGTTAATTTTTGATAATTAATATGATAGGAAGGATGTGGTTAACATAATCGTACCTTAAATGCTTCGAACGAAAACAAAGCATTTTAAAAGTTGACCCTCCGTATCTTTTGGCATTTAGGATTGAATGGAATGGAATTTCGCTGCAACAGAGTCTATTTATTAGCGTAACAAGCCTTATTACTGCATACGTACACTCCCCACGAGGGTTCGTTGCGGTCAACAAGCAGTTACAAGGGAAACCTTGCGAACATAATATTTAATATAAAACGAGGACTTCTTTCTATTCAGCGTTCTGCAGCAATTAATAAATTTCCAAGTTTATGATAAATTCAGTTTTGGCGTTGATTCACTTTACGTTCGAAAAGATATTCTAACGAAAGTTATACGATCACATAATATGATTAATCATTAAATAATAAGGCCCTAATAAGGATATGTATATTATATAAAAAGTAGAATCAAAACCATTACAAAAATCAAACAATATTTTACATTTTCTTAAATCGGTAACAACTGCAACAATGCATGTACACTTAATTATGTATTTCCACGAAACGATGTAAATTTTTCAGAATAAAGTCCGTATGCAAATCTTAGAAAAGCATTGGTGCGATCTACATTAAACGTAATTATAGTTTTTATTCTTCCTTTTGAGACAATGCTTTTTGATGTTTATCTATTTATGTACTTTCTCAACCACTTTCCCATACTTTTTAAAAAAAATATTCTTACTGAGTAATACGTATTATAGTAATTTCCATTTTCGTTGAACTTTCTAAATATATCTGGAATTTTATATAATTGGACAGATTAATCCCGTTTGGGATTATAATTTTTGAAGTGTAATGCAGTTAAAAAACCGGTGTTCCTCATTAATGAATTACTGCACTCTGATTATCTAATGTACATCCAATTATATAATGCAATTAGTTTTTATTTCTATACGCTTTATAAAGAAATGATTATGTAATTATAGAAAAAAATCCATTATTTTAAAGAGAATTAAATTAAAAAACGCAGCTTTGTTAATAATTTCAAAATTGTTTTTATTCCTGGAATCTTAGTACTTACAGTTTTTACATAATAATTACATTGATTTTACAATATTTGATTTATTATCAATTGGCATTAACTGCAACTTCACAGTGCATTTTGTATTATGTATTTGTAAATGTGAATGAATTAGGATAAAATAAGGATAGTTTTTAAATACCAGAGGAAAATGTTTTGACCTTGGCACATGTTTCATTGCCTTACTGGATAAGTTTTTAATTGTAATCCTGTAAAATGGTCAAATTTATCTCAACTGCCTTTAAGAATTACTACTACTATAATATATAGATTAAAATTATGTTAATATTCTTTATGAGAATCTTAATGTTAAATTAAGAAAAAATAAAATTGTCTACGAACTAATGTTTGCTGAAACTATAGCAGTGGTTTCCAAACTTTAAAAAATATAATCTTAGCTTCACACCTTGTTATAATATGTGATTTCCAAAAAGAATTATGTGATTTCCCATAATTTGGAATGTAGGACTCGTTTTTCAATATAAGTAGAATCATTTACCAAAGAATATTCTCTAATTGATGAACAATATTTATATTTCTTTTAATTGATTTTGGTTTTTCCTGCTATATAAATTATTTAAAAAAATGAAAATTTTGCTTGTTGATGGACTAATTATTATTTTTTTTCTGTTTTTTTAGAAAAGTACGATCTGGTTGGTCGCCTGTTGAAGCCTGGTGAGCAGGCCACAAATTATTCCGATGAAGAGGACGAAGCAAACACGAGTGTCGAGAAGTCGAAGGACGAATAGAGAACTAAATACATGGGAAAATATAAATAATAACCGAAAATGAAGAAGAAAAAAAATGATGGAAAAAAATACAAACGGAATATGGACTCCATTCTATAAAATATATATAATTTTGTTTTTTATTACATCCATATGAAAAAAAAAATAAGAAGTCTGAATCTTGTACTATATATTTTTTTATCTGATATATTATATAAATATTTTATTTAGTTTTAAATATCTTTGCCGCCGACGACGAGGAAGAAAGACTTTCTCTTCACCGTCGGCGACGGCTTGCATTGTTACTTAGAACGTAAACGTATTTTCGTGAAGGATGGATAGTGGCAATGGGGGATGTCTTATAATTTATAATGTTTCTTTTTTAATTCACTGTGAAGGGTTTATAAGTATATCATTAGTTGTTTGTTTTCTTGTTCAAAAAAAAATAATGTTCCTCATGCAACTTTCTGTTTCCGTTTTCAATTTTCTCCTATATAAACGAATATTCGAAGAAGAAAAAAACAAATTTTGATAGGCAGCAATTATGTTTAAGCTCCCGAGCATCGCATTTATAATATAATAATGATTGTGTGTTACTTTGTTATTTTTTTTAATAAAATTGTGATAACATGAATGTAAAGAAACAAAAAAAAAGAAGGAATATTTGTTCGAGGAAAGGATTCGATATGGATTGCTTGCTTTTTGGAAGTATTTTTTAATGAAATGTTAATATTTATATATATACACAAACACATAATTTAACAGGCTATTGTAGCTTAACGAGTTTTGTAACTATCATTTACTTAAAATGAATGTGCTGAAGCAGTCCATCCCTCCAACAATTATCAATAAAGCAGAAAAACCATTAAGCAGGAGTCTGTTTATTTTTTAGCTTGAAAACTGCTTGAGTTTTGAATAAATGGAACTTGTTGTTTTTTTCTTTTACATTGTTTCTTGAACGATTTTTGTTGATGATTTACGGATTATTGTTGTAACAACCCCCTTTATTCGTGTGCAATCTTCTGTTCTCGATGTTATTTATGTTTAAATATTTTATCATCTTGTAACGCCCCCAACACACTTCTGAATGAACACATTTCAATATTTTATTCTCTTATTTTATTAATATTATTATTATTAAAGTTTAGTTGATCTAAACACTGTTTTTCTTCCAAATTATAAAACTACACCCAACTTTCGCAATGATAAATCGAAAAGTTTAAGAATTCGCGACGCCATCGGGTGGCTGACATTTTACCAAAATCTACTAAGTAAAGATCATCGGTTATGTAATTGTTAACGTGGAATCCGATAGATTTCTTTTGTATAACTTTGGTTTATTTATAGATATTTATTTTCTTCGTATCTTTTAATGCGATTAATTATAATTGAGTAGACATGAATAATTTTTGGAATTGGTAACAATTGTAGTGTTGATCAAGTTGAATGACATATGGCAGCAGCGACGTTTGTTTCCTATTTTTTTTCCAAATTCGCGTGCACATGCCTCCACAACTTTCGTTATCGTCGAAAATAAATATTTTCAATTCGAGGCGAGTTGCATTTCAGCCATGCGAATAGATAATGTTGGATAGATATCATCTAGAGATAACCGGGAGGACCCAAAGCTATTACGTTTCATTGTTGAAATACGCATATTTCGCCTTTATCCGGAAGATTAGGAGCTTCATCAGATCAATGCGTTGGGTACACACACCGAGTAGTAGTGTGGTTAAGTAGGAAAAAAAATGCTATGGTGTTAGTGACCCTGACAGGAGGTGGATAGGTATCAAACATCAACAACATTGCAGACAGTAATAATTCTGTATGTTTTGCATGCCCGATGCGGTGAGAAGATTGTAGGTCTTTATTTTTTTGGAGGGAATCCCATCTTTTTGGACTGTCAAAATCGACCGCCAAAGTTTGAAAGGCTCACCGAAACAATAACACAACCATTGCCGGTTCGAATGCATCCCGAAAACCATTTCGATTTTGTACTCACACACACGTAGCGGTTCGTTCGTTCCTTGTCTACGCACTCGGTCGATGCGCGGTTGCCACGTCGACGCGATTACAATCCGTATCGAAATTATGATACCCATTGACAAACTACCAACGACGCTGCTCTTCATCCACTGGAATTGTATTGCATATCTACACACTTCAGAATTTCAGTAGTCATGCAAATAAGGATCGGTATTTGCTTTGCTACCGCTGCTGTCGATGTTACACGACTCGAATTGACAGAAAGCGGTAATTAAGCTCTACAGTGTTAATCAATAAAAAGAATGGAACGCTGCTCCAGATATTACTACTTTGATTGACTTTTATATTCTTAGAGACTTAATACCCTTTGGATCAATAGCAAATTAGTAGAGAAACATCATCACAAATAACATATATCAAACTTACAGTACATAAAAAATATGTTTAAATATTTTTGAAAAATTAAACTGATTAGGTTAGATGTGTTTTATATGAAGATAGTAAGATATTATAAAGATTATAAATAAAGATAAAATAATGTAATAATGTACCACTGATACTCGCATAAATAAATAATTTAAAATTTACAATAATCTTCCTGAAAAAGAAATAAACATTTATAGTTAGTAATTGACTGTGAATATTTTAATAAACAGTAAAGCCTTAGAAATAATGAGCAAAGCTGTATGTAATTTAATTGTAAAAGAAACAATTATAACATTTATAGTTGTTATGCAAAGTTCATAAACTGTAAAAATTTCAATAAACATTAAAATCTGAAAATATGAGCATCGCTATACGTAATTTCATGGAACAAGAAATAATTATAACATTTATATGAAAAGCTTCTGAACTGTGAAATATTCAGTAAACAGTAAAATCTGATAAGAAAATCTCAGAAAAATTGAATAAGGCTATACGTAATTTCAAAGTTGCTATGAAACGTTTTTATACTAAAATTTCATTGATAAATAAATAATTTTAATATTTATAATTGGTACGAAAAGTTCCTAAACTGTGAAATTGTCAGTAAACAGTAAAATCTACAAAAAACACTGAAATAAATGAGCATTGTTTAATTTCATCGAACATATAATTTTAACATTTATAGTTGGTATGTTATGATATAAATTGTGAAATTAAGCAATAAAATAAATATTTAATAATTACTACAAGAATAATAGAATTTCAATTATAAATATAAATATATAATATTTACTTATTATACTTAAAATAATTATTTACATAGGACTAAAAAATACTTAAGTGTCGCAATAATAACCAGAAGGAAAAGCAAAGAACAAATAAACGATACTTGTGTAACTTTTACTTATTTCCATAAGATAATTAAATTAAGAATCATTTAACAAGAGAATATTAATATTAAAAGTTAATTTATGAAAACAAAATTCAAGTTAACTGTATCTTTATATACGATTTTATTGTTTTTTAAATTAAATTAAATTAAATTAACATATGTTATCTTAATATTGACAAATATTTACAAAATACTGGTTAATGTTAAAGAAACTGCAAGATACATTCATAATCATTCATAATATCTACGTAATGAAAATTGTAGCTAAATAAAGAAACTTAACATTGAATTAAGTTAAACTTTGATAAAACCTTTGATTTATTTTAATAATTATTATATATTATGTATTAATATCATATATTATCTGAAAACTGAGCAAACGATTCATATAGTTTTTCTATTTGTTAAATTGACATATGTCATTTTAATATTGACAATTATTTAAAAACAAACTTGTGGATGTCAAAGATAACTGTAGGATTTATACATAATGAAGAATGTAGCTAAAGGAAGAAACTTAACATTGAGTTAAATTGAACTATGACAAAACCTCTTAAAAACCTTTGATTTTGATATACTCAGATTTCAGGTAATATATGAAAACAATACGTTTGTTAACTTGACGTATATCATTTTAACATTGACAAACATTTAAAAATAAACTTTTGGATGTCAAAGATAACTACAAAATACATAAGTAATGAAGATTGCTTGCTTAACATTGAGTTAAACTATGACAAAATCTGTTAAAATCTTTGATTTATTATAATAACAAACGCTTTAACTATTTAATGATTTACTTGGTTTTCAGATAATGCATGATATTAATCCATAATATTGTTTATATATTAAGTATATTTATATAGTTTTTCGATTTGTTAAATTGACATATGTCATTTAACATTGACAATCATTTAAAAACAAACTTGTGTATGTCAAATATGACTGTAAAATGCATACTTAATGAAGATTGTAGCTAAAGGAAAAAACTTAACATTTAGTTAAGTTTTTAAAATCTTTAAAAAAATATACACTTTCCTTTTCATACCTTTTATTTATTCCAACAATAAACGCTAAAATTATTAATAAATCTACTCAGTTCTACTCAGGTAATTTATGAAGTAAATCAATACGTGCACCATATAATATGATGTAATTAACAATAATTAATTATAATTAAATAATATAAACCTATTTCTTAATTAAAAAAATATTTTTTAATGAATCGAAAAGTTATAAACATTCGCAGCAATAAACGAACTAGTATTTTTAACTATAATTTATTTAAAATTATTTTATGTAGCCGTATTATTTCCGTCCTTATATAGCGTTATAGCGCACTTAAACGTGATAGACGTGGTTTCTATCTTGAACGCAAAGCATAATTAATTTGACTTACCATTTATTTACTTTAATTAATAATTTTCAAAGTTCAAGAATGTGAAAAATATTAATTTCATTTTTTTAAGTATTTTTAGAGATAAATGTTGTTTAACTTTCGCAGTGCTAACAACATTATTAGAAATATGCAGCCGGGCTATCGACCTCCATGCTTCTGCTCATCTATTGCATTTTCTTATGATTATTTTTTTGTACATAAATACACAAGGTGTTAAATTTATCAATACACTCACATATTGACTGTGAAATGAAGTTTTCATTGCGCTCAGATTGTTCGAGAAAGGTGCTAAAACCAAAAACATATAAACTGTTACAGATTTTAAAACGCGTTCATGTTTCTCTCAGGCATTCTTCAAGCATAAATAAAATTTGCAAACGACTAACCTATAGCTTACACTTTAATTATTCCTGATTGTAATGCATTGCAGGACATTGAAATCGTATAGTTAAATCATCAAATCTATTTAGATAAACAAATAGGTATTTCGCGGACGTAAGATAATAACAATTCTCAATAACAATTTGCTATATTCATTTAGCAATAATCACTGCATATTGCAGAATACAAACATCTCGAATGGACAGACACGGAGACGTTATACATATTTGCAAATTTCCAAGAGATATTAAATTTAGAAAGATTAAAAGTTTTAGAGAAATAGTGAATTTTATGGTTTCTTGGCAAATTTGTACTTCGAGAAAGTGTTGTGCAGATGCAAGTGTTACTTTATTCAATTTTTCTCAGAAACGGAAGAAAGTATACCTTTCGACCCCGAAAACTTAGCTACCTGAATTACAAAAAAGGTAGCGAAATGCATCTGCATTACACTAAACTGTGTGTCATTTGTATGGTTCAAAGCTTGATAAATTCTCTGTGGCAAAAAAAATATTTGTAAATTTGTGTTTTTTAAATAAATTTCACTATATAATATTATAAATTCGATTTTTTAAAGGGAATAATTATTATTTCTACTAGTTATGTATAAAAAAAGTCATGGATTGTTAGAGTAGTACACTGATCATAGATTTCTCAGAAAACCGTGTAAATCGAAATCGTGGATTTTGATACTAAAAACTTAGTAGAAGCGAAATCGTGTAAATAAAGTACCGTGTAAATCGAGGGATAAATGTATTTCGTTAAATTACAGTAATCTTTACTTTGTTTCAAACAACGTTGTTAGCACATAAAAAATAACCCCTTAAATTTTCTTTGGTTTGACATGTAATTATTGACTAAAATTTATGCATTAATTTTTGTGAAAATCACGGAATATCGTTTCTGGCTTTTCAACGCTTAAAGTAAGTCTTGAATGGAAAAGAGCAGCAGGTATTAATTTCAAAAAAAGATCCGTTATCTTCGTTTGGTCCTTTCTACCGGTTAACCTTAAAATCGTACGTTCCGATAATATAGTTTAACAATTTGCTTACATTTAATTGCTGCTCATAACTTGTTTCATGGAACACCTTTAACAAATGACGAAATATCAATTCATTTGATAAAAGTGCACATACAGATTTAGTAAGCATCTGCTGTCGAATTTACATTTAACCTCTAACCTCTTACGTAACATGAATAGCTTATTATTTCAATTTATTGGCCCAAAAAAAGCTCAATATTTGTACATTAAACCAATAACAATCTCTTGCTCAAAACATCAAAATTATTTAATTAAACCGTTATATTAAAATTCATAATAACATTGTTTATATTTTATTAATAATTTTATTAATTTGTTTTCTCTACCAAATATAATAAGCAATAGTTTGAAATATTTAAAATCTATAAAATTTAAATATTAATACATAATTATAATATATTTTTTTTAGATAAATAATTATGACCGGAGGTGTTTCGTTAAACTGCATTTTACAATTATTATGCCTTTTGTGTGAATACTAATTAAATTAAAATAAAATTCAACTTTTATTTATCATAGATTTTTTATCTATATATTGTGCAAAAAAAATAGAATTATTATTTAATTAAATATTATTTATAAATAAATTAAAAATAGTGATTTTAATGATTATTTTTGCTTTTGTAATAAAAGTTATTATTGTTATAATATAAGAAATAATCAATTGTAAAATTTTGGAATAAATTTATTACTAAATATTTTATATAATTAAAGTTTAGAAAATTATACTTGAATGTGTCCTTCTTTTAATAAATTGTATGTATAATTTAAATTTTAATAAAGTTTAAGATATTTTAATTTAATTTTAATTTTTTTTTTTCAATTATTTTACTAACTAAAATATAGTATAGTATTTAAAAATGAATAATTAATTTATAAGAAATGGTGAAGAAATTGTTGTTAAAAATTGCGTTAAATTAAAAGTAAAGTAAGAAATAAATAAAAATATTAATTATGCTTTAATGATGTTTTTGTTGCTAGCGTATTTCAACTATTTTTGCTGTCAATCGATCGTTCTTTTTCTGTAAGCCGGTTAACCTCAAAATTCTCCTCGTTTGGTGCTCTTTATGTGCAGAAGAGTATTATAAATATATTAAGTGTTAATCGTTCTTGGAAGTATTAAGAGTTGTTTTTGATTCTTGCTTTATAAAGAATATCTGAATATGCTGTGTGTTGCAAAGTGATGAAAGTTGGTCGGTGGTGTCTGGCGGATTTGCATTGTGTTGTTGTTGTTGGTGGATACGTTGGCTGCAATAAGTCGTTGGGCATGGGTTGTTTGCGTGAGGTGCGACAACGTCGGAAATTGAGGTAAGCATCCAAGGTCGGGGTGATCGTGCGATTTCGGTGGTCCCGAAGCTGTGACGTCACCGGTGACGACGGACGCTGCGTCACATCGTGCCTTCCGGATGTGCGGCGGAGCCAATGAGCGTGCGCGCTTTGGTCACGTGTGCGGTGCACGGCCAATCGGGCGACGGCTTCGGTCGCCTAATAGACAGACCGATTCTGACAAGCGTAGAAAAAGTCGTCGTCGGGTTGCCCCATCAAGCTGCCGCCATTTTGCCCAGTGCCGAGAGGATTGCGTCGAGAGGATACCAAATCGCGGCGACGCGACCTCAGTTTTGCGGATCGAGCCCAGGACGAAAAAGGGATATTTTTGGGTTTTAGTGAAGGACGTGCGGCCGCGGAACGGTTGAACGAGAAGAAGGCGAACGACGAAGGATCGGCCGCGGAGGATTGCGTGTGTTTTTTGTTTTTTTTTGCCTCGATATTATTTCTCTCGTTCACTTCTTGCTCGTCGTCGCCGTCGGTTGGTCGGGATCATTGGTGTTAGTTCGGGTAGTGATGTCGAGAGGGAAGTGTAGTCTGGCGAGCGTTCGACTTGGACTGGTCTGTCCGTACACTAATTATGGCCGATGGTTGATTTGTTTATTTTAAAATGATGAATTATGTGCCTTTTCGCGACGCTTGGCCTGTGCCGAGCTAGGACCCAGTGTGCGTCGACAGTTTGATGGAATCTCCGCTGATCATGTGTTTCTCTCCGATGCGATACTTCTAAATAAACCCGTGTTTTAACATACATCTCTACACATACATACACTACTACTGCACTCACTCTCTCGCATAGAGCGACGACGACACTCGCATTACTCTCTTTTTTAACACACTGACTACGGCTTAATATTATTATACCCAACATAATATTTTCCGTTCATTTGTTTTGCTCGTCTTCTCTTCCTGATTCTCGGCTCGCTTTATCACACAGCCAAACGTGTTTTGTTTTTACTATGGCCGATCATCTTGTTGATGGACCGCCGAATGCCAAAAGGCAGAAACTGGACGCGTTCCAGGGCCAATCAGACTCTTCCGGTAAGTGCAAAATATCTTTACTCTCTCTATGTCTCTCAAATATACTTACGTAGTGTACCCCATATACATAACTCCTTCAATCATTTACGGAACTCACGATACTCGCTCATATACAATTCGCACACCATCCATACATCCAAATCCAACCTGTACACACAAATCTCCCTCATCTCTAACCATATTCATTATCAACATAATCATAGACACCATCATCATAACCCATAATCCGTTTCTACGTGTTATCTGCATTCTCGAGATCTGCTGTCTCTGTGCTACAGACTCAGGCTCAGACTCTCAGTAGTGTGTGATTCTGTGTTTATTTTTCCGCACGGCATGTTCGCCTCGCTTTCGTTGTAACTGGTGTGTGTGTGTGTATATCTACTATGTTTGTTGTGCGCGCGAGAGAAGGCGTTACTCTCTCCTCAATACATCTATAGCAAGGATGCAATGAACATGACTTTGACATGTTGCTAAACATTATCATACACAAATATTAAACAGCTGTTTACTACCACCACTCGAGCCCATCCTCCCTTTATCCCTGGAACACATTCCATCTTACACCTTCTCTCCGAATTTCACACATGTCTCTCATTCATTAGAACACACACACACTCGTACAATCATCATCTAACCCATTTCCAACTAGACATAATCATCCATTGACATTTGCAGAAATCCTAAAACCATTCATATAATCAATGATTTCTTGAACCTGTCATTGATTTTTCACTTTTTTTTAAAGAATTTAAAATAGCATTGAGACTTGAGTTAGTTATATACATAGCCATTTCACATAATAATTAAAAACAAAAATGTATAATGATTTAAAGCAAATTATGTCTTGGGTTGAAGGTTACCACTTGTGCGAAGAAAATTCTACCAAAATTACTTTAATTAATACCTGAATACATTAACAATGTTCAATGTTATACATTCATATTTTAAAATGGATTATTTTTATATTTTATCAAATGTATGTTTAAAATATGCATTTGCTTTATAAATTCAGAACACATTTATATAAACCAATTCAACAAAACAAATATAAACAAGAAATAATTTTAAGTAATTCTTAGTTTATTAAATCTAAAATTTTTAAAACTTATTACATTAAATTTAGATCATTATTATTCAATGCATATGAAAATACCCATATATACTTCAACATGTATAGTACACATGGTTATTGAATGGTAACCATTGGTAACCAGTTTTCTTTCTAATAATTTATGACCACATATACTTTACATTCATTTTCAAGATTAGTTTACTTCATAATAAGCATGCATATATAACATCCATGAGACAGAACAACATTTTTGTTATGAACACCTGTTTAGTATTTATTAACTTCAAGAACAATATAATTTCTTGCTACTACTTAATAATTGAATTATTTCGAGGAAATATTCAATATAATGTAATATAAAATACAATCATATAAATATTATACAATTATTATATTTCAATATTATTAGCATGTAAATTTATATTTCAATTCATTTGATTATTTGGTATCAGAACTATAAATAATGAATTTAGTTTATAATTATAAAATTTATCTTTTTAATATATTTTATAAATTATTACTATTTAACAGACTTTCTGCATTTTGAAAATTATTGTTTATATATGTTGGCTTGATCACATTTCAATTGACATTTAAATTAATACCAACAAATTACAAGTAAATAAATGTAATTATATAATCCAAGGCTTGAATAAGAATTGAATGTTTATAATATAGTTATTTTCAAAGCTTTTAATAAGAAGTATGTAACAATGTAATATTAAAAATATTATATAAGACAAAGATGATCTTTGTTTACATTGTAGTAAAGATGACCTACTAATTATAAGACTAGAACATATTGTTCAATATTTCTTTTTAAAAAGCGCTTGATCAGTGAAAAATGTTTGTTTTTTATTAAATTAGTTATAAATTTTTAGAATTTAAACTTAACGTAAATAATGTATTTCAATGTGTGTTATGTAATTTCTTTAAAAATATTTTATTAAAGTAGATATTTTTTGAACATTAATGTATCTCTTGAAAGGCATAGCAAATTTAAAATATATTTGAGAAAATAATTGTATGAACCTGATTGTTTACATTGTGTGTGATTGAATTAAAACATTCTCATTTCGAATTTGGTAAATTTCAATTTCTCTTCGCATTTTTTTTCGTTGCTTTTCAACGAGATTAAAATAAATTTTGGCAGTGGACACCTTTCTCAGCCACAGAATGTAAACAGACTTGCACTTGAACTCAAAGTTATAGTTTATGGATGTATCAAACCAAATTTTGAAATAAGTCAGGTTTTAAAGTTCTTAATGTGTACATGAATATGAAGTTGATGTATTTATTGATTTAACTTGCACATTGTGGAAGATCATTAATTGTGAGAAAAAATATTATTTTTGTTTTAGTTGACTTAGGTAGATAGGGTTGTTAACAACTACTATATATATATATTCTCTTTTCCTAGGTTCTGAGTCTTGCTATACTTGCCTCAAATTTATAATCAGTGCTTTTGTAATTATATTGCATGTCTCAATTAATGCTAATACGATTCATCCCTCCTCTCTGTCTCTTGATTTTTTATTTTATTTGTTTATATTGACTACGTTCGTTTATATTATTGTTTGATTTGATTTATTTTTATTTATTTATTTGAGTAATTTGTATATTATTATTATACCTAACCACTATAGTGTCGATGCAACACGCTTTCAACTACAACTTGGGGCCTGGACATGGCCAGGGCCTCGGACAAACACTTGGTGGTGGCCAATCCAATCCAACGCATCAATGGAATTCGCACCAGCACCCAAGTAAATACCCCCCAGTTTAAAAACAGAAATGAATAATAATATATTTACCACTTCCAGTTCCTAAAAATAACATATTTTAACATTTAAATTCAATTAACATTAGACTGACAAATATTAATTTTAATTTAGAAGGCATTACTAATATTCTTAGTTTAATATTATTTTTTCAATTTCAAATTACAATATTTTGGAGATTGTTTTATTTTGATTTGATTTATTCTTCCAATGTTTTATTTTATTTTAATTTCAATGGGAGGTTGAAAGTGTACGAGTAGCATTTAGCCGTTTCTTATATATTAGATGGTGTTATATGCATAATGGATGTGATCAATGTTTAAATTTTGATGTATTTGAGGAACGAATTTAAGCTATTTATTACAGTCTTTCCTTGAATACTTTATATTATTTTATGGTGCGAGTATGCCTGTTTTTTTAATTTATTGGAATGTTCTTTATAATTATTATTTTTACTAGATGTTATTATTCATTTTAATCGATCTTCCAGTTTCCCCTCGAAACACCTATATTTATATGTTATCGACATTTCTTGTACTACTCGTTCTGTTTGTTTTTTTTTTATTGGATTACATTAAATATTTCTGATTATTTTCCTGTAGATGTATTATCAAACATGGATATGATTGATTTGGAAAACGATCTACCTGATGAACTGATGTCGTCGGGGAGCTCCTGGGGAATGCCCGACAACATTGGTGGCAACAGTAAACCGCCCGCACAAGGTCCTGGCCCTGGTGGACCAATGCAAAACGGTGGTATCGACAACGATGGTCCAAACAATGCAACGATAAGACATATGCAACTGAGCCACCATTTGCTTCAGGTATTGCACCTTCAAAACATCTACATGTATCGACAGAAAGTATACGTAAATATTTTTATTTCAGACCAAAGGATTGGGAATGGGTAGTGGTACACTTTCCATGTCCGTTAACCAGTTAGGCAGCAAGAGTCCTATTTTACAGTCACCTCCCAATGTGACTCTGCCAAAGGCAATAGTAGGAGAATTATCTATGGGAGGTAATATCCAATCTAGCATTTCGAACAACATTAGTTTGCAGTCGATAGCAAACAACGGCAGTTCGCCGCAAGTAATGAGCTCTATACAAGGTGAGATATAAAAAAGAAGTGCAACACTCCTGAGAAAGTTTCCTAAATCTGTGTGCAGCTGTCCTTCATCCGTTATGTCCGTCCCGGTTTGTCAGTTTGTTATTACCTGGGTGATATCTTGACTCGCCTCCCCTTGTTCGTACCATCCTTCCCCTAGCTTACACTACAACCCTTGCTCTTTGTTAAGCACATTTATTTGGTAGGGTTATGATCGACTTGCTTGAAGAAGAAAAAAATATGAATTAAATTTAACCATTGCAATTTGTAGTGTTATCTAAATTGGCGCTTAAGAATTTCTAATTTGTACAATATTTTTTAGGTATCAACAATAGTGGGGGCAGCGGCAACATGGTTATGAGCAATAGTAGTATGAATACGATGAGCGGCATGGGTGGAGGCGGTTTGGTAGTCAGCAGCAGCACCATAAACAAACCAAACGCCCCAAACATGTTAGCTCCTGGCCATCTTCCGAGCAACCACAATGTTGGTTTGCAAAATGGTCCGATAATTAGCCGTTCAATAAATCTGCAATTGAACCAGCGTCCGCTGGGACCCCAAGGTGTTCATCAAATTGGTGCTCCTAGAATGCAGCCGCCTACAATGATTTCGTGTGGACCACCTGGACAGAACATCACTGGCGGCACTCCATATGCATATCCCAATGGGGGACCGCAAGGTGTACCACAAGTTGGAGGTGAGTTATTCGTAACATGAAATATGTTAAAAACAAGTTATTAATTATCCATTGTCAGTAGTAGCTCCTCAACAAAGAGGTAGCGGTTTGAGTTTGCAGCAGCGGTTTATTAGTCCGACTGGAAACGTTGGTCCCCAAGGAGGCGGTGCAGGCGGCGAAGGAGGCATGGCTCAAACCCAGCTACCTGCCCCGTCTCCAGCACAACCGCAGTCTGGTGCTCCGAGTGGGACACAGCCTGGACCACAGACTGCAACACAGAATCAAGTTGGTGTTGTACCGACGTCATCCACCGATCCAGAGAAGAGAAAATTGGTGCAGCAGCAATTAGTGCTACTTTTGCATGCGCACAAATGTCAAAGGCGAGAGTCGCAAGCAAATGGTGAAGTGGTGCTCCCACATTGCACCCTTCCTCACTGCAGGACGATGAAAAACGTTTTGAACCACATGATGACGTGCCAAGCGGGCAAGAGCTGTGCTGTTCCTCACTGTAGTTCATCTAGACAAATCATTAGTCATTGGAAACATTGCGTGCGCAACGACTGTCCAGTATGTTTACCTCTTAAGCAGGCAGACAAGAATAGAAACAATCCCACTGGTATGTAGTTTTTGGATTATTATACTTATTAATATTTATATCATAAAATGTTAATGATTTATTTCAGCTGCCACCACAGCCCCACAGAGTACGCAATCGCCAAATCCATCCCCTGTGGATATGAGACGAGCCTACGATGCTTTGGGAATTCAATGTCCCACTACATGTGCTACCCCACCTTCTGGATTAATACCTAATATAGCGGGAGTGCAAACGCGGCATCGACTTCCTCTATCCGCAGGTTCTAATATGTGTGTGAGGGTTTTGGCTCCACCTCAAAATATAGTGGCACCTAATGTAAGTTTACCATTGGGCAGTAACGAGTCATCGCCAGCATCTCAACAAAATGCAGTTGCCCAAGCGGCTGCTAACCTTCCACAAAATGTTTCTAATAGCCAGTTATTTGGACTTGGTAACGATACAAATAATTCCTCTTCCTTGGTTGGTTCGGATAACAGAGTACAATTACCAGCTGGTTTACAACCGGGCCAGGTGACGGCGACGCCTGTCCAGGGTACAAAGGAATGGCACCATTCTGTAACGCCCGATCTCCGAAACCATTTAGTTCATAAATTGGTCCAGGCCATATTTCCCACACCAGATCCTCAAGCTATGCTTGACAAGCGAATGCATAACCTCGTGGCGTACGCGCGGAAGGTTGAAGGCGATATGTATGAAATGGCTAATTCCCGATCTGAATATTACCACTTACTAGCCGAGAAAATTTATAAAATTCAAAAAGAGTTGGAAGAAAAAAGACAACGTAGGAAAGAGCAACAGATGCAATTGCAGCAACCTCAGTTAAGGCCAGCATTGCCCGGGCAGCAACAACAGGTTGGAGTACCTCCTGGCGTAGCAGTACCTCCACCAAGGCCTCAGGGTGTTGTGCCTAGTTCAATGTCGCAAAATCCAGCTCAAGGTCTCCGAAGTAATTCTCCAGCTTTAGGCGGCATGAGCATGGGATCTCAAATAAATAACTCTAATAATCGTATTCTATTCACGGGCCAAAATGCTCAAAACGCCCAGCAACCTAATGTTGTTGGTTTACCTGGACCATCACCGACGGCTTCGATCAATAATCCAAGTCTGTCACCATTCAGCCAACCGATGTCTCAACAGAACACGGGTCAAGGCACCCCAACACCTCAATTCTCTACTAATTCGAATGGTCCAACGTTACCACAGAGTTCTCCAGCCGGTAGTGGAGGCGGCATAGTAAACTCTGCTGCCACTAATGGAAACCAAATAAATAATGTTGCTGCAAATAACGTCTCACAGCAACAGCAATTCAACGATATAATGAAGAGTCGACCGGCACCATCGCCCTCCGCTTTCGGTTTACAGCAAAGCGGACTAAACTCTCAGGCGTCTCAACAACAGCAACAACAATCCCAACAGCAACAACAATCCCAACAGCAATCCCAACAACAACAACTAACCAACGCTAGGCTACCAACGCCTCCAGACGTGACGACACCGCATACATCGGCAGGTCCGACATCTGTGAGCTCGTCGCGGGGAGCTAGTCCTGCTCCAGCAACACCAATAGTGGCATCATCTCCCGCACCTACTGTTGCAAGTCTTGGTAAGGCTCATTTTCCTTGTTTTTTTTTGTTATACTTATAATTTATAAATGTATTTATATTGTTGTTTTATTGTAGGTAAAGGCATGTCGAACTCGGAAAGGGCAGCACAATCAAACGTAGTTCGTCCATCTAATATGTCATCTATTATATCAGCAATTACTGCTGCTGCTGACCGTAATGATGATTCGCCACCTCCGTCAAACGGCGGAGCTGGGGGCGGAAAATTAGATCAAATAAAACAAGAGCCGATGGATTGTAAAGACGATGGTAATGGAGATGGAATGCACACATCTGACAATGGTTGTTCCGGAGGAAAAGGCATCAAGACTGAAATCAAGAGTGAACCGATTGATAATGATAACGATAATAAAGATGATATACAACTAAAACAGGAACCTCGTACCCCTTCAGAGGGCTCCAGCAGTCAGGATATCAAACCGCCAGTCAATATGGAAATTATGCCGGGCATGAACAATCCAACTAAGCGTAAGATGTCGCTAAATTCGAGTTATTTGCATCTTATTGATTAATTGTATACTGTTCCAGTTTTTAAACCAAACGAACTTCGACAGAAATTGATGCCCACTTTAGAGAAACTGTACAGGCAAGACCCCGAGAGTATACCATTTAGGCAGCCCGTTGATCCCAGTTCCCTGGGCATTCCAGATTACTTTGATATTGTGAAACGTCCTATGGACCTATCTACGATTAAGAGGAAACTGGATATTGGACAATATTCTGATCCTTGGGAATATGTAGACGACGTGTGGTTAATGTTTGACAACGCCTGGTTGTACAACCGGAAAACAAGCAGAGTGTACCGATATTGCACTAAGGTAAATTTAACAAATCAATAATGCGCATGCTTTTACATGTCCCAGCTATCGACTTTTCAATATGGCGCTACCCTTAGAGCAGTCGCTTGCAAATTCAACCATGTCTGTATAAGATTCTTACTAATTATATTTCTGATTCCAGTTATCCGAAGTATTTGAGCAGGAAATTGATCCTGTTATGCAATCAATTGGTTACTGCTGTGGACGTAAATACACCTTTAATCCTCAAGTCCTCTGTTGCTTTGGGAAACAACTGTGCACCATTCCAAGGGACGCCAAGTACTACAGTTACCAAAACAGGTCAGTACATTAATCTAAATCTATTAGGTAGATTTATTTAATGGCAATTATTACAATTACATTGCTAATTTCATATTAATTGTGTCTTTGGTGCTTTTCTCAATACTATAATCTACATATATATTCAGGGCGTGGTCCACTATATGAACATACTTTAATAGATTCAAAGTACTTGCATTAAATTAAAGTACATACTTTTTAATATTGCTAGCATACCATTTTCTATTCGAATTTACAACAAAATTCTGCAAAATGTTAAAAGCAATTTTATTAGAATTGACTAAAAAAATATTTTCGCCTTTATTTCATTCGTGCACTAGATTGTTAATGTTTTTAATTATCTTTTTTTGAATTAATTAATTGTCTTTAGCTCTAGTTTGGGCCATTTTTTTTATTTCATGGTATTAATTTGATTATATATATGACGAAAATCAATACTTTATATTATTACAAAATGGCGGATCATAAGGATATGGTTGCAAAATTATTTCAAGTGTATATTTGTTACAAGTAGAAATGTTTATAATAATGTAAACATATTTTTCTTGTAGTATTGAGTAATATTTTGAAATATAAGTAAGAGTTTATTTCTAATATGTAAAAAATGTTTCTATTTGTTTTTGGTTTCCGTTAATGCCTTTGAATTCCATACTACTGACATATGCACATACAACTATAAACTCAACACGCATATTTGTATGATCGCTTTGCCTTCTAACCTACACGTATTGGGCTTATCATGAAACCTTTGCTTTGTGTCTGGTGATGATGATGACAACATGATGATGACAACAGTTTAAAAGCTTATGGTCTCGGATCCAACAGATACACTTTCTGCCAGAAGTGCTTCAACGATATCCAAGGAGACACTGTAACGTTGGGTGACGATCCTACCCAAGCTCAAACGTAAGATTTTTTTTGCTTACGCAAATTATGCAATTTTTAATTATATTTGCATTTTAATTTTAGCGCTATTAAAAAAGAAGAATTCAAGGAAATGAAAAACGATCATTTGGAGATGGAACAGTTTGTAATTTGTAACGACTGCGGTCGAAAACTTCATCAAGTATGTGTTTTGCACATAGAAAATATTTGGCCATCTGGGTTTATGTGCGACGAGTGTCATAAGAAGAAAGGCTCGAAACGCAAGGAGAACAAATTCAACGCAAAACGTCTCCCAGTTACAAAGCTGGGAATCTATATTGAAACCAGGGTTAATAACTTCTTGAAGAAAAAAGAATCTGGAGCTGGAGAAGTCAGTATTCGCGTTGTATCCAGTTCGGATAAATTGGTAGAAGTTAAACCTGGCATGCGAAGTAAATTCGTGGAAACCGGTGAACTGAGCAATGAGTTCCCATATCGCGCAAAAGCATTATTCGCTTTCGAGGAAATCGATGGCGTAGATGTTTGCTTTTTCGGAATGCATGTGCAGGAATATGGTTCTGAATGTCCATCGCCGAATACGCGACGAGTTTACATCGCATATCTAGATTCGGTTCACTTCTTCAAACCTCGTCATTGCAGAACGGCAGTTTACCATGAAATAATCTTAGGGTATTTGGATTATGTCAAAAAGTTGGGTTACACTATGGCCCATATTTGGGCGTGTCCTCCTTCTGAAGGCGATGATTATATATTCCATTGTCATCCATTGGAGCAAAAGATCCCAAAACCAAAACGGCTGCAAGACTGGTATAAGAAGATTCTAGATCGAGGAATAATTGAGAGGACTGTTCTTGATTATAAGGATATATTGAAGCAGGCCATGGAAGATAATTTGAGATCGGCAGCTGATTTGCCATATTTCGAAGGCGATTTCTGGCCGAATGTTCTCGAAGAAAGTATCAAAGAACTGGATCAAGAGGAGGAGGAAAAGCGCAAACAAGCTGAAGCTGCCGAGGCCGCCGCCAATGCGGTAAATGTTGTATATTTCATTGCAATTCAAACAATTTTAAATTATTAATTATGTTTTGCAGATTTTTTCATTGTCCGAAGATTCTGAAATAGGCGCCGATGGTAAAAAGAAGGGTCAGAAAAAGGCTAAGAAGAGTAATAAATCAAAAGCCAATCAGAGGAAGAATAGCAAAAAATCAAATACTCCTCAAACTGGTAACGACCTTTCAACAAAGATCTTTGCCACCATGGAAAAACACAAAGAAGTTTTCTTTGTGATTCGTTTGCATTCTGTACAGTCTGCAGCTAGTCTTGGGGTATGATTCAATATTGATATTATTTGTATTATTAACTTTATTAATTAATATTATTGTCATTGCAGCCAATTCAAGATCCCGATCCATTTATCAGTTGTGATCTCATGGATGGCCGCGACGCTTTCCTTACGATGGCACGAGAGAAGCATTACGAATTTTCCTCGTTGCGTCGTGCTAAATATAGCACAATGTCCATGTTATATGAACTCCACAATCAAGGACAAGATAAATTCGTGTACACTTGCAACAACTGCAAGGCGCACGTAGAGACACGTTACCATTGCACTGTTTGCGATGACTTTGATTTATGTATTCAATGCTACGAGAAAAATGGACATCCCCATAAAATGGACAAACTTGGTTTGGATTTGGATGACGGTTCGTCCCCGAGTGATTCTAAACAACAAAATCCACAAGTGGCAAGAAAAGAATCGATCAAACGATGCATCCATTCACTGGTCCATGCATGTCAATGCCGAGACGCCAATTGTCGCTTGACAAGTTGCCAAAAGATGAAGCGTGTAGTTACACACACGAAAGTTTGCAAGAGAAAAACCAATGGTGGCTGTCCCATATGCAAACAACTTATCGCCTTGTGTTGTTATCATGCTAAACACTGTTCCGAAACCAAATGTCCAGTGCCATTCTGTTCGAACATCAAACATAAACTTAAACAGCAACAACTCCAACAAAGGTACGAAATAATTTTTCAACTATCTTTTAAAAATCTTTATTGCATATTTTATCACTCATCATCTTTTTGTATGTTTTCCTAAGTTGATAGAAATTATCATCTGTATGTTTACTTTTTCCTTTCATCTATTTTTATTTCTTTTTAATTTACCAATCTGCTCTATGTAAAATTTCCACTACTCCTATTCATCCTTAAAAATAATTGTCACCTTCCTATTCCACACCTCAAATATCTTTTTTGCAGGACTGAGGGTGAGGACCTTCTAGTTATCATTTTAACGTCTCAAGCTAGAATTATAAAATAATAAGGAACTTCCCCATCTCGTCCTGCTGCTCTACATCCAGTTGATACAGCAGGATGGATCTCCTATATTATCCTCCTTTGGAAAGGATTATTTTATTTTAAATCTTTTTGAAGTTTCCTTTTCCTACACAAAAGAATATTGTATCCGTGGTATATGAAGATGACTCAAGTCCAAATATTAAAATGAATATTCAATATTACATGTGTAATTTTATCGATTCGTCTTTCGCAGATTACAACAAGCTCAACTGTTGCGTCGTCGTATGGCTGTGATGAACACGACGAGACCCCAAGGAACGAATTTGGTCAGCAATAGTGTTCCAATGGGAGTACAAGGTGTTGTTCAAAATGTTGTACCAGCAGCTGCTGTCAGTCCATCGATGAATGCAGGTGGAATGGGCAATGCGGGTGGCATGGGCGTACCTTCACCGCATCAACCTGGAATTGGAATGAAACCAGGTACCCAAACACCGCCAGCGAATGTTCTTCAAGTAGTGAAGCAAGTTCAAGAAGAAGCAGCTAGACAGCAAGGATCTCATGTTAGTTACGGAAAAAATAATCCAAGCGGCGCAGTTCCTGGGCAAAATATGCCACCACCCCAAATCCAAAGACCTTTGGGACATATGGGTGCTGGACAAGGTAAGGAGATTTGAGAATATGGAAATATATCATGTATTGTTTATTTATCTTCGTATTGAAATTTTGTTTAGGTGGCAATTTATTACCCATGGAACAATGGCAACATAATCGATATCCGGGAAGCGTAGGGCAAGGTATTAGGCAGCCTGGACCGGGTCAGTTGATGCCTGGTCAAGGCTGCCAGGTGGGTGGTGCGCCTAGTCATATGCAAGGTAACACGCCGGCCGTGAGAACTGGAGTGGCTGGCATCAATCCGCAAAGTGGTACTATGCTTCACAATAAACAAGCACTAGCCCAATTAATGCAGATGCTCAAATCTCCACAACCTCAATCCCCAGATCAACAAGCACAGATACTGCAAATACTCAAAACGAATCCACAATTGATGGCAGCTTGTATCAAACAACGACAGGTTAGAATAAATTTCATAATTTGCGAACAACGCTCATTAACACAATTCCTTGCTGCATCTTTCAGGCTCACGCTCAGGCAATGCAGAGCAACGCAGGAGGCGGTGTGGGTGGAAACCCCAACCAGGCTCAGTTACCTCATATGCTCGGTCAGCAGCAACCTTCGCAGTTGCAGGGTAGAATACAGATGCAGCAAACTCCAATGATGGGACAAGGTGGTCAGCCAGGAGTTCCCGGTAACCAGGCTGCACAGATGCAGCAACAGCAGTGGTACAAACATCAACAGATGATACAGATGCAGCGGCAGCAGCAGCAACAACAATTGCAACAGCAGCAGCAACAACAACAGCAGCAGCAGCAACAACAGCAGTTCCAACAACCACCCTCGTACCAGGCTCGTTTGCCAGGATTACGGCAACCCTCGATGGGCTACAACAACTTCCAGGATCAACAGTATCCACCGCCGATGCAAGGACTGAAACCAACGCCACCGCCTGTGCCGTCCCCGCAGGGCGTGATGGGCCCTCCGATATCTGTTCAGCAGATTATGCAGAGTGTCCGGTCACCGCCTCCAATTCGATCGCCCCAACCGAACCCTTCGCCGAGACCTATGCCCAGCCCGCGCAACCAACCAGTGCCGAGCCCCAGAGGCCCGCAACCCTCTCCCCACGACCTCGCCGCCTCTGAAATGCTTTTAGGACAAAATCATACGAATCAACAAGATAACGATGTACCTACATTGACTCCCCAAGACCAATTAAGTAAATTTGTTGAACAGCTTTAGTGGTGAGTGCATTCGCCGAACTAAAATTACATGGTGCTGTGTTAATATTTAAAAAAAAACTTTTCGTACAAAGTGATTTCTCTTATCATGATCATTTACTTCATTTTTAACTTTATATATACATATATACATATATTATTTTCTTTATTATTATTTTTTTTATTTAAATAAGTGTATACTTAAAAATGACATTTGCATGACTAGACGTCATGATTGTAAGTTATGTATAAAGTTAGATTTTAATACTTGAATGAAACAACATGGTTTTAAACATTATTTGAACGAAAAAATTCAATTAAGAACAAAGAAAAAGAGGATTCAATTGTAAATATGTTTAATAATTTAACAAAAAGAACTTTATGGACCTTTGTATATTGTATAGAGGTATACAATGTTAGTGAAAAGCAGATAAAAGTTTACCTAAAAGTATTTCGCTTTGCGAGGCTGTGTTATAATTTTCTCTTTCTTAATTATTGAAATGATGATAAACAAAGAAAACATAAAAAAGACGGATTGTTACCTAGATGAACGCAAATCAACTTGAGATATAAATGAAATTGTAAGTTCGTTTTTTTTCCTTGTAATTCGAAAAGTTTTTCATTTTGGCTAATGTTTTCAAGTTTGTACTCTGAAGATACGAAATACAAAACAAAATTCGTGGGGACTAGTGCGCGCGTGCATTACAACAAAAAATATATATGGAGAGGAAAAATTTAAGAAACGTTACAAAAGACTAGACTAGTAGTGATAAATCCAAGAAAAAAGAGAGTTAAAATCCCGATCGATGAATTCGTTCTCCCAAGATGATGTTTATTTGGAAATTTCAGAAGAGAAGATTAAAAAAAAAGTGAAAACTTGTTTTTATATAATATATTTATAATTTATATTACATATAGATATATATTGAATATATGAGTTTATAATTACATTCCACATCGTGGAGTGTTTTATTCGTAAATTATCGAAGACGAACATTTGGCAGCTGGCACAGTTTTTTTTTCCTTTCTGTTTTTCTTTTCTTTTATTATTGTATCATACATTATTTCCTTTATACATATGTTTATATATATATAATATACGTATTTATATATAAATATATCTATCTCTTATTTTATTTTCGACAATCGCGATAGCAGCCAGTGCAATACTTCAATAAACATTCGAACTTGTGAGAGAAGAGAAGAGGCGGAAGGAAAATGGAAGTTTTTTTTAATTATTATTATTTAATTTAAAGAGAAAGTAAAGAAGAATAAAAAGAAGTGAACACTCCCTCCTTTATTTATTAACTTGAATATAGGATTACTATTTAGTAGTATTATATATTAAAAACAAGAAACAAACAATATATTAAAAAAAAAATTAATAAAAAATATTTGTTTTTTTTTCTTTTTTTTTTTCTTGGGGGCTTTTCTTGGTTTACGTTAACGGCGAGGTTTTTTTTTCTATCAGAATTTCGTTCGTTTTCGGGCCGGTTTTGCTAATATTTCAATTCATTCGATAAGGGTAAGTTTATTATTTATTGGGCGTCGTTTTCACGGGAAATAAATCTGTATTCTTTCAATTTTGGGCATATTTCGTAACTAAATGTATTCCACAGGAAGCACTCGACGCACGTATACATCCAGATCCTCGTGATCTGCATACGAACGGGAATTGTGTCCGGTGTTACTGTTTCCCCTCAATTTATATAACTATACATTTATATATATATTTATTAATTACATTTGTTGTTATTTGTTTGTTTATTTTTTGGATTGTGTGAATTCGTGGAGTTGCGTCGATCCTTGTTATATAAATTTAGACCTCGAATTTCGAAATTAAGCATCCGCATTAAGGAAAACAGAAAACACACAAACTGTAAGACAATCAAACACTACCTAGGTATTAGCGAGTTGTAAATTGTACATATTTGTTAGTAAATTATTTGCATTACAGAAATAAGTTTGTTTTCATAAAAGATAAAATACGAAAAATTGGTAATCGCGTTATCTCGTTGCACAACCGATACAACACCTTGCTGTGCGTGTGTGTTATTATCGCTGTCTCGAGGTGGCCCATTCAGGCTAGTTGCATTTGGAAAATCACTTTAGTATAGTGTCGCGCTTCCGACGAAAGTGGCTTGAACTTATGTTGCTACTTCCTGCACCGGTGCAAGACGTGAAACAACAAAATGAGTGTCCTTTTAAGAACCATTTGGAGTTTATTGAGGAAATTTTATTTCGGTATGTTAACAATTATCTTTCACTTAATTAAACTTAGATACGTAATGCCAGATTTAAATCTTGATAAGTTTAAAAAAAAAAATATATTTCAAGTAGTTTCGAAATTTCCAGACATACATTCCGCAAAAAAAACATCGTTTCTGAATAACCATCAACTGAAATCTTGAAAAGAAAGAGAACTAATTCAGCCATCGTTCGAAACTTGATAATGCAAAAAAAAAACCTATTTACAATTTAATCCCCTTTGGATAAAAAAATAATACTAATTTAGTTTCCTACTGCATTGCAACATAATTCTAAAATGAATTATTGTCAATTAACTTGTGGAGTTGCGAAGTTATCTGGAGAGTTCAAGTGTACATCCCATTTTAAGTTTAGCCGTTTAAAATGCTTGGATTCGCCGATTTAGTTGATGTTCTTAATTGTAAACGCATTTACTTCATTAATGCTAATTAGATAAAAGTCGTCAAATGATTTTATTTGAATTATTATATTCGATTAAAAACCAAAGTATTTCGGATGTGATGAACCCTATATTTCCAAGGCTTAAGTACTATTTCAGCAAGGGAACTTCTGGGAAGTTCCCTTAACGAACAGTGTGTATATAAATATGATATATTATATTTTAGTCGATTATATAGTTTCTATGCAATAATTTATTGTGATTTATTTGTGTTTTCTACTTGTAATTGTATAAACTCGGTAGCTATCCTAGTAAATCCTTACTTCTGTACGATATTAGGCCATTAAGAATCGGTACTTCTCGTTTTTTCTTCATTTTCTTCAATTTGTTCTCCGCTGATTGCCAATATATTCTAGATTAAACGAAAAAAAAAGAACCGATCCATCGATAAGTATATGAAATATTGAATATATTGTATTATAATACGTATAAATTAAAAAAAAGGAAAATTATAATGTATTGTAAAGTATCTAAATATAGGAATTTTATTGTAATATTTTTTAAAAAATGTAAGAAATAATCGATATATAATAAATATTTGTTATAACTGTTTAATTGAATTGTTGACCAACATTTTCTTTCCGCAATCGATGAACCGAATCAATGGAATTGAATTGAAAGTGATGAGAATTAGGTATTAAAATAAATTATGTTCGGTAATCGATAATTCGCATTAGCAGTAGAGATGTATAGATACAAGTACAAATTATATTAGACTATGGAATATATACACTGCAATGTAAATATTTAATTGAAATTATTAAATCTATTTTTTATTATAATTGATCAATTATTGAAACGTAGAAGCCCCCAAAAAATTAACATAATTTGCCACCATCGTGGTATTTGTTATCTCTCGCTGTACATTTTAGTATTATTCTCAAATCATAGAAATAATTTTATTTTTACATTTAAATGATAAGCATATGATTAGAGGTTATGCAAATGTTAGATATAAACAACTACTTTATTTATTGTATTAAGACTGAAGCATTAATCTTATTTAATATTTCAACCGAATTTCACATTCTTGAATCAAATCATCAATAAAATATTATAACATTTCTACACTCCTAAAGTCATTGATAATCAAAGTTTGTTATTTTACATTTATGCAGTCGGTTACTAATTAATATTAAATATGTGTTTGTACTTAGATTACTTTAATATTTGTAATAATCCTAAAAAAATTACCAAGTAAAAATACTACTTGACAATTACTTGTTAAGTTGGAAATTTTATTTGAGTATAATACTTTGGAAAGTGTAAATAACATTCTGGTTTATAGTGGACGGTATTCAATTTTGTGTGATTTTCATAAAAATTCATTTCAAATCCTGAAATTGCTCTTATTTGAAAGAAACTGTTTTGAATTGTGTGGCGACCTCTAGTGGAGACAAAGTGAAAATAATGTTCGATGGCGGTAAACTAGATGGCATGTGGTACGAATTTTGAAGTTTGCCCGTTGGAAACCGGAATAAAGTTGCGGTTTTCGTGTGTGCGAAACTTCAAACTTTGGCAATTTGAAAAGTCATCGATATCCGGCGATAACGGTCTAAATATAGTGGAAATGTCCTCTTAAAGATTGGAGAGGTTTTCCATTCAGGTTCAAAAGTGTGGCAGATGGATGGACTGGTAAGAGTGAGGGGGGAACGCGCGTACGACAAACACTGTTGAGTATGACTCTGTTGTTTGGCCCCGATCGGTCATCCTTCTCTCTTTCGTTCTTTCACACTCGCATGTCTCTCTCGCTCTTCGTCTCACTCATTCGCACACGCACGTTTTCAGTCTTTGTCTGTTCGCTAGCTCACTCTCTCTCTCTCTCCCCACAAACTGTTTAGCTATTAGATTTCCCATGTTGTTGTAGTCACCGAAGACACACATGTGTTTTTCGTGCTGAATTCTGCTGGGATAATCATGACTCTGCGGACCGCCGGTGCTCCCGAATAGAATTCCACGCGAATTCCCAGTGCTTGAACCATGGAACTCTGACTCGGTCGCAGCCGAAGCAGCGAAAGAAACGGAAACACACGCAAACGGAAAAATAATAAAAGGACTCAAAGGAGACACGGTTGGAGAGTAGAGGACCGTTCAACTGTTCTTCCTTGGAAACCAGGACCGGAGTGTGTTACAAGTGATTGGATTTTTTTGTAGTTATGGGACTTGCGGAGCAGTCGGGGGCCAACTCGCCCCAAACGGAGGCCAGCAAATTGCTGGAAGCAGCTCTGATGCAAATGGACGGCATCATATCAGGTACCTAACAACATTAACAGTTTTCGCTCTTCCAAGAAACAATATTTTATTTATTTGTACACGAGACTTTCTAATTTCTCCTACGCCCGAACGGAACGAATTCTATTGTGCGATTTACCTTTGCTGCCGTCAGCGGGAAAAACCGGCCACGCTTTTCATCCTCCCACCTCGTCGCTACGACTTGTTGTCATCATCACATTTTTTCCACCAATCTCTTTTCTGCAAAATTTTCATCCGCATAACCTCATTTGCAGTTCAAAAAAAAAAGTTGATTTTCAAATGTCAACAGTTCAATGCAAATAGTAATTGTTACAGCTTTGAAATAAATTAATTAAACTTTTGCATTAAGTAGACGAGGTGCAAGTCTTGATATCTTATCTAAGTATTACATAGCAATAATGGACTACGTTTAATATCAAAAACAATTATCGTTGACCTTGAATCGTGAGATTATTCTTATTGCCGATATATAAAAATACAACTCTTTCATATCCGCATTATTAATTATACAATTGCAATTTATTTCATTATACGCGAGAAATACAATTGATTACGAGTGGGGTCTTTGCAGAATGATGACTGGACTCTTAATAACCATTAAAGTAATGAGAGTAAATTGACTTGTTTAGTTTTTAAATTGATACAAAATCTACCAAAGCATTCTCGTGCATGAAAACTTTACGAAACTTTCCTAATATTTACTTCTTACTATCATAAGACAATTTTTTATGCAAAACTAATCTCTATTACACATTTTTTACTCATTATTATTATAAATTAATATTTTTCAATGAAATATTACATAAAAGAAAATAGATGAACATCAAAATACTATTTTTATTATGTCCATTTTGTAACTATGGTTAAATAACATAACGATATTGTTGATAAAAAATAAAAATAACTTAAAATAATCGCTTTTAACTTATAATTAAATCTTAACTAAAAATAATTTATATAATTCGGTTCAGAAAACAGAAATGTACGAATTATTTTATTTTTAATGCTCCGAATAAATTTATCAACTGTGAAATGTGACGCTGATAATATTAATGGAAGTTGTGACTGGTAATTAAGTGCTGATGCGTTCGAAATGTGCGATGAAAAATTGATTTGCAGTTGATGATTTTTAAGTTTTGTATAACATTTTAAGAATTTAAAGCGAATTGGCTTGGCGAAGCTGCAATAATGTAATGTGTTTTAAATTAATTGCAATCTATACACTGGCAGATAAGGATTCTATTTTTAGAAGAACATTAATTATGTTTAACAATTTTACAATTGCGTATTCAAGTGAATGATATTTTAACTTATCTACATCTTCTGTGCAGTTTTCATAAAGCTACAGTTATATAGTGTACAAAGTATATATAAAAGTATTCAAAACATTGTTTGCCAATATAGCCTTTTTACCTAAAGATACTTAAATAATTAGTTTAGTTGTATGGATTTTCCCATTTACTGTTGGCTTTATTTACTTGTTTATTTCAAGTAACTAATTTAGTTATAATTATCAAATTTACTTTGAATTACGACTAAATTCTTTGACTATGTTAGAGTAGAATTAACAAGAAGTAGATGTTACATTTTTTTTTCTACATACTAAATTGAAAATGTGTGTTTGGTTAGATCCGTTATAAAACAGACCTACAAAGTTTTATTCAACATTGCAACATCGAGAGCAAAGCAGTATTATGTTACGATTTGTTTAAATATCTAAAAAAAAAACTGGATGTTTATGTAATATATTTGCGTTTCTTGATTAATGCGTATTGCATGTTAATGGGGTCCACGTAATTGCTTCTACCTTGAGGAGGTTTCCAGATAAATAGTGTCGATGCCAAATGGAAAAACAAATGTTTAAAAGCAATGCAAGTAATTTACGAGAGTTTCGTGAATGCATAAGTTTACGTTTCACAATAAAACTCGCCTGTTGCATCGTCCGTTCCGACTCGGCCGAGCTGTTTTTCTAATTGATTCATTTTAATTGCTAAACCGTTTTCACATGCAAACAACACGTCGATTTTTCATTAAGTTTTTATAACAATTACCGATGTATTTATACAGAAATATGCGCGTCTACGTTGTAGTTACATGGGAAAAAGGCTAATTGATGAAAAATCTTTATTGGAAAGTAATTATCTATTAAAATGAAATATCGTGGTTGAATAATTTAATATGTTAATTGGAAATTGCATTTGGGTCATGCAGATTAATTACCTTTTATCAAATAACAATTTATTAATTTATGTTAATGTTTCTAATTTACGAACGTTAAAAGGATAATATTTGAATGGGTTATTGGAAAATTAACACCATTTACGTTTTTCAAAACACTAATTGGCAATAGTTTTTGTTCATTTGAATAATTTCAAAACAATATGATTCATAAATATTTCATTTAAGAAATAATGAAGTAACATAAATATTATTTCTATGATTTTTTTGTACACAACCATTTATAGAATTACAAATTGTAAAATTATTCATATTTATATTAATGATTATCTTTCTATTATAGGTATAATGCTAACAAACTAAAGTCTGATTTTATTTAAGAATTTTAATAATTCATTGAATGTAGGTATTATAAATTTTGAGATGTTCTTTCTTTCTCTTGTTTGCTGTATTTTCTGGTAAAAAAGTCCTTTTTTTAAGTATACATTTGTATATTTTTTTTAAAGAGTATAGATAAAAATTCGATTACGTTTATGAATGTGTGTAATTTAGGCAACTAAAGAAGCAGTTAGGTTCATCGTGGCGCGGAAGTTTAATAATAGGACGACAGGAAATTGAGCTGAAGTTCGCATGGAGGGAAAAAGTGATGAACGATCCTCGCTTCCGGCCTTTGGAAGTGTCGAACGGTCAATTTGTGAACGAAAATAGCCTTACTCATTCAGTCTCGGTCCTCTTATTCCTCGCCCACCTATCTTATAATAGGGTGCAACATAAATAGCACAACTTGTTTTGGTCTATTCTCCTGAACTTTGCATATGTTTAAAATTATCTTCAAATGCTTTACCTTACTGTACGTGCGTGTGCTACCTTTTTTATAAGTTTTATTTTATTCATAATTATGTTAGCTGAAAGGGCCGTCGACCTCAGCGTTTCGGCCTATTTAACTCACAGTATCGCATAATTGATATACAGGAAACTAGTTGTAAAGTATCGTGGAAGAAAGTAATTATTATTGCAGTTTTCGATACGTACGATATAGTTGATACGAGATAGTTTTCGTATTTATAATGTAATTTATGAATTAATGATTTTTATTAATAACTTTTTACAGTAATTTAATATTTAATAAAGGTTAGTTTACAAGCTTTTAATATAAAATAATTATGTCGAGTTTAAATTAAATATTACATTAGGTCAACATAATTACATTTTTATAGAAAGTTGTTCTATTCGGGGAAGTTATTTAGTATGCAAAATATTTGGTTAAAGTTAAGTTTCTTTGGAAACTTATTAAATATGTTGAAATTCCTTGCTTTTGATAGCTATGTTGTTGAAATTATGTAATTTTAATATGAGAAATAGAAGTACGTTTAAATTACATATCGAAATAACGCATGATTCATATTTCTTATGTTTACTTCATATTTGTTGTTTATTATTAATTAAATCTAGAAATGCAATAATTTTCGAATTAGCAGTCGTGGAGACTTTCTTATTTAATTGTAAAAAATATACATTTTATAATAACTGATGGAAATAAAATTGAAAATCAAATATAGTCTTGATTATGACTTAATATATGAAGAGTCATTAGTAGTCATGGAGACTATACTAATCATGTTCACACTATGTGATACTTGATACTTGAATATATATTGTGATGACTAAGTAAAAGCAAATATATATCATAGTGTATATACAGTAGTTTGTGGTTATATTATGTCGAAGATGTTTGAGTTGTTTGAAACGAAATAAAACTGAATTAGTTTCTTTTACATTTTCGCTCGAAGTTTGCTTCCATTAAGGATCTTAAAGTTTGGTTTCTTCTTTCAATTTGCGGCTTTTAATGCAACTCGCTTCAAGTCGTCTGTTTAATTCCTTTTTCTCCACAGACTCTACATGTCAATGTTATCAAAATCATGAGATATCAGAAATTAATGTCATTTTTTGAGGAATTTCAAGTTTTTATTGTAGTTACTGGAAACAAATGTAATATTTAGAATACCTTAACTATTATAAACTGTCAATTATCATAATTGGATGGATATTACTTATTATATGTTATTACCAAGCGTTCTTAGAAAAATGAATATATTTAACTTCCAAGAATTGAGCAGAGTTTATTTGTGGCTACGTAATTACGAGTAATCCACACCGAGTCGTTATCATATTTCCTCTGCTTTGTTATTCAACAATGATATTCATTAAACAGTAGCTGCAACTGGAGTGGTCGGATCAAAGTCACCAAGAACCTTTGGTAACCTTTTTATTTTCTGCAAAGAAGTAAAGAAAATAACTGGCGTTTCACAATGTGCCTTTTTGGTCGGTGCACATTCAAAGCTGCGCTCTTTTGCTTATGTGACTGACACAGAAAAGGAATTAGAATAACAGGAGCAGCAATGTCTGTTGGTTGCTGCGCTGTCTGCAAGGAGGAAAAGAAACAAGAAAAATTGGACCGAGGAAGCAGAATTTCCTTCCGGCGCATTCCCCGTGCCGAATTCCTCGCGCACCGAACCGGATTCCTGCAGGCGCAGGCTCCGAAGGATTTCCAGCAGGATTATTGTCCTGCACGGCCAGTTGAATGCGCGACGGCGAGCATCCAACAGGTGTGCTCTCTCTCTTACAAAATTTTACACGGAAAAACAAATCCTGACGACGAATTCGCGATAATAAAATTTCTTGGAAGGTCGGACGTAATTTTTAAAAAGAAGTGCTGGAAGCGATACTTTGAGAAGGGTTTCACAACTTTTCTTTTTCTTGTTCGATTTATTTTCTGGTGAAAAGTAATTTTAGCGCAACGTGTAATTTTTTTAAAATTAACTTCATGCATTACATAGTGTATGGACTTTACACGGCAGAGCCGTTCATTAAAAGCACATCTATCTTATGTTCTTAATCTAATATGCATGTGTTACAATATTCAGGTTTGATTTAATGAATGAACGCGTTTTTATTTTCAATACCTTTAGTTAATTAATTGAATACTATTTTTCAAATTCATTTTCGTTATAAAAAAATATTTGCGTAGTTTTAAAATTGAGTTTAGATTATTAAAATTAGCAATATTAAGTAATTTGCTACATAATATTATATAAACAGAGCAATTTTAGAAACAATAATATTACTTAAACAAATTTATTAAAATTATTAATATTATTCTTTGAATTTATGCTTATGTTATATAGATTTAAAAGCAAGTTAATTAATTTAATTATTATAATTAACTTTTGATTCGCTTATAATTTCCTTGTAATAGTTTACTATTGAGTCTGGTTCTGTTGAAAATTTGAAAATTAATAAGGGGTTATCTTTCATCAATTTTACCAGCGCGATGAGCTAACCGACACGGACGCAGGATAATTAGTAGCTGGGCGATCGTTGTTGTTTCGGATTCGGTAGTTTCGAACAAACTTTTAGGCTCATTTAGTGTAATTTATCATATTCAGCGTAATTATCATCTCTTAGTTTAGAGCGTTTTTTTTCAGTGAAATTTATCTGAAAAAAAAAACAATTAAAGTTTTACGTCTCGAGGTTTTTAATTCAGTTCTGGATAAAATACTTTCATAAGTTTAAAAATTGTTATTTAATTTAATAATTATATAAATATTTGTTAAAATTTAATAACTAAGTGAAATAATTTTAGTTTTTATTTATGTTTTAATTGTAGTGCAGTTTAATTTAATTTTTAATGAGTAAATTTCATCAGAATTGAGATTAGTATATGAATATTCGGGTCGTTTACTGCTAATGCAGAGACGGAAACGTTCATGCGTTTCATTCAAAATTTACTCGCGTGTCGCACGAGTGCCTTGGGTTGCAGACCCCTCGCTTTCGGAAATGAACTGTTAAACCGCATATTCCGAGAAACAATTTGAATTACCAGATTTTCCAGAAGAAAACTGTCCAATAAATTAAAGCAAAATTTCAACTGAAAACATATTTACATTTATATTAAATATACTTCAATTCTTAAGGTTTATTATAAGATATTTTTCATTTTGGAATTTATTTAAAGATTTAGATTTTAATTTAGCCATTAATCATGAAGATAATTTACTTTCAGTAAGTAAGTTTTTATAATTATGATTTAAACGATTTCACTTAGTTTCTTGTTATTTTATTATTTATACTTGAATCGTTGAGTTGTTTCAAAGTTTGATGCAATTTCTATGTTGCTTCGGTTCAAAACTTCTCGATTTAATAAAACTTTATATATTAGTAACCCATTTTGAATTCTTGTTTTATATTTTTAAAAGCGGATATATTATTTAAAAATTTGATATAATTTATTTGATATAATTTACTTGATATAATTTACCAAATTTTTTTTTTGTTATTTTATTTGGGTCATTTTTATATTGTATTTGTTGTTCCATTTGGCTTCAATTTAAAATACTCGATGGATTTTAGTGTTGCGAATACAAATATTTTCATATGCATTAATGATTCATGCGTTGTTACGTCAATTTTTGAAATATTGTTTCGACTAAATACATTAATTATAGATCTGGTTAAGTCAACGAATCGGAACGAAACGTAAATCAATCGATTTCCACCACCGAAAATGTGGATTATCTGCAATGAATATTTTGCATTCCAAAAATTTAATTATGCCCAACTATTGAAAATATTCCGACGAACGAACAATCAAAAAAAGATCCGACAATGCGCAAAGTTTCACATTCATTTAATTGAATAAAACTCCCGTTATTTTGTTCTCAACACACAAAATGCCGTGGGATAAAATTGAAATAAAAGATTTGGATTTTATTTTGGTTCTTTATTGTTATTTACTTGAAAGTCCAGTTCGTTCCTGGTTAATTACTTTCTACTTTTTCTTCGATTTCGTTATTTCAATTCCATCTACTGCTGCGATTTAATCTAATTAAATAGAATATCAGCTAGTTCCATCGATTTCTGCCGGCGACTAACGTTCTCTCCGCACTAAGATCCTTGCGCGCTTTCTGTAATAAAATTTTATTTGCTCGATGTGATTTTATCAAATAACTCAACGGGATAAGATTTTTTTCTTTAAAATTTATGTCTGATATGAAACTGTTCATCGATGAAATTGTTGATTGGAATTCTGGCGTATATTGGAAATCTATGAAATCCAAATTATAGTTTTATTATTATTAGTAGTAGATAAAATATAGTTTTAAACTTTTTCTTTTTTAAAGATTTGCCACTAAATATTATAAAAAAATAAATAAGCAATATTAAATATTTGTTCATTTATACTTTACCATTATTATTGAATTGATTGATTAATTGAAATTTGAATGTTAAATTGAATGTGCATTTTTTTATACTGTAACATTTGATAAATATAAACTTGTTCGGAACGTGAGTAGTGATTTAGAAGGGTACGGGTTTTTGAGAAGTCTGTATTTGTATGAGACAGGCTGTTTATCTGCGGCGGAAGTCTTGAGGGGAGGATGAATGAGCCCGTGGGAGTATGTTTCTGAGGTTGGACCCAATCGTCTGTGATGTATTGAATGCCGGAAAGACAGCTGATGCAAAAGCAGATAGCGGAACAACCTAACCCACCCTACTCATGGGACATCTTAAAAAAAAAAACTAGTGAAGATTCTTCGTATCGAATTCATAAGTTTCACACTTTCTTACGAGATAAATTCATTTCTCTCAGTTCTGAATTTTTTAAAGTACTAATTCAGTTAAAGATTATCAATTTGTTTAATTATTAGAAAATATGCACAGTTTTTTTATTTGAAGATTCAGTCACGGAAACCAAATTGTGGTACGTAATTATGCACTTGAGACAAAGTTTCTGCTTGAATTTGAAGGTAGATGTTAAATTCGAGTCACATGCCAAGTTATGGTTGCACGTAACTTCCGCGAGACTCCGTTTGAATTCATTTTATATAGATTATTTATTATTTTGTAGAAGCTCGGCAGACATAAGTAAATATGCAGGTGATTCAATTACAAATAAATTTCACCATTGTTTATGATTGAATTAATTCAGGATAATTTTATTTGATGCAATTGTATTGATTTTTTTTTTGGTATGACAAAATATTACAATTATATTGTGCTATGAAAAATGTAACAATATAGACAATAAATTATTCTAGATAATCTACATACAAAAGGCAATTGTAATAGTTTTGAAACATTTTGTTATATATGTAATTATACGTAGAAATTTATGATTTTTTACAAAATTGATTGATATAAATTTGTCTAGTAATGTGCATAATTTTGTTCTTGTTTATGAGTGTGTGTAGAAAGTAATAAATAATGTTTATGAAATTTATTGAAGAATTAATATTTGAACATTTGCATTGAACACCTGAGGCATGATCAATAATTTAGGTTGATTTAGACTTTGAGAAATAAGTTATTAGGGAACGCTGTTATCTTTGGCAACGCGGCAATAGAATTGATGCAGTAAAAATTGAGGAAATTCGCGGGAGGTCCGCAATGAAATATGTTGGGAGCCGATGATGAAGGAGGGTTTTGTGGAAGTAATGTGACGGACGGACAGATGTAATTTGTGCGGGTTGAATGATTGCTGGGAAAGGACAGGGCAGACTTATGTATGTGAGCAATAAAGAGAGGGGCGATGCGGGGTATTGGGGGGTTGGTTGCGGCGCCGGGCATTACAATGAGTGAAACAAATGGGGAAGCATTTTGCGTTCTGCTTTTCCACCGTCTGAGAGCCTCCTGCTTCTCTGAAGGTGGGGATGTGCTAAATGAAAAGGCAACAGGTGATGGATTGCAAGCACCATCACGAGTTTCAGAAGGAACAAAAAATAAAATAAGTTCTGTAATTGCATCGATCTCGGTGCAAACGGAAACTTCTTATTGGTATCGATTGGTCGTAGCGCTGATCGAATTAAGGATCGCCTCCTGCAGCCGCTGCTTCCAGCTTGTATTACAACTTCGTTATTTATTATACACTTAAGACGACGGCAGCTGGTTTGCCACTTGATATGCGACGTTATTGCATAAGTGGCAAGTCGGCAGCGTCGCGACGCCCAGCAATTTTCGCCGTCGCCTATGAAATATAAGGCGTCGCGATTTATCCAGCTTCTCTCTCCACTCTCTCACAAACACACTCTCACACGTCCTCCGGTGCTGGGCCAAACCTTTATTGACTATCTCTCACACATGTAAACACCTTCAGCACATTTTTAACCATTACTTTTATGTGCACACATTCGCATCCAACATATTTTCTTCGTGATTATTCTATGGATGGTAATGACCTACTCCATTTCCTTTCAACAACTTCAGTCTCGTTTCTTAATGTTTCGATTGATCTCAGTATTATTATTATTATTATGTTTAAACTTGAACATTTAATTGAATCATTCTCGTTCGGACGGAAGCTTTCAAATTAACTCTTTAGAATGGGTGAAATGGAAATCGGAATTGAATTCGGTTCGGATCCAGTGGCAAAGCAAGCAAGGCTCCGTCGTCTGCGTATCGCCTTGCTCAATTTATTACAACAATGCCATTGTATATTGGTAACTCGATTATCCAATTATCTTTGCATCCGTAGATATCGATAGCAGAGTGTGTGTGTGTCTTGGCCAGATCTTGGAATTGATTTCAGTGTCGCGGAAAGATATTAATTGCAGCAGACATCAGACGAATCATCCCTTTCATGTCCGACCATATGTGCGGGGCTGCAATGTAGCAATAGGTGGTAGTAACAGTGTGTTAATAAGTTAGACCGATTTCCGATTAGCGGCCTTGGCTTGAATGTCTAGGATGAGGCAGAGAGAGAAGAGTAGTGCCTCTATCGATTTTCCTCGGATGCAGTTCATAATTACGAAATGCATTACCAGGCGAAAACAAAGAGTGGACGTGTTTTTTTTTTGCATTGCAATCAGGAGTTCGAATGCTTCGGGCTCAGCCGCATCGTAAACTTTCCGTTCATTAATTAATTCATTGTTAACCGGATCATTTAATCGATCAGCGAATGTCAATTAAATGAAATTCCGTAAATTGATTATTAATGAAGGTCTGCATCTGATTTATATTTTATGCGCTAACATAATTCTCAATTCTGGGCGAGGTGTTTAAAGAAACTAACTTGAAATTAACTTTCTTCTAAAAGATTTCAATAGCTTTCTCTGGAACTTTCACACAATTCACATTATGTAAGCGTAATGATTTATAATTTACATTTTTTATTGAAAGATGTAAATATATTAGTTGTAATTGGTTAGATTTTAATATCTTCAACTTCAAGATAACCAAAAGAATCAACTTTAAATACAGAGTGAAGCTGCAGGATTAGTTCAGTTTGAGCGTTACCTCTAATAATAGTTCACAAATATAGAAATTTATAGTTTTATTCTTAGAAACTATTTTTGATTTTAACGTCATTTTCCTGGTCAATGTTCTATATTTTCAGTCTCTTAATAATGTATTTATATGTTTACTAAATTGATGAGACAATTTGATCGAAAATTATATTGTTTTCTAACAAATTAAAATTGATTGAATGTAAGTAAGGATTGAAGACTCAAGGATGAGTTATTTGACTAATGTTATTTTGTAAAACACATATATTGCTATGATTAAGTATGATGCTCGTTCGCTTCAATTGCTTTTCCCTTATACTAGCCAGGATCAATCGATCAAAATACAAGATGAAACTGTCATGCTCGTTTGTTTTTCTTTAGCCCTGCAGGTCTTGAATGATGATGCATATAAAAATTGTGAAGTTGTGAAAGGGAAAAAGTGCGCGATGGCCGCGGTTCGCTGAAAATTGAATGTGATCGTGATTGATGTGCGATGCGGTGTTTGACGGGCGTCCGGGCTGGGATGCTGTATTAAAGGGGGAGGTGTTGTGTTAAGCGGCAGGTGGTCGCCGTCAAGGTCTACAGATAAAGCCAGTCGCTTTCCGGATGACACGTTGGTGGTGGTTCAATATGTGCCATTCGGGCCAAATACGCGACTCGACTCTGCACAGTAAGTGTCACACAGAACCGTTTCCTTTTTTTCTTCATTTTCTTAATTGTTCCGGAGCTTAACTTTGATCGGTATTAAACCCTTCTCGTTTGCAGCACGAACTGAGCTGCTCTGTAACATCATGGATCGATTCGATGGAACTATTTTAAAATTCGAATAAACGCACTTACTCACCATTTTCTGTCATCTAGTTTCGAGTGATTATATATATTACAGTGTCCCCTGCAAGAATAAACCATAAGTAATAAGTGTACACATATATAAATGAATATATATAAAAAAGCAGTCGCAGACAAAAGTATCTGTATCTGCAGTAGACAGTTCCATTTCCAATTCACGTCTAGCGTGAAATCCGCATCGGGGATATATCCCGCAGCTATAGTCTCTGTATCCCAACTCCCCAGACCTCTTTCATCGAAAGTCCCCCTTCAATATTTCATAGACCATTTTTCTCTTCTCCTCCCCTTCCAACAGGCGAATGCCTTTCCACGCAAAGTTGCTTAATTAATGGACTAATTAAAGTGGAAAGGAAATCCTGTTGGAATTATTCAAAAAGCACACACGTCCACATATATATATCTATATATGATATATAAAACGCACTTCAGTTTAAAGTGTTTTTCTGATGAATGGACGTTTCACGAGGGAATGGGAGTAAAATTCATTGCAGCTCTTTGGAGAATCCCCTCTTCGTTCGGTAGCAGGAAGGAATGATTGAAACAAAAGGAATTATATCACAGACCTGGGCGACTCAACTGAGCTTAACGAAGCTCTAATGAGTTATAATCATGTCTGTCTCCAAACCGTATAATTGTTACAGTATAGACGTTTGTGTGTACAGCAACTAAAATCAATAGAGTCCAACAACATAACAAGATATAATTACACATCTACATTTTTCATCATTTTCGAAACACATCAATAGAATATATTTCCTGAAAATAGTCAAATGATTTACAAAATTATTTATTTCAAATATTAGTTAATAACACTAAAAAATAAATGTTATTTAATAAAAATCTATTAAAATGTGCACGGTAAAACTTTATGCGCAATTTAATGCTGAAATTCTCTATTGATTTTAATGAAATAATATGCAAAAATATACAGCTTATAAATGTATTGTATTTGCCTAATGGTTCAGTTTAAAGTTCATAAAAAACAATTTAATAATTTTTTAAATTCCATGTTAATATTGTAGTTGGAATAAATTTTATTTAATCTACAAAATTTCATTAAATATTATTTACTGGTTTATGAGAAAAGTTTAATTGTTGTATTTTTGTATTTATTGCTTAAAATTTTATGCGCAAAGTAATTCTGAAATTAATATGCAAAAATGTACAGCTTATAAATGTATTGTATTTGCCTAATGGTTCAGTTTAAAGTTCATAAAAACAATTTAATAATTTTTAAAATTCTATATAAGTAGATGAAATAAATTTTATTTAATCGACAAAATTTGATTAAATAATATTTACTGGATTATTAATGAGAAAAGTTTAATTGTTGTATTTTTGTATTTATTGCGTAAAATTTTATGCTCAATGTAATTCTGAAATTCTCTATTGATTTTAATGAAATAATATGCAAAAATATACAGCTTATGAATGTATTGTATTTGCGTAATGGTTCAGTTTAAAGTTCATAAAAAAAAAATTAAATTTTTTTAAAATTCTATATAAGTAGTTGGAACAAATTTTATTTAACCGACAAAATAATATTTACTGGATTATTAATGAGAAAAGTTTAATTGTTGTATTTTTGTATTGATTTGGTTGAGTCGATGATTACGTTGATCACGTTTTAGCGTGAAGCACGTAGGATTTATGGTCTTTAATCGGTTTATGTTCGATTCGGGGATTTAAAGTCAGTATTAATTGGCCATGTTGTTGCAACACGAATCCCAGATTTGGAGCTTTATCAGCACTTTAAATATTTGCTAAAAGCTTCTAGAATTTAATACCTTTACATGAAATTCGATCGAAACTGCAATTAAGTATGTAGTATATATATATATGCAGTATGTTATATATATATTTAAAACTCAACTACATCTAAATCTTTGATTGCACGCCATCATGAATACTTCTTTACAAATTCAGTGTTTTTCCTTGTAAATTTTCAATTTGTTCAAAATATTTATCAACTCTGGTAAGTAAAGCAAAATGGAAAGGTTCTTGAGTTAAATTAAGTAATGAAAAACTGAAATTATATCAATATAAATATGTGTGCAGCATTTAATTCTTGACAAATAATAAATTGTGTTTTGGATTTTATGAAAATAACACGGAAATATATGAAATGAAATAACAGTAGTGGCGCTTCGTTTTTGATCCACAGGTTTTTATACGATGTGGCAACATATTTTTATTTTTTTCTACATTTTTAATCGTAATGGATTTGCACAAACAACAACAAAAAATTGCAATGTTCGCTTTATAAAATGCAAATTGCATGCATATATATATTTTTTTATTATACGCGCCATAAAGAGCAGCTTTTTACAAGTATGTATTAGTTTGATGGGACGTCGAGTGATCCTAATAAAAAAAGAGATGCTGGAGTGGTTACATGAATGATATGACCCTTTTCACCCTGCAAAAATAAAGGTCATCGTCCTGCTGAGATGAATGGTATATATCATCTTAGAGTCTACAAAAAGTAACATTCATTATTTTTTTATGATGTTGCTTTCAGTTCAAGTTGTTTTCAAGGTTAAAGTATATTGATTTTCAGGTTGACATTTGCGATCGAAACTTTGCGAAGCCGGAAAACGTGGCTAATCAATCTTTTATGTAACTTTTGGCTTCTGTAATTACTGGGGCTATAGGAGAAAATAAATTAGAGAGCGAAGTTTATTATTATTCGACTCGCGGACAATTGATTTCAGTCCAAGACGGAAATTAAAAACGCACTCGAGTCCTTTGTCTCAGTGAAGATGCCGTGGTTTTACATGGAGAAAGCGAAGAAAAAATAAAATAAAGGAGGAGGATGGAATAATATGGGGATGTGAAAAGGGTGGCTGGTCTGTGGATGTTGGAGGGATGGAGCGAGGGCGACACAAGAGAATATAATGATGAGGCCCTTATCTGCGCCTCCCGAACGTTTTCTTCTCCCTTGTCGCTGCAGTTATAATACCATTTCGGCGTGCACGAATATGGAGCAGAATTCTGGCCATTGTCTCGGTGTTTACGGTGTAATTAAGGCCCCGTCGATGATGAGGGTGGAACCATGATAAAACTGATCGTCTACTTCATATATATACACGGTCTAAAAAAGGATCCGCTCTATTCATATGATGATAAATTTGCTGAAACTGGTTGGTGTCTTTCAGCATATTTATCATCAGTAAATATAATGAATTATATTCATTCCAACATAATAGATAAATAATCGTTTTATGCCTTAACTTTATTGATTAATTAACACAATTTTTTTGATTAATAGATAATTAATGAAATCAATAAATTATATAATTTTTTTTTCTGAATTTCTGAATAATTTTATTTTTCACATGTATTACATTGCATAAGTTTTCTTTATTTATTTTCAATGCTTTTAAGAAAATCATAAAGTTATTTAAAGATGAAATTAACGTTATTGTAATAATTATTAAATATTCGAAACACATATTGGAATTACTTTTTGTAATGATATGTCTAGTTACTAATAGTTTAGTTTAATATACAAAACTATAATATTAGTATAAAAATGCACTTTGAAGGTGCAGATGTATGGAAATATAAAATGAGAAATGTTAGATTCTTATGAACTTACAATTTATGTAATTAAATAAAAACATATATTTAATGTAAAAGTAAATTGGAAATATTTCCGTCAATCCGTCAATATTTTATATTTGAAAAGCGTATTAATAAATACTAATAAATAAATAAAGTTAGAAACAAATAAATAAAGTTAGAGTATACTTTTAGTGTTGATTTTTAATAAATTTGTACGTCTTTTGAGCAAATATGAAGACAATTCCATTTTCATATTAAAAGTGTTGTAAGCTATTTGATTAATTAGCGTATCGCGAATTTTCTCCAAGGACATTCTTATTAAATGTGTTATGTGTTTATGTACACATTGTGGTGTTTACTGCGTAAGAATTTTCCATTATTACATATGGCTAAATAATCATAATAAACATATAATATATTTTTTTTCTATTTCTGAAATATGTTTCTTAAAGAAAAATTCTTATTAAAGAATTTGTATATTAGCCAAAAATTTTTTTTTTTATTAGACATTTTCTGTGATATGGACTTTATGTAATTCGAATACAACTTAGACTTCTTGCTTAGATATGATTATATTTGTAAATGTTTGATTTACAGACAGGATTAAATTAGTAATCTTGTCGAATTTTTAAACATAAATTTAAGTTTTTTTGCTAATAATATTTAACATTTATTGTGGAATCTTATAAAATATTGTGTACTGAGAAATTGGTTTTGTGTATTTGTATTTACCAAGAAACATTGTACTAACTACAATACAATTATAAAACCTCGTGAAAGCAAGGGTATTTCTATTGTATTAGTATCTCTTTCATCGTGCTTGGTTGTATATAAAGATATTTTTTTTGTATAATAGAAAATTACAGCAGTAATTCACAAGTTCTTCATATGTTTTTTTTTGCTGTTCTCTGCGGATCTTGCGGAGAGATGGATCGATTGCGTGCACACTTTGATGAAGAAAGTGTGTTCTGCACGCTAGTGTCAGCGTTTCCGATGTTACCAATAACGTGCCGACTGCGCAAACAAAAGGGTTTCAATTAGTTTGTTAATGTTTGATTGATGTTGCAGGCAATACGGGTTCGATAGCGGCGCACTCTCCGGATTATGGGTTCGCTTCTTCGCCTCCGGGGATCCGAGAGGCTGCAAACACCCTCGTTAACGCAATCCAGAGTTGCCCGGCGCCTCCACCTCCCGATCCAGGCGTACTTCGTGTGCTCGGTCTTTGGATACAGGTTAGATACTTTTTTTTAAATATTATTTCTTCATTTTTCTTTCGACGAATTGAGCCACCTCCTCTTCGCTTTAAATTTATACATGCCGTTCGTGGGATTTGCGAATGGAATCGGGTTCAGGGGTGGACGAAGAGGAAGAGGAGGTGAGCTGAAACGCAAACACACGTATTTCAGCTCTTCCTCTCTCCGACACCCATGTATCCCTTCGTCGCCATTCGCCGCTGAAACCCAGAACGTTGCAGTGGTTTTCAAACGAAATGCGACTTCGATGTTTTCACTGCCAGAATATTTCAAAGTGGATTACATAAATGCTTATATTTATACAGGGAAACCAGTACTAACATTTATATTAGAATTTCTATTTTCTAACCAATAATTCTTAACAATATTTTTATAATTGTTATCAACTGTTTCTTTTCAGGACACTATTTTTGTTTTTTTTTTGTTTATTCCTTATTAAAATAATAAAATATCCTGGAATTAAAATCGAATTTAATGAAAATTGTGAATAATATCGAAATGTTTGCTTTTTGCTGAAAACTGAAATACTTATGTAAAAATGTATATTAAACTTAGTACGTAATTACTTAGTCTATACTATTGAGTGAACGTTCTAAATTTATTTATTTCTGTTTTGCATGTAAGCCATGAAGCAACTTGTTAATTTCGTGGAAGGACGAACTGTTTAAATGTGTTTATTCATAATTAAATCACGCAAGGTAAATATCGTGGCATATTTCAGTTGTTACTCATATCTAAATCAGTTATGTTACTAATCTGTTCATATCTTAAATTAGGCAATAGTTTAAAGTTTCAAGTAAAACGTTAAAAATAATATTAGGAGAGTATATTAGAAATGTAAAAATTTCATTCAAATTTTTATTAAAAGAAACATAATCTTAAAAGTGATCGTTAAAGTAATATTTATCATTATAAATCTGCGGTCAACTAGTTCCCAATTCTCAGATATTTGATTTTAAGTACTTTATATTGGAAAACAAACATTTATAAGTATAATCGACGTGCAAAGATCACATTTTCTCAACAATGTGAAGCAATTTTTATTTACTAAAATTACATTTTTTGCTTTATAATGTTATTTTATTTCAAATTTATAATTTAAAATTCTAAATCCTCATTGGAAATATCGAAATTGGTTGCAATTTTATTAGTTATGTCATCTTTTTATAAAGAGAAATGATTAATAAAAAACGTTAAGAATATCTCAAATTTGGTATTGAAATCTTCCAATAAGGAATCAAAATGTTTAATATTTTTATCCCAATAATTTCTTATTAGCATTTTTAAATTTGGGAAATTTGATTAATTTTTTTCTCCATATCCGATTTTGGAGTAATAACATACAGTTTATCAAAATTTATAATTTACAATTCTTAAAATTGTTCAGCATAAAATAAGAAGTTTTACTAAAATTAATTATTACAACTACGAGTGTTTTTAGTTTAAATATCTAAAAAATAGATATTTGATCGGCAAGCACTTTACAATTACATCATAGTTATGATGATTGATATTGATTGATAAACTTTATTTTTCTCTCATTTATTTATTAATTTAGTTGTATACTATTTTTTATATAACAATCAACAAAAAAATTGTAAACCTAAGTTGTAGTTGAGCTCTTTTCTTAATTTTCTGATTAAATTATATAAAAATACTTGCGTAATGCAAATTCTATTCACGCAAATATCATAAAAATAAATATATATGAAATAAATGTGTATGAATCAACGATTCAAATTATCTTTGTAATTTGTTAATTGGATACGTGGATGATGTGATGACCTAAATAAACTGGATTTTCATTAAAACTGTTCATCCCCTCTGGTACAACTACGAGGTCAGTGCGAGAATATTTAAACGTACGCTCAAATATCCCTGAAATTCCTGACGTAGTATTCCGAATATTGCGATATACATATATTGTATGTGTGCGTGTATGTGCGCTATGCGGTATTTAATAAAACAGGTTAATTTGTTTGGAAGGAAATCCTCGGAGGAGAAGGATTTCCTGCCGAAATCACGGGATCAGAACTCCCCGAGACTTTATTAATTTTTCCTGCGGGGCGAACGCCCTCAAACCACGGCAACAATGCATTTGCAACTGTTATATATGCACAAGCATTCAGATAGAGAGAGAGAGAGGCAGAGAGAAGTCCAGACATATAGCCATGTACTGCTACCATCGCCACAGGCACAGCCCTCTAGATCAATCCCCGCAGGCCAACGTCAGATTAAATTAAATTTATTACTATTTCCATTCCGATCCGTACGAATGCCTTCGAAATCCAAGTCGCAGGATATTATTCCGTGATTTATCGGGCTGCATTATATTTTATTACTATTATTCATACACCTGTCGCAGAAATATTATTTTATACAATTCAACGTTTAGCGTTTCATTCACGTAGCGATCATTAAATTTTAAGTATTTAAAAAAAATAAATCCAAACATTTTATTTACTCATTTTATATTACATAAAATTATAAGTATATATAATTTTCTATGTACTCGATAATATATTTATTAATATTTGAGGATAATACAAGGTAACTTTAAAAATATGAAAATATTATTAATTCTAAGCAATTTTGAAACAATTTACTGATTTTCTATATTTATTTACAATATCCATAAGAAAATATTGATGCTTTTAATTCTGCAGCAATTATTATTATTATAAAATATTGATTTTTAGTATAAATGTAATAAATAAATATATGCAAATTTTGAGTATTTATGCAAATAAAAACGTGTCGTGTGAAGAAAAATAAGAGAAGCAAAATAGGAGAACGGAACGGCTGTATCATAAAATAGACTCTAGTATTGTTTATAACAAATTTCTTTCGAGTTCCGACATATATGTAAAAATGCAACGTTTGTATTTTGCAACGAATTGCAATTGAAAATTTTCTTTTAGTGGATATTTCATGTTTAAAATTTAATTATATTGCATTGATTGAACTTATGAATATGTATTTATTTTTATTTAATCTTGAATTTATATTTCAATAAACGATATTATTATTATGTTGAAATAAACTGAAATACTGAATTTATTTATAATTTAAATTAATTATGATAATATGTGGTATAGATTGAATTGAATGCAAACTATTCAGTAATATTATATTATTATTAAGTATAAATCACTATAATAATATTCAGATAATTAAAATGTAATTGTTTCATCAAAACCATAAACAATTTTGGTTATAAAAACAGAGGCTTTGGAATTTGGTCATTGTGGATTGTTGTTGGGAAGTTAAATAATCCAAATGGTTTTTTTATTATAACTTTATTTATAAATATAATCCTTCGGTTTAACTATTCAATCAATCTTCCTTTAAAGATTTATTTGAGACTTCTTATAAAATCCTTACTTCATTAACCATGATTATTACAGGGAGCGAGTTTTGATTTGGGAAACCTTATTTACAATTCGCTAACTAAGAGTTTTTCATGAAAATGGAATTCTTATATAAGTTTCTGATTTTCCTGTTTTTAAACCTGAAATAATAGCTATTTTGAAAGATTTATCTATTTTGAGATGTATTTTTTGAAAATTACTAATTTTGAGACTTTTGTTAAGCAAATAAAATGGAATCGAGTCTCAAATAAACGCTTTAGCTTTCGATGTGATTTGTCCACTCTGCGACTAAATTATTCATTCAATATTAATTTATATGAGTGAGATGTTTAATTATTACTTCTTATTAGTTAAACACAACTATAGAGAATATTATTCGTATTTAAAATGTAAGTTTGCTACTAAAACTTTAATAAAGTTGAATAAAATAGAAATATATATATATATAAATGAAATGGAAGTTTGTGATGATCTTCACATTTATAATTAATTGTGTTTTTTTTAATTCGTAATTAATTTTAATGAAATTAAATAGTTCCATGCGAATCAAACTAATTATGATGTACGAGTGTAAACTCCAGCGCAAGTTAAACTTTCGGTGCAGCAACTGAGTAAAAGTAATTTATTTTATGTTGGTTATAATTCAGATGAATTATATTGATGCAATGAATAATTTAATGTTTGTTCAAATTTATTATTTTGCAACGAATTCGTATTGTAATATTTATGGTTGAAATATTTTTAAACTGTTGAAGGAATGTGAAATATGAGCGGGTAACATTTTCGCTTCGTTTGGCTTTAATATTACTGTTTTGTTTTAATTAGAAAGTTTTTTTTTTGGGGGTCAGTTTGAATTTTCCGCGGCAAAAGGGGGATGTAATTTTGTGCATGTGACATTGTAGGCCGACGAACTCGGGGCCGGGCATCACGTTGGAATAACAGTCGGGAATAGTTTGCATAACACTGCCGGAGATTTGTTGCGGCAGTTTCCGGCGACAACAGAACGAAGGCGGAAACAGTCACCGTTGTATGTGTGTGTGTGTTTGGAAAAGGAAGGTTTGGATTCAAAGGGCAAAAAAGGACTGCGAACAAAATGCGGGCGGGTTTCAGCGTAACACATACAAGGATTTGCGAAAATCTAAAGGGATGCATGAAATTTCTGCACCGAGAACTTTGTGAATGTTCATTTATACTTTGTGAGGCATTTTTATAAAATAAATTAATAATCAATTCAATTCAGTTTTCTCAAGAATATTGGTTCTTAATATTAATTAAAATTAATAATTAGCAATTGAAATAATATTTTTTTAAGCAATTTCTTTTTTCATTTGACCAAAAGATGGCGTTATAAGCAATTGTCTATAGACTTAAATGGGAACGATCTATTAATCTTTTTTCTTTTTTTTTTGTGGAAATGAAAGCTACGATTTTTAAATAATTAAATTTTAGGAAATTCAACGAAATTAATATTCATTGATGAAGCTTAGATCTATGAATAAATACCTAATATTAAAGTATAAATGGTGAATTACTTCTGAAGGAGATAAATGCGTTTCTAACAGCTGGAAAGAAACTAAAGTTGGTCCCTTTGCGACTTCCCTGTTTTCAAACCTGAAATAATAGCTATTTCGAAAGACATGTCTATTTTGAGATGTATTATTGTAAATTATTAGTTTTGAGACTTAATATGAATATGAAATAAAAACTTAATATGATTTTAGATGAAAAAATAAGTGTTGTGTGTCTGGAAATATTTATCTATTAGTATTTTACCCTTGATATTATTATAAAACATAATATTTTGCAGACCAGCATGAGTTTTATATATTTTCCAGCGTAAACAAAGAATGCTTGTAGTAGTAAGAACGTTAGGTACAAACTAGAAGAATAAATAAAAAAATTGGGCTGGATAATACGAGCTTTGGTTAGTGTACGCCATGCACAAAATTTGTTCATTTTCCGCTGAATAAACTTCTCTCGCCCGGTCTATTTTTATCTACACAGGGATCAGGCTAGGGAGTGTATTATATGGTATACCAAGTAGAAAAAAAATCCCTATCCCTTACCTAATACCTGGTCCTGATCCCCGTTTATTTATGTCCCCCGTTGCGCCCTTCGAATAACGCGCTCACCAATTTGTCGCACTCCAATTTACAAGATAATATTAATATCGCGCAAAAGCCTGAATAACGTTCGGATTATATAAAACTTTTAAATTCAAGCGCTTGCGAGAGGAGGAAAGCACGCACACAGAGGAAAAAAGTAGAGATGTAATCGTATTTTAGAATTTAGCTGACGCGGATATTGAGGAAACACGGAAATCGAACTTTTCCGTAGCTGCATATCTTCCATTTTATTGTTTCTCAATTCAATACTGAATTTATAGAAAAGTATAAGTTCTCAAGTATTTTGTTTTCATCGATTTTATTTCTTTGAGAAAATATATTAGTTTTAACATACAATTTATTGTGCAGTTTTTTAACGATTCTGAGAAATATTCGTTTTCTGAGATAATTCAACAACATTATCCATTGCTGCACGACAAAATGTTTCTTTTTATTACACTTATTAATGACCAAGCGGCTACTGTGGTCCCATGCCAAAAGGCATTAAGATTATAGCCTCTTCCATTCGTGATAGTTTAGTATGAAATATAATAATATGGGTTTCAGTGGATTGATTCCGTTCACCCCAGGAATTAATGGTCCCTTATAAAAAGTGCTTTTGCTATCGGAATAAATGGAATTAAGGTCGGTCGCTAAGTGCGTGAGAACATAAGAAGTGCATTTCCTCCCCAGTCTTAATGAAAGCGAACGGAGTTGCGGGGGCGTCGCGACGCCGCTGTCACCGGCGCCATTTGGGGGTGAGCCGCACCATTTCACCCGCTCATCCCGACGCCAATATTGTGCTCGTCCGGCCGTCCTTTTGAATTATGAACATGCAAATTATATTCCCTGCACACACACATCTATACATGCTCGCACACAACCACAGACAGAGAGAAACGCGTGTGCATATTTATCATGCCACATCATCAAAAACGAGCTTGCAGAAACGGGCATAGAGACACATTAACGCTTTAACTCCGCACATTACAGCGAGACGAACAAAAAAAAGAACTATGGGCATAGCAAAGGGAACAAATGTTGTCGCATATTTGTGCCGATCTCTCCTCTCCATGTGTCCATAAATCACAGTCTGCCACGTGGCCAAATTTAATGAGAAATGAGTTAGTATCGCTGATTTATTACGGCCCTTTTTTCTTTTCTACAATTCATCTGATGGATGTCCGAATGCATGAACTATTGCAGTTCGCATTTTTTTGTTGCCTAATGACTGCAGTATGTTCCAATAACGAACTGTCGAATTCCTACATTTGTGCAGATATCAATACGTAAAATATGTCACACACGAAATTGTACAGTTTTAATTAAATGACTCCAATACTCATTCGCTCAGTTATTTGCAATGAATTAGTGATTGATCCAATATTTATACTTATTCAATGATTTTCGTTATTTTTTTAAAATATTTTCATACTTTTATCATAAATTAGTAAGTTACTAATTTCATAAACGATTTTACAAGAAAATAAGCAAAATGCAATAGAATACATATACATGTATATTATATAAATCAGAAGTTTTTGAAGTTTACAGTATTTGTCTAGATTTTGAAATTTACAGTATTTTTCAAACTTGTAATTTACGGTATTTTCTTGTTTTTGAAATTTGTATGCTATTTGTATGTCGTCCACGAAATTGTATAGTTTTAATTAAATGACCCTAAAACTCATTCTCTCAGTTATTTGCAATGAATTAGTGATTGATCCAATATTTATACTTATTCAATGATTTTCGTTACTATCACTATTTAAAACGTATATTTTTTTAAGATTTTTAATAATTTTATCATCGTCCTGTGTCTAAATTTCTAAGTTAGTAATTTCATAAACGACTTTACAAGAAATGAAACTAAATGCAATATAATACGTATACATGTATATTATATAAATCAGAAGTTTTAGACAAACTGAATTTTTAACTCATAATTTTGATTATATAAACATACATAAATCATGTCCAATATTTTCAAACATTGAATTATTCTTTTAATAGACTACAATTATTCAGTTTTTCTTTGTACAGATTGTTGGTTTGTTTCTGGCTTTCTGTACATTTCCTGTCTTTGCTATACATATTTTTTTTTTCATTTTATTTTGCTGCCTGTTTGGTGTCACCCTCTCATGTCCCTCGTTCTTTTTTATGCTTCTCGTATTCCCTTTGTCCGTTTAGCTGGTCCCCTTCTACCACTTATTTTCCTTCATTCTGTTCAGAGGAAGTACATCTCCTTGAAATCATCACATCTTAATCTAGTTCTCTTTGTCGTGCCGTCTACGCTTTTTAGAAATTTCATCTCATCGACTTTGAATAGCCTTTTAATAAGTACGCAAACCTAATAAAATCTATTAGTTGCCTTTACTCGATTTTAATAGAATGTAAAAGCTGCAATATTAAATTTGTATTTTCTTATTATATCAGAATATAAAATCAAATTGATATACAACTAATTTTTTTAAATATTTTTTTTATATTTTCACATTTAACACAAATTAATTTTTGTTTTTAATAGAAATATGCAAGAGTATAGATATTATTGTAACACTTATTATTTATTTCAATATGACCTTGGAAAAAAGTTATATTTTTTTATGTAATGTTATAATTAATGTAAATGGCAGGTAATAAATCTGTTACGTATAAATTACAGATTGAAGTGAAACCTTCGGAACTACTATATTTACCATACATGGTAGAAACTAAGCAAAAACGTTTGATTTTCCTTATTTAGCAATGAAATATATACATTTCTTTGGACGCCGTAATTTATATTCGATTAAATCGAGGAGCAATAGACAAGCAATTATTCTTGATTAATGTTTTATAATATTTTTTATTTTTTCTAAAAAAAAATATAGAAAAAAGTTGTGACACATTTTTGCTTAAATCAAGAAGCAATTTTATGATTGTTGTCTTAATATATTACAAAAATTAATAAGAATCTAATACAAATATAATTTTCTATTTTAGTCAGTTTCAAGAAAATTTGTATTGTATTTCAATAATTCTCTAGTTTCTTTTCTAGTTCTCTTAATTTTTCAAGTTTTTTAAAATTTACAGTATTTATCAAGTTTTTTAAATTTATGGTATTTTTCTAGTTTTTGAAATTTACAGTATTTTTGTTGTTTTTGAAATTTACAGTATTTTTCAAACTTGAAATTTACATTATTTTTCAAATTTTTGAAATTTACCATTTTTTTTGTTTTTGATATTTTACAGTATTTTTCTAGTTTTTGAAATTTGCGGTTTTTAAAATTTTTGACATTTACGATATTTTTTTAGTTTTTGATATTTACGGTATTTTTCTAGATTTTTTAAATTTATGGTATTTTTCTTGTTTTTGAAATTTAAACACTATTCAATTTTTTGAAATTTATGTAATTTTTCTAGATTTGAAATTTTCGGTATTGTTCTAGTTTTTGAAATTTCCTCCCTAATTTTTGTAATTTGTTACAAGAAAATAAAATAAAGAAAAATTATCAACATTAGAGAACTTAGAAGATTTATTAATGTGTAAACTAAGTATATTGTTGTTACATCATTTATTAAATAATCGATTTAATTTAATTATTCAAATTATTGATTAGATATCGACAACATGATGCAATTTTAATGCGTTAACTGATTGATAAATCACATAAAGTAGTGGAACTGAAAATGTATCCTTCAAGAATTTTGATGTATAAATATATTATTATAAACAACAATCAATACAATTTGATGTATATTACACAATTATATTCAATTTAGAAATGAATAATTACGTAATGTGAATGCAACGTTAATTAGATTACTAATTACATATAATGAGGTTTTATGCATCTATTTAATTAAATATAAATTGAACGCATGAAATTTTAATGAGCTTTCGTATTTATATACAAAATGTGAAATGATTCATACTCTATTGTTCGTGGAATTCCATGCAAACATATTGCGTATGCAGGATGTTTGGTTCACTTTGTTCTAACACCTGTGATATAATCTAAGTAGCTTCGACTATTTCGTTGTTTTAACAATTGTTTTTTTGGGTTGCTATAGTAATAACAATGACATTCCAAACAAAATAATATCTGTATGACTTAAATAGTTTATGATTTAAAAATGCGAAATCATGAAAAAAAATTCACGCTTATAAAATTATTAACTTGCAGTTTCGCAACGGATGTTGCGTGTCTAATTAAAAATTATAAGAGGCTACATTTCATTGTTGAAAATAACACCCGCAGCAAATTTTTTATCCAATTGCGTAAACATCCACTGATTAAATAATTAAATCCGTTTCGTCCAATGTTTAAACACCGCATGTGTATGCACGGCAGATTTAATTTTGCATGCGGACTCATTAATCAGTTGGTGCAGGCATTCAATCCACTGCAGCGTTTTTAGTGAATCAGGTGTATCAAGTGCGTTATAACGAACTCGTTAAAATAATTCCATAATTCCATATTCGATATAATTCCACATAAATTACGCGCAACGCGTGCTAATCAATCGAAGATCTGAAATTGCATTATTTATATCGACTTTTATTATGCAATACAATGATTTATTTGAAATTTTATTCGAAGATTTGTGTATGCAATTAAATGTTTATTATTGAAAAACTATTGACCTCGTTATGTTTATGATGTAATATGGGCGCTCTCGGATTTGATAATTTCGAAGATAAAAGACCCGTTGTTCGAGTGTTGTTGCTCAAGCTTGGTATTTTTTTTTATATATTATTTTCGAATGGGAACTCTATAATTGGAGGTCATAGGGCATGGGGACTTTATCAGAGGAGATCTCTTTTACGGATTAATAATGCTTTGCACTGGATAAATACTCTGTATTTTCAAATTAAATCAAATTTACATTGGATATATTTTGGATTAACTTTGATTTGAAGTTGAAACACTTAAGAAAGTCTAATTATTTAAATACAGTCGTAGCTCGATTAAAGAATAGATTGCATTTCACAAAATTACTTTGTTTTCAGTGTTAAACATACTATTACTTTGTAAAGAATTTTTTTTTAACAAGTAAAGTTTTATAAAATAAATCAACTTACTTATAAAGTGAAATCACATTTCAAAATATGAGTTATTGCATTTAACACTGATGATAGCTTATATCAATTCTTCCTAAATTAGGATTACTTTCACTTCTAAAATTTAATAAGTTTTCAATGTTATTTAAGCAGCTTTTTAATTCATTTTTATTGTATTTGTTCCTAACAAGCTTTTCTAAATCTTTCACTGAAAAAAACATCAACTTATTCACTTTATCCTTATTTTGAAATATTTTTTTGGTGTTTGAAATTGTGGTTTTTGTTATATCGAAGCTTTGATTTCAGAGGTAATGTTTATATCTTGGTTAAACTTATCTCTGAAAACGAAGCTACGATATAACTCATATAGTAAATATATACTAAATATGCAATGAGTTGTAAATGTAATAATTATGGAATAATATTAAAGTTACTGTTATTGTTCATTCTTGTACAAAAACGAAACTGCGTAACTTTGAGTTCGGGTACTTTAATTATGAACTAATATAAAATCATTTACTTTGATCTCTTTGTCATGGAAGTGTCTAACCTTCAACTTCAAAAGCAAGTTTTTGATGTAATTCTTCAACAACATATTTTTTAATAACAAAATAATAAGCTTTTTCCATACATTATTTAAAGTTCTTATGAAATCTTTACCTCCATATTATATTTGTCAAATGTAGAATATCTCATTGTTGATAATTAATTGCTTATTCTACTCTCGTTATTGACAATTATTTAAAATCGTAAGATTCTATTTTATAGACTGAAAAAAGTGTAATAAACTCATTGTGAAGTCGTAACTCCAGAAAATGTAATTATAATGATATTGATTACATAAATTCAATTGAATTTACTACTCGCTTATAATATGATTGATGTTCAATGTTTACACGGAAATGCTCGTAATTCGATGCATCTCGCTCGATTTTGCGGACGATCGCATAACCGTAAAAATATCCAAATTAATCCTGGAGCACTAATCCATTATTCTTTTCCTTTCGTTTTTTTCTGTTACGCTCCATTGATTAATTATCACGAAGTATGTTCTTTTTTATACGCGCGAGTGAAAAAAGCATGGTTGAAATGTCTCTGAACCATAATGGAAAGCCCGTGCGAATAATGTAGGTCTAATGGTGAGATACGGGCTGATGGAAAGTGAAATGCCTGTAAACACAAATATGTTGACGTAAGTCTTTTTTTCATAGCAGATAAGAGCACCTAACAGGTTTTGTGATCAATTTAACAAAATCATATCACATATAAACGTTTCTGAATCGTACACCTGTAAAATATAATTATATTTATTAATATTCTAAATCTACATATAAAAATATGAAAGGTCTTAGATTTTCAATTCGTTTAAGACAATTTTATTTTTTTCTGACTAATGAAATTGGAATATAAAATATTATGTAACTGTTTTATTACAAATACATAATTGCTTTTATATTTTATAAATAATAATTTCAATTTTTTATCACTTATTTATTTTAAGAAATATCTAAGATACAAAATACTTTAAATTTAATTAATTTTTATTAGTTTTTTTTTTCACATTTTTGTCAAGTTTTTCCGTTTCATATTTAATATATTTGTAATAAAATTTACAATATTGTAATTGAAAACTCTTGAGTTTTATAATTAATTAATCATTTTTTGTGTATTTATTTGATTTTCAATTATTTATCAATTTCTATTTATATGATTTTCTATAAAAATATATTTCTGTTTATTTCAAATCGTTTCAATTTAATGAAATAAAAAGTTTCTGAATTAGAATTTTTGCTTCTCAGTTATATAATAACGTTACTCTTGATGCTGCTGTATGTAAACATCAAAGTATTGTTTACTTTAGTATATCTTATCGATAGGAAAAAAAAAACTGATTGTAATTTATTATTAAAAACCAAATATAATCTTAAACGTACATGCAATATTAAATAAACCAAGAAAATGCGACGAGACCTTTTTTTCCACGATTTCTCTCTCGGTGAATAACGTATTCTTTTCGTGCCATTCACACCTTTTCAGATATCACTTGAAGAGAGTATGCATTCAAATATTTAGACAGTCTCATGCGCTCTCTCCGATTTATAATTTAACCTGCCTTCTAAACGTCTCCACTGTTTGGAGACCACCAGGTGAAAATATACGCGTTTGTAAATATAAAAATAGTATCCAGCAGATAAGATAAAACTACGCCGCTATCATCTTGTGTACGGTAGGTAATTGCATTAATGGCGGGTGGGCGGCATGCTAGGCCGTTTCGGGTGTTTTTGTTCGAGCCCTTTTGGCTCAGTTCCGCGCCATTTCCTCGGAATTAAATCTGCGACTCTACGTCCCGAACTTCGTGCACAATTCAGGCCTGACCACAATGGACGTTGACGTAAGTTATCTAATTTCCATATACAACCAACCAATAATAATCTAAGTTAGCACAGTCATGTGGGCCACCAAGTTCTGAATAACTGAATACACTAAAGTACATTTGTAAATGGAAACAGCAGAAACAAGATGTTTATTAATTAAACTGAATTATGAGCGAGGATAAGATGAACTTTTCATTATTTACTTTGATTCCATTTGTACAGTTTACATTATTTATAACTCACTACCATAATATAAAGATTTAAATTCAAGAGACTAAGAATGATGTTAATACTATTTTAGGGGAGGCTTAAGTGTTTATATCAGGATTACCGGTTTTTCTTATGTCGAAATCCTATTTTATTTTCATTACCGTTAATGAAAGTCAAATCTGTATAAAAAGTTAATTAATTAATATTGTGAAATTTGAACGATGTTAAAAAAGCTTTATAAATTTTTGTTATTAAAAAAAATATTTCAATTTTTAAACTTAATTAATTCATTTTCAAGAGTTTAATTAAATTTATTTATGATTTCTTAAAATTAAATTGACATCAATTGACATGAATTTTGTTATTATTTATTATTTTATATATTATTAATGGTAGGTTTTTGAATAATAAATATATTTAAAGAAATAGTGATTTTGAAGTATTTAATTAGATTTGGCATGGATTTAGATAAGGATTTGTAAGTTGCAGTTCAGATTATTAGATTGGAATTATGTTTCCGGAAATAGATAAGTAGAAATAGATGATGAAAATGAGGATGAAGAAAGAGAGAAGAAAGGTGGCGTCGCGCACGCCTCGGCAGATCCTGGTGTATGACATCTTTTTATAGCGTCTCCTCCTCCCGTTTTTATCGGGATAGCACCTATTTGTTTTCAAGTGTGCGTGTCCCTCTTCGTCCTCTCAAGTGCGCGCCGGGTGAACTAGTTGGCGCGTGGGAATAGATCGGGTTCACATGCTGTTTTCGACGATGATCTGTTGATGATTCGATGACTGATGATGGACGTGGGAAGTGAAGAAGTGACATTTCTATTGCGCCTTATTCCGACGCCCCCGGTCAGAAGAAAAGTGGATTACTCCGGTTGGGAGGTGGTCGTAGAAAACGGTCCGAAGAACGCTTACGAACGCAGAAACTCTTTGCCCTTCGAAGATGCTCCCGAACCGAGGCGTCCCATACCCACCTACCCTTTCAATCCGGAGGTGGTCCCCTTCATATCCCCATATCCATCTCCGAATCCGAGCCGCCGACAAAGCTTATTCTCCTACAACGATCCCCGCCCGATGTCCCCCCAATCTCTTCCTCCGATGTCACCGACGTCTCGGCGTCGGAGGACGGATTCCCCGCGGCGAAGTGCCGCCTCGCCATGTCCTTCGGATCACGAGGGATTCAAACCGTCCGCTCCTCCACTGGAGACCATCTGGCATTCCAACACCTACGAACCGATCAAGCACTCCTCGCCGGACTTCATACGCGCTCCCCCGGATCAGGTAGATGTGATTTACATTCAATTAGCGTTTGCTTCTTTAACTCGGATGCACACTCCTCTTCGCCATGAGAAGCGACGATAATTAAGGAAAGAGAGAGAGAGAGGAAGTTTCTTTTGTGGAGTGGATTTCTTTAATAAAACTCGTAAGCCGATTGAGCCCGTCGGGGCCATTTATCATGCGGAAAAACTGCTCCACTTAATTACGCGTCTCCCAACTTTATTGTTGGAGGCGGCGGACGCCGCACCTGAGTCCTAAGACATATACACAACACACAATTGAAACTTCCCTGCTCGTCCGAAAACATTTACTAAAACATATTAATCAATTAAACCTTAACTACCAACATCTCATATTTAATTTTCAAAAATTTTATGGTTCTAAATATTTAGTATCATATACCTGATGATCTATGAAATCTATGATTTAAAACGTCTTAAATTATATTATTAGTGACATAAGAAAAATTGAATTAGTTCTTTTTATGTTTCCAATCTTGATGACTTCTGCATTTTTCGGTTCATTATTGCTAAAATCGTGATATTGATTAGAATTTACTTTTCGTAAACTTATTTGAAAGATATTACGATGATGACAAATATCTAAATTGTATTCATATCTGGTGCTATTTACTCGAATAATTTTTTTTTTAAAGTTTCCGCAAATAAGTTTCTAAAATTGTGGTTTTGCAAGTCATGTAATCATATTTTAGTTGGAAAGATGAATGATGTTTTTATTATTGTTATGATTTTTTTCCCTTCATCGTCGTTCAGTAAATTACTTTACGATGAGCGCTCCCCGTAATTTAAGAGATCGTATCCTCCTTAATGGAAGCAACCACGGAATCGTGCCATTAACATTCTTCTCCCGAATCTATTTATTTTCGTCACCGAAAATAAAGACGTGTCCTCTTCCTCCTCCGCATCTAAAAATAAAGTCTCAAAAGGGGGAATACGACCGAAAACAAATGGGGAAAACGCGCGCTGACAAAGCCCATTTGTAAATCATCGGCTTCAACTGTAAAACTGTTTATATCTACACTTTACGATGACTGAGGATCCATTATTCGGTCCAGTTGCAATTAGATGAGTTAGGATTGAGGGGAAGTTGAAAACGATTTTAGAGGATCATCTTAACCGCTACTTCTTAAGCACTTGATATTCAAACAATCGGCCCTCGTTTTCGTATTCCGTAATCCTATTATTTAGCATAATATTAGTTTTGATTAGAATAACAGAATATAGAATTACAATAACAGCTCTGGAAGTATACCGAAACTTAATTTACATAAAATAAATACAAGCAATTACATTCCAAGCTTTTTACTAATTTCGTTACTCTTAAATTAAGTAATAATTACTAAAATTAGTTAATAGAAATGGCTATTGCAATTTTATTATATCTAGTTATATATTAACAGTAAAATTAAAAATAATAATTGAAATTAAATTAAATGATTTCTTTCCTAAATTTATGTTGTAAATAAGTTATAACTGTTGGATCTATCATAATCGATTACAGTAGTGTTTCGTAGTAATTATGAATGAGAGCTTAAGATAAAGATACTTGATATATAAGTGTTTTATGCATTTCCCATAAATCGCGCCACTCATTTAGAGCACAAAACTCTTAAATAATAAACGCTTTATTTTTGCGATGATTGCTACAATTAAAAGTATTTACTTCACACTATGTGGCTCATATAATGGTAGAAGCAATATTGTGGTATGATGTACATTATAATTGTATTGTGAATAATTATTTTAAATTTATAATAATAGGTAGAAATAGCATTTGCAATATAAAAAGCCTAATGAAAACATATAATAAGTTTATTCCAGATTACAGTAGAAATGAATGGTTATAATAGAACCGAAAACAAAAAGTATCAACACGTGATAAGTCATAGGAATTTATGTTGTGTTAAACAATGGTGATATTTTTATCTTCATTATTTTATACAATGTAACATGAAAAAGATAATTGCCTTTGTGAATAATAACTCGAGATAAAAATATTGGAATTTAGTGAAACGAAGATAATTTTATTGCGTTTTGTGGTAATCGTAGGAACTGAATGCTACTGGTACAATTTATTGTGAATTGTGACTGTTGTTTTCTCCAAAAATTAAAAGCTGTATAAATTTGGTAAAAGAGGAATATAATGAAGTAATTTGTACTTTTACAACTGTATTTAGTTATTGTTTCTGAAAATTAAATCTTTGTAATATACTGGAGGACGGTGGTTTTGAAATGTTGCTGAGGATTATCTTAAGAGCTGGAGTTCCACTTTAAATTTAAACAATGAGGCTCGTTTCCTTGTTCGATACGGAGACTTGTTTAGCATATCTATGTACATAGTTGGAGATGTTCGGGAATTATGCAGGCAGGGGCCGTCTTCGAGCTGGATGCCTCGTTTGCATGAATTCAACGTGCATCGGAGACGACGACTGTTTGGGCCGCGCCTTGTCTGACTGCTTGCCTGCCTCTCCGCACGTGTCGCAGATGCTGCCTCTACCACTACCTCTGCTACTCTTCTTCTCCAACAGATTCGATTACTATTCGATTAGCATTCAATTCCACGTCTCCGTTCCTCCTCTTCTTCATCTAAACATCGGAACCGGAGCCAAACACCGACGGTGTGAATCCGCAAACCACCCATTTGCAATAAAGAGAAGGCACGTTGCTGCCATCCGCGAAGAGGTTGTAATTGAAGTTAATTAAGATATTTGTGCGTTTGTTTGTCGTCTGGCTTCGTTCGGGTTCGACTTTGAAAAGAGCGTAAGTTCTGTGTCTCCTGACGACGACTGAGACTGCCCCTCCTGTCTGCCCGACTGGTGCTAGCAGCCAGCCGCTTGTTGCTTTGCCTCGTCTTTCGCTATCTTTAACGTCGCGTAACTTGCATTCACATATGTGATCTCGTGTCCGTGAGTGCTTGTCGTGCCGATGCATCTGGATGCACACTACACCAGACGAGGCTCTGAATACGCTGAAACCTGCCTCCGAGCAGTTCTTATATACTTTTCTTATATAGAAAGGGATTTCGCACGTCTCTATAAATAGGCGTCGCGGCGCCAAACCGCCATCCGAAACAGCTTCCGTGCCGCCGTCTCAGTTCGCGATTCCGTTTCCAAAGTGCGTGTGGTGCATCTTCTTAACTAGCACTTATTACTTGACCCCGGATGACATTCCTACGCACCCAAAGGATCGCTAATTGGAAGATAATTTGCCTCCGTCCATTCGCTAATCGCAATTGGAACCTTCCTTACCCATTAAGCGTGTAATTCTACCAATGGCAACAACAGAACGCTTCAATTGCCTCTAAAAATAGCGCGTTGACAATTTTGAAACATTCAATTCGTATTTGTTTATTTAAACATTCTTTTCGCTTCTGTTTATTTAAGCACTCAATTTATATTTATTTATATTTAAATATAAATAAATATAAATCTTTTTCAAAATGCGCGATGTGTGCAAAGGGGCTGTGGTGGCAGCTGCAGTGGCTGTGATCGAAAAGAACAAGGAGGTGACGACGCGACTTCGCGTTAACAAAGTGGACGCGCTTCCTGTTACCAAAGGCTTGGACGATCAGAGCTCCGAAGATTCCAGCACTAAGTGCCAAGAGTGGATCGAGAATAATTCTGGTGCTTTCCTCGCATCTAATGAAGATGCCTTCATCAGCGGGCAATTCGTTAACATCGGTCGCAGCTACGAGAGCTCCAAGCCGAAGATCGTGGGGAAGATTGCAAAAGCAATAGGAGGCAGCGAGTTCGATGAAGCTGTGAAAGACTTCGATCTCACCGCGGAGGACGTCCGAAAGTTCGTGGCGGAGTCGATGAGGCATTGCGAGGGTAAAGGTATACTATGAACCCGATGATATTCGGTCGGATGTTTTTCTGTAATCTCTTGTTACCGGAAAGATGTTCGAGAGACTTCCGTTACTCCGTCCACCGATTATGTGGCCTCGGATGATTTTGAGTCATCCTCCAGCGATGGCGCCAGCAGCAGCAGCGAGGGCTGCGCCAATTTGGCTGGACTTGCTACGATCGCTGAAGAAGTTACAGCCAGCAGTATTCAATCCTCCGAAGGTATTAACCTCTCACTATTCACATGAGGAGAAAAGTGGAAAGCAGAGCTCATTTTTAAATCTATGCCAATCAATCGATCAATCATTTTTACAACCGTGACGGAGATGCGCGTCGTGACTGCTTCAAACATAAACATTGTAATGTATGGCCGGAAATTAATTTGAATTCCCCAATTTGCCTAACATAATCTTTTAGCTATAAAACGAGTAAATTACATTTAAATTACAAACTTTCTAAGCAATTACGACAAAATTAAAGTATAAACCGTTTTTAGTTACCTAATATTTTTATGCACACTTTCCACGTCTATCTACTAAATTATTCGTTGAATTCTAGTTCAATTTATTTAGTTCAATTTTTACTATGTGATAACAAATAATTTAAAAAATATTTATGCTACATTGATTTACCGTTACTTAATATTATATAAATCTATTTAAGCGTACTTTAAAAATTTAATTACTGCGATAACATTGTTAGAATTTACAAGTTTGAGTTAAATAAAATGGAAAATTCTCGATATGAAATAATTTTATTATGTCAATGACATTTTGACTTCAGTTCATATATTTTTAGATTTAAAAATTAAAAAGTCGATTTTTTTATTTAATTTATGTCATATTTACAAAATCAATTAATGAAATGAATTATTGATTTAGTAAACACAATTAAATGTGTAATAATGAAACAGTTTCAAAATGAATAATTAATAAATGTGAAGTTTGCAATGTGATTAATGCGATTCGTTTAACAATGTTTATTGCAACGATAAATATGTAAATATTATTAATATTGCGCCATCTGTTTACGAAGGGTCAACGACCTTATATTACGAAACGGGTTGTACGTAAATTTTGCATAATTGTAGATTTATTGGCACAATTATGAATGGCTGTCAATTAATTCCACGTTCCGAATTAATTTTTTTCATATAATTTCATTTCAATCTTATTTTTTTTACAATCTAATTAATAATTAATTAATATTTAATGTAACAAACTTAAATAATTGCAGATAAAAATTATGCAAAAATAAATTTATGGAAAAAGTAACAATAAAAATCATCGACCTCAAATATCTCAAAATTAATTAATTTCATATTCCTCCTGAGGGCTTCAAAAGAAATCTAATATTGCATTATGTAAACATGATATTGAATAATAAAAAAATGTTAATTTCGGTCATTAAGGTTAAGTAAAAGTATAATTAAAATCTTATTTTTTTTTTATAACATATTGAGTATAAATTCTGTTGTCCTACTTGAGGACTTCGGAGCGCTTGGAATTAAGTAATTATTCGACAAGAAAGGAATATTTCATTAATTTAAACTTGTTTACAAAGCAGCGAAACCAATCTAGATGGTATCGCTTGCGATGTTTTTAAAAACGTTATGACACAGCAACAACAAAAAAATCGCATGCATGTGCATAACAATGTGCACATGCTCGGTGTGCTAACCCAAATACGTCCACGTGAATTGTAAGTCAGGATAACGATTTCAGTTTACTTTTTTTGAAGTCAATAGTGTGAAGGCATTTCTATTTTTACTGCAATAAACGAGTGATGATTTGTCATCGATGTATTTTTACCAGATTTTTATTTTGCAGCTCAAACAAAATTAATTCTACAGAAATAAATTGAAACAATGCAAAAAAAGCTTAAAAATTTTAAATTTACTACGATTTTCATAATTAATGATTATGAAATTTATTTATTTTTTAAAATTTTATTATTAAACTTATATATCTGCTAGACATTTCTTTGTGGTTATGACAATCTCTTTTATCACTCTCTCATTTTCGTATTAAAGTCTTTTAGTCTTCTTTGCTTATTTTCTGTGGTATATAATAGAAAAATAACTTAGTTTTTGAGTCCATTTTTCATGTGTTTATCATGAGTAATTTCCATAATTTATATTATCTTCCAAAAGTCTATTTAGTTCATCTTTTATACTAGAATCTTTTTATTTGGCCGACTGACTAATAACAAAGACTCAAGTTTTTTTTTATTATTTTTATATATTAAATTTATAAATTTTATATCTACTAAATCTTTAGAAGCGGATATTAAATTATAACACTTTTATTATTTATTTTGATTTAATTCCATTTTTTTTTAATATGTAGTCTAAAAAGTATTTCAGTTTTCGTAATTTTATTCTAATATTATTTCAGCATTTACCAAATTGCTTTCTATGTGGAAACGGTCTGCTTGTAAATATGAAAGTTACATCAACATTGAAAAGAAATAATAATTCGCTTCTGGGAAGGCTTTAAAGCGTTGATTTTATTATCGTCTAAAATTAGTATGGACTAGAATAGATGAGCGAGCGAGAAGCGAGTAGGATGGAGTATAGAGGAGGCGCCTGCCTTCACTGAAATGCTAAGCTCTAAGCCAAGATGCTATTGCTGCAGCAGCTCATGTAAATGCTCCGAGACGGCGTTTTTCCACGTTTCCAAAGCGCACAAAAATAAACGGTTTGTTTACAGCTTGCATAATGGTTTCGGGTCCTGCTTCGGGTCGGCAGCTCGCGACTTCCTCAATTAACAATTCACACTCGGAATAAATTGCATTTGCGTCGCAATGCAGAGCAGCGAAAGGCCCGAACTCTGCTGCCGCTGCTGCTGCAGTTTTAACTTTGCAAACTTTGTTCGTTATTGCATTTCGCAATTTTCGCCTTTTCTTCAACTTCTTTTCTTCTTATCCTCTCAGTCCAGTTTATTTTTTCCAAAAACTTTCTGTGCTCGCACATTAACACTCTCTCGGACGTATGCAAATTCCTTTACTCGGAAGGCGTTTCATATAAACCAGATTCCGCAGATGACCAACCGACCGGACAAGTGCGATTATGGCAGAAGAGACCACTCGCTCTTTCTGACCCATATTTTGCTCGCTCGGTGACTCAGGCCCGTAACCTTTTTGGCTTCAATACGAGCACCGTTTTTCGGGAGGAAAGCAGCAATTTCCCAGGAAAAGTTGCTTCACTAATCTGCATTGTTCAAGCTTTTTGTCCCGCTAAGCAGTTTAATGGTGTTTAATGGTTCAAACATTTCCATTACAATCCTCGAAAACATTACGAAAAGTTAACATTTTTGACAATTACATTAAAAGCTATACATTTAACAAGAATGTTTCTTTATTATTAAATTTGACATATTCATCTTGTTTATAAATGATTTTATTTTGAATTATAAACCATATTATGTTTATATCAATTTAGAAACTTGATGCGGGTATAGTGCAGTCTACACACGCTCTTTGCTGCAGTGAAAGATTGCACTGCGTGCGATAAATTAAAGTTCTACCCCTATGTTCTTTCAGTTTCTATCCATGTAGGGAATCGGACGTAAATAGAAAGATGTTCCAACAAACTGCGGGTCTTCATTTATTAAATGCACCTGTTTATTTTATTCATGTTTATCGTCTCAACGTCAAATTCGAATCATTTTTCGCTTTGAACTGGACAGGAATAGAACGCGCAATATGAACTACAGCTGTGCATTTGACGAGGTGATCGAACTTGAATTAACTTAACGAAATGTCTGCTCTTTTCTTTTTCATCTTCTAACTTGATGATAGAATGACGAGATAATATATAGAGGCGCTTCTAGTTTCGGGTATTGTCGAGCCTATCTGCACTTGGAATCTGTTTGGTAAATGAGGCACGTTCCTTGTTTACTTGATGAAATCCCGGCCTGGAAATTAATGAACTCTCTTTGTACATTCTGTGATAGCGATATTTACAATTTGATTGTTGACCTATGACTTTACATGTTGCATACAATTAGTTTTCTTTTAGATAACGGTTTGTTTAAACTAGATAAAAATAAGAGTTTTACAAATTCTTTGAAATATAAAATACTCAAGATTGAATTTATTTTCTGAATAAGATTCGCATTATCACTTAATATTTTTATAAATGTAATATTTACTGTAACTTTAATAGGAATGTTGCATTTTCTTTTCTGCTTTGTTAAATCGATATGTGACCTACCGTTACTAAAATCGGCTTCAAAGTTTCATCAGTTCGAACGCTCGTTTGACCCGTCGTAAACTCGTTTCTTTAGATAAAGGTTACCTTTAATGATTCATTAACTAAAACTGTACATTGATTGAAGTGCATCCATATCTATTATTGACACTTCCGTTTAGTTTCAAAGAAATTATCTTAATTAATTCATTGCTTAATCATGCTCTATTTACTAAACTTAATTTAACTTTTACATATTTTATTTTTATTCATATTTATTAAACATTTTGTAGCAAATTATTTAACAATAGTTTTTTCTATTTATTGAGATTCTTTTGTAAGCTTTCTTTTTACTGAAATAATCAGCAATTTTCAACGCGCTCGCTTCAGCTTCTTTAAATGTTTCAGAGATTTATTGCTTCTTGAAAATTGCTTTTCTTTTTTAATATTTGAATGATTTTTTTTCATTCGTCGAATATAAACTGTTCATTTTAATGTTCTTAGTTTAATAATGATGGAATAGATTTACTTAATTTATCTTAATTTCTAAGTTTGTTTCTTTCACTTAATTTTAATGGTAGAAATTTGGTTAAATTTAACTGTAAACTTGATAGTTTCTTATTTTACCATATATTTAGTTTATTGCAATTGGAAAATTAGTTGAATATTCCTTTGTAAGTCTGTAAGCTACTTTTAATTGAATTTAACGTAATAATGGTGTAAACGGTGTGTTTTCCAAGAAGTATTAAAGCGTTTTAGAACATGAATGACAAACCGACAGAAGTCGTTATTATTCTCGTTTACACAGTGTAATGAAGCGTATCTTGGCTTTGTTCTGAAGTTATTATGAATTTAATCTGCGGAATGGATGGTATATACATTTATACAGAGAGATAAAGATGTATTTAAACTGTGAATGGGTTGAAGAGAGTGAGAAATAGTTGCAGACTTAATAATAATAATAATAACAACAACAATATTTAGACTGCAGGATAAGTTTACATTTAGCGAAATGACGCAACGCAACTTAATACCTGACATCCGCATGTCATGAAGAGTATCAATGTATCTTAGCGGCATGTAGAAGCAGGAATGAATTTCAAATAAATTTCGATACGCGTGGAATGTGTTCATAATTGAAGCCAATAAAAGCTGTGCGTCAAAGCATCGGCGGCATACAAATTGGATTCTTGCCGCAAGTGCCTCTACTCCGTTGGCTAATTAATTAATTATAGATGGTATTAATCGGTTCTAATCGATTCGCTCGCTCGCAACGTCACGAGAATTCAGAAACGTTAAATACTTCAGAGTTTGACTTTCTACAGAATTGAAACATAATGAGCATGTAAATTATGCAAGCGGTTTTATCTAATAATTCCAGTTACAAAAGTTATGATATATGAGAGAATGCAACAGATCAAAATAGAAATTTTGATTTACAACATTCGATTAGTAATCGAATTTGGTAAAGATTACATGTAATATATTTCATAAAAGTTTTAAAAATATTTTATATAATATTTAGAAAGTAATATCGATGATACTAACAGTTGGATAACTGAACACAGCAATTATCAAAATTTCATCACTTACCATTAATACAATCTCTTTGTTTCTATTTAATTAGTTTATTTTATGTATATGAAATATGTATTTTTCAGTTGGTAGATAGATCTAAAATTATATAAATTTTCTAAAATAATTCGGTTTAAAGAAAATTAATTTCTAAATATTTTTTATCTACAAAAATCAACTAGTGATGTTTATTATGTAATACTATTTTTTAGTAAGTGTTTCTTTCCTATTTTTTTAGTTATATTTTTTTATATACAATTGATAATATAAATAGTTGATGATATATATAATTACATAGAATACAGGTCTTAATTAAAGCTTAAAAGTAGATCTAATTAGTTGAGTTTTTTTTTGTATCTTATCCTTTTAATAGTTTCTTCTACTGTTTTCATTTAGATTCTGTTAAGATAAACATTCAATAATATCCGAGGGAAGTTTGATAAGTTTTGAAAGCGATAAAAAATAACAAATCTTATTTCACGATTGTTTTTAATCCAATGGATCCAACAGACTTGTATAATATTCTTTACTTTTCTCAAGATAATCTATTAACAAAATTCCTTTTTCAACTGATGTCATAACCCTTTCAAAATTTTCAAACTGCCCTCAAATGTGTCTAAATTTGTAGATACTTCTTCTTCTTCTTCTTAACCAGCCTCCTTCCTCCCAGGAAAGAAAGCTCTTCTACATTTAGCTTGGTTCTGTCGACCCCATAGCCAGTCACATTTGGGATTTTTTTTTTCCGGATGGGTACTGATTTGAAATGAGGCGTTGACCAGGCCGAAGCCTCTGCAAATCCAGTTGACTCGGGTTGTAGATACTTAAGTTCATGGTACTTTTTTCTAAAACGCCATCTATTAGCGTTTTTGTACAATATCAAGGTTTTCAAGGGATATTCATTGTTTGCAAACGTTTCTATTATTCTTTTCTCGGTCGAATGCCTGTTTGATGTACATGTGACGGCTGATTTATAGACTGGATAGGTCTAAAACCTTGGTTGAATTTTAAAAAAAAAACTAACAAAATTAGTTACGTTTTATTTAATTTGTTTCTATTTTACTAAAAAATGAGATTTATATTGTCGTTCTCAATTAGGTGTTTCTTGTAGTTGATGTTGTTGTAGGTGGTCGAAAAGAGAAAATTTATACGACATTGCCTATTTTACCAAATGTGGTAAAAGCGAGAAGAGATGATTGCTTTTTTTCCACAGTTCTCCGCACTTTCCTTTCGTCCGCTTTACTTATTCGCTTTCAACGGCCACTTTCGACCGTCAACAAGAATCGAAACACTTAGAAATTCCGTTCGTTACTTTGCTCTATTCCCATCGGAAAAGCCAAAAGTTCATCGTCACCCTCAATAGAAAAACACATTATTTTGTATTCATAATATTCTTATGTATTAATATTTTTCGCTCGTTCACCATTCATACGCTGTATAATAATGCATTCAATATGATTGATATTCGACGTTTAACGGCCTTTTTATTCCAATTACTGCTGCCACCCTCGACGCCCACGCATTTCATCCATCCCTCTCAAAATTTATATACTCGACACGCATTATGATCGAGCTCTCGTCGAAATGATCCCGCAGCAAGTTTAACCCTCCAATTCGACCCAAATTTATCTGTTTGCTTTCAGATATGGAACTTCATCCCCCTAACAAACACAAACACTATAATTCATATCGCCATTTGATAGTATCAACCAAACACACTTCATATATTACATGGAACATTACTGTTATGATTATGTGCGATTCATCCACCATATGGAAAATCTCGATTACAGATGCACCATTTACGTGTTTACACTTGTTTAAACCAAACTATTATGAATAATTACATTGCAGTAATATTACTTTATAAATCTATTTTCAGTTTTGAAGTTTTTTTTCACACATTACAATGACTTACGCGAATTCGCAGTTACGTAAATTTTCTTCATCAGGTTTTCTCATGCTGTGTTTCATTTTGCTCAAATTCTACGTTTACGTAATTTCGGGATATTACTATATAAAAAGTTTTGAAAACTGTTCTATCAGTTTTTTTTGGATTAGATTAATTAGATGAAAAAAAATCGGAAAAAATGACATCGTCAAAAGTTTTCAAACTGATCTTATACATTGGTGTTGAATATCTAACTTTATATTCATAAATAAAATTATATAAAATTAATATATTTTATCACAACTAATGGAAATATATCTCTAAATATATTATATAATTTTGTATTTTATTGATAATTTATTACTAAATATTTAGTTCCAAAGAAATACGAATATTATACAAAATAAGTATATATATTCCCAAATATTCAATTAAACAATTTTCTTAGAATTTCCAATTTTCTTTCCAAACGCAAATCGAAAAAAATTGGGAACCTCTGGTATAATCTATATGAACAGACAAAAATAAGACTTGACAAACTTTTATACAAAATAGTGATCTTTAAGCCATGAAAAATGTTGTAGAAGAAAAAGACGAAAATATTATTCTCCCATATGAAGACGATTTTTTTTTTGTATGTGATACAGATATAATAAGTAGATAGAACTGAATTAGAACAAGTAGAAATATGTGAATAAAATAAGTAAAAGGACCTAGAGGTTTTCAGTGTTGAAAACGAATATTTAGAAAATAATACCTACTTTAAATAGAAAAAATATACAATAAAATCATGTTTTATTTCAAGCTACAAATTTACGTTAATATGAGATACATTTCTATAATATTTATAAATTCTAATGAATAATTATAATTTGCAATATTTTTTCTTGTTACAAGATACATTTTTCGATTGATTCAAATAAATTTTATATACATTTACAATATAACAAATATTAATTTCAATTATAAAAATCGTAAAACTGGTTTTAATATTACTATATTTTTACATAAAAACTGAATTCATTGCGTGATTAAAATATTTCAGGCCGTGTTTTTATATGATTTATCCAATGAAAATAAACAAAAAGTGTTTATTCTTTCAAGTTATGGTGTTTTTCTATTTTTTTTATGTTACGTTTAAAATAATGTAGACTTAAGACAATTAATATAAAAAAAATAAGACACGAATAATTATAATTTGCTATATTTTTTCTTGTTACAAGATACATTTTTCGAATGATTCAAATAAATTTTATATACATTTATAATGCAATATAACGAATATTAATTTTAATTATATTTATTGTAAAACTGGTTTTAATATTTATATACTTTCATATAAAAACTGAATTCATTGCGTGATTAAAATATTTCAGGCCGTATTTTTATACGATTCATCCAACGAAAATAAACACATTCGAAAGGTTTTTTAAAAGTGTTTATTCTTTCAAGTTATGGTATTTCTCTATTTTTTTATGTTATGTTTAAAAAAATGTAGACTTAAGACAATTAATTAAAAAAAAAATTAGACGAATAATTATAATTTGCAATATTTTTTTTTGCTACAAGATACATTTTTCGAGTGATTCTAATAAATTTGATATACATATATAATAAATATTAATTTTAATTACATTTATTGTAATGAAAATCGTAAAACTGGTTTTAATATTACTATATTTTTATATAAAAACTGAATTCATGGCGTGATTAAAATATTTCACTTTCATGTAGTTTTCAAGAAATTACTTGGATGTTGAAAGAAACTTTTAAATTTACAAGTTCTTTAATATTGTAAAATGCAGTCACAACATTGGTGACTTTCATCAAGAAGGTCGGTGCAATACGCGCAGTCTATAAACTATATTTACGTTCCGAATGGAAAACGTATTTTAACTTTATGATGTGTTTATGGAATGCTTCGAGAAAATGTTTATTGCAAATTTTAAAATCGCGTAGAATTATATATGCTTAATGGCGTGTTCAATTATTATTGCGTGCTTCTTTCGTCGTTGCAGTTAAACATAATGCTGTGTGTAATAAAGCCCTTTCGAAACCGAAACAATCGAATAGCGTACCATTATAATTTTTATTTGTTATCTACTTTGGTGTAACCTTTCGATGATTGTCTGTAATTATTTTTAGTTGGGAATAGAGGTTTAGTTTCAAGCATAATCGATGATTACTTGTGCAATTACATCCACTTTCATAATGTATTCATAATAACGAATGAAGCAACAACAACAACAGCAATAATTAATAGAAGGAAAATAAAATAGCAAATTGCATTTCCAAGTATTTTGTAAAAAAAAATATTATGTTTTCTGTTTTTATATAAATATTCATTCATTTTGTTTTTGCATATTGCATCCACTACTTAAAAAAAATAAGTTTAAGTTTAGACCAGTGATTTTCAACCGGTGTTCCATGAGATGACTAAGTAGGAAATGTAACTAAATGTTCAAAAGAGCTTGACAAATATTGGTTTAGACTAGTTATGGGAAAATTACGGCCCGCGGGCCACATTTGGCTTGCCAGAGGTTCTATCCGGCTCGACGCAGTTTTTAAAATGGTAATATACAAATATTAAACAAAAAACGTTTAAGAGCGTATTTCATTTTTTGGATATGCAAAATATAGTTGTCAAAAAAAATGCCCATCGGTTTAGACCAGTGATTCCCAAATTTTGTTTAATATTCAATTAAACAATTCGGCAATTTTCTTGGAATTTCCAATTCTCGAACTTTTGCGCCAACAATCGTATATGCTGACAAAAATGTTTCTAATATATCATTGTTTTATTTCCAAACGCAAAACCACAAACCAAAAAAGATTGGTTTAGACTATAAAACTACATTGAATACCTATATGAATTGTATTTATACGAAGATTACATAAATAAGTTTCTAGAAAAACCGTGTAAATCAAATTTGTGGATTTTGATAGCGTGTATAGAATAAATGCGTGGAATTATTTTATTATAAAGTCTGTACAATATTAGCTATTATTTAATACTGATAACATTAGTGATTTGTACTCACATTTTATAAAGTAGCATTCATGTGCATTCATATTTCCTGAAATACACTGAAGGTAGGTTCCTCAGAAAACCGTGTAAATCGAAATCGTAGATTTTAATAAGTAAAACCGTGTTAAAACGAAATGAAATACCGTGTAAGTCGGGGTATAAATACATTTTAAAATCGTGTTAGGAGTATATTTATATTTTACGATTAAAAAGTGCACTAAATAAAATAATGTTAAGATCATTGAACTTGTTTGGGAATATCTGAAAAAATTTGAATGAAATGATATTATACATATTTTTCTTAAACTATTTCTATTTCTAATTATAATATTTAAATTTGCTGTAATTACAATGTGAATTGATGTAATTGTATTTTTAATTACTGTTATTTTTTCTTCCATTATTATTTCTATAAATATGGTAGGAATTCACGCTAATTATATTCAGTAATTTAAATATTAAATATAAAAAAAGTGTGGAATGCAATTTGCAAACCTAATTATTATCATTGTAAGCAGAAATCATGAATGCTTTCATATTCTCAAGTGTAATTTTCAATTTTACTGCATTTGCAGCGCGTTTCGAACCAAAAATAATCCGTGCTAATATGACCCACGTTTAAAATCGCAGCTCGAGTTCCTAATGACTTTTGAATACATCTTTTGATGACTTCCGGGATCAACAGCATCTAATTATTTTTAACTCTTCATTAAATTTTTTGCAAGATATTTCAGAAATATTAATTACTTTAGTATAGAAAAAAAATAGTTGTTTCAAAAATGATTTATATTTCAAGCTTATGAAATAATTGAAAAAATAAACTTGAAATATTATTTAAACAATAACAACATTTCTCAGGAACATAACAATCTGTGATTTTTTCTCTATTTATTTATGTTATAAGCAGACGAACAAAATAAAAGTTTATAGACGTGTTTTTATATGATTCATCCTATGGAAATAAACACATTTGAAAGGTTTTTCAAAAGTATTTATTCTATCAAGTTATGGTGTTTTTTTATGTTTAAAATAATGTAGACTTGAGACAATTAATAAAAAAAAAATAGACATGATATCAACGATAATTGAAGTTTGGATTATAATGTTTAAATTATTTTGTATTAGATTATGTAATAAATAATTCGATTAGTGAAGAGAAATAATCAAGTTTATAAAAGGAATCAAGCTTTGAAGTTTTAGTTTATTTAATCGTCGGCTGTTGCATAAGTAGGAGCGTTCTAAATGGTTGCAGTTGAAAAAATCTATTTAGAACGAATTAAGGACGAATTGATTTTTTTTTATACATAACATGACGAGACACTTTTAGAATCACACTGTCTGGACGATTTTTTGGCTGCGGTTCAAAGGAAGCAGTTATAAAGTTGTTCATTCAAAATGGGATTATCTAAATTGTAATCTGGAAAAAAATACTATTTATAGAAAACTAATCATTTCCCACCAAAGCCCGAGGCTAACCCACATTCCTCGAAGATCACCAAAACACATACAGAATCATTACTTTTATAAATAGATTGTGTAACATCGAATGAATTTTAAAATGCAGTTTTAGTTTAGTTTCAATGAATTCCTTGTGTAAAACTAGTGTACATTATGAAATTGATATCTGAAATTTTATTTTTATCTAATAATTACATTTTAATAACGAAACTTAAAATACAAGTTGTTAACTTTTGTAATTTGTTAAACTTTAAGTATGACTAAGATGTAAATAAGATGATTAGATAAATATAATTTTCAGAACGCATTTTGCACTTAATTGTAAAACGAGTTTCGAAAGAGGATGCTTTTGAAATAAAGTCCTTAAAGTAAACATTAATGAGGATGTTGAAATTGTGCACAAGTAAAACGCGTGTTTATATTAAAATTGTAAATTAAAAAAAGGAGAAGAAGTTTCAACATTGCTGCCGTGGAAACTCGTATTTATTTACCTATTTCCGAGAACATAAGCAGACGCAGCCGGCCTCCGGGTGTTTGCGAAAATAATCCTCTGCAGCCAATAATAAATCGCGGCATTTTGAAAATATATGTGTGCCAGTTTTTATTGGTGTACATTAAATGTCCAATCGACTGAGATTTTGTATTTACTTCTCTTATTCTTTTCGCTGCGAAAATAATAGGTTGGAGAAGGGTGTTTTCGGTATGAATGCGCCGCGTGTTATCAGGGTACCACCGGGCGTTGGAATTCATTAAGCCTCGCTTATATAAATTCTTGAAATCGCTATAGTTGATAACCAGGCCATCGCTTCCCCCTCTTTTGTATAAACAGCGCGATGTAAAGGCCTGAAACGAAATACAAAAAAAAAGAAGGGAAGAGAGAAAAAAAATATAAACGTTGCGTGCGCGAAGTATATTCATATTTTTGCTGGATATATGCGGACAGCGGTTTTAATTTAAAAAATAAAATAAAAAGAAACGCATACGCAAATCATTTTTACTTTTGATGAGATCCGTGCAGCCATTACGTAAACGTTACTTTTTTTTACTCGTTTATTCATCGTATTAGTTTAAGTGGAAGAGATGTATTTCTTTGTGGTTACAAAATTCATCCAAATTTTTATTAATGTATATTTTAGTACTATAGACTGAAGCTTCTAGCTTAATTGTAATATTGCTTAGTGGAAGCGCAGCTTTTAGATAAGATAATAATTATTTAAGAAAATTCGTGGAGAATCGGCTTTAAATACAAACTTGATGATTTCTTATAATATTTATTCATTTAATTGTTCTTACTTCAGATTAATTAAGTTTTTAATTCGTTCTGAAGTGTAGCAATGATTTTGATAAGTGGTATCATATGGATTCGTGATATCGTTCGCTAGTTTCGATTTAATTGATTCTTGCTAGGGATTAAAAAATTGTCCGGCTTAAGCTTTTTTTAAAATGAACTTAATTTTTATTATATCTATGTTAGTAGTAATAACAATAAAGATGTCGGTTAATAAACTTCCAATTGTTCTGGAATCGAAATTTTGGACAATTATTTTCGTTTTATGGTGTTATTATATCAATCATTGATATTAATATGTTTTTGATGTGATCAATTAGAGTCGATGATCAACATGAACATATCTGTTTGAACGATACATTAATATCTACCTATTGTAATGGTTGTTAGCAATGAAACAATGAAGGAAAATGTAATGGAGCATTGGTCTTCCTGTCCGCCGATGCCAGACAAATTAATCAATTAAATTCCACTACAATACACCCACACCCACATGCAGATATAACACCTTCTGTGTAATATCGAGGTTCCCCTTTGGCAATCCGCCAATCTACAAATAGAAGGCTGCTCGCGCGAGATGCACGCGCTGCCCCATAACCATCATCATCATCATCGGTGCTACCACCACCAGCATCAGTAGCAGCAGCAGCAGCCTCATCACCTTCCGCCTTCAGTCTGTGCCCGAAATTCACGAATCCAACACAATTTCGTTACACTCGCGGATAAATTTCCATCCGAACTATGTATACGGCATTTGGGTGCGCTCCAAATGGATTATCGTCAGGAGGAAACGAATAAACTGACTCGTACATACGGTAAATTGCTTTCAAATCAATTCAATGGAATCAAATTTTCCCATCCACTGGGCGCGCGTTGAGGAACCCCTTCCACCCCCACAAGAAAGTTTCCGTTGCATCGGATCAAAGACAAATCGCGAAAGGAAATCCAACAATCTTGCTTTCGTTTTTTTTCTTACATCCTTATAAGTTTCCGGGTTTTCCCATTTTTGTTTTAACTAATATATGTATATATATATAGAGTTGCGTGGAAGGATTGGTACGTTTATTGCTTCCCAACCTCTCTGCTCTTCTCGTTCGGCTGCTCGAAACATACAGCCAGATGCCGCAGCTTTATCGCGTTTTATTGGAGTAGACTGTTTGGATGGTATTTATATTCGTTTTTGATTTCGCTGCTTCGGCCTTCGACAATGCCGCGTTGCTCAAAGAATAATTAAATCGCCAAAATATTTACGCCGGAAGGAATGGTGCCGATTGGTCTTTCGTCGGAGCTTATATGGGTCGGAACAACACGTGTTCTCCTAGTTTACATTGCGGGTCGAATTGGATTTAAAAATGAAATTACGTTATCTCCCACTTTTCTCTCTCCAGTTCATTCTTTGATGGTCTTAATCATAACACTTATAATCTCGTGGTAGATGGAAGTAGCAGCGATGCGAGCATTACAGAAGACGATGGCACGGTGAAAGACGACGATGCCTGGTGCAACGGTTCACAAACCTCTTCAACTTCGACCTCTTCCGCGCGGGGAAAAGGTTGCTTAAGTCTGGAGAACCATATGCAGACGGTGGATAGCTCAATGAGATGCAACGGTGATTTCCAGTGGATCAGCAAGGATAAGAAAATGGACGAAGTACAGAGTAAACCACCAATTAATAGGCGCGAGAGGACGTCTCGGAGGTCGGCGGAGAAGACACCACCAGGTGGTAGTTTGGATAGGCGCAGGCACGCTCAGCAGTCGCGACAGGAGCGCGATCAGAAGTCTCGATCTTCTCACGTGCTGAAGTCGCCTTCCCCGCAGCACCAACCTCCACCACGTCTGGATGACTACGTCCAACCGCAACCGCAATACCCGTGCCAGAATTGGTGCTGCAATCCGCACGGAACTGAGCTCTACTTCGAGAATTTTCATCGTCGCCACGAAAGAACAGATCCCCAGCGCTATGGCAGCAGTCCGATGTTGATGGACCGTTTTGTCGATGGCAATAGGGGCAGTCATCCCGATCTCTACCGGCCTGGCGACATGCCGTGTTACGCCTACCACGTGCCGCCGCCACATCATCCTCCGCCGTTCTATTACTACGGCGATTCCAGGGGTTACCACTGGACCTCCAATAAGGTGCCTCCTCCAGAAGACATCCGCTCTAATCGTACTAATAACACACTATTTACAGCATGCTACTGGCGTACTAAAACCTCCTCTCTATTATATGTGTATTTAATATCCACGGCACAAATCGCATAATACTATTACTATTAATACAATATCATATCTCCGTATATTCATGCTCAAATTTGATTTGTTCCAGCCTCCGGACCAGGATGAGCGTATGCGCAAATTGCAGGGGGAGCGCGATAATTTGCAGCTGCAGGTGCAGGTACTCAGCGAGCAGATCGAGGCTCAGGGGGATAAGATCACCGACCTGGAGAAAAGCCTCGCCGAGAAGAAGCAACAGCTTATCAACTCCGAAGATCTGCTGCAGAGGGTAAGTCGCAGACATCACTCGCTCCGGGGATTTGCGGTCTCCTAAATCCAAATCTACTCTCGACGCATTAAAAAGAACGCGAGAATATGTCACGTTTGAATCGTATTTTGCAGGAAATGCTGTCCAGATCTTCCCTGGAAACACAGAAATTGGAATTGCTATCCACGGTTAGCGAGTTGAAGCTGCAGCATGCCACACTCGAGAGGGAAAACATGGAATTACGAAGTGCACAGATGAACAACAACGCGGACAACAAGAAACCACCTTATATAAGCAGGATATCACCGCAGCCCACACATACTTCTACTCCTGTTCATAACAGCAATTCCGTAAGTCTTCATTAATTAATTTTGATTAATATTAATTATAATTTATTTAATAATAATATTTTTGTTAACAAATAATAATAATGATAACCATATTTTGTTGTTGCAATTATTTGATGTACAACTATATTTACTTCGTCTATTTTGTAAGATACATCAAAGTACCCATAAATCAATCAATCATTAAATTTGCTTTCATCTGCAAAGATTGTATTCTTTCATAAATTCAATTATTTTTATGATATTTGACTATAGCTACTAAGTTTAAAAGACATTTATAGGAAACTACTTATGAACTGTAAATATTTATGCGATAATTCAATTTGATTTTCTTGAAATTAAATTATTTTGCTTAATCTTTTACGATATTTAGTAATTTTGCTAAATCTATCATAATTTTTATTCATATTTTGCAAATGCTAATAGTTGTTAACAATTCAATTTTCTGAGATTACGTTATATAATTTTTATGCAATAATAATTGCTTCTTTAGAAAAGATAATAACATTGTATATTGATAATGTAGCAACGAACTATCGACCATGGTCTTTCTTTATGTTTTTGTAAAGGATGCAGTAGCATCCAAGCCCATTCTCTTTTACGGCTGCACTTGAGCATTTTAAAGTTCTCGTTGGTGGATATGAGGGTATTAACATTTTTGTTCGCACAAGGTTTTAAGAAAGTCGCCATCTCCGAGCCCCATTTCCGGATCTCTAGCTGCATCCCCCAGAAGGGTGGAATCGGTCTCATCCCTAAATCAAGATTCTCCGAAGGTCCGTTTTAATATTGTATTCATATTTATAATAATATTTTTATTTTTTGTTTTGTGAAATTGCAGACTCCTCCAACCGGGTATAGACGGCAAATAGAGTTGCACTATGCGAGTTTACCTCGTCAACAGTTTCTTGGTAATGGAACGGCGCTTTCGGTGGTGGACGCAAATGCGAACCCCGCCAATGGGGTTAGGAAAGGCGTTGCATTTGGTATGGGGCTTCAATCACTACTTGGGGGTCGGGCGAGGGGTCACTCTGTGCCCAATTTAGGTGATAGCTCGAACAGTGTTCGTCTAGCATGCAAACCATTACTGATAAACCTAACTCACATATGAAAACATACAAAAAAAATATATTATACACATAGGAAAGTCATTAATCGCCTAACTCATATCACTACTATCGTATCTCGATGCTTTGCATACTGTACGCTGTAGCTTTGCTTATTTTTGTACTTGTGGCTGTCTATGATGATATGATAATTAGTTGTAGCTTTTGAGTTAATCGAGCTGTTTTCTCACGTTGTGTTTTTCGTGTGTGATCAATTTAGCGGAGACCGAGAAGATTGTTATCGACGAGAATAGTGAACTTCCGCAATCGCCGAGTCTGCAGATGAACAAAAGTAAAGGGATTAAAAAGATTTTGGGGAAAATTAAGCGCTCCGGATCCGGCAATTTGGAGGATTTCAGTTGCGGCGAATTCCAGCGCGGTGGAATCAGAGCCACGGCTTCAGCTAGATTAGGATGGAGTGAGCCAAACGTTACACCAAAGTAATGATAATGTCATAAATATTGGATCAAAGTTTAATGTGTTGTCTTTTTTTATGTAATGCAGGCCCGACAAACCGTTCGGCGAATGGGACACGGAGAACATATGCGACTGGTTGCAGGATTTAGGCTTGGATCAGTACGTGGCCGAGGCGAAGCGATGGGTTAAGACCGGGCAGCAGCTGCAGGAGAGCGGGATTAATGAGATTGAGAAAGAGTTGGGTATTAAGAATCCGCTGCACAAGAAGAAACTCCAGCTGGCATTGATTGACACGGAGGAGAACTGCTCGAACGATCCGTACCTTTCGAAGGCCGGGCAGCTGGACACGGCATGGGTGCTACGTTGGTTGGACGATACCGGTTTGCCTCAGCATAAAGAGACTTTCCTGTTGAATCGGGTCGATGGAAGGGTGCTACATAGATTGACCATGGATGATTTGGCATTGCTCCACGTCTCCTCCCTTCTTCACGTTGCTAGTATCAAGAGGGGCATCCAGGTATTACGCGAACACAGCTACGAACCGAGTTGCCTCCAGCGACGGTCTTTACCAGACGACCCCGAAAATCCCACTCCTAAACAAGTGTCCCTTTGGACTACCCACAGGTAATAATCACAATCCATTGCGCCGAATTATCTCGGAACTACAATATCATATATATCCGCTTCCTACTATTACAGAGTGATGGAATGGCTGAAGGCAGTCGATTTGGCCGAATACGCTCCGTATTTGCGTGGCGCCGGGGTGCACGGCGGTCTAATGGTGCTGGAAAACAAATTTAACGCAGAATTATTAGCATCGTTGCTCTCCATTCCACCTGATAAAACGTTGCTCAGGAGGCATTTAAGTACCCGTTTTAAAGAGCTCCTGGGCAAGGAAATAATTCAAGCTAAAAGGGAAGCCGAGTCCACCTTTGGCTATATCCCACTAACTCCGGCATCAAAGCTCAAAGTGAGTTTTCCGTATTAACAAAACCAAAGAGCACATCTAATCACCAAATTAATTGCAGATCGCCAAAAAATCGCATTTCTCGCTGAAGAGAAACAAGAGCAAATCCGAGGCGGATTACGGCGACCTCGTTTGTCCGCTCAACCAAAATTCAGGTGAAAATTATCAGAGTGGTTCCTCAATTAACAGCGTGGGTGTAAGTTACTAACATTTCTAACAGTAGATTTGTTTTTTTTTTATTATATTTTTATTATTTAAATATTTTTAAATTCCGATAAGACACTTTATTATTAATTTCAACAATTATCACGGCGGACAGTGCTCAACAAATTTTTAAAAAAATATTTAGTCTTGTAGAGCACTGCATCCCAAAATTATACACAGAAATTGGCAATACGCAATAATTCAACTAGCACTGCTGATTTCCTTCAAATTATTTTCATTATTCCTTCTGTTTCGTTTATTTTTCTCTTTTAAAATCTGCCTCGAGCTTCCTGTTTCATGCTTTGCGGTTATTTTGGGATCTAGGTACCGGAAATCATGATAATTCACTGCTAATTATCCCAATATTCTTTTAAAGTAGTTCACAAACTATTTTTTAAGAATCTTAAAGATTAAAACAAATTGCTCACACAAGGTTTGTGCGTTTTATGGATTTCAATTTTTTATACACTTAACTAGTCTACTGTTATTATTATTATTATTTTCTGTTTTCTCTTTATCTAAAAATGTTTACTTACTTCAAATAATATTTAGAATGCTGTTTGTTGTTTTACACTTCTTCTGCTCGATTCGATATTTTATTTTGATATACTCTCTCTTATTATTTTTATTTTCTTTGTGATGATGTGTAGTCGAGCAGCTGAATAGAGCGATGTGTAGTGCAAATTATGTTTTTTTTTTCGTTTTCTATTAACAGTGGATTGATTGAATGGAGCTAATATTGTTCGATGAGCTTTTCTCTTGCGCTGCTTTATTAATTAATGTCCCGTTGAACTTAGAATGGAGGGTAATTATTTTTTAATGAATTTTAAATTAGATGACGAGGAGGAGCGCAAAGGACGAGGATGTCTGTCCTCTCGCTGAAGAAGAATCTGTGAACAGCAGTTCATCCTCTAATTCGCCCCTTCCTCTAAGGAACGACACACATCAAAACGACGAAGGGCACAACTTGAACTAAATCATATCTATATATTATTTATTTGCATTTAGCGTTTCATATCGCCAATCCAACGTCTGCTATAACCGAATCCTGAGCAAAACTGTAAAATGCAAATATCCGAACAAATTTCGAAAAGAATAAATCGTAAGCATTTTATTTGCTTAGAGATTCTACCGTAATAATCACACACATTATTATTATTATCATTATTATGAATAAGATCTAAACAAAAGTAAGTTAACGTGTAGGGAGTTTAGATATTAACAAATGTTACATAGTTTAAATGAGATTCGAGTCTTCCCCAGATCCTAAAATATAATAATAATAAGAATATTGCCTTAAAAATATCAATAAATTCATATGGATAAGAGTATAGTTTCCCCTATATAATGTCACTAGAGAGAAGAACAAAGTTATAAATTCCTATTAGAATAAATGAATCGCAAGTTTAACATACAAAAGAAAAAATAAACATTTTCATCATTGAATATCTATTGAAATTAGATAGTGGTGCATTCTACTTGCCAACTTTACGTTTGTCTATTTCTACTTCCATTTTGTTTCGATTGAGGAGAGGATAAAGAGTCAAATGTAAAAGTATGTGGCGACTTATGAAAAATTACAGTATTTAAAATATATTGTTACCATAATTGTATGAAAAATAAATATATCCACGTTGATCCAATATTTAAACTATATTTAAGGTGTGATTTGCTGTGTGATGATGATGATTAGGTATGAAGAACAACCGGTTCTGTTTTTTTTTTATACCATATACATTTTCGTTTAATTTTTGATTTCATTTTAATTATTAATGAATGCGCGTTAAGAAGACATTGACAACTGACCAAATTGTAATCATTTAAGAGCGTTACAATTTAGATTTACTATAATACACCTACATAATAATTTCTTTTAATAATTCTGTCTATTGTGTGTATGTGAAGATATTGTTTCTATGTAATTATATTTTGCTAAAGCTGTTGTTTATTTATTGTACAATTTAATATAATATATACAATGATCGATTATTACTTTTTATTTACTCTTCCTTTTTTAAAGTATAAATCAATACTTTAATATGTTTAATGGTAAGTGTAGATGAATACTTTGAGGATGATGGAATTTATTAATTATCATTTGATACAAATTGAAAGATATGTCATTGGCTGTCAGAGAAATAAAATTGTCGTTCAATCAAATCTGTTTCGGTCCATTCAAAATTATTTATAATGCTAGAATATGTCCAAAGATCTGATAACTACACCGTCCGAGGAACTGGTATTGAATTCAAGGGGGTATCATTTGCTGAAGAAACTCGGTGAAGGTTCCTATGCGAAGGTGTATTTGACCGATTTCAAAAATCCGAAGGACCCTGACAAAGCAATGCAATTGGCATGCAAAGTCATAGACACCTCCAAAGCACCGAAGGACTTCGTGAAGAAATTCTTGCCCAGAGAACTGGACATACTGGTTAAATTGAATCATCCTCATATAGTGCACATTCAGAATATATTCCAGAGAAGGAACAAGTACTTCATTTTCATGCGATTCGCGGAGAACGGCGATCTTTTGGAATTCATCGTGAAGAAAGGAGCTGTGAGCGAGGCGCAATCCAGAGTATGGCTGAGACAGATTTGTTTAGCGGTGCAGTACATGCACGAAATGGAGATAGCCCATAGGGATTTGAAGTGCGAAAACGCTTTGATCACGAACAATTATAACTTGAAATTGGCGGACTTTGGTTTCTCTCGTTTCGTGATTGATGCGAGCGGTAAAAGAGTTACCAGCGAGACGTATTGCGGTTCCCTATCGTACGCGGCTCCGGAAATCTTAAGAGGCATTCCTTACCATGGTAAAATCGCAGACATTTGGTCCATCGGAGTCATCCTCTACATCATGTTGAATAAAGCCATGCCTTTCGACGATGGTAACATCAAGAAGTTGTATGAACAACAGACGAATAAGCGGTGGCGTTTCAGAGCCAAAGTCGCCGATTCGTTGAGTGAACAGGTGAAGAAATTAACCGGTCATTGTTTGGAACCTGACGTCACCAAGCGTTGGAAGATTGAGCAGGTGTTAACTTCGGATTGGATAGCCATGGACCCAAGATTGCTTGAAATGAACGCCGCCGAAAAGACTGCAATCACGCACGCTCACGAACAAAGAAAGAAATTCATCGACAGCAAAGGCGCTACCTTGACTGACAACATAAAGAAGAAACGTGATTCCAAAGAAGTTGAAGACATTAAAGTGATGAACACGAACGCTATTGAAGCCGAGAACAAAGCAAGGAAATTCTCCGTTCCATCGTTTGCCGAAGAATAGATTTTATTTATACATTACATTGTTACAAATTTTAAATAAATTTAGAATCTATGATGTGCTTTACGAAATCGGCGACGCGCCTTCGCTTTTCCGCCGTCTTCAACGGTTTCACAATCCAAATACTTTCAATGGGAATTTCCGCATCGCCCTGCCATTTAACACGAATATAGTCAAAATAATTATCCATTAATTACTATAATTTAATTACCTGTATCATATCGAAATCGGAGACTTCATCGTCATCAAGTAGAGACATGATGATTGCTTCCATGGACATTCCTAGACCAAATATAATCGATTCTTTTAAATCTGTTTTAATCTCTTCAAAGGTGATGGAGGCAGTGGATTTTAATTCTTTTAAATACTGCATGAAACACGTATGGTAATATTCCAACATTTCATCGAAATGGTTTTCGCGAAGCTCTGATCCCATGCAAGAGTACATGAAAAACAGCAAATCAAGAGATAAAGATGCGCATCTAAAATTATTAATATTAAGAAATGCTATCAATTAGATAAATACATTTTACCGAGTTAATTGGAAATCAATCATGAAAGCATCAACCGGCGCCCCGGATTGGCTATACTTTATCAAGAAATTGGGGATCCAAGCGTCGCCGTGCGTTATAACAGCTAATTTACCACGTTTAGCGCAGATTTCACTTATCAATCTTAAATTAATAAAATTGCAATTTACAAATCGAACAAAAAAAAACAAGTATAAGAAATTACCCAAAGAAATCTTGATTGAACACCCCATTCAATTTATCCAAATAATCTTTGGATAGTTCTTTCTCAACCGCATCGCGAACAATGTCTTTCAGGATGTTTTGGAAGTTGGTGTACCATTTTCTTTGCGCCTCTGAGAAATAAGTTTCCTAAAATAAAGCCATTTTCAATATAAAATTTCATAAAAATAAATGAACAAAAACCTGCAAAGAATTTGCTAATTTTACAAATTCGCTCGGATTTTCGTGTTTGTAAGCATAAACCACGGAGTGAAACTGGGCGAACAATTTCAATATTAATTTCGTGTGATCTACATCCAAGCCGCTGGATCTTTGCGCGTTTCCGTATCCATCGAAGCTCAAATCTTCAAGCACTATGTAATCTTCTGAACCATCCGCATAAGCCGATAAACAACTAAAATATTTATTATTTTAAATCAGAATTTTTGATATTCGTGAAGACATTACATTGGAATTTTATCGAAGGGTTTTTCAACGTTTTTCGATTTCTGGAAAGCATCTATGATTGGCCAAACCTAAACTCATTGAAACAAAGAGATTAATTTGTTTTTAATTTTATATTTTCATACCTCATCATAAAAGGAAACTTCGTTCCTGAAGAAATCACTCGATCTAAACGTTTTTCTACGTCCCAAATTTTTCGGTAATGCCTTCGCTATCATATGAATGCAATCTGTGACTTTTTCACCATCTCTGCAAATTATATAATATTAAAAACATGTTTTATTTTTGTGTTAATTTTCATTAATATTAATTATTTTACGTGACTTTTTCACCATCTCTGCAAATTATGAAATATTGAAAAATATTTTAGTTCATTAATATTAATTATTTTAATTAATTATTATTTGCTTAATTACATAATTAGTAATTACTTAATATAAGGTCGAAAATAAGGCGGTGCTTGTGACCTAGGCAACAGTTCATGCATAATCACAATCAATTACTTATCTACAATAACAAACAATATTATAATACTGATAAGAATGAATGGATAATGAAATGTTGTTGTAAAGTTATAACTTACTTATTATTTCCGCTGTAGTGAACGTTGAAACGAGTTACGGTGCTCAAATAGGAATCGCCTTTCTTCGATTGGGAACCCAATTGGATTTTCTCGATTTCCACATCGTGAAGATCATGTCTTTTCTTCAAAATGTCCAGCAAAGTGACTTTGTCGAATTTGTTGGAAATTAGCTCTTGCAATTCTTCCGCTTGTATTGTTGCCATTTTGCGAGTCTTCTGGTGCTGACGTTACGAATGCCGGTGAATGGATGAAGAGAATGAATACAATTAAGTTGGATTTATACAACAGTAGTTGCATGCAGTGGCACGCACCGGCCAGATTAGAAAGTAAATAATGGAGTACGTGGACCAATTGCAATACACAGGGATTATTGAATAAATATTACTGTTATTTATTTACTTAATGTCGTAAGGCAATAATAATTTCAAATAAATACGAACTTGTATGAGAAAAGTATGATAGTAAAGTGATTATTGATAATCAAACTTTGTGCAAACATTATAAATCTATAATATCTTTAATTCTAAAATGAGAAAAGGTGAAAATATATATTTTTTTAAATGTAAAAGTATTATCAATTATGATTGTAATTCACTTGAAGTTTTTGTTTAGAAAATTAAAATAATATTATTTGTATGCTTTTAAAATCATATTATTTTGGATTAACAACTATTATTGAATTAAACCAAGAAAATTAGGTGAAATTTAAAAACTTGGACAATTATGTATAAGTATTTGTAGTTTATTTATTAAATTTATTCAATCTTAAGACTGATTTTTATTTATAAATGTCCTAGAATTAGTATTGTTTAATTTGTACCAGGCGCATCCACCAAAATTGTTTATACGTGTTTATGCAACCAACAGTTCTTCCGGTCATGGACAAAACATCGCGTATCCTTCTGTTGTGTATGATTGACGTTACTGGACTTGTCAGGAGCCGTAACCTAAAATTTGAAAGGTAGTGCCTTGAAAAATAAATTCTGAGCAATAATTGAGGAGTATTGTGTGAAGGTCCGTTTGTTGTCGAGATGGCAGATGAGGTGGATATACAGAGGCTGCCGGTGAATGCAGATGAAAATCATTTCGATAATTGGACAATAAAATTTACAAAATCCCATATCCTGCATTCGCAATGCACCACCGCAGATAAATGCGCGGCACGGGTGGATATGTGTAATTTCTGCATGTAAGTACAGCGAAATTGAATGAATATTCTACGAAAAAAGAACAGTACACTGAAAAAAATTGTTAACTATCCCCAAGTTAATTCGGTTGCATAATTGATTTTAGCTATGCGAATTCGTTGGAGTTGCCCCATTTGCCGGAAATGGTGTTTCCCGAAAATATTCTTAGTTTGAAGCATACAAACGGTGGGCAGATTGAATTCAATGCATTGGATGCTCTGAAGAAGGTTTCCAATGGGAAACTGCCATTGAAGGTGGCCTGTTCTGATGCCTGGAAGGAATCAAGACCTGCACAACTTCTTGAGGAGAAGATAAAACCGTTTGATTGGACTTTCTCCACAGATTACAAGGGCACGTTGACCGGAAATTATAGGATTGAGAAAACGGAGGAGAGGATAAACATTGAGAAGCTGAAGGAAAAGGAGAAGATTTTATACTATGAAGAGTTGATGTTGTATGAGGATGAGCTGCACGACAACGGGATTGCGTCGTGCGTTGTTAAAATAGTAAATATCACACTATTAAAGCCTAATAGTATACATTACTTATATAATGGTTTCAGAGGGTGATGCCATCGTCGTTCTTTGTATTGCTGCGCTTCTTCTTGCGCGTTGATAACGTCATGGTGCGTGTCAACGATACCAGAGTCTATCACGACTTCACCACAAACTATATCCTGAGAGAATATACCAATAAAGAGTGTGGAGTTAAAGAACTGCATCTTCCGCTGCCAATGTTCGGCGATCCGAACGTCCTTTCGCAATTCATGCCTCTGAGGGAGGGCGTCTACGAAAAGATATACTTCGACAATGCCAGTCCGTCGTCTTCGGCTCAGAATGCAAATAGTACGAAATAAAGCCACGTTCAATATATTTTATCATTAATATTTTCATTTCTATATTGTATAATCAATATTTTTTAAATATTCACTTTGTTTCAAGAAATCTTCATTGCATGTAAATCTATGTCTTATATACAAAAATATAACTGAATTTAAATTTCAAAATATCAGTTATTCAAACACCTTTATAGCATATTTTCATATAGCATATTTATAAACATATTTTCTTGGTAAAAGGCGGTTAATGATTGGAAGTTATACTAGTGTAGAGAAATAAATGTGTAAGCATATTATATTAGCCTTTTGAATAATTTTACATACAAGTTTTTTAATAAAATTTTATTTTAAGCTATGTTATTACAAAACGCAAAATTGTATTTTTTTGTATTATACATTTATGGTGTCTGTGTTGCATAACTGTTTGAAGTAACCCACGTTGTTTAGGTTTAGTTTTTCATTCATTTTCAAATTAAACATGTTGGACACGGCAGAAATAAAAGACAAAGTTACAGATAATTGCGAATTAGTGAAATCCAGTAAAAAGAAGAAGAAAAGACGCTCCGAGAAAGTTGAACAAAGCGAATCGTTAAGCCAATTAAGTGATTTAAAATTAAATGAATCAAATAATTTGGAGGTTAAAGGCGATGCAAGTGAAGATGTTACATGTGAATCGAAGGACGTAGGAAGTGTTAAGAAGGATAAAAAGAGGAAAAAGAAAAGGAAGCATGAAAAAGTTGAGGTGCTGGATGATTCACAGACTGAAAAGAAGAAAAAGAAGCAAAGTGTAACTGTGGAATATTGCATAGATGAGGAAAGCAACAGTTCAAAATCAGATGAAAAAAATGATATTGCCATGGAAACAGAAGCTGAGGATGGTAAGAAAGAGGAAGAAACAGTAGATGAAAATGCATCGAAACCTAAAGAAAAGAAAGATAAAGCTGAGAGAAAGAAGAAAAAGGAGAAGAAGATTAAAGAGAAGGAATCAAAAACTGAAGTTGAAGAGGAATACAAGGGATTGACGAAGCAGAGAATTAAACATTTGAAACATGAAAAGAATAGTCATCAAGTTGCTATGGATAAGAAAACTAAATTGGCTGTTGAATATCTCACTTTGTGGAAGGAGGATAAAGCAAACTGGAAGTTCAAATCTTTGAGAGAATCATTTTTGATCTACAACAGTTGCAATCCAGTTTTATTACCTGATGATTACTTTGACTTGACTTTGGAGTATTTGTGCAGCATCAAGGGAGTTCTGAGGAATAAGGTGGTCGAAGTTGCTAAAAAAGTCAAAGAGGGAGATGTTCCCTTGCAAAGAGCTAAACTTATTTTAGAAAAATTCACTGAATAAAACTAATTTATTTTTATAATATTTTTATTTTCTTTTTCCAAATTGTATTATCATTGGTTTTCCATTGATTATCCTACCATTATGTTTAATTAAAGCTGCTCTTGCTGTTGGTATGTCTAAAACAAAAAGTTAAAATTATTGATTGAAATTAACTGCAAAATTTTCACTACTAACCGAAGAATGTAACAAATGCCTGCCCTTTCATCCTTCCATCTAACAGCTTCACTGAAACCTGCTTGTCACTATTAAATAATCCAACTAAATGTTTTTCCTTAATCTGGTTTGGCAGATTTTTCACATACAATATATTATTTTCTTCACCTTCCACATAATTTAGGAACTTTGGTAATTTTCTAATATCTTCCAAGCTCAATTGTTCTTCACTAATATCAATTAATTTAGCTTCCTCTACAGTAACTATTTCGTTATTTTTAATTGTATAAAATTGCTGTTTCATGCAAGTGTAAACTTTCTTTTCTACAATTTTCGGTTTTACAGTTTGAATTTCTTTAACATCCCATTTACTTTTACCGCAATATTCAATATTATAATTGTTTGAATCAATATCACTACTTTCCACATTATTCAATCTGTTCCCCAATTTCCTTGCCTTTCTCCTAATATGATTCACATCAATTTCTGAACTCTCATGAATTTTCTTCATAAAATTCTTTTCATACTCGCAAAAATCATCTAAAGGATGAGGAATTCTTGATTCTTTCGAATCAATTGCTGCTTTATCTTTGTTAACAATTTTCACAATAGATTCAATCCTACTTAATAAATGACTTTTTTCATAATTCTTATAAATTTCAAACACATGCTCAATACCATTTTGGTACTTCAAATATAACTTAATATCTTCATCACTTAAGCCTTTATGCTTTAATTCTTCAAGTCTTTTCACTTGCTCTCCAATATCTTGAAATCCTTTCAAATTGTTTGCACCAGCATGAAAATTTGTAAGCGGAAGTAATTCTGTTGATTTAATAAAACACTTCTCCTTTAACAGCTCACTAAAATTAAGTAATAAAGTAAAATTATAATTAAACACACTTCAACTTACTCCTTCAATTTTATATTTGTTTTTTGTTGCTTTGTGGCTAATTGTTTAACAAGGATTTCTCTTTCTGAGGGACCTTCCTTCTCCGGTGGTTGAAATTCTTCCAGTCGTTTTCTCTTGTGAAAAGATGCCATTGTAACAATATTAAATATAACTAAAAATATCTTTGACTATTTGCTACTCAATACTACTCCACTGCTCAAGACATAAATGAAGGTTATGATCAGTTATGATAATATTATTAAATTGTATATTTATTATATATGCAACTTCAACTTTACTTGTGTATATTTGGTAGCAGATTATATATACAGGTAAAAAAATTATTTAAAAAAAAGTTTAATTTTGTTTGAAGTAGATGATATGTCCATTAAACTATAGTGAGAAGGAAATTATTAATTAAAAGTTACAAAAATATAAAATTAAATTTTGTAACATTAACTAAATGATATTAAAGATTTTTCGTCTAAATAATACTTTTAATTAAACTGTAACAAAAAATACTATTGTTCAGCTGAAGAAATGAACGTTTCCAATGAAACTCTTACTAATTAAAAGCAAATCAATATTCTTTAATTACATATAATCCCGTCGATCGAACGTTGGAATAATTGAAATTCTCGTAAGCAGAGGCCTATATTTATGAAAATAAATCAACCGTCGTGTAAACTAATAATTAATTATCAATTTTCCATAGAAAAACCTCTCTATCCAGTAGAAAAAAAATTATTATAATTTTCTGATGATTTTAAATCTTTGAAGAACATTACATTTATAAGTATAATATTTCTATTCGCAATTTGAGAATCTATGTTAATGCCAATAAATATATTAAATTTTAGATACAACTGCTTCATGTTTATAATGACTCTGAGGAACATATTTATCCTCAAAATTGGACATTAGTTAAATTGACTTTTGATGTGTTAATAGTGTATATTCAAAAACAAATAATATGATTTATAGGTAAATTTTTTATAATTTAAAATTTAACTTTTAAATTTTGCGTTTGAAATGTTTCGTTTTAGTGAAGTAATAATATTGTGTGCATATTTTAACAATATTCTTATCTTTCTTTTATCCAGGATTTATATTAATGTTGAGTAATTACGTTTATTTTATAAATACACTAATATTATTGCAAACAATGGTATTAAATATTGATGAAATATTGAGGTAAATTTCTTTTTCTTTCTCGTAATTTGCGTTTCTACATTTAACTGCGTTCTAAGGTAAATTTGGGAATTCAAATTTTGTGTGGTGTTGGTGGACTAGCTTGAAGTAAGAACAAAAGGTCTGATAGTTGCATAAACATTAAAACCACCCTAAATTTATTGATTAATTATTGCCTATGTGGAGCTTGGCGCTGGGGATGAACGCGAGAGGAATAAGAAAAAAGCAAGCGAATCGAAAAAAATAAGAAGCATGGGAACACAATCGGCTTTTATTGGGGAGGCCTTTCCGCTCCTTTCGTTCGAACAATTCCTCTTGGCTTCCTCAGTAATTGTGTCTGCGGCCGGCATTTTTTCTTCATAAATGAAAAATCGCTGATGGCTTTGTTACTTCTTCCCTTCGCTTTTGACTAATTAATCTCGAAAAATGTATTACGGACTATGCACCATACAATAACAAAACCGAACAGGCCAGAAAAGAGAGAAAAATAGACCGGAGGAATATTAATTAATTGTAAACCACCGCCGCCGCCGCCGCCTTCGTTCTTCTGCTACTCCTCCACCGCCACCTCTAATTGTAATTAATTTTGAAATAACAAAGCGAACTGCAGGGTTCCTCGCCATGCGGCGCAATTTACGAAACGGGATCTGGAAAAATTAAATTATAGAGGGGTGGCAGTAATTGCGTTGCCAATTTCATAAATTCAGTTTCGAATTCAACAACAAACGAGCAAACAAACAGAAATGAGAGGAAAATTATTGGTATTAACAGTGGTGCGATTTTTTTTGGAAAACGTCGATGATTTGCGCTGGAAATTACGGTTTAGGGGTGGTTTATTTCCTCGGCGTGCAGATGATTTAAAATATAAATATTTGATAAAAAAGAGATTCAAGGCGATTTTTTTCTTGTTCGTTTTATGGTGTATTTTATTTTTCTGGAAGTTGTTGGAAGAATCGGAGTGGGTGCAAAAGCAGAGTGGATGTGATGACTCGCACTAGAACGTAGGTTGCCATCGCGACGCCATCGATCCGAAGGAGTGACGACGCGCCGCGGAATTTCAACACGGCGCGTCGTATCCTTTTGCGCGCCGTTAAATTTTCCTTTTGCCATCGACCATCGGCAGTTCCTCCTTTCGAATGCGGCCCTTTCTGAACCCCTTAAACACAACCATAACCAGCAATCTGACGCCCGTATTGAAGAAGACACGAGACGACGGAGACGATGATGATGATCATCATCATCATCATCATTAGACCCGGAATGATCGTGCGCAATATATCACATCGTGCATCGCCTTTGTGTGCGTGTGTGTACCATTTCCAGCCACCTAACACCATTTTTAACGATACATGAAACTAACGAATTTGCATACCGAAGCGAAAAATAAATACATTTCATATAAGTTACGTCCCGCTGAAAGCATCTCCTATTATCATCATACATATTCGAGATGGAACATAATCATCCACTCTTCTTTTTAAAATTTTCTTTTCGTTTTTTTTTTGGCGAAAAAATGCTAGCCTAGGCATTATAATTGCGAACCGCTGTGCTTTTCCAGCGAAAGAGCACTGCAGCTACCTAGTTATTTAGATGCTAGGTAATATTTCTAAAGCATAAATTGCAAGCATTTTTCACTAATGCTGCGATGGAAAAATATTTCCTTACATACCTAACGCCGAGCATCGTACAAACATTTTGTAAGCTTTATATCCTAATATCCGACGCTCTCGGTTATGTTCTTAAAACTGTATCGTTACTCTTCTCTTGCTCAACAATACAAAATAAAAATAAACTTTATCGATAAACAAGAGATTTTATGACTAAATATTATTTATATTTTGAGCACAAATACTTTATTCTTTCAACCAAAAAACAGGAACAATAAATATTGCAATAAATTTAATATTAATTCATTGCATTAATATTTTTTTAAATTTCTTAAATCAAATTGAAAAAAAAAACATTATAAACAATGTTAATATAGACGTATTTGAAGATAAATGATTTGAACTATTATTTTAAATTAAGACATAAAATTATAGAATTCTGTTTCATTAGATCAATTAGTTTTTTTGTGAGAATTATTAAAAGATTAAATATAAAGGTAAAAAGGAAAAAACAAGTTAAATAAATCATAAACTAATTTTGCAGATTTGATAGAAAAATTGTATCTTTTAACAAAAAATATAATTGTATTTATGCGATCATTACGCTAACGCTTTATATCTTAATATTATTTCTAATTCTGTTGTGCATCATTTTAAAAAATGTTAATGGGTCGCGAAATGACAGCTGTCACCTTGTGTCAAATATTTTATTTGTTGTTCAAACATTAATGTTGAGAAATATACTACATTTGTCGATTATTAAATTTCATTTATTAATTGTTAAATAAATAAAATTTTGTATAAAATATTGTTGTTCTAAAGAAATATATAAGTAGTATTTCTAGATTATTGTTAATTAAAAGAAAATAATTTCCAGATTTCTCATAATCAAAAGTCTAATAATAATTATTGATATAACTGAAACATGAGACTGTAGGAAGACCTGTAAATGAAAACGATCGAAAAGGCAATAAAATCTACTTGAGCAAACGACGTAAAACTGTCTTCAAATCAATATATTTTCTTATGACTCAACGCATGGAATTAACCGAACGATATTTTATTAAAGTAACTATAAAATATTTATTTGATACAAAAAATGCAACATAAATAACAATAACACATATTTTTTTAGTTAGGATTATTCCATATTTTATTATGGACTAAATATAAATAATTCCGCTTCAAAAATGTCATAAAATAGCATTGTTATAGTAAATCCACCGAAACGGATATTTCAGTTTAAATGGCAGACAGATGAGTGCATATAATTTTATTATAAAAGTGTGGTATTTTCAACTGGTTTAGTTTATTGTACTTTTATTATTAGAATTTGGATTACACTGCAAATGAATATGAAAAAATATTATCCAACAGTTTTATACATTTACGAATAAATTACCATATGAAAATGGATGAAAATATATTCAATATTATTTATTTACAATTTTTGTTATAATTATTTCATTCATTAAAATTAACTATAAGTAATTTATAGAAATAACATTAAACCTATTTAAGAAATTGAAATGAAAAAATAAACTCAAATTTTAAATTGTTAAACAAATGTTCTATTATCACTAGTCAATTTATACATTTATGATTAGTTTAAATCAAATTTAAATGAAAATGTTTCCGTTTGATACAAGATTTTTTTTGTTTTTTCTAATCTGTAGAAGAGTGTTTCTCAACCATTTTGTCGCGCAGTATAATTACAAACAGATATGTTGGGTAATATCTGTTTTGACGTTTTGACTCGTTGTTACCTTAGCTGTCATTTTGAAAGTCAATTGTTTACAACATACAATTTTTGACGTATTGATTCAAGATGACAGCTGTCATTTCGAAATATAATAAAAAATTAATGCGTGCCAATAGATTGAGAACCGCTGATCTAGAATATTGGTAAATCTATATTTTATAATTTTATTAAAAATTGTTGTAACTTTAAAAGTATGAAAATATTTATAATTGAATCCGAGTGTCAAACTTGCTTCCTCTAACCTAAAAATTACATATAAAGGGTCAAATTTGGGGCTCCTAAGTTAGTTCCACCCGTGGCATGTTTATAAATTATCTATAAAATATTGTTTGATTTTGAATACTGAAAAAAAACGAAATTAATAAAAATTTGAAATGTTTTTCCCCGAAAGTTTCCTTCACTCTACTTTAATCATTTCGGATTTCGCAAACTTTATAAACTAAATTCTTGAAGCATTGTTTCTCAAAGTTTTAACATGTCCCGGAACACTTAATAACGCTGATTTGTTTGCGATTAATTAACTTCCGTGAAGGAATCACGCGACAAAATGAACATCTCCGAATGAAGAACATTGATTGTATGTTATGTATAAAAATAGTTATAATTGTTACAACATGTTTTCCGTATCATTTGCAGTCTCGTTGAGTTAATTTAGAAGAGTATCGTGAGTAATTTCGTAAATGAGTCAATTATAGAATGGAACTAGGTCGCAACCCATTTGAGTTGTACGTGTCGTTTGGCGAAACAAGAAGCCTCCGGGAATCTTAACAATTTCATACACATATTTTATTTTATGTTGGGGAAAGAACCGCAGACAATGGATTTTGGCTCATTCCACTATTATCACCATACGTTGAAACGAGATTCCATTTGGAAAATTGTTGGAGAAAATAGAAATTCCATTTGTAGATAACAACAAGGATCCATGATTGTATTCTTAATGAGAAAAATGCATGTTTAAAATTGTGACGCGTTTGCACGAAAAAGAAAAGTATTGATCAGACCGGCGACTATTATACAATTATTTGTCCAATTCCTTGAAAGGCGTGTTATTCATCGACGTTTCTTCGAGGCGCGAACCTTCCTCTACATCCGTCGAATTTCCATGTAATATGAATAAAGCGTTACATCTACGGTGTGAATTTTTTATTAAGTAATCGACTTCGGAGCGTGTCGCAAGAAAGGTGGCAAACAGTCATAAAAATGAAGGGAAAGGCAGGAAGAAAATGAAAGAAAATACGTTTAACGGGTACGAGTGCAGCGGATGTAGTAGTATTATAACTGGTGTAATTGAAGGGCTTCGTTCTGCGAATGCGTAGCAAATAAAATGATTTGCCGGAGTGGATTTAAAGATCCTCTTCGGGTGATATCCACCCTGACAAATTACTTGGCAAAATGTAGTGTGTTTCGTCGACGTCCATTAGGCTTTCGGCCAATACAATAGGGTTTCCATGATTGGCAAATCGCACAGGGTCATCGGAGAAATAATAAAATACAACATATCTCTAGAGTAATCCCGATAAATCTCCTCTTCAAATTGTAACAATTTCAAGAGTAAAGTGTGATTAAGTTCTTACACATTAAATGTGTATTGAAAGGAATATAGTGTGCATCTACAGATAATCCCATTTCAAGTTATAAATGATGAAAAGATAAACTAGAAAAAATTAAGACCTAAAAATTGATGTATTAAAACATATTTGCAATTGACAAATATCATAATTAACAGTTATCTTCGATTTTAAATTTCAACATGAAATATAACAGTTATATGTTTTCTTGAATTTGCAATAATTTCTACCCATGGTTTGTGTTAAATTTTTAATGGGTCACGAAATGACAGCTGTCACCTTACGTCAATGTGTCAATTTTGTTATGTTACAAACAATTGGGTCGCAGTTGCAATAAATAAATAGGTTGAAAAACGCTGTTTTTAGAGAATTTCAACCTAATAATATTGCAAAACATAAATTAGTTTGAAATGATACATAAAATATAATAAAAAATGTAATACTTTTAGCACTCCTAAAAATATTAATATAATAAAAATTTCATAAAATTTCATTTTTGCAGCGAAGTTAGTATTATGAATATGTAATATAAAAGATATGAATTTACATGCAAATTGATAATTTCTTATCTTCCCAACTATATTTTAGGTTTTGAAATAGAAAAATGAAAAAATTTCTTGCTATTTTTGAAAAGAAGATATAAATTCAGTAATTTTCAATCATCGTTATTCTTGAAGTTTCTGTATTGTCTTTTCTCCTAAAACTAATATTTATTTTTAAATGTTATAAGTTAAATGTAACAATTGCTATGTATTATCTAGAAATTGATGTTTAACAGCAAAAAAATGTTAAATAAAGTGTGTGCTTGATTTACGAATTAAGGCCTAATCTTAGTCTCATTAGAGGATTAGAAATAAAACCTCATAACAAATACAAGAAGGTTTGTTACTAAAATAGAATAAATGAGTTTCCTTAAAGCTCGTTACAGAAAAGAATGTAATTACAAAGCTCTCGAGATTCGTTCCAAATGAAAACAGTCTTGCAACAAAGTTGTCTTGCATAAGTAGACGCCCGAAACATTACTATTTCATAATAAAACTAAAGGTGCCCACCTGGGAGGAATTTTATTATACTTTCGCATTACGGCTCTTCCTCAACGTTATTTTTTGTGCGCTTCGCCCTCCACCGCCCGATCCGTTACATGTTTTCTTTATCAACGGCACAGTGTGTTTTATGAAGATTTATTCAACCCATACTTGCCACTCTATTGATCGGCTTCAAACACACGACCACTCTCTCCGCGTATTTGTGTACTTTTATATTTTTTTCTCTCACTCTTCCGAGCATCAAAGATAAAAAAGCACGTCAAGTAGTTTCAGTGAGCATTCAAAGGGGAGAAGCTTCGCAGCCGAATATTTAATGTTATGGGAGGAACGTATTATTAACAATAGGCTTCATGATAAATAGCGCAGAAGATAAATGGTGGTGGTGTGTGTAAGCAAACATAGATTTCCACGTTGAATTTGGACTTGAATAAGTGAGGATGTCCTTTTTCATATTTATGCACGGAATCGTGCGTTTAGGGAAGATCTTCCCTTCAGGATGTGTTCCTATCTTTGTAAATATATATTTAAGCTTGTAAATTTGCATTCAAGTACCATTTCCAAATCCAAAAATTAGTTTAAACTGCGAAGAATTTACATAATAATTACTTAATGAAACTTAATTTCATATAATTAAAACTATGCATAATGAAACATCAATGTTTGGCAAGTTTTCCAACTTTTAGTATTTTGATGTTTAGTTGCAAAAACTGTCAATTAATAACTGTCATATGTCAGTATTTCGTTCGTACCAAAAACAATACATATTTCTAATAATAATATACATATTTAAGGTAAAGATGAAAATGAAGTTTTGGCTTAATACTCACTTTTTTTTAAACAAGGATTTATTTTTATTTTCAATAATAAAATACATCCTAATATTTTCTTAGGATTTTGATTTCCATTTCTGCAACACTTTGCCTGAAATGACATACATTTATATCAATCGTACCAACTATTTTTGTTTATCATAAAATTCCATGACAACTGACAATTGTTACGTATACCAACTTGAATAAATTTAGTTACTTATGCAATGGGAATTTACATAATAATTACGTAATGAAACTTAATTTCAATAACAAGATATTTTTTTCCAAAATATTTTTGTAGAAGTTATTATATTTCATCGTGCTTTAGTTTTGAACTGTTGTTGAATGGTGAATCGAATGCTTTTATAGAACTACGACAACATATGTTAAATATCCGTTTTAGCATGTTCTTTTCTGCTCTGTTCATCCCCTTTGATGTAAAAAAAAATAATTTAAATCCGTTTAAAATTGCGACAAATTGACTTAAAATCAATATTCGTAATACGAAGCAGCTTTTATGAAGCAGACTCACTTTAAGTAGGTTACAATGTGAAACGTTTTTAATGAGCTCGAGAATTATAATAAGACTCATAAATTTATTTCCAACTAAATTCAATTACTTAATTATTCACGAAATACAATTATTTGCTTAATAAGTTATAATAAGTGTAAACAATATTGTATGATCCTGAAGCGATGTTAGGTAAATGTGTGTTTATCAAAGAATGTTTTCGAAATGAGTAAAGTTATTGCGCTGCAGAAAAGTGGTGCAGATGTTTATTTATGAATAGCGCTGGAGACTCTCGATAATCCCCTCGTCGTACACCACGAACTTCTGGCGTGAAGTTGCCTGAAGTCATTAGATAAAGCGAAAGTACACATGTGATAGGGAAAAGAAACAAACATGGAGGGTGGTCCTAGCTAATAAATGATGGGGGAAGCGGCGACGTTGCCGTTTCATTCTACATCCATTACTTATTGAACTTTCAACTGTCAACACACCAAATACATTATCAAGGGAGTTTTCACTTAATTCAATAATATTTAATACTCACTTTTTTTTAAAAAACAAGGATTTATGACGTTAGGTTGTATTTTTTAATTTCAGTAATAAAATACATCATAATATTTCTTCAGGATTTTGATTTCCATTTCTGCAACACTTTGCCTAAAATGACATAAATTTATGTCAATCGTACCAACTACTTTTGTTTATCATGAAATTCCCTGACAACTGCAATTGCCACGTGTACCAAATTGAATGTCTATTACTTTGGTTATTTTAATAATTATAAAATATCTAAAGAAAGAAGAGAAAAACATTATTTGTAGTGAATTTTAAAGCTGAACGAAATAAATAAAAATCTGTGATACTAAGTCATGTGAATATACTGAATAAATAAGAATTTTTGTTCTTTTTACGTTTTAGCAATGTAATTTATTAATTTACTAATCGTTAGATTATTTTTTTCTTGCTTTTCTGGAAATTATACCGATGTTATGCAATCTATGGTTTGATATAATGTGGAGTTTTGTTAATTAAAGTAAAAATTTACCAATCTCAATAGACTTGCCAGAACTTTTATATTTAGAAGGAAACTTTTCAAAACCATCTTGCACTTTAGGTTTTCCTAAAAAAAGCATAAAACTGCATAAGAAAATATTGTTGTTCATCTTCAAAACCAAATAAATGTAAAACAGCGAATTCTTAGAAAAAAACCTGTAATAATGAATATAATGATGTACGAATATTTGATGAAAATAAAAATGGGAAGTAAATAATACAGGAAAATAGGATTCTTGGAATCTATTATATGAAATGGTATTAAATGCAATATGTATTATATAAGAAACATTTGATATTTCCGTTGGAAAAATGTTGGATAAAAGTAAAGCAGAAAAACGCGAAATGTAAAAGTATAATTTCAACATTACGTCGCGGTCGATTTTTCTGGTTCAAGTTAATAAATAATTTATCAATGAGGCGGGAGCAGAAAGCCAGGAAATGCTTATACATAATGCGATCATCAGGAATTCAGTGGCTTTAAGCTAATAAACTTTTCATGTTACAAAATTCCGCAAAATGCGACATGAAAAAGTCATTTCGGCGAGCTGCAAACAAAAAGAAAATCAAGGAAGGAAAAAACATAGACTTGAGAAAAAAAATCACAGTGTGTGTGTGTGTATTTCTCTCTCTTATTCGTTCGCACTCTCAAACTTAGACGCCGGAATTTTAACAAGTGGCGAAAATGTGTTTCACTTCTCTCCCAACACTTTGGGCTTTTCTCTGTGCGCTTTTTTTCTTTCTTCTTTCGCGTTCACGAAATTCCAATGAAAAACCCTTTTTGCGCTAGATTGAACAGTTAATATTTTAGCGGATGTAATTTAATTGGATTCCGGCTTATTATACAAATTAACTTTCGAAATCGCATTATTTATTGATGCGCGTTTGATCACGGTTGTTTTATAAATTACATGTTTATTTTAGAAGCTAAAATTTACATGAATAATTATATATTTTTTTGAATTTAATTAATGATAAAATTAACTGTTTCTGTTATTTGTGTTGTTAATTACTCTGTAATGTTTTTATTAGTTACGACTCGATTATCTGTACGGTATAAGTACGTATTCGGAATAATGTACACAATTTTCGGCAAATGTACATTTTCCAATAGAAATTAGGTAAAATTAAATTGTATTCACTTTGAACGTAGCTTGGCGAATGTGTGATTACATCCACAAATGTACAACTAAATCAAATATGAAGAACCTAAGGCTATAAAGTGGATACATTTTATTTTTCATTATTTATTATCTACTTTTACTTTAGTTCAAAGAAAATCTATACATTTTCCGGGAAATTTGCACATCATCCCACTATGTACATAAACCGTATCATATAATTTAATTAATTTTAAACATTCATATATTTTTTTTAAATAAATGTTATTATTTTACATTTAATATTTGTTCATTATTTTTTTTTTAAATATTATACGGTAATTACTTGCTATTATGAAATATATTTACATTTAGATTAAATATCGTTTTATCTACTTTGATCAAAATGCGCATGTTAACAATGTAAATTTCCAATAATTTAACATATTCGTTTCCCATACTTCGTCTATTGCAGATTGGTTAAGTATTTAAATTATAAGCTTTTAGTAAGTTCTAACTTAATAGTAAACATTTTAATATTAATAAAATGCAAATAATGATATTCTCGCATATATCGGATATCTACAAAAAAAATCCTTATTTAGAAAATGAAGCTAATGAAGCTTACGTTTTTCAAAAGCTTTCACTGATTTTTTTAATATTTAATTTACTTTACTAAATTTTATTTTATTTTTTATACACATAGTTTGACATACACTGATATAATATGTTGAATCCCAAAATTTTCTAAAGTTGAATTTATATATAAATTTAAAATTATTTTTACAATACTTTTTTTTGACTAAAATCTGCTAATATTTTAATTAATTAATTAATTAAAATGTACATTATTATAATTTAATTAATTATCATACTTTAATTGCATTTATGGTTGTAGATTAATTAAATACGTTGATTAGTTAATATATTTTTGTGTATTTTTTTTTTGGTGTAGAATAAAACTATAAAGCTATAAATAATAGATTATTATCAAATAATGAACATTAACGTTTGAACTTTGGAAAGAACGACGAGAATACTGATAGTTTAACGAACATGAAACAAGCGGACGGATAAAATTATTTATTCCGAGAGTGTTCGCCAGATCCATATTACTTATGGGTGTCCAACCGGCGACCACCGGGCGGCATGCTCCGACGTACATGATTTTATCCAGTCCGTATGGATCTTACTTTGAATACACTATGCTTTGGATTAATGGAGAGGCATGTTTCAGACAGCTGTTATCGAAAAAAAAAATAATAATACAATTATTAATGCATTATTTTTTTTAAACAAACATTTTCATTATAATAATTACAGTAAAATAAATTATTGTTTCTATTTATTAAATGTTACTGCATTAGTTTTGTGTAAATAAAAATATTAAAAAATTATATTATTTTAACTTAACAAGATATATTTTTTTTAGATTTCCAATTTCAAATTTTTCATAAATTAATTATATTTATTTTATATTCAAGACGATGTAGTTATTATTTTTTTAATTTAGTTTGATAATATTTCGAATTTAATTTACTGAACTAATTTTTTTTTTGTGGAAATACAAATGATTTATTTTCTATAGCTTTACTTTTTTATAAGTTTATAATTTAAAAATTTTGAATTTATAATGTTTGAAATCTGATGATTAAGAATACAAAACTGATAATAATATTTTTTTTTAAATGAAAAATTTCAAGTTTTAGTAAAAATGAAAATATTCCAACATTTTATTTGACTTCTCTGTTGAAGTTATCGAATAGTTCTATTTTTCTACCGATTTACCGGGCGAATATATAAGCCCTATTAATTACACATAAGACTACGTTCAAGCAAATCGAATCTTAGTTCAATGATAGTTCTTAATATGGCGCCACTAATATTTTTTAAACGGATCTGTCAAACGTCATTATGATTGTTTTTGACTCATATTAAAAATAAAATAACCTATAAATTAATAATAAATAATGCATCACCTAACCTAATAATGCATCAGTTACACTTTTGACAGTTGACATATTCTTTGAAAAAAATTTGTCTGAAAAGTGTTATATAAAATCTTTAATAATTTTAAATATTAAAACAATCTTAATTATTTGTTGAAATAACTGAGGCAGGAATTTGTAATAGGTCAGAGTAATATCTAGAAAAGCAGCTAAATAATAAATCATTTCTTCTTAAATTTTGACTGATGATGCATGTCGCTAGGTGGAGTTGTTTGATGTTGACGTATTGTCTACGAAATTTAAATTGATTGTCGCCTATTCTGGTGTTACATTTTTTGAAATAATTTTAATATTGTTTCCTCTCCATTATTTTAACATACAAAGTGAAATTACAGTATAAAATATTTCAATAATTGCATCATAAAAATAATGTTTCTTTCTAAATCATGATTTTTCATGTCATTGAAATACATTAAATCTTCCACAGAAAAAAACATCATCTTTCTGGATAATTTTATTTAGACTTTTCTTAGTGACTAAATGTTAATTTAGAATTTTCTTAGTGACTTTTTTCTAAATACTATCAATGTTTTCAATTGCGTTTTTAATAGTAAACTTTTTTTTTCTTTTCGCCTAGTTTAATTAAAAATAGAAACAACCGACTTCTCTATAAAGGTAGTTATGTAATAATAGATAACTTTACACTTAAACCGAAAAAAAATATTTAAAATGTATACAAATTTTATACGAAAGGTAAAGGAATATGCAGAATTCTATTGATAAACTGTAAATTGAATTGAAGTTAATTAATTTCGCTTATATGTCGTTGAAATATGTTTTAAAAGCAAAAACCGAAGGTTTATGATTTATTAAATAGGTCAAAATGCGCACTCGATAAATTTTAATTAACCGAAGGGCCGACGCCTTTGATTTCCTTTATTGCTTTGATTGTATTGATTTGCACGACATCAAATAACATTTCCGTTTGGGAGTAAAAAAATAAATGACCTTGAATGAGGAAGAGGAAGGTAATTGTTTCGCTGAAAGTCAAAGGACCCAAAGAGCAACACGTTTCTCGTCGGCAAAGGTTCTGCAATGTATCCTATGTAAATGTAATTTTATAATGGTCCCAACAAATTTCTCTCTCTCTCTCTCTATCTTTTTATCTCTCTCTCTCTCTCTCTCTCTCTCTCTCTTGCACACAGTCTAGTTATATGTATATATTTATATAGGAACCAGTGTTCTAAGGTAATTGAATTTTCGCAATTGCATTTTCACTCCATCTGCGGAGGGAATTATATTTGTTGCTTTTGACAACAGTTCTCCGGGAAATACGTGTGTATGTAGTCGGTCGTGTAAGTGCATGCATTGAAATTTTGTTCGAAATCAATGTTGAAGATGTGGAAAAACCTGGAGGCGGAGGAAGCGTCCTGCTGCAATCCCAGCCTCTCCCCCATATGAAGAGTGACAAAACTCTTTCAACTGGTAAATCAATATAATAAAGGGAACACCGTCAAAAGTTCCGCCTCCGGCTGCCAAATATCCATGACCTATTTAAGACCGAATCATCCTTTGCCATTGCGTCTCCTATTTTCGTTCGTTATTATTTTTTTCTCAACTATTATTTACCGCGATTCAGTTTCGCTCTAATCCAATAATTGAATTAAACAATAAACGAAATCGCATTATTTCGAGCGCGCAATCATTGATAAGTTCTTTTAGTTATCTTCAATGAACTAACATAGTTTGTAAATTTAAACATAAATATTAAAAAATTTGCATCCACATTATCAATGATATTCAATTAAAAAAAATGTCTTCCTCTAAAAACTGTTAAATTTAAAAGAATATTAACATGTAAATTTATTATTGCGTCACCCGTTTAAAGGATAAGGCGGATATATCCGCCGATATTGAAATAAGTATAGCAACAACTTTGTGAATTTTTTTTTTATAGAATTGTCTAATTTATAGATAATATACAGTAAGTAATCAGTTAAATTACATTGTTAGGTCACAAAAAATGGAAGAATTTTAGTTCATTATTTGATTTTCATGTAGAAAGACTTTGATTTTATAATTATCGTGAATAATCTCTAAAATCTTAGAATAATAATACTGAAACACTTTAGAACAGTGAACAGTTCTTGTCTTTTATACCAAGAACAGTATTTTTATTATTTCTAAAAAGATCAATATAACTAATATAGTTTGTAAATTTGAACATTTAATATAAAAAATATTAAAACTATTAAATTTAAGTTTGTTTGATTAAAAAAATAAAATTATAAAATTTTTCTCATTTTCTCTTTTTCCTAGTCTAATTAAAAATTGAAGTAATTTTACACTTCGATCGAAAATATAATATAATAATTAAAATATATACAAATTTTATACGAAAGTTAAAGGAAATTGCAGAATTCTATAGATAAACTGTAAATTGAATTAAATTTAATTAATTTCGTTTATATGTCGTTGAAATATGTATATTTCTATAATATAAATATAACATGTTTTTTTACAAATTTTAATCTATTGGATAATTACACAATAAATAAGAAATTTGTTATTAATAAATAAATTTAATTATAGTACAACAATATTTTACATTGAATATAAGATTTTTATACCGATTGTGTATTAATATTGAAACTTATCATTAAAAAATTATTTTTTAACATTTTTCAAATCATATTTTTTCATTTCCTATTAATATTTATACTTCATGATACGTATTGAATTCTTAAGAACAGAAATTGTAAAATATCTCAATTTTGAAGAAAATACTAGACCATCAAAAAATTGTTATTTTTCTCCATATTTTTTTCAATTTCAAAACTTTCCTTTACATTCTCATTAATCGTAAATATAAAATATCATTATTGGTAATTACAACTTTTGCAGTGAAGAGAATAGATAAATTGTTTCAGATTTGAGTAATAAAATATTTTTTTTTGTTCGAATTTCAAGTTGTTTGAACAATTTTTTAGCATTTTTCAAATCATATTTTTTCGTATTACGTATTGGATATTTAAGAACAAAAATTGCTATATTTCTCCTTATTTTTTCCTTTCTTAAAAAAATTTCTTTACTGAATTTTATCTGAATATTTTCAGCAGAAAAAATAGATGATTTGTTCGAATTTCAAGTTCTTCGAACATCAAACATTAAGAAATTCAGAAGCCAATTTTACTATAATTATATATAAAAATTCGATATTTGTTTAAAATTTAAAGTACAATCTAAGCCAATTCCATAATTTTTAATTCATTTACAAAATACTGAAATATTTGTTGAATAGGTTTAAATTAAATTATTGTAAGGATATGAACTATAACAAAAAATATTAATTGAATAATTTCCATATTTTCGATCCGGTCGTGAAAGTTTCTTTTCAAGGTGCAAACTGTTAAAGCTTTCAGTCATGGTTACCATTCGCTGTATAGTGTAAAAGCCGGTAAAAAGTTTCGAAACTACGAATTCAATTAGGCCGTGTCTCTCGCCCGTCAGAGACGGGGGGAGAGTTCGCATTATTTACTTGGCGAACTAATGACTGTCATTAGTTTTGAGACTACACACTACACCTACTACATAGCGAGTCCGCTCGCTTGATTACACTACGGTTCACCATAAAGTTGATGAAATAAAGTTAACCATTCCATGAATTAACAAAATCTGAATCATATTTCAATATCAAATCACAATTCTACACATTTGAATTTTCAATTGTAAAATACAATTTATGTCATTTTCAATTGTCAAAAACGAAACTGTTGTGTTTTTGATACATAATATAACAAATATTTATAATCTATCGTAGAGAAGCATATGATGATTAATTTAATTATTGAATAATTCCGTTTTCGAATAGCTTTTAGGAACAATACTAAATATGTTAAATAAAATAGAATAGAATTCAAGAAGAAAAATTCAAAATAATTAAAAAAATTAATTAATTTCTAAATTTTAACTTCAGTTTATTTAATTTCAGTTATCGAATAACTTTTAGAACAATGTTTTATAATTAATTTAATTGTAATTATTTCTACCTGTTTTATTGTTAATATGAATAAGTTATGTTTTCATTAAGCACAGAAATTGAATGTTAACGAAACATCGTTGTGCCATTATTAAATTTTAATTTGCGGTAATCCGATTGTTGGTTTATTAAATCAACGTTCCGAGTATGAACAAAAAGCTTTACGGTCTTGATAATGCGTGAGGTCTGCTGCCTCAAGGAGAGATTCCCAACGGATCGGTGAGAGCTGCTCCACCCGAAAGAACATAAAATAAACCCTGTAGGCCCAGATATAATTTCGTATCATACTCTTCTGGCTTTGTGTACCATCCAAAATTAAATTTGGATTCATACATTTTTTTCCACTTCTTTATAAATATATTCTATATATTAGATCTTATCGGATGCTCGAGGAGGAGGAAAATGTAAGTGTATATAGTAGTGAGTAGTCGCTCGCTCGAACAACGTTCCATATTAATAGGTTTGGGTGTATTCCATCTATTCAATAGAAATTGCTTTCACCATCATCCAAAGGTTACGGGAGTTTTATAATTACGGAACGACTACCTCCTGAACTAAGTATAAATGTTAAGTGCACGTTAAGTGATAATTAACCTCGGCGATAATTTATCGCTAATTTTCGTTCATAAAAAAAATATTCTTAAAACATTAGATTTGAAACAAAGAAAATCGCAATTTTAAAAAATATATGACAAAAAATGGTCATAAATTTGTTTAAGAATAAAATTTATTGAATTCAGGAGATTTTTTTTAACACGATCAATCAATTTAATGAAACTTTTCTTTTTATTAAAATAATTTCGTCGAATTCGTTAATCGAGGCATGACTGCATTGATTTGATAAATTTTTGATTATTTTTTCTAAATTTTCAGAATATATTATTTTTGATAATAAATCCAATAAGTTTTCATATTTATAACTTATTTTTAATAGCATTTGGTTTTAATCCAAATCCACTTTTTAATTCATTATTTTTGGCAACTGTAAACATTATATAACTACGATTTTTATCAGAGTTTCTCAAACTTCCATATCTCATAATTCTATGATTTTACAACTAAAAATATGTATTTTTTTAAATTAATTCAAGTAATATTTGTACAGATGTAAATGTTAGATTCTTATTTTGGGTATTTCTATTCTTAAATTTAAAGCTTTTGTCTTAAAATATCTACCTTAGTGCACATTCTGTAGACTTCACAGATGTCTAAATTTACATCAAAGATTAGTTTTATTTTCTTTGGATCGTCTTTTTATCTTCTTAGAAATAATAAAAATACTGTTCTTGGTATAAATGACAAGACTTGTCCACTGTTCTAAAGTGTTTCAGAATTATTATTTTAAGCTTTTAAAGATTATTTTCAATAATTATAAAATCAGTCTTTCTACGTAAATTTCAAATAATGAATTAAAGTACTTACAATTTTTTTTGTTATGTGACAATGTAATTTAACTGATTAGTTTTTGTATATTATTTATAAAATAGTCAATAGTCAAATTGCACCTAGTTGTTGCTATACTTTGCGCACTGGCGGCGGATATATCCGCCATATCATTTGCACAGTAATTAGTTCAACGCTATTAGCTTTTTTTCAGACGTTTGTTTTTGAATTATAATATTATAGAATTATTATATAAAAGCTATTCGAAAACCATATTGTTCAATAATTGAATCCAAATTATCTCAAAATAAAATTCATAAATTGTGAATTTTTTAACATAATTCTATTTTATTTAAAATATTTAGTATTGTTTTTAAAAGCTATTCAAAAACTGAATTATTCAATAATTTAATTAATTTAGATTATCCAGATAAAATTCATAAATTAAGATTTTTTTTGACATTTCTTACATTATTCGTAAATCGAATTTATTTACAAAAACTCCAAATAATAAATATATTTTGCGTTTCCTTACTTTTCAATTATAAATTAAAGAATATATCAAAAATATTCTCACGTCTGCAATTTCCTGGTTGCTCAAAACCAATTTCAACCAAAATCAAACCCCCTCACCTTACCTATAGAAAAATCAAGCAATAAAGCATCCTCTCTTTCTTCCAGCAATATACCTTGGAATCTACATCGATCCCAAATTTAATTTCAATTCCCTTCCCAATCATTTAAAATCCAAATTTAAATCCATCCACTTCCGATCCTCGACGTTCCGTATCTCAGTTATATCCATCTAATGTATTACGTTCATTTATAAAATTCCTGCTAAAGTCTACTATTTGAAAGTAATGCCGAAATACACTTCATAAAAATCTATTATTCAGGTCTTCTCAATGAATTTAGTTTCAAAACTTCCTTTTTCAACTTCAACTAAATTTCCAAGCAATCCATTATATTATTTTTCCATTTATAGTTTTGTATTATTCACTAAAAATGTCATGTTTCTTAGAATACAATTGTAAACAGAAATTAACTTTTTCATTTTCAACTTTATTAAACTTCACAGTTTAATATACTTTTCTAAAAATATGATATTTTTGCTGACAAATATTGTTTCTATTATTCAGGTCTTCTCAATGAATTTTACCTATTCGAATTCAAAACTTCCTTTTTCAACTTTAAATAAATTTCCAAGCAATCCTTTATATCATTTTCCATTCACAATTTTGTATTATTTACTAAAAATGTCATATTTCTTAGAATAAAATTGTAAACAGAAATGAGCTTTTTTATTTTCAACTTTATTAAACTTAAATATTTATTATGTGTAGTTTAGTTAGATTATATCATAGATAATAACTAAGTTTTACTAATGATCTGATTATAAGTTGGAAAAACATACATTGTGTAGACGTAATGATTAATTTCATGCTTTTTCATAAAGATTTTGTGGAATCCATTGAAATACCATCAATATCAAGCAAACAAAAAAAACCACGTCGCTCCGAACAAAAAGAAAAATAATATTCTAAAACCCAACGAGATCAAATGTTTTGCAATTCTTTGTTTTTTTTTTTTTTTGATGTTGTTGTTGACGTCACTGAGAGCTTGATGAAAACGCAAATACGGTTTCGGCGTTTCGATTGATGCCGTCAGCAATTATATATTTTCTCACGTGAACTCTCTTTTCTTTGAGGTCGGGGTTTCACGATTGAGGAATAACAAATTGTGGTGCATCTTTGTCCTTTCCCCACGAGCTTAGGCTCAGGATCGATTTTAATAAAGCCGAGTGTAATATCTAATGGCAAGGAACAAATCCCAAGGAAAAGGAGAGAGACTCTTTTGAATTGTGTTCCCGTGGAGAATCCTCCTTTCCCGCTCGATCCTTTGTGCCTACCGAATTCCTTTCATCCCTCATTCCTTTTTATTTCTCTTCATTATGTATCGAGTTATTGATACGGAATTATTGACAATGGGATTTTACATCTTTCGATTCCTTCTGCCTCTCAGCATCCAACCTCTTTCTTTTTATCTTCCATTTATTTATTTCATCTTCATTATTTGGCGCGTGCTGCTGTAAACAAAATAAATTACTTCCTTCTGTTAAGGAGTAGATTATTAAGGAATGGCCTGTACATTTTTTTCTTTTCGCTGAAAAAGAAAGGAAACGCTCCGGGAATAAAAATTAAATTTACGTTCGGTCGACAAAAGGTCACGTTTCGCGCTAAACGTGTTTTATGTCGCGTACAATTCATGTGCCTCTGTACTTTAGATATAGTATGAATAGGTAAAGATTGCATGCAGTGCTGGGCGATTCCAAAAGGATTAGGGAACCAGCGCACCTTTGCATCCTAATGCGAGGAACTTTGTTCAAGGTGAAGTCTCTTGTATAAGGTGGATAGACGTGTCCGTGATTATACATTGTTCGTATAAATGCATACAGCGTTACTGGATTTCCTCATTGAGCCACAGTATTTGCTGCGATAATCCGTACTTTACTTCTCGTCCTCATTTCTAAACAGCGTATTGCAATCTACATCCACTTAGTTTTATCAAATACATATTTATAATCTATACCCAATGGATTTTATATAACATATTCTTTTCATCAAAATATGTAAAGAAATCGGCTTAGAATTATGATATATTTTTACAAAAAAATAATTTGATGAAAACTAAAATAATTTGTGTTAAATCCGCAAATTCCAAATCTTAAACTTATAATTTAGTTCAGTGGTCGGTGAACCGGAGTAAATTACCCCAAATGGGGTAAAATTGAATTCCTAGGGGGTAATGAGGAGGTTTAGCAATTAAAACTTTATGCTTGTACAAAATATTTTGGAAATCATTTCTACAATATTGAGATTCAATATAAACTTGCTGAAAGTTTATACTTAAGTTGAAAATATAAATTGATTTTTTTATTTCTAAAAAGCTATAAATGTTGTTTTGGCGATATACTGAATTATAAGATTTTTGTTCAGAATTGTTGAAGTATTATTTTTAATGTAACAATAATAATTATTTTTTTTTCAATTTATTATTTTGGAATATTATTTGATTAAAGATTCAAGTTTAATAAATATGTGATACAGAACATATTATTTTCTGGAAATTTTATATTATTTAAAAATATTGTTAAATTATTTGCTTTTTTAAAAATGAATGTACTTTGACAATGTGCAAATTAGTTAAGTTAAAATAATCCAAAAGAAAATTTCACATAGAGAAAATTTAGTAAAGTTATAAAAAAAATTGTCATTAATGATTTATATGATGGAAGTAATATAACTGTTTAAAAGTAATATGAAAATATTTATAATATTAAATATGCATAAAATATTACAAAAGTAATTTAACATTTTGTGTAAAATAAATTTTAGAAACTTACAATTTAGATATTCTTAAACTATAACTTAATTTGGTGACCTTTAACTTGACGCGAGACAATTTAGAATTTTATAATATTAAACTATTAAAATATTATGTAGACTTTATTTTATTATTTATTAAAAAATCAGTTCATTGTTCAAAACCCACTTTCAGGAGTTTAACCTTTGAAAAGCAGATATTTTTCTTCACCAACAAATATCCAAAAACTTTGTTTGTAGTTCAGACTGAAAATTAATTATTCCCAATTTTTAGATCAGTCGAATTTTTATTTAATTTATTTTCAATCTGAAATGCACTGGATTTTACAAAGATCTAAATATATAATTTATAAATTATTTTTAAGTTTCACGAGATTTTCAGAATATCTAATTTTGTCATATTTCTTAATGTAATTCTACAATTTTATAGAGTGGCAAATATTTGGGATATCCACAAATTTAATTTTTATTTAATATTAATATCAATATTAACATTTTTTGTACTGAAGTTTAAGATTTAGTTTATTAATTTTGGTTGTCATATCTGGCTAAATCAGCTATTATTAAGTTCTTCGTAATTTTCATTTCTGGATTCTAAAAACTGTTTTATATCTAGAAGAAGCTCATTAATGATCTATACTTATCAAGTTCATTAGTTAGTACTTTGAAAAATCTGGATCGAATAAAATTTACATTTTTTAGAACAACTTTCATCACATGTTCATAATAAAAAAGTTTGCTAAATCAGTATCATTCTTACATAATATGATAAAACCAATCATGGCAGGATATCTGTTGTTATGGACACAAGTCTGTTGTTATGGAGACAAGTTTTAGATTTTTTGTAAATAATTTTGATTTTTGACAATTTCAGATAATTTTAAGGTATGCTTTTTGCAATATTATATATTTGTTTGTTTGTTTGTTTATAATTCATCAATCATTTGAGCTGTATTACATAATTGGTGATTATATCCAACCTTTAAATTTGTATATAAACTATAAGATGACTTTGCTTTTTCTTTATATAAAAAAAAAATAATAATTGGAATAAAAAGGTACCAAATCGTAGGTAGATTGTTAGGTCAATAACCTAGCAACAGTGACTTTCATATTTTTATACATATTAATAAATAAATCAAAAACGTCATTGTCGATGTCAAAATAGTTTTATGTTAGATTGAAGTGTAGAAAAAAAAGCATCAATTTCCCCAATAGATATTACAGTCTAATATATTTTAAGATGTAGACGCAAAAAATGGAAGTGAGCAGATATTGGGATTGTGCGGAAAGTTCGCTGGAATATTATTGGAAATCCAGAGGCAAGTTTCAAACATCGTTATTGGAAATAAGGAGATGAAAAAAAAAGCAGTATTTTCTTACAATTCAGGAGGTTCATATTTTCATTGTTATAACACTATTGCAGGTGTTTCCTACAGTCATCGAGTATTGAAAGCAGAATAAATGTGAAGTTAATAACTCCGAGGAAACACGGTCGATTTGAAAGGTTAGTGCTTGAATTTCAATATCCCTCCATGATCAATGATTCATAACTCACATTCAAAGCGTTACAGATGAAATATTGTTATTTAATTTATGAAAAGAAAATGTATTAAATAACAAGTACTTAAACTTTTATTAATAATATTGTATATTTTCTGTTTTACATATTTCAAAAGTTAAACAATGATTGCTTTGGTCAGTTTGTGGATGGATAAGTGGAATTTCAATTATCCACACATAATAATTGTGTTTAATAAGCATATTAAATGAAAATCCATTGAAATTTTGATTTTTGACAGTTCATGATTGTTAAGCGTCGCGTGTTTCAGGTAGTACATGAATGGGTGATAACTTGAGGCAAATGAAATTTAATAAATACGTTTTGACTATAAATTTACGTAATATATATATTTCATAAACGATTGCAATAAATATATAATTTTTCGCATTAATCAAAATTTGATTTGAGACAAATGGAATTGAAACGTTTTCTCTAGGCAGACAAATCTCGACTATAAATTTACATAATAAATTTTTTTTAAGACACAATCAATTGAAAATTTTATATTTGATAGTTTACAAAAGTTAAGCATTATATGATTCGAATAGTGAATGGGTGATAACTTGAATTTAAACTTACCGTAAAAACAAATAATTATTGACTACAAATAGAAGAAATATGCATATTTTATGAACGGATTTATTTAATATTTGCTGCTTTGCAATTGTTTAAAGTTAAGAAGTTAAATAACTTGAGATTAATACAATGAAAACGTTTTCTTTAGACAAATAATTCTTGATTACAAAATTATAATGCAAGCATATTTTATGAACAGGTCTAGTAAAAAATAGTTTTTGGATAGCTTGCGAAAGATAAGCATCGATTGTATTGAATAGTACATGAATGGGTGATAATTTAAGGCAATTACAATTTAAAATAATTCTTTAGACAAAAAAGTTTTGCCAATAAATTAAAGAAATATGAATATTTTATAACAAAAAATTATTTAATATTTTCTACTTTACAACTTTGTAAAGTTAAGAAATATATTTTGTTGGATAACTTGAAACAAATAGAATGAAAACGTTTTTATTAGACAGATAAATCTTAACTTTAAATTTATGTAATAAACAAATTTATGAATAAATTAGTTCAAAATTTGATGTTTGACAATTTACGAAAGTTAAGCATCGAGTGTTTTGAATAATACATGAATGGATGATAATTTGGGACATATCGAATTCAAACGTTTTCCTTAAACATTTTTTTCATATATAAAGTGAGTATTTAATGTTGATACAAAAGTTAATCAACTTGTGTTTCGGATAGTGTAGGTGAATGGGTGATTAATTGAGGCAGGTAGAATAAAAAGGTTGTTTCATATAAAAGTTTTCAAATAAGTGTTGACTATAAATATACATGATATGCATATTTTATGAAGGGATGTTTGACAGCAGCTAATCAAGTCGTGTTTCAGATATTACGTAATATTAAGACAAAATTAAACAAATAATTCGCTTAAAGTAAACTAGCATATATTGCTAGAACTCATAAATAAGTAATATAAATTATATAACTATAAATAATTATAATTTTCGTTTCTAAACTTGAGATGTGTTTGTCGAGAATGAACTAATTTGAATGTTGGAATTACTTGCGGCGCTTCGCAGCTTACTGCTATAAGTCCGTACCGGATTATACTTAATCTTGCAGATTAGGAACTTATTTTCGAACGATAATGGAGATTTTCCTTCGGATGCATCCTTTGAATTCTTTTCTTTTTTTTTAATTAAGTGCAAATTGAGCTTCCATCCAAGAGCTGCACATGCGATTTAACGATTAAACATGTGCACTTCGCGGAGTTTGTAAAATTACATCCCAATTACCTTAGCTGCATCATCTATTTAGCTTAAAATTATGAAGCTATTTTAGGGGCTACAAACTGAATTTACTTGCAAATCCGTATGATTTACAGAAATTTTACGAATATAATCATAACTCATTGTTAATATAATTGTATCCAAAAAATTACATAAATTTATTATATTTAAATAATGTTAAATATGCTTGTGTGTTTATCACATAATTTTTTAACGATTAAATAGCGTACGATAATGATAAATAAATAATTATTAATTAACAAGTCCATTTTGTATTTGCGTTCAAATGCTAAACCGGCGAAGTATTTGCATTCGAAATTTGCAATTGGAATTATTGAGATTTTGCATAAAATGAAATTGCAAATATTCGCGTATTTGAGAAGACAGTGAGCAAAGAATCAACTCTATAAAATGAAATTACTTTAGCTAAGGGCTGTATCGAGCCAATGTGACCCATAACAACATATCACTCCGATATGTCTTCCAGCTGTTGTTCTGTTATCAACAACAATTGTTATATAATCGTTTTTTATTTTCTCAATCTATACAAATAATAAAATTATAATTATTTCGTTTAATAATTTTTTATTAGTATAAACAGTTTTAATTTCATCTATTATTTTACAATTGCAAATAACTTGAATATAAGTGATGTAATATAAATGTATTGCACACAATGGGATGAAACGTTTTTGCTATTACTAGTTTTTATGTTTCTTTTTGAATGCAGCTGTCTTGTTTATGGTTAACACATATTATTTATTAGTTGCATTAATAAATTTTTATTTATGACTTTGCGCTTTCTGTTATGGTCCATTGTTTGCAGTTTGCTTTTTTTCTTGTATTTTCATTTAATCATCTTCTTAATGTAAAATAACATTCAAAGAAAAAAATAAGTTTTTAAATCTGATAAATGCGTCATTTGTTTTTAAAGTTTTAAATTTATTGTTACATAACAAAAATAAGATGAATATATTTGGTGCAGGATCTTTTGTAATTTTCTGTTTGACACCTCACATACATGAATGGGTGATAATTGGACATTAATGGATTTTAGACTAATAAGTTTTGACTGGAAATTGAAGAAATATGCATATTTTATGAATGGATACAATATTTCTATAAGTTTCAAATTTATTATTGCAGAAAAAAAATAATATGTAGAATGTGCATGATATTTTGTTCATATTTT